>BLIW01000004.1:26992369-27625156 GCA_016586305.1 Ophiorrhiza pumila | reverse complement strand
TGAACGATTTATGTAAGGATACACTTAGTTGTTAATGCGTATTCTTGCCAATAATCCTTACTCAAAGTTCTTTAGAAGTTTGAGTTCTATTCCTCATATCGAAGATCATTCGATTATACTTGCTGCATACCCGGAATTGGATCAGCGGCTATACAACTTGCCTACTGTTTCTCAAGTCGCTGCTATTTTCAGTGACGCTGATGAGGATTCTATCGATAGAACTGCGAATATTAGGATATATAGTCATCCTAGCGGTGATGATAAAAGTCATACTATTAAACACTATTTTGCTTGTTATGATCCTCTTCAATATCTTTTACTCTTTCCGCGGGGCGAACCTGGGTGGCACTTCGCCATTGCAAGAAATGAGCCACAACGTAAGTGTCGAAGTACTGCTATCTCTGAAAATGAATCTGTCAATGATCCTTCTTCAATGGAAGATGCAGAAACACTGCTTCGGACTGAAAGTGCAGGTTCTGTTATCCTTCTTTGTTTGGATTTTACATTTCTTCATCCAATTTTATACTGTATTTATTTGGTTTGGTTGCTCTGATTTTTTGGCTTTCTTCGTTTGTTTCTGTTGTATTTGTAGTTGCTGCAGCAAGAAGTAAACAGAGGGCAATGGTTACGGCAAGGGAATATTATTGCTACAGACTACAGATAAGAGAAAATGATATGTCAATGCTTCTTCATACTAATAGACTTCTGCAGCAATTTGTTGTTGATATGTATGTTAAAATTGAGACGTGTAGGCTTGATTTCATTAGGGACAAACAAAGAGAGTTTAGGACTGAAATATTTCAAGGGATAGTTGACAGTGTTACTTTGGGTGAAAACGAAGGGTCTAAAATTGGCCGTAGAATAATTTTGCCTTCATCTTTCATAGGTGGTCCTAGAGACATGCGTAGGAGATATTTGGATGCAATGGCTTTGGTACAGAAATACAGAAAACCAGATATATTTTTAACGATGACGTGTAATCCCAATTGGAGAGAAATTAAAGAAAATTTAAAATTTGGTGAAGTACCTTTTGATAGGCCTGATTTGCTGAGTTTTTAGAGCTAAACTTGAATTGTTGAAAATTGAATTACTACAAAAATTTTTTTTTGGAGATGTTTGTGCTTTTGTGTATGTCATTGAATTTCAAAAAAGGGGTACGCCTCATGCCCACCTTTTATTAATTCTGCATAATGATTTCAAATTTCGAAATCCAGCGGCGTATGATGCCGTTGTATCTGCTGAATTACCAAATCCTGATGAACAACAACATTTGCATTCTCTTGTTGTTAAGCATATGATGCATGGTCCTTGTGGACATTTAAATCCAAATAATACATGCATGAAAAGAGGCATTTGTAAAAATGGTTATCCAAGAAAGTTTATTCAGCACACTACTCATGTTGATGATGGTTATCCACAATATTGTAGGAGAGATAATAGTAGAAAAGTAAAGGTTCGTCGTCATGAACTTGATAATAGATGGGTTGTTCCATATAATCCATATCTATTGGCTTTGTTTGATTGTCACATGAATGTGGAAATATGTTCTACTGTCAAATTAATTAAATATATGTACAAATATATATATAAGAGACATGATCGGGTCAGCTTTAGTGTTAGTGGAGTTAATGATAATGATCATCAATTAATTGATGAAATCAAATCATTTCAGGATGGTAGATGGGTTGGGCCTCCTGAAGCGGTTTGGAGAATTTATGGTTTTAAGCTAAATGAAATGTACCCTTCGGTATATGCACTTCAGGTGCATGTAGAAGGTGGCCAATATGTTGCATTTAGTAAATATTCGAGCCTTACAAGTCTTGTTCGATGGGATAAATTAAATAGAACTATGCTGTCTGAATTCTTTGAAATGAACAGAACAAGTGATAGTGCAAAAAAACTTAACTGTTTATATAAGGAATTCCCACAATTCTTTGTTTGGAATAAAAAAGACAGGCTTTGGACAGAAAGAAAAAATAGGGATGTTGTTGGTAGGATGGTCACTGTTAATCCAAATGAAGGTGAGCGGTATTATCTTAGACTGCTTCTTTCTCATATAAGGGCTCCTATTTCGTATACTTATCTTCTTACTGTTAATAATAATATCTGCTCATCATTTAGAGAAGCTACTATGCAACATGGGTTTTTACAATATGATAATTATATTGTGGAAGCACTAGAGGAGGCTTCCATATTTCAAATGCCTTCTGCTCTTAGATTTCTGTTTGCAATTTTACTTGTTTTCTGTTCACCAGATAGTCCTCGAAAACTTTAGGAAATGTTTGAGTCTCATCTTTCTGCAGATTATCAAAAGTCTGCACTCCATAGTCAATGGAGTTCTCTTCACGTTAGATTAAAAACTTTAGAATCGATTAATAAATCCCTTCAAGAAATGGGTAAGGACATAAGCGATTACCATTTAGTAACAAATGATATTTCATTTCAGTCTTGTTGCCTTTTGACAAAGGACTTTGTTAGTGAAGCTCAAATTCAAACGCTTTCCGAGGATTTAATGCTACGTTCACATTTAAATTCTGAACAACTTATTGCATATGATCTAATTTTATCAAGTGTTTACTCAAATGAGGGTCAATCTTATTTCATTGATAGACCGGGTGGGACTGGAAAAACCTTTTTTTATCGAGCATTGTTAGCTTCTGTGAGATCACAGGGTTTTATAGCTATTGCTGTTGCCACATCGGGTGTAGCAGCATCTATTCTTCCAGGTGGACGTACTGCCCATTCAAGGTTTAAAATTCCGCTTGATTTTTCCATTAGTAAATGTTGTCAGCTAAGCAAACAGTCTTCTGTTGCAAAGGTAATAGTTGAATGTAAATTAATTGTTTGGGATGAAGCTTCAATGGCAAAAAAACAAGCTATTGAGGCTTTTGACAACATGTTAAAAGATATAACAACGAATGCTAGACCTTTTGGAGGGAAAGTTGTTGTTTTTGGGGGGGATTTTCGCCAAACTTTACCTGTTATTGAGAAAAGTTCAAGGGAGGAACAAGTCAAGTCAACTATTGTTAATTCAGTATTATGGTCTCATTTAAAAAAAATATCTCTTCACAGGAATATACGGGCTGCATTGGATCCTGCATTCTCTGATTTGTTGCTTAGAATTGGAGAAGGGAGGGAGTCATCTGATGAAGATGGAAATATTAGTCTACCTACCGAAATTGTTGTGCCTTACGAAAGCAAAGAAACTGCTATGGAACAGTAAGTTCTCTATATTTATAGGTTTTATGTTCTATCCATGTGTAAATGATCCTCTTTTCCAAAAACATGTTCTGTTATCTACCTACATTTGTGCTAATCTTATACCTCGTGTTTTAACAGGCTCATAAAAAGTGTTTTCAAAGAAGCTCTTCATTCTGGTGATCATTATCAATTAATTAACAGGTGTATTCTTTGCACTAAAAATTCTTCCGTTGATGAGATCAACGAAGTAATGATTCACAAATTTGAAGGTGATGTTCATGTTTATACTAGCTCAGATAAGGCTCCTGATAATAAGCATCAAGGGGATTATGAGGACTTTCTGAACTCATTGAACCCAAAAGGCCTTCCTCCTCACAAACTTTTGTTAAACAAAAATTGTCCTGTTATGCTTCTTCGAAATTTAAATCCAAACGAAGGCCTTTGTAATGGAACTTGATTGCTTTGTAGGCAGTTGGGAAAACATAGCATTTCTGCTGAAATTGTCACAGGACAATCTAAGGGGAGCATTATTTTACTTCCTAAAATTCCTCTTGAAAGTCCTACCAGTGTAAAACATGGTATTCCTTTCACTAGAACTCAGTTCCCTATGAAGCTTTGTTTTTCAATGACAATAAACAAAGCTCAAGGTCAAACACTTGACTGTGTTGGAGTGTATCTTCGTGAACCAGTTTTTTCGCATGGCCAACTGTATGTTGCCATTTCAAGAGCCAATACTGCCAAGGATGTTAAGGTTTTGATTGTTCCAGGTGCACATGAAGATAATAAACAGGAATGTAGAACAAGAAATGTTGTCTTTGAAGAAGTACTACAGTTAGCTTCATCTTGAAATTTATTTCCAACTTCCCAAATATTTATGCTTACTGTATAATTACAATTTTGTCTGTCTATATTCCTCTGCTTATTACTTCTTATTCTATTTGGTTGCATAATGTTTTTTCATGCACCATTGACATTGAATTGTAGCATGGATACGTATCTCCGAATTGATGAAATTACAAAAGAGATGAAATCATGGGTTGCTGTTGTTACTGTTTAAGAAAAAATACAGCCAACTCAGTTACCACGGAGTCCTAAGAGGATGCAGAAATTCATTTTTGCTGATGCAAGGGTAAAAAAAACATACTAATACATGCCAATTTGTTTTTATCTTACTTAGTAACACTTCTATCTGTTATTTTTAATTTTTAAGTATTATAGTAGATTCATATTGTTGTGCTTCAAAATTATTGTCACACTATTCTCTCTCTTTTTAAAGGGTGCTAAAGTCGAAGAAATGGTTTTCAATAAAGAAATTGAGCGCATGGGAACCAAGATAGAGGTATATAAAACTTATTGCATCTCAAATGCGGAGGTCACCATTGTCCCTGAAAAATATCGTATAGACGGAATTGAAAAAAATGGAACGTTAGTTCAAAGACTGTTGTTGAAGAAATGGAAAGTGAACGGAGCATGTTATTGGTTAACTACAAGTATACCCCATTCACTGACCTTGGACCATTTGTTGATGTTAAAAATAAATTTGTTGGTAAGAGTTTTTACTGCTTCTTTTCATTGTATTTGTATTTTCAAATGCAAATTATTTGTTGCCTAATTTTGAGATTGGAGTTCAAAATAGATGTGATTGCTGTTGTTGTTCGCTCGTTGCCTGTGAATGCTGTTGACACCCCCTTTGGAAAATCAAATGTCCAGAAGTTTATACTTGTTGATGAACAGTAAGCGGCATTGTGTTTCCTACATGTTTATAATTTACTTCAGGTAAGAATTATTTCCTTTCCACGTGCTGCACATCATAATGCTTTACTTCGTCATGGCAAATGTAGCATGAACTCGGTAATGCTGTCCATGTGGAATAGTTTTATTGACAATGAAGCTCGCAAGATTAATGAACTTATCAGTGAATTTCCTGTAGTTATCTGTCGCAGGCTTAAAGTCGTCTATTTCAATGGTAAAATTATGTGCTCTATACATGTAAGTTTCAGTACTGGGATTTCATTTACATAGGTCAAATAATTACTTTCTTTCGTCCTTTTGAAGGTATTGCGCTATCTACTAATTATGACACAGCAATTCTTGTTGATCCGCCAGTTGAGGAAGCATTTCGTTTAAAGAATTGGTGAAATATTTGTTTTATCCTTTTTTACGATGGTATACTATGTTCCGTGTTATACTTCTTTTGCATTAACCTTCTGTTAAACAGGGCTGCCAGAAGCCAAACGGCTCTTTCAGATTTTGTCAAGACCAATTCATACATGAAATCTAACGTTCAGCTGGATGTGCAATCAATTGAAAACCCAACGCTTGTGGCTAATCTTTTGCCAACTGATAAGGTAAGGCTATGAGAAATAAAGTTTATGTGCACTATTACTTTGGCATTATTGTCAATGGTTAATTAGTATTGCCATTATTGCAATTATATAACTTAGGATTTATTAATGACTATATTATTATCTGCGAATTTATTTGTACAGAATTCCATGTAGACTGATTTGGTATTCCTTCTACCAGATTGCAGTTGTTAAAGTGTGATTCTCCTTTGAAAACATATCTCAGCACTATTGGTATATGGCCTGCAAGAAATGCTATTGTGCTACTGCTGCAGCTTATGACTATTTGTTTACATGTAATTCATGTAATGAAAAACAAAAAGGCTGAGCCAAGGTCAGAATCCCTGTTTGATTTCTCAACCCAAAAAAAATATAGCCTTATACAAATCAATGGAAATGAATATGTAGTAATAAATATTTAATTATTAACTTGTAGATGTCGAATTGAGATGGATTTAATTGATGCAAGTGGAATTATCACGGGCAACTGTTTTTGGAGAATTAGCTGAACAAATTTTAATCTGTTACAGCTATTGAAGCCATGCAATGTACTGAAGAGGTTATGTCAATCTCCGAATTTTGTTATGTTTATATCTATAGTTTTTGGCTGTTTTATGTATGTCTACAGATCTAACTTGCTCTCTTTTGTATTTTAGTAATAGAGAACTTCCTTGGGTGCTGTCCATGAAGATTTTGAAAAATAAGAAGTTGCTTTGCTCAGATTAAACAGGCGAACGAAGGGATATGAATGGAGCTTATCGATACACAATTGTTCATTTCGTTGCAGCAGATGAGAAGCAGACTTCTGAAATGCAATTATCTGTAGAAGCTGCTGGGAGCTCTCAAGGAAATCTGTGCAAATGCAACCTTCAGGTTTGTTGCTGGCAATTTAAATAGTATACAATTTCCTTAGAAGCGAAACGAAGAATATGAATGGGAGTTATCGATACAAAGCTGTTTATTTTGTTGCAGCAGGTGAGAAAGCCGATTCTCAAATGCAGTTATCTGTAGAAGGTTGCTTGGGAGCTCTCAAGGAGAATCACTGCAAGTGCAACATTCAGGTTTATTACTGCAAATTAAACAGTGTATAGTTTTTGGTTAAATTTAATTACAGGATCCTCGTGTTTCAGAGTGTGTAACGTAATAAATCTTTGTTTCACATTTATACTTGTATTTTCGCAAAAAAAAAGACTTCATTATCAAAGGCTAGGCTTTCATTATTGGCTAGACTTGAAAATGATCCTGTTGGTAACACTGAAGGTGATCTTGATAATGATAATCCTTCGCCCTCTGTTGGAATTGCTAAAACTGCTGACATTGAAGCTGTTGAAGTTGAGAGAAAGCCTTTAAAGAGGAACAAGACAAAACATTAATTCCTATTATATAGTGAGTAGTAGGAGTTCTGAAATTGCGCGTGATCAAATTGGGTCTTCAACTACATCTTTTGATTATTAGCATTATGTTTTGCCATATGGTTATAAACATGTTTGAAAACCTGTAATTTCAGAAACTGGATTGTCAGTGATTGCAACAATCGCTTTTTTGTAATGATTGCTACAAATACAATCTGGTTTATCAGCTAAAACAGAATGAAATCTGGAATTGTATGAAGTTGTGCCAAAATTGTCCTGTCTTTAATATTATTTTTCATTATGAGGCGAAATTTATAAAAATATGCCAACAATTATGTGCGCAAGTCTTCGTTTATTCCTTCTTTAAAAAAAATCATATATGCGCAAGTAGCTTTTATAACATTTAATACAGAAGGTTTATATTAATAATAATAATTATTATGGCTGTATATGTATATAAGAATATATATACACACATAAATGATGTCATTGGAAAAATATAAATATTGCCTTTACGTCAGCAAATTAAGCACTAAATTTTCCCCTAAAACAGAAATATTTCTCAATAGTCATATCCTTCATTTGTTTATTTTATTATTATTATATATAAATATTAGTAGCGCTTTTTTTAGTGGTTTATGACCAGAGCATATTCGCTGCAGGCTTCAGCCTTTACTTAGCCCTTCCAACAACTTAATATTAATGCAACTGCTCGGAAGTCAAACCTCGCAGCCTTCTCTTTCAAACGGATTCAACAGAAGCCGGATTCTTGGATAATATAATAGTCTGCAAAATCTTCACTTCCAAATCAATTCCTCGGATGAAGAATCTATCATCTGGACATTGTCCTGCATGATTCGTTCGAAAAAAGTTACATCACCGACGGATTATTAACGGACCTGTTCTTCCAGTTATCGATCTTTTGTGCCGCGAAGGTAGAGTCTTTCTGACAAATACTCCATTGTAATGTCTTTTTTAACGAATTGTTAGCCATTCTGCATATTTTTTTTCTTTTTAAGGATGGTTTATGTTTTTGATTTTATGAAATTGTAGATTTATTTGATTTTTTAAAATATGTGATTATTTGAAATCAGCCCTGATTATACCATCGGTAATTATTTATTTAATTTACTCCTAAACACAGCTCATGGCTTATTGGAATGCATCGTTCTGAAATTAAAATTGTATCTTAATGCGTTCATATCTATTATGTCGATTGTTGTCCAAAAATACAATACATATAGGTAGCAAATTAATTTTTGTTGTTTAATACAATACATATAGGTAGCAAATTAATTTTTATATTCATGACATTGATTTATACTTTCTGATTCTGCTATATTAGTACTATTGCCAAAATTAAACAATTTCTTAAAATTATTCAAATTCATAACTTAAAACGTACCTGGATTGCTTAATGCAATTAATAGAATGCAGAGTGTATGGGGAACGCAGGAGTGCCTAACCGGGAACACCTTAAGCTGACCTCGCAATGGCTTACCAACGGATTTCCAGACTACTCAACCGCTTACCATGCCCTACAACTCCTTACTCTAATAATTGGTTAAGTAATTTAAGTAAATTAAAAGTTTAGAATCAAAAAATTTTAAACCGTACTCCAGGAAATATCCGCCATAGCTGATTATTGATATTGTAGCTCTACACAATGGAATACATAGGAAGATATTATAAACAGAAACTACAAGGGGAACAGCTTCACATTTCAGATTAGTAATACAGCAGACAACAAGATGAAAATGCAATGCCTCTATAGGAGTTGAATAAATTATAAGCAGCAGTGCTCCTCATTATTTCTGAAGTAATAACAAGCAGTTCAATAACTTCTAATGCACTATAAAAAAAAAAATAAGACTTGACAGTTTCCGTAGTTTATGGCCACATTGCTCGTTGCCTTGTGGTTTACATCTGGCTGCAGAAGAGTAAAGTGCCGCAGCTTAGACACTATTTTCAACAACACAGCTGCAAGTCCTATTTCTGCATTTACTTTTGAAAACTTGGTTATAGGACGGTTATATGACACTCAGGACCAGGACTTTCAAGGAAGAATTCCAGATCAAACTGAAATTAAATAAAACACTGAAAGAGAGAAAATGGGGTAACGGCATCAGTTGAACATGCATACCTTAAGACTCCATGCGCAGCTATTGATATGTCATGAACCTTGTCCATCTTGCGGATCACTGCATTACTGTAAGAGAATAACATTTGGGAAATGAAAATTGAGTCAGAGAATATTGAAAAAATTATGTTTCTGAAAAGTGAAATAAGTTGATTAATGTCAAAAGATAGGCTTTACCAAATTGATGGATTGCTCTATAATATCTGTTGCTGACAAACTTTTTAAAATTGTAAGAAAGAGTTATCTATGCCAGTTCCCCCTAAAACTTCAAACTTCCTAGCCTCATTTCCAAAACAAGTACTTCGATATAAAAACTTAACCCGAATACATTTGAAGAAATTCTACACATTTATAATGGTGAACTGGTGAATAACAGTCCAACTCCAGATTGGTCCTTCATGAACAAAACCTTGACCCCTCTAAAGCCAATACAAGGTGAAAAAAGATAATCTATTGTATTCCCTAAGCACAGGAAATGCATAGAATGTTGACGTGCAGAAATTAAACAATATTCCCTTAACTGTTATTAAATTCTTTTAACAAATCAAACATACTAGGATATAACTTAATTCTCAGCTAATTGTTCTCAAAATTATACTCAACTCCATCCTTGTCTAACCATAAAACTTATTGTCATCCAGTTGACTTAATTTCAGAAATTCGATAACTATGATTTTTAATCTAGGATATCTGATCTACTGCACCTTTTAACTCCAGCTGGAACAGCATGATGAAGTACATGGTGATGAGCTGAATCGAGTACATCTGTTACAGAATCAGGTACTATGGACCCAAGAAAACTATTAGATCTCCTGCTTCTGTTAATGTTTCAAAAACAAAGACCAAGAAGGAAAAACACAAGTAGATCAGGTGATTTCAAGATTCAACACACCAGTTGCATGTAAAACAGAATATAACACAAGGCTAACATAATATTTGAAGACACTTGAACTGCAAATTTTGAAATTATAAGGAATCTTAGAGGCCAGATAATTGAAAAATGCAGATACAGTAAGAAGGCAAGTGGTTGTGAGAAAGAACAGTTCAAATAATTTATTCAGGTCAACAAAGTATATTTTTGTCAATTTTGGTGATAATCCATTGGGCAATCCACATTTCAAAAAATTTAGACTTGGAGAAAGTCAAAACAAATCAAAGAATTAAACACAAATATAGGAACTTCTTATTTATTCGATCCTGCTTGTATTTTGGTATCAGAGCCATTTTTAAACAAGTTTTATAAAATTTTTGATTCTAAACTTTTAATTTACTTAAATTACTTAACCAATTATTAGAGTAAGGAGTTGTAAGGCATGGTAAGCGGTTGAGTAGTCTGGAAATCCGTTGGTAAGCCATTGCGAGGTCAGCTTAAGGTGTTCCCGGTTAGGCACTCCTGCGTTCCCCATACACTCTGCATTCTATTAATTGCATTAAGCAATCCAGGTACGTTTTAAGTTATGAATTTGAATAATTTTAAGAAATTGTTTAATTTTGGCAATAGTACTAATATAGCAGAATCAGAAAGTATAAATCAATGTCATGAAATTCTATTTGATATTAATTCTAGATCTTTAAGTTCAATATATCATATAGGTAGTTTAAATTTCAGTAATGCATATTCAGTAAAAATTCATGAACAAGATATAAATTTTACAGAAACTTCAAATACTATTCAATTACTCTCTAACGTAGCTATTAAAAAATATAGAGAACTAGGATTTAAATATATTCATTATGGAATAGTAAAAGTAAAAATTCAACCAATGCATCGATTAGGTATAGATAACCCTATATTCATAGCATTAAGAGATAGAAGATTAATAGATTATCAAGATTCAATATTATCTTTGTTACAAACAAATATATGTGATGGTGCGATAACATTCAATTGTGTACCTAATTTTATAGTTAGTTTGATGGATGAAATGATATTAGATTCATTAGTAATGGATATTCAAATAGATCAGAATAAAGTCAATAAACAAAGTAGAAGTTTTGCAATATTATACAAAGTATGTTTTAAATTAATGAAAACTCTAATTGATCCTAAATTAAAATTAGAACAAACAAATAAAGATGAAACTGTCATATTTGAAGAAGATTCATTCAAATCATCTGTTATTACCCCAAAATTATTAAAATGGAATGAAATCACTATTCCAGAAAATTTTACAATTATTCCACAGCATCAATCAAGAAATATACAACAAACAAATGCTTCTAGTATACTCAAACAGGAAGATGGTAGTATTTTAATTCAATTTAATAATGTTAAATTCTATAAATACGGAGCAAATAAATCTATTAGGAATGATTATTTACTAGAATCAAGACATTCAGTATCGGATATTCCTAGTTTAAGAAGAACATTCAGTCAACATACAAATCTAGAAAATAATTCAGAAATTTATTCAGTCCCTCTATCAGGAAGTCAAAGAATACATTATAAGTCACCATTACCCGAAGTAATAAATACTAATTCATTAAGAAATTCACCAACATATTCCGAAATGAAACCCGAATCTATTCATGTTATTAATGATGAATTCAAACCTAAGTTTAGCTATTTAGATGAATTATTTAATGATGAGGAAAATAATAAAAAAAGAGAATGGTATAATTCTTTAGATAAATCATTTCAAGAAAATCTTCAAGACCAATGGAAACAGGAATTGTTTAAGAGAAAATTTAATTACCCATTCTTTTCGTGGCTAGAATTCATTACTCAAAAAAGAAAATATTATAGATGTCTATTCCACCCAATCAATAAATGTCCAAACATCATTATATAAAAAATGGAATTTAGTAGGAGGAGAGGTAGTTACTTCGGTACACCCACCTCTATTAAACATAGTAATTAATACACCTAAAGGAGATATAGTAGCAACTCCATTTAGAGAAGCTAGAATAGATAAAGGACCAGTAGAATTAGAAGATATTAAAAAGGTTAATCAACAATTAAATTATTCAAATCAAATATTATCAACAGTAGCACAACAATTAGAAGTAGTCTCAACAAAAATAGATAGTATACCTAAAGAAAATAATAATATTATAAACCCTATTAAAAAAGAAAAATTAAATATTTCAACAAATATTATAAATAATCCATTTAAAAATAATTTTCCAAATGAAATATCTAAACCTCATTTTCAATTAAATAATATTCAACTCCCTCAAAGGGAAAATGATACATTAAATAAAATATTTAAAAAGTTACAAGAAACAACATCTAGTACTAATACAGAAACTACAGGTAATATACAAAATATTGAAGAAAACAATTTAGAGCAAACAGATGATAGCAGCAGTAGTGATTCAAGCGAAATTAAAGATATAATAGAAGAAATTGAAGATGAACTACAAGATGATAATATAAATAGAATTAGAAAACAATATAGAAGAAAAAATTATAATTACAGAAAAACAAATTATGCACCGTATCAACGAAAAAATTATTATCCAAAACTAACACCTCCAGATATACAAATTGAAGAAAGAGCAAAGTTTACATCTAGTCAATATGATGGTAGAGCAGTTTATGAATGGAATATAGATGGTAGATCAGAATATGAAATATTAAGATTACTACAAGAAATGGGAATGGCTAGAGTAGCTTATAGACAAGAAGGGTATAAACCAAAAGATATAGCTGTAGCATTTACTGCAGGATTTTCAGGACAATTAAAAAATTGGTGGGATAATATGATAACAAAAGATCAACGAAATGAAGTAATAGAACATACAATTGAAGAAGATGAATTAGATGTTAATGGAAATATAGTAAGAGATGCTCAAGGAAATCCAAAGAAAATTAAAATATCGGATGCACCAGAATATTTAATATATGCTTTAGCTCATCATTTTATAGGAAATCCATCTCATGATTCAAAAAGTTCTCAAATATTTTTAACTAATTTAAGATGTCCAACATTAACAGATTTTAGATGGTATAAAGATATGTTTTTAACTTATGTATTTAAAAGAGATGATTGTAATAAACCATTTTGGAAAGAAAAATTCATTTCAGGTTTACCTACTTTATTTTCATATAGAATTTTCAATGCTATTAAGACATCAACAGGAAAAGAAGATATTAATTTTTATGATTGGAGTTATGGTCAATTAATTTCATTCATCAAGTCAGAAGGTTTAAAATTATGTCAAGAGTTAAAATTACAATCAAAATATGGTTCAGAAAAGAAAGAAATAGGTTCATTTTGTGATGCATTTGGAATAACAGGAATAAAAGCCCCTTCTAAAATATTAAAAGAATTACATATTCAAATCAACCCTATAAAGAAGAAGTAAAAAATATCAACAATATTCTAATAATTTTAATCAGACAAGAGATTTTAAGAAAAAGAAATATAGAAAGAAAAAATTAATGTTATAAATGTGGAAAACCAGGTCATATAGCAACAAATTGTAAAACTCAAAAACGAATAAATGAAATTTTGATAAAGATGAAGATAAAGAACTACGATTAAAAATCATGAAAATTATGATTAATAGTGACACAGAAGAAAGTGAGGAAAACATTAATGAAATTCATTCGGATAGTGAAGAAGAGTATTCAGATAAATCCTCACCATGTCATTGTATTAATATGATATCTAATGAAAAAACCAATAAAGATTTATTATTTGAGTTAATCACTAAAATAGAAAACCCTGAAGAACAAAGACAATATTTAATAAAATTAAAAGATTGATATTAAAAGAAGAAAAAAACCTGAATTTTTAGAACATTTAATATTACAAAATTATATAACAAATACTCAGAACAAAACTCTCAAGGAATAGTTTCTCACAACAATACAAATGTAATACAACAACAAATTCAAGAATTAAAGTTAGACATTAGAGAAATAAAAAACGATATTAAAACTCTGCAATTCAATGAATTAGAAATCCAAACAAAACTTACTTTAAATAAACAGTATAATGATATTCCAGAAAGTAGTAATAATGATAAAGGAATTCATATTCCAGAACAAACAAATGAAGAAGAATATTTAAATATAATTGAAAAAATTAATATAGAAAAATGGCATGTTTATGTTACTATTGGAATTCAAGATTATCATACAAATTGTATTGCTATGGTAGATAGTGGCGCAGATCAAAGTTGTATTAAAGAAGGAATCATACCACTTAAATATTGTTCTAAAACAAATCATAAATTACAAACAGCAAATGGTAATCCATTAAAAGTTAAATATAAGTTAAAAAATGGATTTATATGTAATAATAATTATTGTTTTAGGCATACATTCATCATAGTAGAAGATTTAACTCAAGATGTTATATTAGGAAATCCTTTTTTATATCAAATTACTCCGTTTAAAAAGACTACAGAAGGATTAAGTTTAAAAATAATGGGAAGTAAAATAGTATTTCAATTTATTACTCCGGTAAGGCAAAGAGAATTAAATTTGTTACAAACTAATAGTATATCTTATCAAATTAGGCAAAAAGAAAACCAAATAAATTATATAAAAGAAGAAATTACATATCAAAAAATAGAATTTCAATTAAATAGAGAGGAAATAAAAAAGAAATTGAAGAATTAGAAAAGAAATTTAAAGAAACGATATGTGCTGAACATCCATCAGCATTCTGGTCAAGAAAAACTCACATAATAGAATTACCTTATGAAGAAGAATTTAATGAAAGAAATATACCAACAAAAGCTAGACCAATTCAAATGAATTCTGAATTATTACAACATTGTAGAATCGAAATACAATCCTTACTAGATAAAAAATTAATAAGAAATTCAAAATCCCCATGGAGTTGTCCAGCATTTTATGTCAATAAGCAAGCTGAAAAAGAAAGAGGTGTTCCTAGATTAGTCATCAATTACAAACCATTAAACAAAGTACTTAAATGGATTAGATATCCAATACCAAATAAAAAAGATTTGTTAAATAGATTATTTAATGCAAAGATATATTCAAAATTTGATTTAAAATCAGGATATTGGCAAATACAAATAGCGGAAAAAGACAAATATAAAACAGCATTTACAGTACCATTCGGTCATTATGAATGGAATGTAATGCCATTTGGATTAAAAAATGCCCCTTCGGAATTTCAAAATATTATGAATAATATATTTTCTGCATACATTTATGATAGTATATATAGATGATGTCTTAGTTTATTCTCAAAATATTAATGAACATTTTAAACATTTGAATATATTTTCAAAATTGGTGATTCAAAATGGATTAGTTATATCAGCCTCAAAGATGAAATTATTTCAAAATCAAATAAGATTTTTAGGTCATGATATTTATAAAGGAACAATAAAACCTATTAATAGAGCATTAGAATTTGGAGAAAAATTTCCAGATGAAATTAAGGATAAAAATCAATTACAGAGATTTTTAGGATGTTTAAATTATGTAGCAGATTTTTTCCCAAAATTAAGAACCATATGTGCACCTTTATATCAAAGATTACAAAAGAATCCACCTGCATGGACAAATGAACATACTAAGATAGTACAAGAAGCAAAAAAGAAAATCAAGTCTTTACCTTGATACCAAATAAATCACCAAACTAGAAAGAAAAGTTTTAATGCATTATATGAAAGAAGATATGCGTCAAACAAAGCAAACAAAAAGCTAGCAATTAAATATTACAATATCTGAATTAAGCACCAAGGACATCACGTCTTCAAAATGTACAAAAATGTGTTAAGCCCTATTACTTTGTTCAACAGAACTTAAACTTTTAATAATAAGAATCTTGAACACCATACGACATCAATAAGAAAAACAAACCTTCCAACAATGCAACCATTCCAAGGACAAAAATCATCTCATATTAATAAAGATAGTTAACTAAACATAAAAACAAAAAACACAACTGCCCATCACATGGGACCTAAGTACAAATCAGTTGTCCTGCATACTAGTTGAGAAGTACTTGATCCAATTTTTTTTATTTGTTGCACAGCATCATCATGACTAGTAGAGGTTTAACGAGCATGAGATTACCCTCGAGATGACCATGTTTCCAAGTTTCAGGTGGCATAGGGTAGTCTGGAAGGACCTTACTTACATGTGCCTGATTGGTTAGTGGCTATTGAACCTTCTCATTTGAAATGGGAATTTCCTGTTCACTTTCTATCTGGAAAATTGAGCCATCTAGCTGTATTTGTCCATGCGAGTAAGGAACTTTTTGCTGAACCTGCTGCTGGTTATGAGGACATTCACACTGAACTTGCTGATTGGAAATTATTTTTTGGGTCTGGACCAAAAAAATTTCTGATTTTCATGGAAACTTTCTCTTGACTTTGTGGCTGTTATGTTCTTAAACTTCAAATATACTGGAAGTTCAAGGTGTCTTTATTCCATGACAGAAACTATGACTTTATACAAGCCTTACATAACAGAAAGTAAAGCAATAACGTTTACATGAACTAAGAAAGTTATCCATTTGCTAACAAATTTAAAACTGAAGTCCTACAAATCAGGACATTATTAACAGAAGCAATAATTAAGGTAAATCCAGTCATATTGACTTTAATCACCAAGTAAACAATAATCCTAACAAACCCTCCCTTAAACTGACCTGCAAATTTGCAGTCAATTTATATTTGTTGCCAAGCAAACTCCAAGCAGCTCTCTTAATCTTGTGAACACTTCAAGCCTTAAAGGCATAGTCATAATATCTGCTAACTGATCATTCGAACCACAATGCTCCAACTTAATAACACCATCATTTGTTAAATCGCGAAGAAAATAGAATCTAACATCAATATGTTTACTCTTACCATGCATAACTGGATTCTTTGATAATTTGATTGTAGAGCTATTGTCACAAAAAATATCAATGCACTTTCTTTGTTTATGACCAAGCTTTTCAAGAATCCTATGCATCCACACACGTTGACATGCACAAGAAGCAGCTGCTATAAACTCAGCTGCAGTGGTAGAGAGAGTGACTACTGGCTTCTTCTTTGAGGACCATGCGCTACTGCACCTGAACTAAGTAAAAATACATACCCTGATGTACTCTTTCGATCCTCAACATTTCCAGCATAATCACTATTTGAGTAGGCCACCAGCTTTTCTTCTCCACCTCTTTTGTAAAAAAATCCCCAACTCTGTAGTTCCCTTCAAGTAACGACAAACTCTTTTCACTGCTGCTTGATGTAGCTCAGTTGGCCTTTCCATGAATCTGCTTACTAAACTCACCACATAAGCTAAATCGGGTCTGGTGGCAGTCATGTACATGAGACTCCCCACCATTTGTTTGTAGGTAGTTGCATCAACACTAGCACCATCTTTATCTTTTTCAAGTTTAAAACCTAGTACTATTGGATTTTTCACTGGATTACAATGCTCCATACCAAACCTTTCAAGCACCTCATTGCCATACTTCCTTTGGTTGATAAAGATTCCTTCACTGCTTTGCACCTTTTCCACACCGAGAAAATATTTCATTCTCCCAAGATCAGACATGTCAAACTCCTGCTTCATAGAATTTCTGAAATCTTCGAACATTGCTTTATCATTTCCTGTGAAAATGAGATCATCAACATACACACACTATAAGCAAATTTTCTCCTTTTGCTTTTGTGAATAATGTGTGTTCATTTGGACATTTTTCAAAACCTTTTCTTACAAAGTAGGACTCAATTTTGTTGTACCAAGCTCGAGAAGCTTCTTTTGAGTCCGTATAAGGCCTTCTTGAGTCTATACACTTTGTCTTCTTCTCCCTTGACTTCGTAGCCTTGAGGTTGCTCAATAAACACTGCCTTATTCAAATCTCCATGTAAGAAGGCGCTTTTTACATCAAGCTGATACACACTCCAACCTTTGCAAGCGACAAGAGCCAGAATCATTCGAATGGTATCCCAACGAGCTACAGGTGCAAAAACTTCAATATAGTCTATCCGATCTGCTGGGAATATCCCTTAGCTACCAGCCTTGCTTTGAATTTATCCACGTCCCCCTTCTCATTTAGCTTGGTTTTGAATACCCATTTTACTCCTATTTGTTTTGCTCCAGCTGGAAGTGTAGTCAGCTCCCAAGTCCCATTCTTCTCAATGGCTTTGATTTCCAATTCCATTGCCTCTCTCCATTTTGGGCTTTTCACAGCTTCTTCGAATGACGTAGGGTCATTAGAGGCAGTAATCATGATCAAATTATTTTCTTCTTCAGATAATCCTTCACCAGTTACATAATCTTCCATCCAAATTGGTGCCCTTCTAACCCTCCCTGCGTGGAATTTAGAGAATTGTGTTCAGTTTCTTCATTTGATGACGAACCAGAACCAATTTCAACTTGCTCTTCCTCTTCTTCATGCCCACCTTCTGCTTCATTCTCTTGCATCTCATCTTCATCTCCCCATTCAAAAGTGACACAATTATCTCCTGCAGCTGTTTTATTCCAATCCCATTTCTTGTCTTCTTCAAATACAACATCTCTACTTATAATTATCTTATTGGACACAGGATCGTACATTCTATAGGCCTTAGACTCTTGCCTTGAACCCAAGAAAACACATATCAAACTTTTATCATCCAATTTTTGCCTATTTTTGTCAGGGATGTGCACGTGTCCAATGCATCCGAACACCTTAAAGTGTTTTACTGAAGGTTTGAAACCACTCCATGCTTCTTCTGGTGTCTTATCTTTTACAACAAGAGTAGGACATTGGTTGAGCAAGTGTACAGTCCAGTTGAAAGCTTCTGGCTAGAATTCTTTAGGGACAAGTTTCTCCATCAATATGCATCGTACCATGTTCATTATAGTTTGATTCTTTCGTTCTGCAGCCCCATTTTGTTGTGGGGTGTAGGCTGTGGTGAGCTGTCTAGAAATTCCATTTGAGCTACAATAGTCATTAAATTCTAGAGAAGTGAACTCTCCTCCTCGATCAGTTCTAAGACAACATATAAAAACCTGAATTTTTAGAACCATTTAATATTACAAAATTATATAACAAATACTCAGAACAAAACTCTCAAGGAATAGTTTCTCACAACAATACAAATGTAATACAACAACAAATTCAAGAATTAAAGTTAGACATTAGAGAAATAAAAAACGATATTAAAACTCTGCAATTCAATGAATTAGAAATCCAAACAAAACTTACTTTAAATAAACAGTATAATGATATTCCAGAAAGTAGTAATAATGATAAAGGAATTCATATTCCAGAACAAACAAATGAAGAAGAATATTTAAATATAATTGAAAAAATTAATATAGAAAAATGGCATGTTTATGTTACTATTGGAATTCAAGATTATCATACAAATTGTATTGCTATGGTAGATAGTGGCGCAGATCAAAGTTGTATTAAAGAAGGAATCATACCACTTAAATATTGTTCTAAAACAAATCATAAATTACAAACAGCAAATGGTAATCCATTAAAAGTTAAATATAAGTTAAAAAATGGATTTATATGTAATAATAATTATTGTTTTAGGCATACATTCATCATAGTAGAAGATTTAACTCAAGATGTTATATTAGGAAATCCTTTTTTATATCAAATTACTCCGTTTAAAAAGACTACAGAAGGATTAAGTTTAAAAATACAATTCAATACATAAAAATTATTCTGTTTGCGTCATTGTATTTTTTGGTACATGCATAGATTTGTATTTGACCTTATATAGAATTGCTGGTACACCAATGAGGAAGCAGGCAATTAACAGAATTCCTCTTTGCATTCCCAAGGTAAGATTTATGTCGCTATCTAAATTTTAAAATGTTAATAATCCTTTAGAATTTAAAATAAAAGTTCTTGCATAATAGGTGCCACAACAAACAAATGGTGACGATTGTGGAAGGTTTGTTCTATATTACGTGAAGCTATTCTTGGAAAAAGCTCCTGAAACATTTTCTCTCTCCAAGGGGTATCCTTACTTTGTGAGTTTCTGATAGACAATTACTCATATAAATATTAGGTGTTATTTGTTTTACTATTTCTTATACTGAATTAAGTTTTTACATCTTACAATAAATAATAATGCATTTTTATTGGGTTGTAAATCACAGATGCGCGAAGATTGGTTTAGCCTCGATGAATTGCGTCGCTTTTGTGGTCAACTTCAACTATCCTAAATGGCGAATTGCATTCTACTTAGTTCTACTTGGTTCTACAAGCATGGTGTGGCCTAAGGATGTAATTAAGCAATTTTATTATATTGAAAAACGATAGATGGTGTTTTGTATCTTAATTAACAAATAATCATGTAATGCTTTATAAATTGCATTATCAACTATTAAATCAAGAGTTGACTTTGCATATGCTTAAGTGTTTTCTATCTACTTATTAATTGTCAATTGATTCCCTTGAACTGTGCAAAACAACAGAATTTAAAATATGTTTAAGAATATAAGTTAAAGATTTAACTTAATATAGCTTATTTACCAAATAAAAGTAATTAAATTACTATTCAAGTCAGTTCATATATATATTTTTCCTGTTGGTTTTTAAATGAGTGAGTATAGTATAAATCAACCAACCTCAATACAAATAGACAAAAAGCCCATATAGCGTTGGCTTCCAAAAATGTCAATTTCTTTTTCCGTTCTAAAAGGGAAGAAACTCTTACTAAAAAGATAAGCCTACACAAATATTCCTTATGCAATTTCTACATGGGCCAACCAGTTATGAATGTTTTTATTGCTATATTTTTACTATTTACGTTGTTGTGTAAACCTAATAAACTTATTCTAGATTGCAGCCGATTTCTCACCCTGTTCATCTACATTGTCGGCAAACTCGGCACTCTGTAAATTCGGTCAAAAAAAAATCACCGAAGCTTCTCTTCCAGCTGTGTTTGGTGAGTTTTCTTATTCTTTCTATAATGCTACTCTTCTTCGTTTACTTCATTTTTTTTAGGTTTGATTATGCTTTAAGGTTTTGTATTTTTTTATGCAGAGATGATCGATCTTCCGAATGATTATTTTGCGGATATCTACTGGTCGAAATTTGGAAAAATGCGATTTTATCAAATTTATAAGAATGAGTACATGAAACAACTGGTAAGTTATATTAAAAAAATATATACGTTTGGAATTTTTCTTTTACGGTTCGATTATTATCATTATTATTATCTAATATATATGTACATATCAAACCGTACAACAAAAGGCTAATAATTATGATGCTCCGTTAGAAAATATTATTACTGTCCAATTAATAAGTTTTTTTTTATTTGATACTTGCTTTTCATTATATAATGGCATGTAATGGAAAGCTGTATACATATACTGATGAGAGGAAAAAAAATTAATGACTATTCTTTATGGTGTATAGTCCACTATTTTCAATGACTATTCAAATATATAGGCGCATTATAGTTCGAAAAACATTTAATTTATTTACCATGCAAATTTGTCTGAAATTTGTGCCGAAATTAAACCACTGTCTCTGACTTGGTGTCTATGATTGCAGCCTATTGCTGAACACTTTGCTAAATCTTTGAGGCATATTTTGCCAGAAAATGTGACAGTCTGGCACCCAGGAATGTTATCATGGAAATTTGATATTGTCCAAATATCCGATGCCTTGTATTTCGGTGGCGAATGGGAGGGATTTGTGAGAGACCATAAAATGCAAGAGGGTGATATAATTACTTTCAAATACAAAAAAGATCAAGGCATTGATGCATTAGTTTTTGCTGGTAAAACCTTATGCGAAAAAGAATCAAGCTATTTTATTGATCCACGACAGAGCAGTGGTGTATACACAAAAAAGAATGTTGATTCTTCTACAGATAAAGTCAAGAGCACTCCTATCATCTTCAAGGCTTCAAACACTGCCCATTGCTATGACGGGAATACAAATTCAGAAAATGTTGCTGAGCCTCATATGGCCAAAATAGAAAGCGAGAGAAAAAAAATGCCTCTGTTGCCTTTGGAAAGTAAAGTGCTGCTTCGCAATGTTGCAGAAGAAAAAATTCAGAATCTATCTGGGCGAAAAACAGTATCGAATAGTCGTGGCAGGCATGGTTTGTCTCCAACAATGTCAACTTCTATGCATAACGAAGACGTCACTCCAACAAATTCATCTGGCCCCGCACAATGCCACATGACTACAAAGAGAGTTCGTTTTGAAGTTGATATAGAATCATCAAACTCCAAAAGGAAAAAAAAGCCAAGATAGCCTCCTATCACCATAAACAAGGTAATTCTATTTATTCCTTTTTTTTAAAAACAATTTAATTTATCTCATGGACATTCATTTTTCACCCCTCATCTGACAATTATTCTATATTCCATTTCTTGTAGCTATTTCAACGCAAATTGGCCTAAATTCATTTCTAATATAGTGTCTTCTACTTTTAATGGTTGCATATCTTCAAGCTTCTGATAAGGGAAACAAGATCCAATCATCAAAGACATCAAGTTCCAATAAAAATCAAACTCTTTTTGCATTATATGGAAGCAAACAATTTTTGCAAGCAGAAAAGATTTGGTTATGCTGATGCGTAGGTCCTATGTGGAATATGGATTCTCAATGGTATATTGTATACTCTACTAATGCTATGATATTTTGTTTCCGATCGAATTTTATTGTTGCAGTGACATGTTAATTGCATGATGACAATATCAATTACTTGTGCATAATTTCTTAATTAATGAGAATTGATTAATAAGAGTGGCATACATTATATCCTTAAAAATGTTTACTGATTCAAAACAATGGATAACTATTATTATTACTAATGTAATGTATTCATTTTTTGACCATTGTAGACTATTCAAACAGAATGGGCACGTAAGTACATGCCTAAAAAAAGTCAGCAGATTTTTCCTTAGGATGAAGGGACTCGAGTGGCCTGTTAACTACCTTGTGAGAGAAAAGAGTTATGTTTTCACTGCTGGATGGAAAAAGTTTGTTGCTGATACTGAGTTACAAACAAATGATGTTTGTCTGTTTAGTATTGATCATGGTTGCCCGACGACTTTTACGCTAGATGTCAAGATTTTTCAAAGCCAGAATGGATGATGATGACAAGGTGTTTGTTGCACCTTTCAGGACATAAACTTCCCAATCCTTTTGTTTTGATGTTATTATTTATTATGCAAGTACATTTGCAACTCCTATGCTTTTGTTTTTCGAATATGTGCTTTTTAAATTAATCGTTATTTCTATCCTTCATAAAACATTTTTAGTAATCTTTATAACTGCTTGCCTCTCATTTCATAGTTTCTCTTCACTGTTCTAATTATTAAAAAAATTATGCTTTAAACTTACAAATAGTACATTATTTTATATACGATCTTACAACCATACTGTAATCAATTCTCATTATGTCATTTGCATTCAAAAGTTCTGCAACAAATCATATTGAATTTTCATAGTACATTATTAAATCCTAATTTATTATCAATTGCAAGGTTGCGTGGTGCAACTTAATCGTTTCTAATTGCTTCTAAACCAAAATACAAGCAGGATCGAATAATAAAGTTAATTGATTAGACAAATAAAAATAATAAAGTTAATTAATTAAACAAATAATTACAATATAACTAAAGTATATAGTTAAACTATTAATTAATTTGTAATATACCTTGATATTTAATAATTTGAAAGATGTTTTATGTGTAGAGAGTAGTTGAGCCAAAAAGGAGTGAATGAAAGGATTATTTTTCTATTAAAGAAAATCGATATCCCTTTTGAATACATGAGTAGCCTATTTATAATTACATTTGAATTGAAAACGTAAGCAATGACCTAATCTTGATTTGACAAAAAGTTTGAAATGAAAGCTTGAATAGACTAAAGTAACATTATTGCTATGGTCCTTCTTGAATTGACTTTTTGTGGTCTTCATATGGTCTTCACGTGAATTAGGAATCTTCACTTTTGCTTCCTTTGAATTTTCTCTTCATGGCCTCTACTTTAATAGCACTTAAGTCTTTCTTCTTGATGTGATATGTCCACCACTCTTGAATGTCTTTATCTTTTCCGGAATGATTGCCTTCAATTGAACTTAATGGATATGGAATATCTTGTTGAATAAGGTGTGGGTTTGAACCGCCCACTTCCCTTCTGGCAATTAATGTTGTAATATGAGTGTGATTGAAATCTACTGTTCTTGCCTTGGCGTCCATGTCATGGCGTTTTTTGAATAAAAGCCATTAATTGATGTCTTGATGGCAGCTGAATTTCCTGCAGAAAATTGTTAATATTAAACTCTTTTTTTTTTTTTTTTTTTTTTTTTTTTAATATTCGAAGGGATCCTGAGCCATAGGTCCTCCGAAATAATCTTCTTGAACTGAGCTTTGTGTGGATTCTAAAGAAACTTGTGTTTGATTCTGTTTTTTCATGTTCTTGAATGCTAAAAACTGTTGAAATTCTTCCCATGCTTCGTTATTTGATTCCTCTGTCTTTGGAATGTTTGGGTTTTTGGAATTGACTGAGTTTTTGGGATCTGCTGGTTTGGGCTTGAATGTTGTGTATTAATCCATATTGTTGTTCTGTCTCAAAATATCTTTTCACCGCCTGCTCACAGCAGCTTGATGGATCAAATTTTTCCCACCATTTAATCTTGAATTGCCTTACTAAGGACATTGGTTTGGGCTTTGGATGGGCTTGAATAATTTGGAATTGCCAACACCAAATCCAGGGGACTCTGAGCTCACAATGGAATTGAACTTCTCTCATATACAGTTGCATACTGGATTCAGAATTGAACTTTTTGAGACCTTCTTTTGCTTTGAGTGGCAGAATACTTTGATTGGATCCATGAGTATCCCACCAGTCGTAAAACCACATTGGAAAACTATTTTTGCAATTTTTTTCAAAATTAAAATACCATGAATGATCAAATGCTCGAAAATAGAATGCTTTTTTGAAAGCTTGTTTGTAATCTTGATAATTATATCCAGATGGATTATATGGTCTGGAAAATGATTGAATATTGTATATATTGCCAAAATCATTTGAATTTAAAACCTTTTTAATAATACATTTTGAATGAGTCACATATCCTGATTCAGTTTTATTGTGAACTATATCACATGAACCAGAATCTACCAAGATGTATTCATAAAAATTCTGTGTTTTAATTGAATCATCAGAAAACCATGATATTGAATTCGTTAAAATATTTTGAATAGAATGAACGTAGGATAGAAATTTCTGGTGTTTCAGTAAATTTTGTTAGTACTAAATATTCGATCCTGCTTGTATTTTGGTATCAAAGCCATTTTTAAACAAGTTTTATAAAATTTTTGATTCTAAACTTTTAATTTACTTAAATTACTTAACCAATTATTAGAGTAAGGAGTTGTAAGGCATGGTAAGCGGTTGAGTAGTCTGGAAATCCGTTGGTAAGCCATTGCGAGGTCAGCTTAAGGTGTTCCCGGTTAGGCACTCCTGCGTTCCCCATACACTCTGCATTCTATTAATTGCATTAAGCAATCCAGGTACGTTTTAAGTTATGAATTTGAATAATTTTAAGAAATTGTTTAATTTTGGCAATAGTACTAATATAGCAGAATCAGAAAGTATAAATCAATGTCATGAAATTCTATTTGATATTAATTCTAGATCTTTAAGTTCAGTATATCATATAGGTAGTTTAAATTTCAGTAATGCATATTCAGTAAAAATTCATGAACAAGATATAAATTTTACAGAAACTTCAAATACTATTCAATTACTCTCTAATTTAGCTATTAAAAAATATAGAGAACTAGGATTTAAATATATTCATTATGGAATAGTAAAAGTAAAAATTCAACCAATGCATCGATTAGGTATAGATAACCCTATATTCATAGCATTAAGAGATAGAAGATTAATAGATTATCAAGATTCAATATTATCTTTGTTACAAACAAATATATGTGATGGTGCGATAACATTCAATTGTGTACCTAATTTTATAGTTAGTTTGATGGATGAAATGATATTAGATTCATTAGTAATGGATATTCAAATAGATCAGAATAAAGTCAATAAACAAAGTAGAAGTTTTGCAATATTATACAAAGTATGTTTTAAATTAATGAAAACTCTAATTGATCCTAAATTAAAATTAGAACAAACAAATAAAGATGAAACTGTCATATTTGAAGAAGATTCATTCAAATCATCTGTTATTACCCCAAAATTATTAAAATGGAATGAAATCACTATTCCAGAAAATTTTACAATTATTCCACAGCATCAATCAAGAAATATACAACAAACAAATGCTTCTAGTATACTCAAACAGGAAGATGGTAGTATTTTAATTCAATTTAATAATGTTAAATTCAATAAATACGGAGCAAATAAATCTATTAGGAATGATTATTTACTAGAATCAAGACATTCAGTATCGGATATTCCTAGTTTAAGAAGAACATTCAGTCAACATACAAATCTAGAAAATAATTCAGAAATTTATTCAGTCCCTCTATCAGGAAGTCAAAGAATACATTATAAGTCACCATTACCAGAAGTAATAAATACTAATTCATTAAGAAATTCACCAAACATTCCGAAATGAAACCCGAATCTATTCATGTTATTAATGATGAATTCAAACCTAAGTTTAGCTATTTAGATGAATTATTAATGATGAGGAGGAAAATAATAAAAAAGAGAATGGTATAATTCTTTAGATAAATCATTTCAAGAAAATCTTCAAGACCAATGGAAACAGGAATTGTTTAAGAGAAAATTTAATTACCCATTCTTTTCGTGGCTAGAATTCATTACTCAAAAAAGAAATATATAGATGTCTATTCCACCCAATCAATAAATGTCCAACATCATTATATAAAAAATGGAATTTAGTAGGAGGAGAGGTAGTTACTTCGGTACACCCACCTCTATTAAACATAGTAATTAATACACCTAAAGGAGATACCAAAATACAAGCAGGATCGAATAATAAAGTTAATTGATTAGACAAATAAAAATAATAAAGTTAATTAATTAAACAAATAATTACAATATAACTAAAGTATATTAGTTAAACTATTAATTAATTTGAATATACCTTGATATTTAATAATTTGAAGATGTTTTATGTGTAGAGAGTAGTTGAGCCAAAAAGGAGTGAATGAAGGATTATTTTTCTATTAAAGAAAAATCGATTATCCCTTTTGAATACATGAGTAGCCTATTTATAATACATTTGAATTGAAAACGTAAGCAATGACCTAATCTTGATTTGACAAAAGTTTGAAATGAAAGCTTGAATAGACTAAAGTAACATTATTGCTATGGTCCTTCTTGAATTGACTTTTTGTGGTCTTCATATGGTCTTCACGTGAATAGGAATCTTCACTTTTGCTTCCTTTGAATTTCTCTCTCATGGCCTCTACTTTAATAGCACTTAAGTCTTTCTTCTTGATGTGAATGTCCACCACTCTTGAATGTCTTTATCTTTCCGGAATGATGCCCTTCAATTGAACTTAATGGATATGGAATATCTTGTTGAATAAGGTGTGGGTTTTGAACCGCCCACTTCCCTTCTGGCAATTATGTTGTAATATGAGTGTGATTGAAATCTACTGTTCTTGCCTTGCGTCCATGTCATGGCGTTTTTGAATAAAAAGCATTAAATGATGTCTTGATGGCAGCTGAATTCCTGCAGAAAATCGTTAATATTAAACTCTTTTTTTTTTTTTTTTTTTTTTTTTTTAATATTCGAAGGGATCCTGAGCCATAGGTCCTCCGAAATAATCTTCTTGAACTGAGCTTTGTGTGGATTCTAAAGAAACTTGTGTTTGATTCTGTTTTTTCATGTTCTTGAATGCTAAAAACTGTTGAAATTCTTCCCATGCTTCGTTGATTCCTCTGTCTTTGGAAGTTTGGGTTTGGAATTGACTGAGTTTTTGGGATCTGCTGGTTTGGGCTTGAATGTTGTGTATTTAATCCATATTGTTGTTCCTGTCTCAAAATATCTTTTTACCGCCTGCTCACAGCAGCTTGATGGATCAAATTTTCCCACCATTTAATCTTGAATTGCCTTACTAAGGACATTGGTTTGGGCTTTGGATGGGCTTGAATAATTTGGAATTGCCAACACCAAATCCAGGGGACTCTGAGCTCACAATGGAATTGAACTTCTCTCATATACAGTTGCATACTGGATTCAGAATTGAACTTTTGAGACCTTCTTTTGCTTTGAGTGGCAGAATACTTTGATTGGATCCATGAGTATCCCACCAGTCGTAAAACCACATTGGAAAACTATTTTTGCAATTTTTTCAAAATTAAAATACCATGAATGATCAAATGCTCGAAAATAGAATGCTTTTTGAAAGCTTGTGTTGTAATCTTGATAATTATATCCAGATGGATTATATGGTCTGGAAATGATTGAATATTGTATATATGCCAAATCATTTGAATTTAAAACCTTTTAATAATACATTTTGAATGAGTCACATATCCTGATTCAGTTTTATTGTGAACTATATCACATGAACCAGAATCTACCAAGATGTATTCATAAAAAATTCTGTGTTTTACTTGAATCATCAGAAAACCATGATATTGAATTCGTAAAATATTTTGAATAGAATGAACGTAGGATAGAAATTTCTGGTGTTTCAGTAAATTTTGTTAGTACTAAATATTCGTATCCTGGTTTTCAACATAAAGAGGTTTTTGAATCTGAGTTGAGGAAGATGCTTGAATATTTTTGGATGAAGATGCTATCATAGTAATAGGTTTGGTAGAAGGAGATGGGAATTAATTGAGTTTTTACTGGTGTTGAAGTTATTAAATGGGGTTGCTGCTACTTGAACATAGGGTAATGGAGGAAAATCCTCAATTTGAATGAATTTATTACTTGTTTGAATGCTGGAGATTGAATTATTGATTTTGAATCTATTACTTTGCGTAATCATCTGGGACTTTGCATCTTTTGTTTGTTTGACATCTCGATCAGTACCTGTATACAAAAAATAATTAGATATATAAAGGCTATTTCTTTTCTAAATTCTCTAATCTTTGATATATGGCCCTATTTACTTCTGGGATTCTTGTAGATTTATGTGTGTGATATGAGACTAACATACTATAAAATGTATTTGATGCAAAAAGACTTGATGTTTTATTGACAAAGGATTAGTATTGTATATATGATAAATGTTTGGAAATTCAGAATCTTGAATAATGGTTCTTTTAGTGAATAGATCTGAGTATTTTTCTTTTAGTTGGGATGATTAATGTAATCTTTTATCCATAACAATCTTCATATCTTGAATTCTGTGACATTCTCCTGCTTACCTGTAAGAAATTCCCGAGTCAAAAAATCAGGTAATGAATTTTCTTCTCCTTTTATATATTCTATATCAAAATCAAAAATAGATAAAATTCCTTGCCATCTAGCAAATATTTGTTTAGACACTAAATTTTGAATATCCTTTTGTAAAATATCTTTTGCTGATTTACAATCTACTTTTAATAAAAATTTCTTATTATATAAATCATCTTGAAATTTAGAAATACATAAAACTATAGCTAAAATTTCTTTTTTGACTGTTGAATAATTTTTGAACTCCTATCCATACTTTTGAAGTATACCGAAACTCTATTTCTATTTGTTGTTAATTTTTGTTTCAGAATACCTCCATATCCTATTTCTGAGGCATCTGTCTCTACTATCATGAATGCATCAGGATGAGGAATACCTAAACAAGGTAAAGACTTGATTTTTTTTTTGCTTCTTGTACTATCTTAGTATGTTCATTTGTCCATGCAGGTGGATTCTTTTGTAATCTTTGATATAAAGGTGCACATATGGTTCTTAATTTTGGGAAAAAATCTGCTACATAATTTAACATCCTAAAAATCTCTGTAATTGATTTTTATCCTTAATTTCATCTGGAAATTTTTCTCCAAATTCTAATGCTCTATTAATAGGTTTTATTGTTCCTTTTATAAATATCATGACCTAAAAATCTTATTTGATTTTGAAATAATTTCATCTTTGAGGCTGATATAACTAATCCATTTTGAATCACCAATTTTGAAAATATTCAAATGTTTAAAATGTTCATTAATATTTGAGAATAAACTAAGACATCATCTATATATACTATCATAAATGTGTATGCAGAAAATATATTATTCATAATATTTTGAAATTCCGAAGGGGCATTTTTTAATCCAAATGGCATACATTCCATTCATAATGACCGAATGGTACTGTAAATGCTGTTTTATATTGTCTTTTTCCGCTATTTGTATTTGCCAATATCCTGATTTTAAATCAAATTTTGAATATATCTTTGCATTAAATAATCTATTTTACAAATCTTTTTTATTTGGTATTGGATATCTAATCCATTTAAGTACTTTGTTTAATGGTTTGTAATTGATGACTAATCTAGGAACACCTCTTTCTTTTTCAGCTTGCTTATTGACATAAAATGCTGGACAACTCCATGGGATTTTGAATTTCTTATTAATTTTTTATCTAGTAAGGATTGTATTTCGATTCTACAATGTTGTAATAATTCAGAATTCATTTGAATTGGTCTAGCTTTGTTGGTATATTCTTTCATTAAATTCTTCTTCATAAGGTAATTCTATTATGTGAGTTTTTCTTGACCAGAATGCTGATGGATGTTCAGCACATATCGTTTCTTTAAATTTCTTTTCTAATTCTTCAATTTTCTTTTTTATTTCCTCTCTATTTAATTGAAATTCTATTTTTTGATATGTAATTTCTTCTTTTATATAATTTATTTGGTTTTCTTTTTGCCTAATTTGATAAGATATACTATTAGTTTGTAACAAATTTAATTCTCTTTGCCTTTACCGGAGTAATAAATTGAAATACTATTTTACTTCCCATTATTTTTAAACTTAATCCTTCTGTAGTCTTTTTAAACAAGGAGTAATTTGATATAAAAAAGGATTTCCTAATATAACATCTTGAGTTAAATCTTCTACTATGATGAATGTATGCCTAAAACAATAATTATTATTACATATAAATCCATTTTTTAACTTATATTTAACTTTTAATGGATTACCATTTGCTGTTTGTAATTTATGATTTGTTTTAGAACAATATTTAAGTGGTATGATTCCTTCTTTAATACAACTTTGATCTGCGCCACTATCTACCATAGCAATACAATTTGTATGATAATCTTGAATTCCAATAGTAACATAAACATGCCATTTTTCTATATTAATTTTTTCAATTATATTTAAATATTCTTCTTCATTTTTGTTTGTTCTGGAATATGAATTCCTTTATCATTATTACTACTTTCTGGAATATCATTATACTGTTTATTTAAAGTAAGTTTTGTTTGGATTTCTAATTCATTGAATTGCAAGAGTTTTAATATCGTTTTTATTTCTCTAATGTCTAACTTTAATTCTTGAATTGTTGTTGTATTACATTTGTATTGTTGTGAGAAACTATTCCTTGAGAGTTTGTTCTGAGTATTTGTTATATAATTTTGTAATATAAATGGTTCTAAAAATTCAGTTTTTTATCTTCTTTTAATATCAAATCTTTTAATTTTATTAAATATTGTCTTTGTTCTTCAGGGTTTTCTATTTTAGTGATTAATCAAATAATAAATCTTTATTGGTTTTTTCATTAGATATCATATTAATACAATGACATGGTGAGGATTTTATCTGAATACTCTTCTTCACTATCCGAATGAATTTCATTAATGTTTTCCTCACTTTCTTCTGTGTCACTATTAATCATAATTTTCATGATTTTTAATCGTAGTTCTTTATCTTCATCTTTATCAAAAATTTCATTTATTCGTTTTTGAGTTTTACAATTTGTTGCTATATGACCTGGTTTTCCACATTTATAACAAATTAATTTTTTCTTTCTATATTTCTTTTTCTTAAATCTCTTGTCTGATTAAAATTAGAGTATTGTTGATATTTTTTACTTCTTCTTTTATAGGGTGATTTGAATATGTAATTCTTTAATATTTCTAGAAGGGGCTTTTATTCCTGTTATTCCAAATGCATCACAAAATGAACCTATTTCTTTCTTTTCTGAACCATATTTTGATTGTAATTTTAACTCTTGACATAATTTTAAACCTTCTGACTTGATGAATGAAATTAATTGACCAAACTCCAATCATAAAAATTAATATCTTCTTTTCCTGTTGATGTCTTAATAGCATTGAAAATTCTATATGAAAATAAAGTAGGTAAACCTGAAATGAATTTTTCTTTCCAAAATGGTTATTACAATCATCTCTTTTAAATACATAAGTTAAAAACATATCTTTATACCATCTAAAATCTGTTAATGTTGGACATCTTAAATTAGTTAAAAATATTTGAGAACTTTTGAATCATGAGATGGATTTCCTATAAAATGATGAGCTAAAGCATATATTAAATATTCTGGTGCATCCGATATTTTAATTTTCTTTGGATTTCCTTGAGCATCTCTTACTATATTTCCATTAACATCTAATTCATCTTCTTCAATTGTATGTTCTATTACTTCATTTCGTTGATTTTTGTTATCATATTATCCCACCAATTTTTAATTGTCCTGAAAATCCTGCAGTAAATGCTACAGCTATATCTTTTGGTTTATACCCTTCTTGTCTATAAGCTACTCTAGCCATTCCCATTTCTTGTAGTAATCTTAATCTTATATTCATATTCTGATCTACCATCTATATTCCATTCATAAACTGCTCTACCATCATATTGACTAGATGTAAACTTTGCTCTTTCTTCAATTGTATATCTGGAGGTGTTAGTTTTGGATAATAATTTTTTCGTTGATACGGTGCATAATTTGTTTTCTGTAATTATAATTTTTCTTCTATATTGTTTTCTAATTCTATTTATATTATCATCTTGTAGTTCATCTTCAATTTCTTCTATTATATCTTTAATTTCGCTTGAATCACTACTGCTGCTATCATCTGTTTGCTCTAAATTGTTTTCTTCAATATTTTGTATATTACCTGTAGTTTCTGTATTAGTACTAGATGTTGTTTCTTGTAACTTTTTAAATATTTTATTTAATGTATCATTTTCCCTTTGAGGGAGTTGAATATTATTTAATTGAAAATGAGGTTTAGATATTTCATTTGGAAAATTATTTTTAAATGGATTATTTATAATATTTGTTGAAATATTTAATTTTTCTTTTTAATAGGTTTATAATATTATTATTTTCTTTAGGTATACTATCTATTTTTGTTGAGACTACTTCTAATTGTTGTGCTACTGTTGATAATATTTGATTTGAATAATTTAATTGTTGATTAACCTTTTTAATATCTTCTAATTCTACTGGTCCTTTATCTATTCTAGCTTCTCTAAATGGAGTTGCTACTATATCTCCTTTAGGTGTATTAATTACTATGTTTAATAGAGGTGGGTGTACCGAAGTAACTACCTCTCCTCCTACTAAATTCCATTTTTTATATAATGATGTTTGGACATTTATTGATTGGGTGGAATAGACATCTATAATATTTTCTTTTTGAGTAATGAATTCTAGCCACGAAAAGAATGGGTAATTAAATTTTCTCTTAAACAATTCCTGTTTCCATTGGTCTTGAAGATTTTCTTGAAATGATTTATCTAAAGAATTATACCATTCTCTTTTTTTATTATTTTCCTCATCATTAAATAATTCATCTAAATAGCTAAACTTAGGTTTAATTCATCATTAATAACATGAATAGATTCGGGTTTCATTTCGGAATATGTTGGTGAATTTCTTAATGAATTAGTATTTATTACTTCTGGTAATGGTGACTTATAATGTATTCTTTGACTTCCTGATAGAGGGACTGAATAAATTCTGAATTATTTTCTAGATTTGTATGTTGACTGAATGTTCTTCTTAAACTAGAATATCCGATACTGAATGTCTTGATTCTAGTAAATAATCATTCCTAATAGATTTATTTGCTCCGTATTTATTGAATTTTAACATTATTAAATTGAATTAAAATACTACCATCTTCCTGTTTGAGTATACTAGAAGCATTTGTTTGTTGTATATTTCTTGATTGATGCTGTGGAATAATTGTAAAATTTTCTGGAATAGTGATTTCATTCCATTTTAATAATTTTGGGTATAACAGATGATTTGAATGAATCTTCTTCAAATATGACAGTTTCATCTTTATTTGTTTTTCTAATTTTAATTTAGGATCAATTAGAGTTTTCATTAATTTAAAACATACTTTGTATAATATTGCAAAACTTCTACTTTGTTTATTGACTTTATTCTGATCTATTTGAATATCCATTACTAATGAATCTAATATCATTTCATCCATCAAACTAACTATAAAATTAGGTACACAATGAATGTTATCGCACCATCACATATATTTGTTTGTAACAAAGATAATATTGAATCTTGATAATCTATTAATCTTCTATCTCTTAATGCTATGAATATAGGGTTATCTATACCTAATCGATGCATTGGTTGAATTTTTACTTTTACTATTCCATAATGAATATATTTAAATCCTAGTTCTCTATATTTTTTAATAGCTACGTTAGAGAGTAATTGAATAGTATTTGAAGTTTCTGTAAAATTTATATCTTGTTCATGAATTTTTACTGAATATGCATTACTGAAATTTAAACTACCTATATGATATATTGAACTTAAAGATCTAGAATTAATATCAAATAGAATTTCATGACATTGATTTATACTTTCTGATTCTGCTATATTAGTACTATTGCCAAAATTAAACAATTTCTTAAAATTATTCAAATTCATAACTTAAAACGTACCTGGATTGCTTAATGCAATTAATAGAATGCAGAGTGTATGGGGAACGCAGGAGTGCCTAACTGGGAACACCTTAAGCTGACCTCGCAATGGCTTACCAACGGATTTCCAGACTACTCAACCGCTTACCATGCCTTACAACTCCTTACTCTAATAATTGGTTAAGTAATTTAAGTAAATTAAAAGTTTAGAATCAAAAATTTTATAAAACTTGTTTAAAAGTGGCTCTGATACCAAATTACAAGCAGGATCGAATAATAAAGTTAATTGATTAGACAAATAAAAATAATAAAGTTAATTAATTAGACAAATAATTACAATAAAGTTAATTGATTAGACAAATAAAAATAATAAAGTTAATTAATTAAACAAATAATTACAATATAATTAAAGTATATAGTTAAACTATTAATTAATTTGTAATATACCTTGATATTTAATAATTTGAAAGATGTTTTATGTGTAGAGAGTAGTTGAGCCAAAAAGGAGTGAATGAAAGGATTATTTTTCTATTAAAGAAAATCGATATCCCTTTTGAATACATGAGTAGCCTATTTATAATTACATTTGAATTGAAAACGTAAGCAATGACCTAATCTTGATTTGACAAAAAGTTTGAAATGAAAGCTTGAATAGACTAAAGTAACATTATTGCTATGGTCCTTCTTGAATTGACTTTTTGTGGTCTTCATATGGTCTTCACGTGAATTAGGAATCTTCACTTTTGCTTCCTTTGAATTTTCTCTTCATGGCCTCTACTTTAATAGCACTTAAGTCTTTCTTCTTGATGTGATATGTCCACCACTCTTGAATGTCTTTATCTTTTCCGGAATGATTGCCTTCAATTGAACTTAATGGATATGGAATATCTTGTTGAATAAGGTGTGGGTTTGAACCGCCCACTTCCCTTCTGGCAATTAATGTTGTAATAGAGTGTGATTGAAATCTACTGTTCTTGCCTGGCGTCCATGTCATGGCGTTTTTGAATAAAAGCCATTAATTGATGTCTTGATGGCAGCTGAATTTCCTGCAGAAAATGTTAATATTAAACTCTTTTTTTTTTTTTTTTTTTTTTTTTATTATTCGAAGGGATCCTGAGCCATAGGTCCTCCGAAATAATCTTCTTGAACTGAGCTTTGTGTGGATTCTAAAGAAACTTGTGTTTGATTCTGTTTTTTCATGTTCTTGAATGCTAAAAACTGTTGAAATTCTTCCGATGCTTCGTTATTTGATTCCTCTGTCTTTGGAATGTTTGGTTTTTTGGAATTGACTGAGTTTTTGGATCTGCTGGTTTGGGCTTGAATGTTGTGTATTAATCCATATTGTTGTTCCTGTCTCAAAATATCTTTTCACCGCCTGCTCACAGCAGCTTGATGGATCAAATTTTTCCCACCATTTAATCTTGAATTGCCTTACTAAGGACATTGGTTTGGGCTTTGGATGGGCTTGAATAATTTGGAATTGCCAACACCAAATCCAGGGGACTCTGAGCTCACAATGGAATTGAACTTCTCTCATATACAGTTGCATACTGGATTCAGAATTGAACTTTTTGAGACCTTCTTTTGCTTTGAGTGGCAGAATACTTTGATTGGATCCATGAGTATCCCACCAGTCGTAAAACCACATTGGAAAACTATTTTTGCAATTTTTTTCAAAATTAAAATACCATGAATGATCAAATGCTCGAAAATAGAATGCTTTTTTGAAAGCTTGTTTGTAATCTTGATAATTATATCCAGATGGATTATATGGTCTGGAAAATGATTGAATATTTATATATTGCCAAAATCATTTGAATTTAAAACCTTTTTAATAATACATTTTGAATGAGTCACATATCCTGATTCAGTTTTATTGTGAACTATATCACATGAACCAGAATCTACCAAGATGTATTCATAAAAATTCTGTGTTTTACTTGAATCATCAGAAAACCATGATATTGAATTCGTAAAATATTTTGAATAGAATGAACGTAGGATAGAAATTTCTGGTGTTTCAGTAAATTTTGTTAGTACTAAATATTCGTATCCTGGTTTATCAACATAAAGAGGTTTTTGAATCTGAGTTGAGGAAGATGCTTGAATATTTTTGGATGAAGATGCTATCATAGTAATAGGTTTGGTAGAAGGAGATGGGATTAATTGAGTTTTTACTGGTGGTTGAAGTTTATTAAATGGGGTTGCTGCTACTTGAACATAGGGTAATGGAGGAAAATCCTCAATTTGAATGAATTTATTACTTGTTTGAATGCTTGGAGATTGAATTATTGATTTTGAATCTATTACCTTTGCGTAATCATCGGGACTTTGCATCTTTTGTTTGTTTGACATCTCGATCAGTACCTGTATACAAAAAAATAATTAGATAAAGGCTATTTCTTTTCTAAAATTCTCTAATCTTTGATATATGGCCCTATTTACTTCTGGGATTCTTGTAGATTTATGTGTGTGATATGAGACTAACATACTATAATAATGTATTTGATGCAAAAAGACTTGATGTTTTATTGACAAAGGATTAGTATTGTATATATGATAAATGTTTGGAAATTCAGAATCTTGAATAATGTGTTCTTTTAATGAATAGATCTTGAGTATTTTCTTTAAATTTCTTTTCTAATTCTTCAATTTTCTTTTTTATTTCCTCTCTATTTAATTGAAATTCTATTTTTTGATATGTAATTTCTTCTTTTATATAATTTATTTGGTTTTCTTTTTGCCTAATTTGATAAGATATACTATTAGTTTGTAACAAATTTAATTCTCTTTGCCTTACCGGAGTAATAAATTGAAATACTATTTTACTTCCCATTATTTTTAAACTTAATCCTTCTGTAGTTTTTTTAAACGGAGTAATTTGATATAAAAAAGGATTTCCTAATATAACATCTTGAGTTAAATCTTCTACTATGATGAATGTATGCCTAAAACAATAATTATATTAATATATAAATCCATTTTTTAACTTATATTTAACTTTTAATGGATTACCATTTTGTTTGTAATTTATGATTTGTTTTAGAACAAATTTAAGTGGTATGATTCCTTTTAATACAACTTTGATCTGCGCACTACTATCTAGCAATACATTTACATATGTTATGATTGTTCCAATATCTAACATTATTTTATACTTAATTTTTATTAATATTTATAATCTTAACATTCTAAATTTCTATTTTTGTTTCTTTGGAATTATATTTAAAATTTTCTCTTCATTTGTTTGTTCTGGAATATGAATTCCTTTATCATTATTACTACTTTCTGGAATATCATTATACTGTTTATTTAAAGTAAGTTTTGTTTGGATTTCTAATTCATTGAATTGCAGAGTTTTAATATCGTTTTTTATTTCAAACATTGGTATCATGAATGCATCAGGATGAGAAATACCTAAACAAGGTAAAGACTTGATTTTCTTTTTTGCTTCTTGTACTATCATAAATGTGTATGCAGAAAATATATTATTCATAATATTTTGAAATTCCGAAGGGGCATTTTTTAATCCAAATGGCATTACATTCCATTCATAATGACCGAATGGTACTGTAAATGCTGTTTTATATTTGTCTTTTTCCGCTATTTGTATTTGCCAATATCCTGATTTTAAATCAAATTTTGAATATATCTTTGCATTAAATAATCTATTTAACAAATCTTTTTTATTTGGTATTGGATATCTAATCCATTTAAGTACTTTGTTTAATGGTTTGTAATTGATGACTAATCTAGGAACACCTCTTTCTTTTTCAGCTTGCTTATTGACATAAAATGCTGGACAACTCCATGGGGATTTTGAATTTCTTATTAATTTTTTATCTAGTAAGGATTGTATTTCGATTCTACAATGTTGTAATAATTCAGAATTCATTTGAATTGGTCTAGCTTTTGTTGGTATATTTCTTTCATTAAATTCTTCTTCATAAGGTAATTCTATTATGTGAGTTTTTCTTGACCAGAATGCTGATGGATGTTCAGCACATATCGTTTCTTTAAATTAGATGTTAATGGAAATATAGTAAGAGATGCTCAAGGAAATCCAAAGAAAATTAAAATATCGGATGCACCAGAATATTTAATATATGCTTTAGCTCATCATTTTATAGAAAATCCATCTCATGATTCAAAAAGTTCTCAAATATTTTTAACTAATTTAAGATGTCCAACATTAACAGATTTTAGATGGTATAAAGATATGTTTTTAACTTATGTATTTAAAAGAGATGATTGTAATCAACCATTTTGGAAAGAAAAATTCATTTCAGGTTTACCTACTTTATTTTCATATAGAATTTTCAATGCTATTAAGACATCAACAGGAAAAGAAGATATTAATTTTTATGATTGGAGTTATGGTCAATTAATTTCATTCATCAAGTCAGAAGGTTTAAAATTATGTCAAGAGTTAAAATTACAATCAAAATATGGTTCAGAAAAGAAAGAAATACGATCTTACAATCATCTCTTTTAAATACATAAGTTAAAAACATATCTTTATACCATCTAAAATCTGTTAATGTTGGACATCTTAAATTAGTTAAAAATATTTGAGAACTTTTTGAATCATGAGATGGATTTCCTATAAAATGATGAGCTAAAGCATATATTAAATATTCTGGTGCATCCGATATTTTAATTTTCTTTGGATTTCCTTGAGCATCTCTTACTATATTTCCATTAACATCTAATTCATCTTCTTCAATTGTATGTTCTATTACTTCATTTCGTTGATCTTTTGTTATCATATTATCCCACCAATTTTTTAATTGTCCTGAAAATCCTGCAGTAAATGCTACAGCTATATCTTTTGGTTTATACCCTTCTTGTCTATAAGCTACTCTAGCCATTCCCATTTCTTGTAGTAATCTTAATATTTCATATTCTGATCTACCATCTATATTCCATTCATAAACTGCTCTACCATCATATTGACTAGATGTAAACTTTGCTCTTTCTTCAATTTGTATATCTGGAGGTGTTAGTTTTGGATAATAATTTTTTCGTTGATACGGTGCATAATTTGTTTTTCTGTAATTATAATTTTTTCTTCTATATTGTTTTCTAATTCTATTTATATTATCATCTTGTAGTTCATCTTCAATTTCTTCTATTATATCTTTAATTTCGCTTGAATCACTACTGCTGCTATCATCTGTTTGCTCTAAATTGTTTTCTTCAATATTTTGTATATTACCTGTAGTTTCTGTATTAGTACTAGATGTTGTTTCTTGTAACTTTTTAAATATTTTATTTAATGTATCATTTTCCCTTTGAGGGAGTTGAATATTATTTAATTGAAAATGAGGTTTAGATATTTCATTTGGAAAATTATTTTTAAATGGATTATTTATAATATTTGTTGAAATATTTAATTTTTCTTTTTTAATAGGGTTTATAATATTATTATTTTCTTTAGGTACAATCCTTACTAGATAAAAAATTAATAAGAAATTCAAAATCCCCATGGAGTTGTCCAGCATTTTATGTCAATAAGCAAGCTGAAAAAGAAAGAGGTGTTCCTAGATTAGTCATCAATTACAAACCATTAAACAAAGTACTTAAATGGATTAGATATCCAATACCAAATAAAAAAGATTTGTTAAATAGATTATTTAATGCAAAGATATATTCAAAATTTGATTTAAAATCAGGATATTGGCAAATACAAATAGCGGAAAAAGACAAATATAAAACAGCATTTACAGTACCATTCGGTCATTATGAATGGAATGTAATGCCATTTGGATTAAAAAATGCCCCTTCGGAATTTCAAAATATTATGAATAATATATTTTCTGCATACACATTTATGATAGTATATATAGATGATGTCTTAGTTTATTCTCAAAATATTAATGAACATTTTAAACATTTGAATATATTTTCAAAATTGGTGATTCAAAATGGATTAGTTATATCAGCCTCAAAGATGAAATTATTTCAAAATCAAATAAGATTTTTAGGTCATGATATTTATAAAGGAACAATAAAACCTATTAATAGAGCATTAGAATTTGGAGAAAAATTTCCAGATGAAATTAAGGATAAAAATCAATTACAGAGATTTTTAGGATGTTTAAATTATGTAGCAGATTTTTTCCCAAAATTAAGAACCATATGTGCACCTTTATATCAAAGATTACAAAAGAATCCACCTGCATGGACAAATGAACATACTAAGATAGTACAAGAAGCAAAAAAGAAAATCAAGTCTTTACCTTGATACCAAAATAAATCACCAAACTAGAAAGAAAAGTTTTAATGCATTATATGAAAGAAGATATGCGTCAAACAAAGCAAACAAAAAGCTAGCAATTAAATATTACAATATCTGAATTAAGCACCAAGGACATCACGTCTTCAAAATGTACAAAAATGTGTTAAGCCCTATTACTTTGTTCAACAGAACTTAAACTTTTAATAATAAGAATCTTGAACACCATACGACATCAATAAGAAAAACAAACCTTCCAACAATGCAACCATTCCAAGGACAAAAATCATCTCATATTAATAAAGATAGTTAACTAAACATAAAAAACAAAAAACACAACTGCCCATCACATGGGACCTAAGTACAAATCAGTTGTCCTGCATACTAGTTGAGAAGTACTTGATCCAATTTTTTTTATTTGTTGCACAGCATCATCATGACTAGTAGAGGTTTAACGAGCATGAGATTACCCTCGAGATGACCATGTTTCCAAGTTTCAGGTGGCATAGGGTAGTCTGGAAGGACCTTACTTACATGTGCCTGATTGGTTAGTGGCTATTGAACCTTCTCATTTGAAATGGGAATTTCCTGTTCACTTTCTATCTGGAAAATTGAGCCATCTAGCTGTATTTGTCCATGCGAGTAAGGAACTTTTTGCTGAACCTGCTGCTGGTTATGAGGACATTCACACTGAACTTGCTGATTGGAAATTATTTTTTGGGTCTGGACCAAAAAAATTTCTGATTTTCATGGAAACTTTCTCTTGACTTTGTGGCTGTTATGTTCTTAAACTTCAAATATACTGGAAGTTCAAGGTGTCTTTATTCCATGACAGAAACTATGACTTTATACAAGCCTTACATAACAGAAAGTAAAGCAATAACGTTTACATGAACTAAGAAAGTTATCCATTTGCTAACAAATTTAAAACTGAAGTCCTACAAATCAGGACATTATTAACAGAAGCAATAATTAAGGTAAATCCAGTCATATTGACTTTAATCACCAAGTAAACAATAATCCTAACAAACCCTCCCTTAAACTGACCTGCAAATTTGCAGTCAATTTATATTTGTTGCCAAGCAAACTCCAAGCAGCTCTCTTAATCTTGTGAACACTTCAAGCCTTAAAGGCATAGTCATAATATCTGCTAACTGATCATTCGAACCACAATGCTCCAACTTAATAACACCATCATTTGTTAAATCGCGAAGAAGAAATAGAATCTAACATCAATATGTTTACTCTTACCATGCATAACTGGATTCTTTGATAATTTGATTGTAGAGCTATTGTCACAAAAAATATCAATGCACTTCCTTTGTTTATGACCAAGCTTTTCAAGAATCCTATGCATCCACACACGTTGACATGCACAAGAAGCAGCTGCTATAAACTCAGCTGCAGTGGTAGAGAGAGTGACTACTGGCTTCTTCTTTGAGGACCATTCGCTACTGCACCTGAACTAAGTAAAAATACATACCCTGATGTACTCTTTCGATCCTCAACATTTCCAGCATAATCACTATTTGAGTAGGCCACCAGCTTTTCTTCTCCACCTCTTTTGTAAAAAAATCCCCAACTCTGTAGTTCCCTTCAAGTAACGACAAACTCTTTTCACTGCTTGATGTAGCTCAGTTGGCTTTCCATGAATCTGCTTACTAAACTCACCACATAAGCTAAATCGGGTCTGGTGGCAGTCATGTACATGAGACTCCCCACCATTTGTTTGTAGGTAGTTGCATCAACACTAGCACCATCTTTATCTTTTTCAAGTTTAAAACCTAGTACTATTGGATTTTTCACTGGATTACAATGCTCCATACCAAACCTTTCAAGCACCTCATTGGCATACTTCCTTTGGTTGATAAAGATTCCTTCACTGCTTTGCACCTTTTCCACACCGAGAAAATATTTCATTCTCCCAAGATCAGACATGTCAAACTCCTGCTTCATAGAATTTCTGAAATCTTCGAACATTGCTTTATCATTTCCTGTGAAAATGAGATCATCAACATACACACTTACTATAAGCAAATTTTCTCCTTTTGCTTTTGTGAATAATGTGTGTTCATTTGGACATTTTTCAAAAACTTTTTCTTACAAAGTAGGACTCAATTTTGTTGTACCAAGCTCGAGAAGCTTCTTTGAGTCCGTATAAGGCCTTCTTGAGTCTATACACTTTGTCTTCTTCTCCCTTGACTTCGTAGCCTTGAGGTTGCTCAATAAACACTGCCTTATTCAAATCTCCATGTAAGAAGGCGCTTTTTACATCAAGCTGATACACACTCCAACCTTTGCAAGCGACAAGAGCCAGAATCATTCGAATGGTATCCCAACGAGCTACAGGTGCAAAAACTTCAATATAGTCTATCCCGATCTGCTGGGAATATCCCTTAGCTACCAGCCTTGCTTTGAATTTATCCACGTCCCCCTTCTCATTTAGCTTGGTTTTGAATACCCATTTTACTCCTATTTGTTTTGCTCCAGCTGGAAGTGTAGTCAGCTCCCAAGTCCCATTCTTCTCAATGGCTTTGATTTCCAATTCCATTGCCTCTCTCCATTTTGGGCTTTTCACAGCTTCTTCGAATGACGTAGGGTCATTAGAGGCAGTAGAGCAGTAATCATGATCAAATTATTTTCTTCTTCAGATAATCCTTCACCAGTTACATAATCTTCCATCCAAATTGGTGCCCTTCTAACCCTCCCTTGCGTGGAATTTAGAGAATTGTGTTCAGTTTCTTCATTTGATGACGAACCAGAACCAATTTCAACTTGCTCTTCCTCTTCTTCATGCCCACCTTCTGCTTCATTCTCTTGCATCTCATCTTCATCTCCCCATTCAAAAGTGACACAATTATCTCCTGCAGCTGTTTTATTCCAATCCCATTTCTTGTCTTCTTCAAATACAACATCTCTACTTATAATTATCTTATTGGACACAGGATCGTACATTCTATAGGCCTTAGACTCTTGCCTTGAACCCAAGAAAACACATATCAAACTTTTATCATCCAATTTTTGCCTATTTTTGTCAGGGATGTGCACGTGTCCAATGCATCCGAACACCTTAAAGTGTTTTACTGAAGGTTTGAAACCACTCCATGCTTCTTCTGGTGTCTTATCTTTTACAACAAGAGTAGGACATTGGTTGAGCAAGTGTACAGTCCAGTTGAAAGCTTCTGGCTAGAATTCTTTAGGGACAAGTTTCTCCATCAATATGCATCGTACCATGTTCATTATAGTTTGATTCTTTCGTTCTGCAGCCCCATTTTGTGGGGTTTGGTGTAGGTGGTGGAGCTGTCTAGAAATTCCATTTGAGCTACAATAGTCATTAAATTCTAGAGAAGTGAACTCTCCTCCTCGATCAGTTCTAAGACAACATATAAAAACCTGAATTTTTAGAACCATTTAATATTACAAAATTATATAAGAAATACTCAGAACAAAACTCTCAAGGAATAGTTTCTCACAACAATACAAATGTAATACAACAACAAATTCAAGAATTAAAGTTAGACATTAGAGAAATAAAAAACGATATTAAAACTCTGCAATTCAATGAATTAGAAATCCAAACAAAACTTACTTTAAATAAACAGTATAATGATATTCCAGAAAGTAGTAATAATGATAAAGGAATTCATATTCCAGAACAAACAAATGAAGAAGAATATTTAAATATAATTGAAAAAATTAATATAGAAAAATGGCATGTTTATGTTACTATTGGAATTCAAGATTATCATACAAATTGTATTGCTATGGTAGATAGTGGCGCAGATCAAAGTTGTATTAAAGAAGGAATCATACCACTTAAATATTGTTCTAAAACAAATCATAAATTACAAACAGCAAATGGTAATCCATTAAAAGTTAAATATAAGTTAAAAAATGGATTTATATGTAATAATAATTATTGTTTTAGGCATACATTCATCATAGTAGAAGATTTAACTCAAGATGTTATATTAGGAAATCCTTTTTTATATCAAATTACTCCGTTTAAAAAGACTACAGAAGGATTAAGTTTAAAAATACAATTCAATACATAAAAATTATTCTGTTTGCGTCATTGTATTTTTTGGTACATGCATAGATTTGTATTTGACCTTATATAGAATTGCTGGTACACCAATGAGGAAGCAGGCAATTAACAGAATTCCTCTTTGCATTCCCAAGGTAAGATTTATGTCGCTATCTAAATTTTAAAATGTTAATAATCCTTTAGAATTTAAAATAAAAGTTCTTGCATAATAGGTGCCACAACAAACAAATGGTGACGATTGTGGAAGGTTTGTTCTATATTACGTGAAGCTATTCTTGGAAAAAGCTCCTGAAACATTTTCTCTCTCCAAGGGGTATCCTTACTTTGTGAGTTTCTGATAGACAATTACTCATATAAATATTAGGTGTTATTTGTTTTACTATTTCTTATACTGAATTAAGTTTTTACATCTTACAATAAATAATAATGCATTTTTATTGGGTTGTAAATCACAGATGCGCGAAGATTGGTTTAGCCTCGATGAATTGCGTCGCTTTTGTGGTCAACTTCAACTATCCTAAATGGCGAATTGCATTCTACTTAGTTCTACTTGGTTCTACAAGCATGGTGTGGCCTAAGGATGTAATTAAGCAATTTTATTATATTGAAAAACGATAGATGGTGTTTTGGTATCTTAATTAACAAATAATCATGTAATGCTTTATAAATTGCATTATCAACTATTAAATCAAGAGTTGACTTTGCATATGCTTAAGTGTTTTCTATCTACTTATTAATTGTCAATTGATTCCCTTGAACTGTGCAAAACAACAGAATTTAAAATATGTTTAAGAATATAAGTTAAAGATTTAACTTAATATAGCTTATTTACCAAATAAAAGTAATTAAATTACTATTCAAGTCAGTTCATATATATATTTTTCCTGTTGGTTTTTAAATGAGTGAGTATAGTATAAATCAACCAACCTCAATACAAATAGACAAAAAGCCCATATAGCGTTGGCTTCCAAAAATGTCAATTTCTTTTTCCGTTCTAAAAGGGAAGAAACTCTTACTAAAAAGATAAGCCTACACAAATATTCCTTATGCAATTTCTACATGGGCCAACCAGTTATGAATGTTTTTATTGCTATATTTTTACTATTTACGTTGTTGTGTAAACCTAATAAACTTATTCTAGATTGCAGCCGATTTCTCACCCTGTTCATCTACATTGTCGGCAAACTCGGCACTCTGTAAATTCGGTCAAAAAAAAATCACCGAAGCTTCTCTTCCAGCTGTGTTTGGTGAGTTTTCTTATTCTTTCTATAATGCTACTCTTCTTCGTTTACTTCATTTTTTTTAGGTTTGATTATGCTTTAAGGTTTTGTATTTTTTTATGCAGAGATGATCGATCTTCCGAATGATTATTTTGCGGATATCTACTGGTCGAAATTTGGAAAAATGCGATTTTATCAAATTTATAAGAATGAGTACATGAAACAACTGGTAAGTTATATTAAAAAAATATATACGTTTGGAATTTTTCTTTTACGGTTCGATTATTATCATTATTATTATCTAATATATATGTACATATCAAACCGTACAACAAAAGGCTAATAATTATGATGCTCCGTTAGAAAATATTATTACTGTCCAATTAATAAGTTTTTTTTTATTTGATACTTGCTTTTTTATATAATGGCATGTAATGGAAAGCTGTATACATATACTGATGAGAGGAAAAAAATTAATGACTATTCTTTATGGTGTATAGTCCACTATTTTCAATGACTATTCAAATATATAGGCGCATTATAGTTCGAAAAACATTTAATTTATTTACCATGCAAATTTGTCTGAAATTTGTGCCGAAATTAAACCACTGTCTCTGACTTGGTGTCTATGATTGCAGCCTATTGCTGAACACTTTGCTAAATCTTTGAGGCATATTTTGCCAGAAAATGTGACAGTCTGGCACCCAGGAATGTTATCATGGAAATTTGATATTGTCCAAATATCCGATGCCTTGTATTTCGGTGGCGAATGGGAGGGATTTGTGAGAGACCATAAAATGCAAGAGGGTGATATAATTACTTTTAAATACAAAAAAGATCAAGGCATTGATGCATTAGTTTTTGCTGGTAAAACCTTATGCGAAAAAGAATCAAGCTATTTTATTGATCCACGACAGAGCAGTGGTGTATACACAAAAAAGAATGTTGATTCTTCTACAGATAAAGTCAAGAGCACTCCTATCATCTTCAAGGCTTCAAACACTGCCCATTGCTATGACGGGAATACAAATTCAGAAAATGTTGCTGAGCCTCATATGGCCAAAATAGAAAGCGAGAGAAAAAAAATGCCTCTGTTGCCTTTGGAAAGTAAAGTGCTGCTTCGCAATGTTGCAGAAGAAAAAATTCAGAATCTATCTGGGCGAAAAAAAGTATCGAATAGTCGTGGCAGGCATGGTTTGTCTCCAACAATGTCAACTTCTATGCATAACGAAGACGTCACTCCAACAAATTCATCTGGCCCCGCACAATGCCACATGACTACAAAGAGAGTTCGTTTTGAAGTTGATATAGAATCATCAAACTCCAAAAGGAAAAAAAAGCCAAGATAGCCTCCTATCACCATAAACAAGGTAATTCTATTTATTCCTTTTTTTTAAAAACAATTTAATTTATCTCATGGACATTCATTTTTCACCCCTCATCTGACAATTATTCTATATTCCATTTCTTGTAGCTATTTCAACGCAAATTGGCCTAAATTCATTTCTAATATAGTGTCTTCTACTTTTAATGGTTGCATATCTTCAAGCTTCTGATAAGGGAAACAAGATCCAATCATCAAAGACATCAAGTTCCAATAAAAATCAAACTCTTTTTGCATTATATGGAAGCAAACAATTTTGCAAGCAGAAAAGATTTGGTTATGCTGATGCGTAGGTCCTATGTGGAATATGGATTCTCAATGGTATATTGTATACTCTACTAATGCTATGATATTTTGTTTCCGATCGAATTTTATTGTTGCAGTGACATGTTAATTGCATGATGACAATATCAATTACTTGTGCATAATTTCTTAATTAATGAGAATTGATTAATAAGAGTGGCATACATTATATCCTTAAAAATGTTTACTGATTCAAAACAATGGATAACTATTATTATTACTAATGTAATGTATTCATTTTTTGACCATTGTAGACTATTCAAACAGAATGGGCACGTAAGTACATGCCTAAAAAAAGTCAGCAGATTTTCCTTAGGATGAAGGGACTCGAGTGGCCTGTTAACTACCTTGTGAGAGAAAAGAGTTATGTTTTCACTGCTGGATGGAAAAAGTTTGTTGCTGATACTGAGTTACAAACAAATGATGTTTGTCTGTTTAGTATTGATCATGGTTGCCCGACGACTTTTACGCTAGATGTCAAGATTTTTCAAAGCCAGAATGGATGATGATGACAAGGTGTTTGTTGCACCTTTCAGGACATAAACTTCCCAATCCTTTTGTTTTGATGTTATTATTTATTATGCAAGTACATTTGCAACTCCTATGCTTTTGTTTTTCGAATATGTGCTTTTTAAATTAATCGTTATTTCTATCCTTCATAAAACATTTTTAGTAATCTTTATAACTGCTTGCCTCTCATTTCATAGTTTCTCTTCACTGTTCTAATTATTAAAAAAATTATGCTTTAAACTTACAAATAGTACATTATTTTATATACGATCTTACAACCATACTGTAATCAATTCTCATTATGTCATTTGCATTCAAAAGTTCTGCAACAAATCATCTTGAATTTTCATAGTACATTATTAAATCCTAATTTATTATCAATTGCAAGGTTGCGTGGTGCAACTTAATCGTTTCTAATTGCTTCTAAACCAAAATACAAGCAGGATCGAATAATAAAGTTAATTGATTAGACAAATAAAAATAATAAAGTTAATTAATTAAACAAATAATTACAATATAACTAAAGTATATAGTTAAACTATTAATTAATTTGTAATATACCTTGATATTTAATAATTTGAAAGATGTTTTATGTGTAGAGAGTAGTTGAGCCAAAAAGGAGTGAATGAAAGGATTATTTTTCTATTAAAGAAAATCGATATCCCTTTTGAATACATGAGTAGCCTATTTTAATTACATTTGAATTGAAAACGTAAGCAATGACCTAATCTTGATTTGACAAAAAGTTTGAAATGAAAGCTTGAATAGACTAAAGTAACATTATTGCTATGGTCCTTCTTGAATTGACTTTTTGTGGTCTTCATATGGTCTTCACGTGAATTAGGAATCTTCACTTTTGCTTCCTTTGAATTTTCTCTTCATGGCCTCTACTTTAATAGCACTTAAGTCTTTCTTCTTGATGTGATATGTCCACCACTCTTGAATGTCTTTATCTTTTCCGGAATGATTGCCTTCAATTGAACTTAATGGATATGGAATATCTTGTTGAATAAGGTGTGGGTTTGAACCGCCACTTCCCTTCTGGCAATTAATGTTGTAATATGAGTGTGATTGAAATCTACTGTTCTTGCCTTGGCGTCCATGTCATGGCGTTTTTGAATAAAAGCCATTAATTGATGTCTTGATGGCAGCTGAATTTCCTGCAGAAAATTGTTAATATTAAACTCTTTTTTTTTTTTTTTTTTTTTTTTTTTAATATTCGAAGGGATCCTGAGCCATAGGTCCTCCGAAATAATCTTCTTGAACTGAGCTTTGTGTGGATTCTAAAGAAACTTGTGTTTGATTCTGTTTTTTCATGTTCTTGAATGCTAAAAACTGTTGAAATTCTTCCGATGCTTCGTTATTTGATTCCTCTGTCTTTGGAATGTTTGGGTTTTTTGGAATTGACTGAGTTTTTGGGATCTGCTGGTTTGGGCTTGAATGTTGTGTATTAATCCATATTGTTGTTCCTGTCTCAAAATATCTTTTCACCGCCTGCTCACAGCAGCTTGATGGATCAAATTTTTCCCACCATTTAATCTTGAATTGCCTTACTAAGGACATTGGTTTGGGCTTTCGATGGGCTTGAATAATTTGGAATTGCCAACACCAAATCCAGGGGACTCTGAGCTCACAATGGAATTGAACTTCTCTCATATACAGTTGCATACTGGATTCAGAATTGAACTTTTTGAGACCTTCTTTTGCTTTGAGTGGCAGAATACTTTGATTGGATCCATGAGTATCCCACCAGTCGTAAAACCACATTGGAAAACTATTTTTGCAATTTTTTTCAAAATTAAAATACCATGAATGATCAAATGCTCGAAAATAGAATGCTTTTTTGAAAGCTTGTTTGTAATCTTGATAATTATATCCAGATGGATTATATGGTCTGGAAAATGATTGAATATTGTATATATTGCCAAAATCATTTTAATTTAAAACCTTTTTAATAATACATTTTGAATGAGTCACATATCCTGATTCAGTTTTATTGTGAACTATATCACATGAACCAGAATCTACCAAGATGTATTCATAAAAATTCTGTGTTTTACTTGAATCATCAGAAAACCATGATATTGAATTCGTAAAATATTTTGAATAGAATGAACGTAGGATAGAAATTTCTGGTGTTTCAGTAAATTTTGTTAGTACTAAATATTCGATCCTGCTTGTATTTTGGTATCAAAGCCATTTTTAAACAAGTTTTATAAAATTTTTGATTCTAAACTTTTAATTTACTTAAATTACTTAACCAATTATTAGAGTAAGGAGTTGTAAGGCATGGTAAGCGGTTGAGTAGTCTGGAAATCCGTTGGTAAGCCATTGCGAGGTCAGCTTAAGGTGTTCCCGGTTAGGCACTCCTGCGTTCCCCATACACTCTGCATTCTATTAATTGCATTAAGCAATCCAGGTACGTTTTAAGTTATGAATTTGAATAATTTTAAGAAATTGTTTAATTTTGGCAATAGTACTAATATAGCAGAATCAGAAAGTATAAATCAATGTCATGAAATTCTATTTGATATTAATTCTAGATCTTTAAGTTCAGTATATCATATAGGTAGTTTAAATTTCAGTAATGCATATTCAGTAAAAATTCATGAACAAGATATAAATTTTACAGAAACTTCAAATACTATTCAATTACTCTCTAACGTAGCTATTAAAAAATATAGAGAACTAGGATTTAAATATATTCATTATGGAATAGTAAAAGTAAAAATTCAACCAATGCATCGATTAGGTATAGATAACCCTATATTCATAGCATTAAGAGATAGAAGATTAATAGATTATCAAGATTCAATATTATCTTGTTACAAACAAATATATGTGATGGTGCGATAACATTCAATTGTGTACCTAATTTTATAGTTAGTTTGATGGATGAAATGATATTAGATTCATTAGTAATGGATATTCAAATAGATCAGAATAAAGTCAATAAACAAAGTAGAAGTTTTGCAATATTATACAAAGTATGTTTTAAATTAATGAAAACTCTAATTGATCCTAAATTAAAATTAGAACAAACAAATAAAGATGAAACTGTCATATTTGAAGAAGATTCATTCAAATCATCTGTTATTACCCCAAAATTATTAAAATGGAATGAAATCACTATTCCAGAAAATTTTACAATTATTCCACAGCATCAATCAAGAAATATACAACAAACAAATGCTTCTAGTATACTCAAACAGGAAGATGGTAGTATTTTAATTCAATTTAATAATGTTAAATTCAATAAATACGGAGCAAATAAATCTATTAGGAATGATTATTTACTAGAATCAAGACATTCAGTATCGGATATTTCTAGTTTAAGAAGAACATTCAGTCAACATACAAATCTAGAAAATAATTCAGAAATTTATTCAGTCCCTCTATCAGGAAGTCAAAGAATACATTATAAGTCACCATTACCAGAAGTAATAAATACTAATTCATTAAGAAATTCACCAACATATTCCGAAATGAAACCCGAATCTATTCATGTTATTAATGATGAATTCAAACCTAAGTTTAGCTATTTAGATGAATTATTAATGATGAGGAAAAATAATAAAAAAAGAGAATGGTATAATTCTTTAGATAAATCATTTCAAGAAAATCTTCAAGACCAATGGAAACAGGAATTGTTTAAGAGAAAATTTAATTACCCATTCTTTTCGTGGCTAGAATTCATTACTCAAAAAGAAAATATTATAGATGTCTATTCCACCAATCAATAAATGTCCCAACATCATTATATAAAAAATGGAATTTAGTAGGAGGAGAGAGGTAGTTACTTCGGTACACCCACCTCTATTAAACATAGTAATTAATACACCTAAAGGAGATATAGTAGCAACTCCATTTAGAGAAGCTAGAATAGATAAAGGACCAGTAGAATTAGAAGATATTAAAAAGGTTAATCAACAATTAAATTATTCAAATCAAATATTATCAACAGTAGCACAACAATTAGAAGTAGTCTCAACAAAAATAGATAGTATACCTAAAGAAAATAATAATATTATAAACCCTATTAAAAAAGAAAAATTAAATATTTCAACAAATATTATAAATAATCCATTTAAAAATAATTTTCCAAATGAAATATCTAAACCTCATTTTCAATTAAATAATATTCAACTCCTCCAAAGGGAAAATGATACATTATAAAATATTTAAAAAGTTACAAGAAACAACATCTAGTACTAATACAGAAACTACAGGTAATACAAAATATTGAAGAAAAAACAATTTAGAGCAAACAGATGATAGCAGCAGTAGTGATTCAAGCGAAATTAAAGATATAATAGAAGAAATTGAAGATGAACTACAAGATGATAATATAAATAGAATTAGAAAACAATATAGAAGAAAAAATTATAATTACAGAAAAACAAATTATGCACCGTATCAACGAAAAAATTATTATCCAAAACTAACACCTCCAGATATACAAATTGAAGAAAGAGCAAAGTTTACATCTAGTCAATATGATGGTAGAGCAGTTATGTTATGAATGGAATGGTAGATCAGAATATGAAATATTAAGATACTACAAGAAATGGGAATGGCTAGAGTAGCTTATAGACAAGAAGGGTATAAACCAAAAGATATAGCTGTAGCATTTACTGCAGGATTTTCAGGACAATTAAAAAATTGGTGGGATAATATGATAACAAAAGATCAACGAAATGAAGTAATAGAACATACAATTGAAGAAGATGAATTAGATGTTAATGGAAATATAGTAAGAGATGCTCAAGGAAATCCAAAGAAAATTAAAATATCGGATGCACCAGAATATTTAATATATGCTTTAGCTCATCATTTTATAGGAAATCCATCTCATGATTCAAAAAGTTCTCAAATATTTTTAACTAATTTAAGATGTCCAACATTAACAGATTTTTAGATGGTATAAAGATATGTTTTTAACTTATGTATTTAAAAGAGATGATTGTAATCAACCATTTTGGAAAGAAAAATTCATTTCAGGTTTACCTACTTTATTTTCATATAGAATTTTCAATGCTATTAAGACATCAACAGGAAAAGAAGATATTAATTTTTATGATTGGAGTTATGGTCAATTAATTTCATTCATCAAGTCAGAAGGTTTAAAATTATGTCAAGAGTTAAAATTACAATCAAAATATGGTTCAGAAAAGAAAGAAAAGAAAGAAATAGGTTCATTTTGTGATGCATTTGGAATAACAGGAATAAAAGCCCCTTCTAGAAATATTAAAAGAATTACATATTCAAATCAACCCTATAAAAGAAGAAGTAAAAAATATCAACAATACTCTAATAATTTTAATCAGACAAGAGATTTTAAGAAAAAGAAATATAGAAAGAAAAAATTAATTTGTTAAAATGTGGAAAACCAGGTCATATATAGCAACAAATTGTAAAACTCAAAACGAATAAATGAAATTTTTGATAAAGATGAAGATAAAGAACTACGATTAAAAATCATGAAAATTATGATTAATAGTGACACAGAAGAAAGTGAGGAAAACATTAATGAAATTCATTCGGATAGTGAAGAAGAGTATTCAGATAAATCCTCACCATGTCATTGTATTAATATGATATCTAATGAAAAAACCAATAAAGATTTATTATTTGAGTTAATCACTAAAATAGAAAACCCTGAAGAACAAAGACAATATTTAATAAAATTAAAAGATTTGATATTAAAAGAAGATAAAAAACCTGAATTTTTAGAACCATTTAATATTACAAAATTATATAACAAATACTCAGAACAAAACTCTCAAGGAATAGTTTCTCACAACAATACAAATGTAATACAACAACAAATTCAAGAATTAAAGTTAGACATTAGAGAAATAAAAAACGATATTAAAACTCTGCAATTCAATGAATTAGAAATCCAAACAAAACTTACTTTAAATAAACAGTATAATGATATTCCAGAAAGTAGTAATAATGATAAAGGAATTCATATTCCAGAACAAACAAATGAAGAAGAATATTTAAATATAATTGAAAAAATTAATATAGAAAAATGGCATGTTTATATTGGAATTCAAGATTATCATACAAATTGTATTGCTATGGTAGATAGTGGCGCAGATCAAAGTTGTATTAAAGAAGGAATCATACCACTTAAATATTGTTCTAAAACAAATCATAAATTACAAACAGCAAATGGTAATCCATTAAAAGTTAAATATAAGTAAAAAAATGGATTTATATGTAATAATAATTATTGTTTTAGGCATACATTATCATAGTAGAAGATTTAACTCAAGATGTTATATTTAGGAAATCCTTTTTATATCAAATTACTCCGTTTAAAAAGACTACAGAAGGATTAAGTTTAAAAATAATGGGAAGTAAAATAGTATTTCAATTTATTACTACCGGTAAGGCAAAGAGAATTAAATTAGTTACAACTAATAGTATATCTTATCAAATTAGGCAAAAAGAAAACAAATAAATTATATAAAAGAAGAAATTACATATCAGAAAATATAATTTCAATTAAATAGAGAGGAAAAAAAAAGAAAATTGAAGAATTAGAAAAGAAATTTTAAAGAAACGATATGTGCTGAACATCCATCAGCATTCTGGTCAAGAAAAACTCACATAATAGAATTACCTTATGAAGAAGAATTTAATGAAAGAAATATACCAACAAAAGCTAGACCAATTCAAATGAATTCTGAATTATTACAACATTGTAGAATCGAAATACAATCCTTACTAGATAAAAAATTAATAAGAAATTCAAAATCCCCATGGAGTTGTCCAGCATTTTATGTCAATAAGCAAGCTGAAAAAAGAAAGAGGTGTTCCTAGATTAGTCATCAATTACAAACCATTAAACAAAAGTACTTAAATGGATTAGATATCCAATACCAAATAAAAAAGATTTGTTAAATAGATTATTTAATGCAAAGATATATTCAAAATTTGATTTAAAATCAGGATATTGGCAAATACAAATAGCGGAAAAAGACAAATAAAACAGCATTTACAGTACCATTCGGTCATTATGAATGGAATGTAATGCCATTTGGATTAAAAAATGCCCCTTCGGAATTTCAAAATATTATGAAATAATATATTTTCTGCATACACATTTATGATAGTATATATAGATGATGTCTTAGTTTATTCTCAAAAATATTAATGAACATTTTAAACATTTGAATATATTTTCAAAATTGGTGATTCAAAATGGATTAGTTATATCAGCCTCAAAGATGAAATTATTTCAAAATCAAATAAGATTTTTAGGTCATGATATTTATAAAGGAACAATAAAACCTATTAATAGAGCATTAGAATTTGGAGAAAAATTTCAGATGAAATTAAGGATAAAAATCAATTACAGAGATTTTTAGGATGTTTAAATTATGTAGCAGATTTTTTCCCAAAATTAAGAACCATATGTGCACCTTTATATCAAAGATTACAAAAGAATCCACCTGCATGGACAAATGAACATACTAAGATAGTACAAGAAGCAAAAAAGAAAATCAAGTCTTTACCTTGTTTAGGTATTCCTCATCCTGATGCATTCATGATAGTAGAAACAGATGCCTCAGAAATAGGATATGGAGGTATTCTGAAACAAAAATTAAACAACAAAATAGAATTAGTTCGGTATACTTTCAAATTATTAAATATCAAGGTATATTACAAATTAATTAATAGTTTAACTATATAATTTAGTTATATTGTAATATTTGTTTAATTAATTAACTTTATTATTTTTATTTGTCTAATCAATTAACTTATTATTCTGTTTAATATTAACAAATCTTCAAGACCCATGGAAACAGGAATTGTTTAAGAGAAAATTAATTACCCATTCTTTTCGTGGCTAGAAATCATTACTCAAAAGAAAATATTATAGATGTCTATTCCACCCAATCAATAAATGTCCAAACCATTATATAAAAAATGGAATTTTAGTAGGAGGAGAGGTAGTTACTTCGGTACACCCACCTCTATTAAACATAGTAATTACTACACCTAAAGGAGATATAGTAGCAACTCCATTTAGAGAAGCTAGAATAGATAAAGGACCAGTAGAATTAGAAGATATTAAAAAGGTTAATCAACCATTAAATTATTCAAATCAAATATTATCAACAGTAGCACAACAATTAGAAGTAGTCTCAACAAAAATAGATAGTATACCTAAAGAAATAATAATATTATAAACCCTATAAAAAAGAAAAATTAAATATTTCAACAAATATTATAAATAATCCATTTAAAATAATTTTCCAAATGAAATATCTAAACCTCATTTTCATTAAATAATATTCAACTCCCTCAAGGGAAAATGATACATTAAATAAAATATTTAAAAAGTTACAAGAAACAACACTAGTACTACTACAGAAACTACAGGTAATATACAAAATATTGAAGAAACAATTTAGAGCAAACAGATGATAGCAGCAGTAGTGATTCAAGCGAAATTAAGATATAATAGAAGAAATTGAAGATGCACTAAGATGATAATATAAAATAGAATTAGAAAACAATATAGAAGAAAAAATTATAATTACAGAAAAAACAAATATGCACCGTATCAACGAAAAAATTATTATCCAAAACTAACACCTCCAGATATACAAATTGAAGAAAGAGCAAAGTTTACATCTAGTCAATATGATGGTAGAGCAGTTTATGATGGAATATAGATGGTAGATCAGAATATGAAATATTAAGATTACTACAAGAAATGGGAATGGCTAGAGTAGCTTATAGACAAGAAGGGTATAAACCAAAAGATATAGCTGTAGCATTTACTGCAGGATTTTCAGGACAATTAAAAAATTGGTGGGATAATATGATAACAAAAGATCAACGAAATGAAGTAATAGAACATACAATTGAAGAAGATGAATTAGATGTTAATGAAATATAGTAAGAGATGCTCAAGGAAATCCAAAGAAAATTAAAATATCGGATGCACCAGAATATTTAATATATGCTTTAGCTCATCATTTTATAGGAAATCCATCTCATGATTCAAAAAGTTCTCAAATATTTTTAACTAATTTAAGATGTCAACATTAACAGATTTTAGATGGTATATAAGATATGTTTTTAACTTATGTATTTAAAAGAGATGATTGTAATCAACCATTTTGGAAAGAAAAATCATTTCAGGTTTACCTACTTTATTTTCATATAGAATTTTCAATGCTATTAAGACATCAACAGGAAAAGAAGATATTAATTTTTATGATTGGAGTTATGGTCAATTAATTTCATTCATCAAGTCAGAAGGTTTTAAAATTATGTCAAGAGTTAAAATTACAATCAAAATATGGTTCAGAAAAGAAAAGAAATAGGTTCATTTTGTGATGCATTTGGAATAACAGGAATAAAAAGCCCCTTCTAGAAATATTAAAAGAATTACATATTCAAATACCCTATAAAGAAGAAGTAAAAAATATCAACAATGCTCTAATAATTTTATCAACAAGAGATTTAAGAAAAGAAATATAGAAAGAAAAAATTAATTGTTATAAATGTGGAAAACCAGGTCATATAGCAACAATTGTAAAACTCAAAAACGAATAAATGAAATTTTTGATAAAGATGAAGATAAAGAACTACGATTAAAAATCATGAAAATTATGATTAATAGTGACACAGAAGAAAGTGAGTGAGGAAACATTAATGAAATTCATTCGGATAGTGAAGAAGAGTATTCAGATAAATCCTCACCATGTCATTGTATTAATATGATATCTAATGAAAAAAACCAATAAAGATTTATTATTTGAGTTAATCACTAAAATAGAAAACCCTGAAGAACAAAGACAATATTTAATAAAATTAAAAGATTTGATATTAAAAGAAGATAAAAACCTGAATTTTTAGAACCATTTAATATTACAAATTATATAACAAATACTCAGAACAAAACTCTCAAGGAATAGTTTCTCACAACAATACAAATGTAATACAACAACAAATTCAAGAATTAAAGTTAGACATTAGAGAAATAAAAAACGATATTAAAACTCTGCAATTCAATGAATTAGAAATCCAAACAAAACTTACTTTAAATAAACAGTATAATGATATTCCAGAAAGTAGTAATAATGATAAAGGAATTCATATTCCAGAACAAACAAATGAAGAAGAATATTTAAATATAATTGAAAAAATTAATATAGAAAAATGGCATGTTTATGTTACTATTGGAATTCAAGATTATCATACAAATTGTATTGCTATGGTAGATAGTGGCGCAGATCAAAGTTGTATTAAAGAAGGAATCATACCACTTAAATATTGTTCTAAAACAAATCATAAATTACAAACAGCAAATGGTAATCCATTAAAAGTTAAATATAAGTTAAAAAATGGATTATATGTAATAATAATTATTGTTTTAGGCATACATTCATCATAGTAGAAGATTTAACTCAAGATGTTATATTAGGAAATCCTTTTTATATCAAATTACTCCGTTTAAAAAGACTACAGAAGGATTAAGTTTAAAAATAATGGGAAGTAAAATAGTATTTCAATTTATTACTCCGGTAAGGCAAAGAGAATTAAATTTGTTACAAACTAATAGTATATCTTATCCAATTAGGCAAAAGAAAACCAAATAAATTATATAAAAGAAGAATTACATATCAAAAAATAGAATTTCAATTAAATAGAGAGGAAATAAAAAAGAAAATTGAAGAATTAGAAAAGAAATTTAAAGAAACGATATGTGCTGAACATCCATCAGCCTTCTGGTCAAGAAAAAACTCACATAATAGAATTACCTTATGAAGAAGAATTAATGAAAGAAATATACCAACAAAGCTAGACCAATTCAAATGAATTCTGAATTATTACAACATTATAGAATCGAAATACAATCCTTACTAGATAAAAAATTAATAAGAAATTCAAAATCCCCATGGAGTTGTCCAGCATTTTATGTCAATAAGCAAGCTGAAAAAGAAAGAGGTGTTCCTAGATTAGTCATCAATTACAAACATTAAACAAAGTACTTAAATGGATTAGATATCCAATACCAAATAAAAAGATTTGTTAAATAGATTATTTAATGCAAAGATATATTCAAAATTTGATTTAAAATCAGGATATTGGCAAATACAAATAGCGGAAAAAGACAAATATAAAACAGCATTTACAGTACCATTCGGTCATTATAATAAAGTTAATTGATTAGACAAATAAAAATAATAAAGTTAATTAATTAAACAAATAATTACAATATAACTAAAGTATATAGTTAAACTATTAATTAATTTGTAATATACCTTGATATTTAATAATTTGAAAGATGTTTTATGTGTAGAGAGTAGTTGAGCCAAAAGGAGTGAATGAAAGGATATTTTCTATTAAAGAAAATCGATCTCCCTTTTGAATACATGAGTAGCTATTTATAATTACATTTGAATTGAAAACGTAAGCAATGACCTAATCTTGATTTGACAAAAAGTTTGAAATGAAAGCTTGAATAGACTAAAGTAACATTATTGCTATGGTCCTTCTTGAATTGACTTTTTGTGGTCTTCATATGGTCTTCACGTGAATTAGGAATCTTCACTTTTGCTTCCTTTGAATTTTCTCTTCATGGCCTCTACTTTAATAGCACTTAAGTCTTTCTTCTTGATGTGATATGTCCACCACTCTTGAATGTCTTTATCTTTTCCGGAATGATTGCCTTCAATTGAACTTAATGGATATGGAATATCTTGTTGAATAAGGTGTGGGTTTGAACCGCCCACTTCCCTTCTGGCAATTAATGTTGTAATATGAGTGTGATTGAAATCTACTGTTCTTGCCTTGGCGTCCATGTCATGGCGTTTTTGAATAAAAGCCATTAATTGATGTCTTGATGGCAGCTGAATTTCCTGCAGAAAATTGTTAATATTAAACTCTTTTTTTTTTTTTTTTTTTTTTTTTTTTAATATTCGAAGGGATCCTGAGCCATAGGTCCTCCGAAATAATCTTCTTGAACTGAGCTTTGTGTGGATTCTAAAGAAACTTGTGTTTGATTCTGTTTTTTCATGTTCTTGAATGCTAAAAACTGTTGAAATTCTTCCCATGCTTCGTTATTTGATTCCTCTATCTTTGGAATGTTTGGGTTTTTTGGAATTGACTGAGTTTTTGGGATCTGCTGGTTTGGGATTGAATGTTGTGTATTAATCCATATTGTTGTTCCTGTCTCAAAATATCTTTTCACTGCCTGCTCACAGCAGCTTGATGGATCAAATTTTTCCCACCATTTAATCTTGAATTGCCTTACTAAGGACATTGGTTTGGGCTTTGATAATTTGGAATTGCCAACACCAAATCCAGGGGACTCTGAGCTCACAATGGAATTGAACTTCTCTCATATACAGTTGCATACTGGATTCAGAATTGAACTTTTTGAGACCTTCTTTTGCTTTGAGTGGCAGAATACTTTGATTGGATCCATGAGTATCCCACCAGTCGTAAAACCACATTGGAAAACTATTTTTGCAATTTTTTTCAAAATTAAAATACCATGAATGATCAAATGCTCGAAAATAGAATGCTTTTTTGAAAGCTTGTTTGTAATCTTGATAATTATATCCAGATGGATTATATGGTCTGGAAAATGATTGAATATTGTATATATTGCCAAAATCATTTGAATTTAAAACCTTTTTAATAATACATTTTGAATGAGTCACATAATCCTGATTCAGTTTTATTGTGAACTATATCACATGAACCAGAATCTACCAAGATGTATTCATAAAAATTCTGTGTTTTACTTGAATCATCCAGAAAACCATGATATTGAATTCGTAAAATATTTTGAATAGAATGAACGTAGGATAGAAATTTCTGGTGTTTCAGTAAATTTTGTTAGTACTAAATATTCGTATCCTGGTTTATCAACATAAAGAGGTTTTGAATCTGAGTTGAGGAAGATGCTTGAATATTTTTGGATGAAGATGCTATCATAGTAATAGGTTTGGTAGAAGGAGATGGGATTAATTGAGTTTTTACTGGTGGTTGAAGTTTATTAAATGGGGTTGCTGCTACTTGAACATAGGGTAATGGAGGAAAATCCTCAATTTGAATGAATTTATTACTTGTTTGAATGCTTGGAGATTGAATTATTGATTTTGAATCTATTACCTTTGCGTAATCATCGGGACTTTGCATCTTTTGTTTGTTTGACATCTCGATCAGTACCTGTATACAAAAAAATAATTAGATAAAGGCTATTTCTTTTCTAAAATTCTCTAATCTTTGATATATGGCCCTATTTACTTCTGGGATTCTTGTAGATTTATGTGTGTGATATGAGACTAACATACTAATAATGTATTTGATGCAAAAAGACTTGATGTTTTATTGACAAAGGATTAGTATTGTATATATGATAAATGTTTGGAAATTCAGAATCTTGAATAATGTGTTCTTTTAATGAATAGATCTTGAGTATTTTCTTTTTAGTTGTAGGATGATTAATGTAATCTTTTATCCATAACCAATCTTCATATCTTGAATTCTGTGACATTCTCCTGCTTACCTGTAAGAAATTCCCGAGTCAAAAAATCAGGTAATGAATTTTCTTCTCCTTTTATATATTCTATATCAAAATCAAAAATAGATAAAATTCCTTGCCATCTAGCAAATATTTGTTTAGACACTAAATTTTGAATATCCTTTTGTAAAATATCTTTTGCTGATTTACAATCTACTTTTAATAAAAATTTCTTATTATATAAATCATCTTGAAATTTAGAAATACATAAACTATAGCTAAATTTCTTTTTTGACTGTTGAATAATTTTTTGAGCTCCTATCCATACTTTTGAAGTATACCGAACTAATTCTTTTGTTGTTTAATTTTTGTTTCAGAATACCCCATATCCTATTTCTGAGACATCTGTTTCTACTATCATGAATGCATCAGGATGAGAAATACCTAAACAAGGTAAAGACTTGATTTTCTTTTTTGCTTCTTGTACTATCATAAATGTGTATGCAGAAAATATATTATTCATAATATTTTGAAATTCCGAAGGGGCATTTTTTTAATCCAAATGGCATTACATTCCATTCATAATGACCAAATGGTACTGTAAATGATGTTTTATATTGTCTTTTTCCGCTATTTGTATTTGCCAATATCCTGATTTTAAATCAAATTTTGAATATATCTTTGCATTAAATAATCTATTTAACAAATCTTTTTATTTTGGTATTGGATATCTAATCCATTTAAGTACTTGTTTAATGGTTGTAATTGATGACTAATCTAGGAACACCTCTTTCTTTTTCAGCTTGCTTATTGACATAAAATGCTGGACAACTCCATGGGGATTTTGAATTTCTTATTAATTTTTTATCTAGTAAGGATTGTATTTCGATTCTAAATGTTGTAATAATTCAGAATTCATTTGAATTGGTCTAGCTTTTGTTGGTATATTTCTTTCATTAAATTCTTCTTCATAAGGTAATTCTATTATGTGAGTTTTCTTGACCAAATGCTGATGGATGTTCAGCACATATCGTTCTTTAAATTTCTTTTCTAATTCTTCAATTTTCTTTTATTTCCTCTCTATTTAATTGAAATTCTATTTTTGATATGTAATTTCTTCTTTTATATAATTTATTTGGTTTTCTTTTGCCTAATTTGATAAGATATACTATTAGTTTGTAACAAATTTAATTCTCTTTGCCTTACCGGAGTAAATAAATTGAAATACTATTTTACTTCCCATTATTTTAAACTTAATCCTTCTGTAGTCTTTTTAAACGGAGTAATTTGAGATATAAAAAGGATTTCCTAATATAACATCTGAGTTAAATCTTCTACTATGATGAATGTATGCCTAAAACAATAATTATTATTACATATAAATCCATTTTTAACTTATATTTAACTTTAATGGATTACCATTTGCTGTTTGTAATTTATGATTTGTTTTATAGAACAATATTTAAGTGGTATGTATGATTCCTTCTTTAATACAACTTTGATCTGCGCCACTATCTACCATAGCAATACAATTTGTATGATAATCTTGAATTCCAATAGTAACATAAACATGCCATTTTTCTATATTAATTTTTCATTATATTTAATATTCTTCTTCATTTGTTTGTTATGGAATATGAATTCCTTTATCATTATTACTACTTTCTGGAATATCATTATACTGTTTATTTAAAGTAAGTTTTGTTTGGATTTCTAATTCATTGAATTGCAGAGTTTTAATATCGTTTTTTATTTCTCTAATGTCTAACTTTAATTCTTGAATTTGTTGTTGTATTACATTTGTATTGTTGTGAGAAACTATTCTTGAGAGTTTTGTTCTGAGTATTTGTTATATAATTTTGTAATATTAAATGGTTCTAAAATTCAGGTTTTTTATCTTCTTTTAATATCAAATCTTTTAATTTTATTAAATATTGTCTTTGTTCTTCAGGGTTTTCTATTTTAGTGATTAATTCAAATAATAAATCTTTATTAGTTTTTTCATTAGATATCATATTAATACAATGACATGGTGAGGATTTATCTGAATATTCTTCTTCACTATCCGAATAAATTTCATTAATGTTTTCTTCACTTTCTTCTGTGTCACTATTAATCATAATTTTCATGATTTTTAATCGTAGTTCTTTATCTTCATCTTTATCAAAAAATTCATTTATTCGTTTTTGAGTTTTACAATTTGTTGCTATATGACCTGGTTTTCCACATTTATAACAAATTAATTTTCTCTTTCTATATTTTTTTTCTTAGAATCTCTTGTTTGATTAAAATTATTTGAGTATTGTTGATATTTTTTACTTCTCTTTTATAGGGTTTATTTGAATATGTAATTCTTTTAATATTTCTAGAAGGGCTTTTATTCCTGTTATTCCAAATGCATCACAAAATGAACCTATTTCTTTCTTTTCTGAACCATATTTTGATTGTAATTTTAACTCTTGACACAATTTTAAACCTTCTGACTTGATGAATGAAATTAGTTGACCATAACTCCAATCATAAAATTAATATCTTCTTTCCTGTTGATGTCTTAATGGCATTGAAAATTCTATATGAAAATAAAGTAGGGTAAACCTGAAATGAATTTTTCTTTCCAAAATGGTTGATTACAATCATCTCTTTTAAATACATAAGTTAAAAACATATCTTTATACCATCTAAAATCTGTTAATGTTGGACATCTTAAATTAGTTAAAAATATTTGAGAACTTTTTGAATCATGAGATGGATTTCCTATAAAATGATGAGCTAAAGCATATATTAAATATTCTGGTGCATCCGATATTTTAATTTTCTTTGGATTTCCTTGAACATCTCTTACTATATTTCCATTAACATCTAATTCATCTTCTTCAATTGTATGTTCTATTACTTCATTTCGTTGATCTTTTGTTATCATATTATCCCACCAATTTTTTAATTGTCCTGAAAATCCTGCAGTAAATGCTACAGCTATATCTTTTGGTTTATACCCTTCTTGTCTATAAGCTACTCTAGCCATTCCCATTTCTTGTAGTAATCTTATATTTCATATTCTGATCTACCATCTATATTCCATTCATAAACTGCCCTACCATCATATTGACTAGATGTAAACTTTGCTCTTTCTTCAATTTGTATATCTGGAGGTGTTAGTTTTGGATAATAATTTTTTCGTTGATACGGTGCATAATTTGTTTTTCTGTAATTATAATTTTTTCTTCTATATTGTTTCTAATTCTATTTATATTATCATCTTGTAGTTCATCTTCAATTTCTCTATTATATCTTTAATTTCGCTTGAATCACTACTGCTGCTATCATCTGTTTGCTCTAAATTGTTTTCTTCAATATTTTGTATATTACCTGTAGTTTCTGTATTAGTACTAGATGTTGTTTCTTGTAACTTTTAAATATTTTATTTAATGTATCATTTTCTCTTTTGGGGAGTTGAATATTATTTAATTGAAAATGAGGTTTAGATATTCATTTGGGAAATTATTTTAAATGGATTATTATAATATTTGTTGAAATATTTAATTTTCTTTTTTAATAGGGTTAATAATATTATTATTTTCTTTAGGTATACTATCTATTTGTTGAGACTACTTCTAATTGTTGTGCTACTGTTGATAATATTTGATTTGAATAATTTAATTGTTGATTAACCTTTTTAATATCTTCTAGTTCTACTGGTCCTTTATCTATTCTAGCTTCTCTAAATGGAGTTGCTACTATATCTCCTTTAGGTGTATTAATTACTATGTTTAATAGAGGTGGATGTACCGAAGTAACTACCTCTCCTCCTACTAAATTCCATTTTTATATAATGATGTTTGGACATTTATTGATTGGGTGGAATAGACATCTATAATATTTTCTTTTTGAGTAATGAATTCTAGCCACGAAAAGAGTGGGTAATTAAATTTTCTCTTAAACAATTCCTGTTTCCATTGGTCTTGAAGATTTTCTTGAAATGATTTATCTAAAGAATTATACCATTCTCTTTTTTTATTATTTTCCTCATCATTAAATAATTCATCTAAATAGCTAAACTTAGGTTAAATTCATCATTAATAACATGAATAGATTCGGGTTTCATTTCGGAATATGTTGGTGAATTTCTTAATGAATTAGTATTTATTACCTCTGGTAATGGTGACTTATAATGTATTCTTTGACTTCCTGATAGAGGGACTGAATAAATTTCTGAATTATTTTCTAGATTTGTATGTTGACTGAATGTTCTTCTTAAATTAGGAATATCCGATACTGAATGTCTTGATTCTAGTAAATAATCATTCCTAATAGATTTATTTGCTCCGTATTTATTGAATTTAACATTATTAAATTGAACTAAAATACTACCATCTTCCTGTTTGAGTATACTAGAAGCATTTGTTTGTTGTATATTTCTTGATGATTGATGCTGTGGAATAATTGTAAAATTATCTGGAATAGTGATTTCATTCCATTTTAATAATTTTGGGGTAATAACAGATGATTTGAATGAATCTTCTTCAAATATGACAGTTTCATCTTTATTTGTTTGTTCTAATTTTAATTTAGGATCAATTAGAGTTTTCATTAATTTAAAACATACTTTGTATAATATTGCAAAACTTCTACTTTGTTTATTGACTTTATTCTGATCTATTTGAATATCCATTACTAATGAATCTAATATCATTTCATCCATCAAACTAACTACAAAATTAGGTACACAATTGAATGTTATCGCACCCAACATATATTTGTTTGTAACAAAGATAATATTGAATCTTGATAATCTATTAATCTTCTATCTCTTAATGCTATGAATATAGGGTTATCTATACCTAATCGATGCATTGGTTGAATTTTACTTTTACTATTCCGTAATGAATATATTTAAATCCTAGTTCTCTATATTTTTTAATAGCTACGTTAGAGAGTAATTGAATAGTATTTGAAGTTTCTGTAAAATTTATATCTTGTTCATGAATTTTTACTGAATATGCATTACTGAAATTTAAACTACCTATATGATATATTGAACTTAAAGATCTAGAATTAATATCAAATAAAATTTCATGACATTGATTTATACTTTCTGATTCTGCTTATTAGTACTATTGCCAAAATTAAACAATTTCTTAAAATTATTCAAATTCATAACTTAAAACGTACCTGGATTGCTTAATGCAATTAATAGAATGCAGAGAGTGTATGGGGAACGCAGGAGTGCCTAACCGGGAACACCTTAAGCTGACCTCGCAATGGCTTACCAACGGATTTCCAGACTACTCAACCGCTTACCATGCCTTACAACTCCTTACTCTAATAATTGGTTAAGTAATTTAAGTAAATTAAAAGTTTAGAATCTAAAATTTTATAAAACTTGTTAAAAGTGGCTCTGATACCAAATAGAGAGGATCGAATATCAAATAATTAAACAATATAACTAGAGGATCGAATATCAAATAATTAAACAATATAACTAAAGTATATAATTATACCAATAATTAATTTGTAATAATATAAATAATTAATCCAAATAGAGAGGATCGAATATCAAATAATTAAACAATACAAATAGAGAGGAGTTAAACCAAAGGGAGTGAATGAAATTGTTAATATTAAACTGTATGAAGACCATATTAAACTGTGGAATAATTGTAAAATTATCTGGAATAGTGATTTCATTCCATTTTAATAATTTTGGGGTAATAACAGATGATTTGAATGAATCATGTTAGACGAGCACCGGTCCCGATTATTACCAAGATCATTAGAAATCCAAGCATTAGTGGATGATTGGCACAAGGCATTTTTGAGAGCACAAGAAATGGACAAGGCGGATGACATTGATTTAGATTACGACACCGACATTTCCGAAACGAGCAATGTTAGTGGCGGATCTTCAACCGGAGTTTCTTATTTCACGGATTTCGTTCAACTCGATCACGATGATGACATTGAAGAAGATTAACTTGTACTCAAATTACTTTTATGAATGAAAATTTTTATTTTTAGTAAATGTTGTATTGATTCATTATTCATATATGTAAATGGCCAACTTGTACTTAGGCCAAAATTTTATATTTCAATAATAAAATGAGGTATTTTTTCATTTATATCAAACTTGTGAACTTGTACTTATTATATCAAACTTGTTACTTTTCACATTGTAAATTTGTAAAATTTATGAATTATATCAAACTTCTCTTATTTTTTACATTGTAAATTATACTAAACTTCTTTTTTTTTTCATCTTATAAATTTGTAAATTTGTGAATTATATCAAACTTCTCTTATTTTTCACATTGTAAATTATATCAAATTTCTTTTTTTTTTCACCTTGTAAATTTGTGAATTATATCAAACTTCTCTTATTTTTCACATTGTAAATTATACCAAACTTCTTTTTCTTCATCTTGTAAATTTTGTAAAGTACATCACATTTCATATTGTCATCTTTTTAAAAAGTCGAACCGTGAGAAAACCGTACCAAAATCGGAACCGGAACCGGAACCGGACGGAACCGGAACCGGGACGGAACCGGAACCGTGATCGAACCGTGAACCGGCGGTTCACGAACCGTAACCGTAACCGTGACTCCAAGGGCCGGTTCAGGTTCCACCCTTCGTGGAACCGTGAACCGGCGGTTCGTGAACCGTGGTCATGTCTACTCCAACCTATTAAAGAGCAATTGGGTCTTTAGGGCATTTAGTGTTTGGCCTGTGCGTTGACATGGCCACTCCGGTGGTTCCAGAACCGAATCGGGGACCCACCAACCAGAACCGTCTATTGAGGGTTCAGTTCCGGTTTCGAAAATGTGGAACCGAAATCAGAACTGGCCAAAATAAGCTAATTTTTTTATTTTTCATTTTTATAATTCTATAAATATTTCTATATCTCTTCATTTTTATCACATAATTTTTTTTAATATTATTTCTTAGTTTTCTAATCTTTATATTCTACGTTTTAGTGTTTATAGTTTATAGTTTAGGGTTTAGCATATCAATTTTTTAATTAATTATTGAAATTCTATTATTATATTACATTAATACATTATTTGAATTTCAATTTATAGTTCAATCATTCTTTCAATACTCTTATCATTCAATCCTCATCCTAATCTAATTATCCCAATACTCAATTTATTTGTCTGAATTTGGACTATTCATAATCTGACTATCCAAATCCATCCTCAGTTTATTTATCTAAATTGTGAGGATGCATATCTGATTATCCAATTTTCATCATAATCTAATTATCCCAATACTCAATTCATTTGTATGAATTAGGAGGATCTATAATTTGACTATCCAAATCCATCCTTAGTTCATTTGTCTGAATTGAGAGGATTCATAATGTGATTATCCAATTTTTATCATAATCTAATTATCTCAATACTCAATTTATTTGTCTGAATTTGGATGATCCATAATCTGATTATCTAAATCCATCCTCAGATCATTTGTTTGAATTACGAGGATTGATAATCTGATTGTCCTAATATTCATCCTAATCTAATTATCCTAATTCTCAACTCATTTATTTGAATTAAGACGATCCATAATCTGACTATCCAAATCCATCCTCAGTTCATTTGTCTGAATTGGGAGGATCCATAATCTGATTATGCCAATTTTCATCATGATCTAATTATTCAAATCTTCAATTTATTTGTCCGAATTTAGAGGATCCATAATCTGACTATTCAAATCTATCCTTAGCTCATTTATTTGGATTGGGAGGATCCATAATTTTTTTTGGTTAAAGGCTAAATATTTTCATTTCACAAGAAATGATATTACAATTCAGCTAAATAGCTGTACATCAGATTGCACAAATAGTCGATAAATAAGATAGGAAAATAAAATTTTCCAAACTTGTGACTATGTGCATTACAAACAAATTAACTAGTGCTGAAATAACTCTAGCAATACAATACATTACAAATCATTTGACAACTGGCCTAAAGACAAACCAGCCATAAACCACAAGATTTTGGACAACTAATGACAAGTTTTGATATCTATCATGTTAATATTTCAATTCAACTAAAAACTAGGAAGATTCTTCAACCTGGAAGCAAAAGCTAAAACTGAAGTAGAATCTTACATCACAATAGATGAACCAAAATTAACATTTCGTCACAGGAATTTGCACCGTATCACTAGCCCAAGATTTCCTGTGTAACCAACAGAAACTAGAGTTGTATTCGCACAGATTTGCTAAAGATGGAGAAAACAACACTTCATCTCATCTCTTTCCTCTTCCCTCTTCCCTCTTTTTTCTTCATCTTCAACCCCTCCCATTAGGAGGATCCATAATCTGACTATCCCAATTTTCATCATAATCTAATTATCTCAATCCTCAATTCATTATCCAAATCTATCCTCAATTCATTTGTCTGAATTAGGAGCATCTATAATCTACTATCCAAATTTTCATCCTAATTTAATTATCCCAATCCTCAATTCATTGATGGAACAACCGTGAGGTAATCAAATGTCATGGCATGTGAAAGATCAAGGTTAGATACGTGGTGTCCTAGTGAGGTGGAACACTAGATGTGACACCGTTAATAAAAGCAGTAATGTACAATATTAAAATGCGGAAAGTAAAGAAACAGGAGGTTGGTAACACAGTTCGGCAATTGCCTACGTCTGCGGGGCCACGCCCAGGAAAAACAATCCACTAAGTTCACAAGTTAAAAGACACTCGGTCTGACACAAAGTAAGACACTATCTTAACTTTGTTACCGCCTCTTCCTAACTTCTCGTGTGAACAAGATTGTGCGAGCTCCCCTCGACTTGTGTTGATTCCTCCCGGAATCTGTGGTTAATGCAAGATCCCCTTTGCCCACAATGAAGACAAGATCCCCTTGTCAATGGCGACTCCTCCCGGAATCCGTGGTTGATGCAAGATCCCCTTGCCCACGTTTGAACTCTCCTGAGCTCCTCAACAACCTCCTCCCGAGGCTGGATTATAATAAAGAACACAACGATTGCATCTTCAATAATAATGAAATAAGATGCTTCAGCCAACACACTTTAATCAAAGATCTCCAACAAAGAAGTATGTTCACAGTCTAATGAAGACCGAAATAAACATCAAAGCTCCACACCAAAAATCGTGCGATAGGAACGATCCTTATAGAGTGCACAAAATCCTTCCATGTTTATCTCCAAGATTACTTCCATATAAATCCCATAGAAAGATGGAAACAATGTGCCTTCAATGCTTATCTTTTCCAAAGATAATTCTCTAATGATAATTACCAAAAATACCAAGATAAGTCCCATAATTATCAAGATAGCATTAATCTCCAAATCAATCTTCCTTGCATAGATTGATTTCATTGATTCCTGCTACCAATTATAATCGTTCCTTATTTGCCAAAAAATCTTATGCTAATTTAATGAATGCCATCTTCATATGCCCATTAGTTTATCATTTACATTTGTGCTAGTAAGAGTCAATCTAATCAATGTCATGGCATAAGTTAATAATTTACCTTTATATAGGAATTAATCTAACCCCACTCCAATCTTTCTTATACTGTTATTATTAGATAAGGCGTAACTTTAATATATTTATTATTAAGACGTCAAAATAATTTTATTATATTTTATAATTAGTAAAAGACTTTAGTACCTTTCTTATCAATAATAAGAAGGATTGCACTCAAACATTTAATTTTCCATCTTTTATTAGTTTTTTTAATGTTTCTTGTGGATAAAATTTGATGATAATTTAAGTGACTATCAAACTATCTTAAATAGAAAAATATACTCATCAAACTCTTTTAAATTGTTAAGATTTTTTTGTCATGTCTTAAATGAAAAAATATATTCATTATCAAAGTCTTTCAACATGTAAATGTTTCTTTACGTAATTGTTTCTTGTAATAAATATATTTATTATGAAATTACTTTAAAATCATAAATATTTTATTGTCACGAATATATTTAAAACTAAAAACGATTAAATAATCCATCACCACTCAAAAAATATAACTTTAAAAATTAACAATTAATAATTTTACTAGAGGTAGGTTCATTGAAAATATACTACAAAAAACTTAATATTCATTAAAATTAATTATGATTTGTAATATTAGTTTGACAAATTCTTTGTTTTTTTTAAAACAATTTTATAGTTTAAAGTTTATAATAGTTTGATAAATCAAATTATATGAAAGTTTATGGATAACAATTAACTAAAATTAATATAAAAATTTATCAATAACAATTGTTGAATAGTAAATAATAAAGAGTTAAGATAGTTAAGAATTAGATTAATGTATTTTACCAATAAAAAGGATAAAAAATGTAAGTTAGTATGAAAATTCATGGATAACAATTATGAAACAGTAAATGATGAATAGTTTAAATAGTTAAGCATTAGATTGATGTATTTTAGTAATAAAAGGATAAAGGAAATAAGGGTTTGGATCATTATTTGTTTTGTGATTGATGAAAATGGTAAGAAAGTCTTTCGTTAATTATATAAACTAATATAAATATTTCAACGCTCTTAATAATAAATATATTAAACTTGCGCCCTATTTAATAATAAACGTATGAGCACGCCCTTAATATAAATTCATAACAATAATAAATTTATTTAAAAAATTTCTTTTTTATAGGTAAGAAACCTATTGTACTTTTACAATATATATATAATGTGTACATATATATATATATATATATATATATTAAAAGGATATCTAAAGTGTTAAAATTATTAGTTTAGGAAATGTGTTATAACCCAAAAGTGGTCTTTTGCCATTTACACTTATAAGACCTTGTGAAATTGTAATATATTATGGTAACTTGATACGTGATTCTAGTCAAAAGAGAAATATTAAACGAATATGTTTCAAATCATGCCAATTGAAACCAATAAATGTCATGTCTTAATCCTACCAAACAAATAGAGCCTTTTTATTATTTTATTTTACAAACTCAGTTTGAATTGTTTGTCTCATATATTTTTCTATCAAAAATTTTAAAACAAAAATAATGTTATAGTAATTATTTTTGCTATAGTAATTTTTATAAATAAAATATTAATTTGAATTTGAATTTTAAATTTTTAATAATAAATAATTCCTTCTAACACAATTTTTCATCAAACCAAATTAATAAAATATTAATTCATTTGAATTTTAAAATTTTATTAATAAAAAATTCTTTAATACAAATATCAACAAAACAAATTATCAATCCAAACACACTAAATATCTTATAATAAGTCTAAAAAAAAGATTATATCATAAAACCAAAAAATATCCTATCCAAACCGAGCTTTTATATATAATTGGGGGAGTTTTATTAAAACCATTATATTGTAACTCAAATAAACTCTATTTATTGAATTGAGATTAAAGACTTATACCCTTCTAGGAAAAAAAGTCTTTTAAATGTACGCACATACGAGCAATTTTGGTAATAGTGGACTTGGATCTAGTTAATAGTTTTTCTCCATTTATTGTTCATTAATTTCTTCTTTGAACTAACAAATTGATATAAATATGGAGATCGGATCCTCTGTCCAAGATTATCCTGTCTTATTATGTCTAATGTTCAAAACAACGTAGTTTAACTAAAAATATGGACTAAAACATAAATATTACTAAAATCACTTTACAATTATTAGTCCGTAACTAAAAAATGAGTGAAACTATGGCGTAGTTTTATTCTTGAACATGATAAGACAGGATAATTTTGAACAAAATATCTCATCTCATAAATATATTGTTAACTTACTCTAAATTTAAAATGGAGAGTACTAGGAGAAAATTTCAATATTCAAATTATGTGTCATATCTTGATGAGATAAAAATAGTTAAACCATACAAATCTAAAACCAATCAATTAGTGAAGGTTTTATTTTATTTTGGAGTGAAAATTTGTTGGAACATTATGATTTCATTTAATTTTTTTGCATGCCAATTATATAAGCTATGATATTCTTGTTATATATGGCATTCCTTTGTAAAGGTACCTTATGAATTATGAACTCTTAAAGTACCCACCCACCACACCTAAATCCTAATGAATGGAAAAGAATCATAATTTAGTCATCTTCTATACAATTTATGACTTTTTCCCTTTTAATTCAGTCGTATTCTATCCAAATGTGAGTTTTTTTTTTTCCCATTTTTCTCTTGGAGTCATAAATATTATGTTTTCTTTCAATATTACCAAAGGAATGCAATTAATGCATATCATATAACTTACTTTGATGACTTGACCTTATAAATGAAGTAATTAACATTATAATAAATGTTAACTAACTACCACCTACCTACCATAAAAAACTTCTCACCAATAAATGATGAAATCCTTACAAATTTCACCTATATAATGATACATGAAGAGATCTCATCTAACCATCATATTCTCAAATTATTCACAAAACATATTGAGATGAATCAAGGCTCTATGGAGTCCGACGATGACAGAAGCCATAGTGTTAATATGAATACCATGATGAATTCCTCCTCCATTTTATTTCTATCGAATTAATCATCTACCAGAATTGTATGTATTTCTGTTTCACTGTTGCTTTTCTAATTTTTTTTCTTTGTTTGTTAAATGGATTTTCAACATTGATCTTGTCATAATGTTTTACAATTATAAATTTTAATTTTGTACGTGCACATTACTCATCCTGGAAGAATAAGCTCTCTTAAATCATCAAGTACATTATTTAAGGATATCGCGAGAGAGCTCAAGTTTTCGAGTTACTATATCTTCTTAATGGTATATAGAATTTTCTCTTTAATGTTAGCAATATTTTACGATCATAAAGTATAGATAATATACTTCTTCATTTGTTTTAACTTGCTTAAATTTTATGTATAACATTCTTATTAATTTTTCCATTTTTTTAACGATAGATTCTAAATATTTAAAAATTTTAAATGCATTTAATTCTTATCCGCTAATTTTGACATTTATCCAATTTTCACTTCTATGATTATTAAAGTGAAATTTGAAGCAAAAAAGATATGGGCTTAAAGTTGATTCCTTATGCTAAACTTATGGTATTTGGGTATGTACTCGATATTTCTTCTAGTGTCTTTACACATGTTATTATATTTTTATACATATCTTATAACACCTATTTAAGCTACATACACTCCTCGTTTTTTCTAAAACCTGTCACATTATATCTCGATTAACCATTTTGTAATGTTTTTTAAAGTTAATAAATACTATATGTAAATCTTATTTTATATTATTATAATGCTCACATTTATTATTTTTTAAACATATAGATTCCATTATGACCTTTCTAGTAAAAAATCAAATTGATTATCTAGTATCCATTTATTTTCTCCACTATTACTCTTTTCCACAGTTTTATAGTATGACTCATTAGTATATCTCCTTTATTCTCATGTAAAGGTATCAATACATTTTTTATTTGTTAATTAGTAGGTATTTTTAATGTTCATAATTATATTGAATAGATGAGTAAGTTATATAATCCAAATATTTTTAAAAAACTTCCATACCTCAATAGGAATATTGTGGGGAATAACTTTTTCAATGTACTGTTCAACTGAGGCATGGTGCTAATGAACAATAAATCTCTTTATTAATAACGTCTCTCTCATCTAGATTCTAAAATAAGTAAATTGCATAGGTATTTAAGACCATAAATGCTCCTAAAGTATGAGAATTAGAATGGATTCTCTTACCTATGAATCACTTAATTAATAACTATTGAAGTTTCCTAAAACTACCTTCTAAATCATATCCTAAGACTATTTAAGAGACTCAACAAAATAATTATTGGTAACAATTGGATAAAAATTACAAAGTCTTCAGGTAGACGAATTTACTTGGAGTTTCTTTGATTGTGCTGCCTTATGGGGTATATGATCAGAGTACTCGAGTACTGGAAGCTTGAGTGCCATTTTTTTCAGTGGCGTCATATAATTTGTGAACATTATGATATGGGCTCGAAATGATAAAACTTTGATCCTCTTGGCCTTTGCCTTCCCCAAAACCCCAGATTGGGGAAAAAAATCAAAAGGAAAGATTAAACAAGAAAATAAAGAGAAAACTGAAAGGGTTGAATGCTATTTCTTTGGTTACCAATTAAATGCATTTTTAGCTTTAATAGGAAGCTTCAGTAGTTTTTGAAACTCATATATGTGCAGGTTTATGGTGCGACAAAGATTCTTCTCTCTGGATGTTACTATGCACGACTGATGAATCTTGTTCGTTTATTAAATAGAAGTAGAATTACAAAGATTCATCCAATGTTGGATATTTCCCATGTAGTTCTACGCACAAAATAACAGAGAATCCTAGGGCCTCAAGACTACATCAGGTATTCTTATTCTCCTATTATTTGATTGATTAAGCATTTACCATTAAGATGATCAATAATTTGCATGAATTAAATGCTGCCCTGCATTATTGAAGAATTTAAGATGTTGAAAATGTGATGAATTTTCAGATTGAATACTTATCTCAGTCTGTCAGTAGTGGACATTTTTTATAGATTCAATACACCTTTTTGTGTGATTCAATGTTTCATGTTTCAATCTTTCACATTGAAAGAGTTTTGTAACATTGCACAATTTGATCCCTTGTAATTTAAGGAATCTGAAGAGCTATGACAAAACTTGCTTTTGCTGCTTCCCTATGAAAGTGGCTACCTGATTTCTGTAATTATAGAAGGCTCCCAAAGTCATATGTTAGAGAGTATGTAAAACATCAACTAGCGTGGGAATTAAGGTCATAGCTTAATATCACTCTTAGGGTACCATAGTTCTCTAGCTACCCTTTCCCTCTCATTAATTTGCATTGTACCTTGCATGTTTTTATGAGTCTCAAATATTGTTCTTAAGATATTTATTCCTACTTTTTTGGTTGCATATTTTATTCTACCTTGTTTATGCTAAAAACAATTTTGTCAGTTAATGCAGTTTGTTTCATTAGTGAAGAGGATCGAATATCAAATAGAGAATATTCAAAACAAGTTTTATTTGGTTAATTCAGAATTATACTATTGCTAAATAATCATATATATATATAATTCGATCATTAACAGAATTATTGTTAATTCTGCAGGAAATTCAGAATTATTTAGCAAATAAATCTATTAGAGAATATCCTCTTTATTTGGTATCCTTATACTATAAGATCAAAGTAGAGAATATCAAAGTAGAGATTGATACCAAAGAGAGTTTAATATTAACAATTTTCTGCAGGAAATTCAGAATCTTGAATAATGTGTTCTTTTAGTGAATAGATCTTGAGTATTTTCTTTTAGTTGTAGGATGATTAATGTAATCTTTTATCCATAACCAATCTTCATATCTTGAATTCTGTGACATTCTCCTGCTTACCTGTAAGAAATTCCCGAGTCAAAAAATCAGGTAATGAATTTTCTTCTCCTTTTATATATTCTATATCAAAATCAAAAATAGATAAAATTCCTTGCCATCTAGCAAATATTTGTTTAGACACTAAATTTTGAATATCCTTTTGTTAAAATATCTTTTGCTGATTTACAATCTACTTTTAATAAAAATTTCTTATTATATAAATCATCTTGAAATTTAGAAATACATAAAACTATAGCTAAAATTTCTTTTTTGACTGTTGAATAATTTTTTGAGCTCCTATCCATACTTTTGAAGTATACCGAACTAATTCTATTTTGTTGTTTAATTTTTGTTTCAGAATACCTCCATATCCTATTTCTGAGGCATCTGTTTCTACTATCATGAATGCATCAGGATGAGGAATACCTAAACAAGGTAAAGACTTGATTTTCTTTTTTGCTTCTTGTACTATCTTAGTATGTTCATTTGTCCATGCAGGTGGATTCTTTTGTAATCTTTGATATAAAGGTGCACATATAGTTCTTAATTTTGGGAAAAAATCTGCTACATAATTTAAACATCCTAAAAATCTCTGTAATTGATTTTTATCCTTAATTTCATCTGGAAATTTTTCTCCAAATTCTAATGCTCTATTAATAGGTTTTATTATTCCTTTATAAATATCATGACCTAAAAATCTTATTTGATTTTGAAATAATTTCATCTTTGAGGCTGATATAACTAATCCATTTTGAATCACCAATTTTGAAAATATATTCAAATGTTTAAAATGTTCATTAATATTTTGAGAATAAACTAAGACATCATCTATATATACTATCATAAATGTGTATGCAGAAAATATATTATTCATAATATTTTGAAATTCCGAAGGGGCATTTTTAATCCAAATGGCATTACATTCCATTCATAATGACCAAATGGTACTGTAAATGCTGTGTTTATATTTGTCTTTTTCCGCTATTTGTATTTGCCAATATCCTGATTTTAAATCAAATTTTGAATATATCTTTGCATTAAATAATCTATTTAACAAATCTTTTGTTTTAAAACAATATTTAAGTGGTATGATTCCTTCTTTAATACAACTTTGATCTGCGCCACTATCTACCATAGCAATACAATTTGTATGATAATCTTGAATTCCAATAGTAACATAAACATGCCATTTTTCTATATTAATTTTTTCAATTATATTTAAATATTCTTCTTCATTTGTTTGTTCTGGAATATGAATTCCTTTATCATTATTACTACTTTCTGGAATATCATTATACTGTTTATTTAAAGTAAGTTTTGTTTGGATTTCTAATTCATTGAATTGCAGAGTTTTAATATCGTTTTTTATTTCTCTAATGTCTAACTTTAATTCTTGAATTTGTTGTTGTATTACATTTGTATTGTTGTGAGAACTATTCCTTGAGAGTTTTGTTCTGAGTATTTGTTATATAATTTTGTAATATTAAATGGTTCTAAAAATTCAGGTTTTTTATCTTCTTTTAATATCAAATCTTTTAATTTTATTAAATATTGTCTTTGTTCTTCAGGGTTTTCTATTTTAGTGATTAATTCAAATAATAAATCTTATTAGTTTTTTCATTAGATATCATATTAATACAATGACATGGTGAGGATTTATCTGAATATTCTTCTTCACTATCCGAATAAATTTCATTAATGTTTTCTTCACTTTCTTCTGTGTCACTATTAATCATAATTTTCATGATTTTTAATCGTAGTTCTTTATCTTCATCTTTATCAAAAATTTCATTTATTCGTTTTTGAGTTTTACAATTTGTTGCTATATGACCTGGTTTTCCACATTTATAACAAATTAATTTTCTCTTTCTATATTTCTTTTTCTTAGAATCTCTTGTTTGATTAAAATTATTTGAGTATTGTTGATATTTTTTACTTCTTCTTTATAGGGTTTATTTGAATATGTAATTCTTTTAATATTTCTAGAAGGGGCTTTTATTCCTGTTATTCCAAATGCATCACAAAATGAACCTATTTCTTTCTTTTCTGAACCATATTTTGATTGTAATTTTAACTCTTGACACAATTTTAAACCTTCTGACTTGATGAATGAAATTAGTTGACCATAACTCCAATCATAAAAATTAATATCTTCTTTTCCTGTTGATGTTAATAGCATTGAAAATTCTATATGAAAATAAAGTAGGTAAACCTGAAATGAATTTTTCTTTCCAAAATGGTTGATTACAATCATCTCTTTTAAATACATAAGTTAAAAACATATCTTTATACCATCTAAAATCTGTTAATGTTGGACATCTTAAATTAGTTAAAAATATTTGAGAACTTTTTGAATCATGAGATGGATTTCCTATAAAATGATGAGCTAAAGCATATATTAAATATTCTGGTGCATCCGATATTTTAATTTTCTTTGGATTTCTTGAGCATCTCTTACTATATTTCCATTAACATCTAATTCATCTTCTTCAATTGTATGTTCTATTACTTCATTTCGTTGATCTTTTGTTATCATATACCCACCAATTTTTTAATTGTCCTGAAAATCCTGCAGTAAATGCTACAGCTATATCTTTGGTTTATACCCTTCTTGTCTATAAGCTACTCTAGCCATTCCCATTTCTTGTAGTAATCTTAATATTTCATATTCTGATCTACCATCTATATTCCATTCATAAACTGCCCTACCATCATATGACTAGATGTAAACTTTGCTCTTTCTTCAATTTGTATATCTGGAGGTGTTAGTTTTGGATAATAATTTTTCGTTGATACGGTGCATAATTTGTTTTTCTGTAATTATAATTTTTCTTCTATATTGTTTTCTAATTCTATTTATATTATCATCTTGTAGTTCATCTTCAATTTCTTCTATTATATCTTTAATTTCGCTTGAATCACACTACTGCTGCTATCATCTGTTTGCTCTAAATTGTTTTCTTCAATATTTTGTATATTACCTGTAGTTTCTGTATTAGTACTAGATGTTGTTTCTTGTAACTTTTTAAATATTTTATTTAATGTATCATTTTCTCTTTGAGGGAGTTGAATATTATTTAATTGAAAATGAGGTTTAGATATTTCATTTGGGAAATTATTTTTAAATGGATTATTTATAATATTTGTTGAAATATTTAATTTTTCTTTTTTAATAGGGTTAATAATATTATTATTTTCTTTAGGTATACTATCTATTTTTGTTGAGACTACTTCTAATTGTTGTGCTACTGTTGATAATATTTGATTTGAATAATTTATTGTTGTTGATTAACCTTTTTAATATCTTCTAGTTCTACTGGTCCTTTATCTATTCTAGCTTCTCTAAATGGAGTTGCTACTATATCTCCTTTAGGTGTATTAATTACTATGTTTAATAGGTGGATGTACCGAAGTAACTACCTCTCCTCCTACTAAATTCCATTTTTTATATAATGATGTTTGGACATTTATTGATTGGGTGGAATAGACACTAAATATTTTCTTTTTTTTGAGTAATGAATTCTAGCCACGAAAAGAAGGGGTAATTAAATTTCTCTTAAACAATTCCTGTTTCCATTGGTCTTGAAGATTTTTTGTGAAATGATTTATCTAAAGAATTATACCATTCTCTTTTTTTATTATTTTCCGTCATCATTAAATAAATCATCTAAAGAGCTAAACTTAGGTTTAAATTCATCATTAATAAACATGAATAGATTCGGGTTTCATTTCGGAATATGTTGGTGAATTTCAATGAATTAGTATTTATTACCTCTGGTAATGGTGACTTAAATGTATCTTTTGACTTCCTGATAGAGGGACTGAATAAATTTCTGAATTATTTTCTAGATTTGTATGTTGACTAATGTCTTCTTAAATTAGGAATATCCGATACTGAATGTCTTGATTCTAGTAAATAATCATTCCTAATAGATTTATTTGCTCCGTATTTATTGAATTTAACATTATTAAATTGAACTAAAATACTACCATCTTCCTGTTTGAGTATACTAGAAGCATTTGTTTGTTGTATATTTCTTGATTGATGCTGTGGAATAATTGTAAATTATCTGGAATAGTGATTTCATTCCATTTTAATAATTTTGGGGTAATAACAGATATTTGAATGAATCTTCTTCAAATTGACAGTTTCATCTTATTTGTTTGTTCTAATTTTAATTTAGGATCAATTAGAGTTGATTTCATTATTTTAAAACATACTTTGTATAATATTGCAAACTTCTACTTTGTTTATTTGACTTATTCTGATCTATTTGAATATCCATTACTAATGAATCTAATAATCATTTCATCCATCAAACTAACTACAAAATTAGGTACACCATTGAATGTTATCGCACCTCGCACATCACATTATTTGTTTGTAACAAAGATAATATTGAATCTTGATAATCTATCCTCTTCTATCTCTTAATGCTATGAATATAGGGTTCTATACCTATCGATGCATTGGTTGAATTTTTACTTTTACTATTCCGTAATGAATATATTTTAAATCCTAGTTCTCTATATTTTTTAATAGCTACGTTAGAGAGTAATTGAATAGTATTTGAAGTTTCTTGTAAAATTTATATCTTGTTCATGAATTTTTACTGAATATGCATTACTGAAATTTAAACTACCTATATGATATATTGAACTTAAAGATCTAGAATTAATATCAAATAAAATTTCATGACATTGATTTATACTTTCTGATTCTGCTATATTAGTACTATTGCCAAAATTAAACAATTTCTTAAAATTATTCAAATTCATAACTTAAAACGTACCTGGATTGCTTAATGCAATTAATAGAATGCAGAGTGTATGGGGAACGCAGGAGTGCCTAACCGGGAACACCTTAAGCTGACCTCGCAATGGCTTACCAACGGATTTCCAGACTACTCAACCGCTACCATGCCTTACAACTCCTTACTCTAATAATGGTTAAGTAATTTAGTAAATTAAAAGTTTAGAATCTAAAATTTTATAAAACTTGTTTAAAAGTGGCTCTGATACCAAATAGAGAGGATCGAATATCAAAGTAGAGAGTAGTTTATTGTTAATATTCGATTGATACCAACCATTAAACAAAGTACTTAAATGGATTAGATATCCAATACCAAATAAAAAAGATTTGTTATTTAATGCAAAGATATATTCAAAATTTGATTTAAAATCAGGATATTGGCAAATACAAATAGCGGAAAAAGACAAATATAAAACAGCATTTACAGTACCATTTGGTCATTATGAATGGAATGTAATGCCATTTGGATTTAAAAAATGCCCCTTCGGAATTTCAAAATATTATGAATATATATTTTCTGCATACACATTTATGATAGTATATATAGATGATGTCTTAGTTTATTCTCAAAATATTAATGAACATTTTAAAACATTTGAATATATTTTCAAAATTGGTGATTCAAAATGGATGATTATATCAGCCTCAAGATGAAATTATTTCAAAATCAAATAAGATTTTAGGTCATGATATTTATAAAGGAACAATAAAACCTATTAATAGAGCATTAGAATTTGGAGAAAATTTCCAGATGAAATTAAGGATAAAAATCAATTACAGAGATTTTTAGGATGTTTAAATTATGTAGCAGATTTTTTCCCCAAAATTAAGAACTATATGTGCACCTTTATATCAAAGATTACAAAAGAATCCACCTGCATGGACAAATGAACATACTAAGATAGTACAAGAAGCAAAAAAGAAAATCAAGTCTTTACCTTGTTTAGGTATTCCTCATCCTGATGCATTCATGATAGTAGAAACAGATGCCTCAGAAATAGGATATGGAGGTATTCTGAAACAAAAATTAAACAACAAAATAGAATTAGTTCGGTATACTTCAAAAGTATGGATAGGAGCTCAAAAAAATTATTCAACAGTCAAAAAAAATTTTAGCTATAGTTTTATGTATTTCTAAATTTCAAGATGATTTATATAATAAGAAATTTTTTAAAAGTAGATTGTAAATCAGCAAAGATATTTTACAAAAGGATATTCAAAATTTAGTGTCTAAACAAATATTTGCTAGATGGCAAGGAATTTTATCTATTTTTGATTTTGATATAGAATATATAAAAGGAGAAGAAAATTCATTACCTGATTTTTGACTCGGGAATTTCTTACAGGTAAGCAGGAGAATGTCACAGAATTCAAGATATGAAGATTGGTTATGGATAAAAGATTACATTAATCATCCTACAACTAAAAAGAAAATACTCAAGATCTATTCACTAAAAGAACACATTATTCAAGATTCTGAATTTCCAAACATTTATCATATATACAATACTAATCCTTTGTCAATAAAACATCAAGTCTTTTTGCATCAAATACATTATTACAGTATGTTAGTCTCATATCACACACATAAATCTACAAGAATCCCAGAAGTAAATAGGGCCATATATCAAAGATTAGAGAATTTTAGAAAAGAAATAGCCTTTATCTAATTATTATTCATTTTTTGTATACAGGTACTGATCAAGATGTCAAACAAACAAAAGATGCAAAGTCCAGATGATTACGCAAAGGTAATAGATTCAAAATCAATAATTCAATCTCCAAGCATTCAAACAAGTAATAATTCATTCAAATTGAGGATTTTCCTCCATTACCCTATGTTCAAGTAGCAGCAACCCCATTTAATAAACTTCAACCACCAGTAAAAACTCAATTAATCCCATCTCCTTCTACCAAACCTATTACTATGATAATCTCTTCATCCAAAATATTCAAGCAAGCATCTTCCTCAACTCAGATTCAAAAACCTCTTTATGTTGATAAACCAGGATACGAATATTTAGTACTAACAAATTCACTGAAACACCAGAAATTTCTATCCTACGTTCATTCTATTCAAAATATTTTACGAATTCAATATCATGGTTTTCTGATGATTCAAGTAAAACACAAAATTTTTATGAATACATCTTGGTAGATTCTGGTTCATGTGATATAGTTCACAATAAAACTGAATCAGGATATGTGACTCATTCAAAATGTATTATTAAAAAGGTTTTAAATTCAAATGATTTTGGCAATATATACAATATTCAATCATTTTCCAGACCATATAATCCATCTGGATATAATTATCAAGATTACAAACAAGCTTTCAAAAAAGCATTCTATTTTCGAGCATTTGATCATTCATGGTATTTTAATTTTGAGAAAAATTGCAAAAATAGTTTTCCAATGTGGTTTTACGACTGGTGGGATACTCATGGATCCAATCAAAGTATTCTGCCACTCAAAGCAAAAGAAGGTCTCAAAAAGTTCAATTCTGAATCCAGTATGCAACTGTACATGAGAGAGTTCAATTCCATTGTGAGCTCAGAGTCCCCTGGATTTGGTGTTGGCAATTCCAAATTATTCAAGCCCATCCAAAGCCCAAACCATGTCCTTAGTAAGGCAATTCAAGATTAAATGGGGGAAAAATTTGATCCATCAAGTTGCTGTGAGCAGGCGGTAAAAAGATATTTTGAGACAGGAACAACAATGTGGATTAATACACAACATTCAAGCCCAAACTAGCAGATCCCAAAACTCAGTCAATTCCAAAAAACCCAAACATTCCAAAGACAGAGGAATCAAATAACGAAGCATGGAAGAATTTCAACAGTTTTTAGCATTCAAGAACATGAAAAAACAGAATCAATCACAAGTTTCTTTAGAATCCACACAAAGCTCAGTTCAAGAAGATTACTTCGGAGGACCTATGGCTCAGGATCCCTTCGAATATTAAAAAAAAAAAAAAAAAAAAAAAGAAAAAGAAAGAGAGTTTAATATTAACAATTTTCTGCAGGAAATTCAGCTGCCATCAAGACATCAATTAATGGCTTTTATTAAAAAACGCCATGACATGGACGCCAAGGCAAGAACAGTAGATTTCAATCACACTCATATTACAACATTAATTGCCAGAAGGGAAGTGGGCGGTTCAAACCCACACCTTATTCAACAAGATATTCCATATCCATTAAGTTCAATTGAAGGCAATCATTCCGGAAAAGATAAAGACATTCAAGAGTGGTGGACATATTACATCAAGAAGAAAGACTTAAGTGCTATTAAAGTAGAGGCCATGAAGAGAAAATTCAAAGGAAGCAAAAGTAAAGATTCCTAATTCACGTGAAGACCATATGAAGACCACAAAAGGCAATTCAAGAAGGACCATAGCAATAATGTTACTTTAGTCTATTCAAGCTTTCATTTCAAACTTTTTGTCAAATCAAGATTAGGTCATTGCTTACGTTTTCATTTCAAATGTAATTATAAATAGGCTACTCATGTACTCAAAAGGAGCATCGATTTTCTTTAATAAAAAATAATCCTTTCATTCACTCCCTTTGGTTTAACTACTCTCTATTTGACAAATTAATTATTTATATTATTACAAATTAATTATGATCATATATATATTTAATTATATATATATGATTATTTAGCAATAGTTATTTCGTAAAAGTTTGTATATATTGTAAATAGGGCCATATACAATAGTTATTTTTCCATACAAAATTTTACCCATAGTTTCATTAAATTTGGACGGATCCATAAAAGACTAATTGCCTCTTTAATAGGCGTAATATGCGTATTTAGTGTTTTTAAACCATCTTGTACCGCTAAATTTAATATGTGGCATGCACACCTAATATGAAAAATTTTCCACCTATTATTGGTTGACAAAGAGTTTTTAATTGATTAATTGAAGCCGTATTAGAGGAAGCATTATCAAAACCAATTGAAAAATTTTTTTTAGATAAACCATATTCATCTAAAATAATATTCAACAAATTAGATATATTATTTGCGGTATGTCTTGCTTCAAAATGACGAAAAGCAATAATTCTTTTTTGTATTTTCCAATCACTATCAACCCAATGACAAGTTACTCCCATATAAGAATGCATTTGCCATAAATCACTCACTCCAAATATCGGAACATATAGAAACACTACCATTTAATTTTGAAAAAGTTTCAATTAAAATTTGTTTTTCACCTTTATAAATTTTCTTTAATTCTCTTGTTATTGATGTTCTAGGCATTCTTTTAGCTTGTGGATTTAATGCCTCTTGACAATAATAATTAAATCCTACTTTTTCACCAAAACCAAATGATAAATGTTCTATATGGCAATCATTTTAGCTAATTCTTTCTATTTTTTTCATCCGAATATTTAAAAGGAGGAGTAGTAGAGGGAACAAACCCGGATAATTGCGATTGGTTGGTGGAAAGACCGAGTTCGTGTGGATGTTTTTCCTTCAAATGTCGCGCCAAAGTTCCATAGCCCAATCCTTTCTTGAAAGCATAAAATTTATTTCCGGGACAATAATGCATCTCGCCTTGATTGGTTGTTGGTTGGAATCTAAAATCTTTGTGTAATGCTTCTTGAACATATCCGATTTTAGCCTTTCTTCAACGTTGGGGCTTTCGGTTTCTTCACCACCACTAAAAATTTGCTCACTTTGGTTTGCACCAAATTGTGAGCTACCAACAATATCTCTATTATAACTATCCATTTTATAGTAATTCAAATTAAGTAATTGAATAAATATAAATAATTAGATAAATAAAATTATAACCTTATAAGTGTATAATAAAACTATAAAAGTGTTTAAATAAATTAAAATAATTCAAATAATAAAAAATTATTAATGACATAAATAATTTGAATAAAATAAAATAATTAAAGTAAAATAAATAGCTAAAGATTTGAATAAAATAAAATAATTTAAAGTAAAGAATTGAATTTTGAATATAATGAATTAATGAGTAAAAATAATTTAATGATAAAAAAAAAGTAGATAATATAAATGATAATTGAGTATTGAGAGAATTGAGAGAATTGAGATGAAGAGAAAGGTGTGAAAATGAATTTAGAAAATTTTAGGTATTTATAGAAGAAAAATCAAAAAATAAAAAAATAAAAAAAGGCATAAGCCTAATATGAGAAAGGCAAAACTGTTGGCAGTCAACGGCCCAATTATGGCCGTTGGAACTGCAACGGTAATGATGGCGTTGGCCACTTGGCCCATCACTTTTTTTTTATTTTTTTTTTATTTTTTTTTATTTTTTTTTGCTGAACCGGAGGTTAACCCGCCGGTTAAACCGCCGTTCTAGCCGTGGATCATCCAGATCGCTAGTGAATCCTGGCCATCCATTTTTTTTTTTTTTTAAAAAAAACCGGCGGTTCAAACCGCCGGTTCACGGTTCACGGGTTGGGCCGGCATGGGCGGTTTCCGGTTTCGGCCGGCCCGCCGGGGCCGTTACGGGCCGAACCGGAACCGTCGGTCATGACTAGGTTGGAGACTCTTGAATCAGATCTTTATTTGAGAAGTTATCCTGCCCTTATTTATGTTTCGATGCTCAAAATAAGTTATTTTAACTAAAACCAATGATGGAAAAGCATAATATCACTAAAAATAATTCCAATTATTAAGACCTAACTCAAATTGAGTGACTCTACAAGGTTGTTTTATTTGATATTAGTGAAATGACATTGTTTTGATGTGATGCACGAATAGAGCAGAATAATATTGTACAAAAAAATCTGATTTGGAGTCTTTTAAACACAAAGGCCCACAAGGACTTTAAAGGACCAATTCCTTAATTGCTAATAATACTTGCAAAGAAAAAGAGAACACTTTTGTGATAAATCTAGAGGGCAAAAAAATCATTCATTTTTTCATACAGAAATAATACCTCTTAAACCTCAGCAAATTGGAATTTCAAATTTGCAAATTACTAAACGTATCAAATTATCTCTAATTATTTAAATTCTTTGTTTGCAAACCCCCGTATGATTGTTGCACTAATCACAAGTTGCGTTATTTTCGTCATTCTACATCCATTTAAAAGCTAAGAAAATATAATTTTATGCTAAGAGAAGAATTGCATTTGATATATTTTACTGTCTTTTTTTTTCCCCAAAGTGATATATCATTGACCAAAAAAAGTTTTGTACATTCAACCAACTAGTTGTAAGCAGTGTTGTTAAACTCGGATCGGACCGTCCGGTTCGACCGGAAACCGGCAATAGGTCCGGTCCGAGTTAGTATATAAAACCGAAGGTTTAAAAACCGGTCAAACTCGGTCAAAAAGCGGATTCAACCGGGAAAATCGGAAACCGGTTAGAACCCGATTTTTGGTTTTCAGTTTTTTTTTATACCATTTACAAAGCCAAAATGAAACCAGATTCCAAAGCCAAAACCAAAACATAAACATCATCGGCTCTGCACAAACTCCAATGCATAATAAGACCATTTCTACATAAAAGGCAACAATATCAACATCAACAACTGTAATTCACCATCAATTATGGACAGTACCGTACTTGGGAAACCAAGCAATTCTACAAGGCACCCCCTACTACTACTTAAATTTAATGTTTTTCCATCATTACACCCCAATTAACATTAATGATTCAAATTTAGTATATTTTAATATATTAAAATTTGAATACATCCAATTGCCATAAATACTTGAATTTACCATATTCAAGATTTTTAATTATCATTAATGATTTCATTTACTATATTTCAATATTTTAAAATTGAATACATTTAATCGTCATAAATACTTTAATTTACCATATTCAAGATTTTTAATATCTTTCAATTACCATATTTTAAGATTTTTAATAAATTTTAATTGTTATAAATACTTCCAATTTACCATATTACAAGATTTTGAATGAATATAGAAATTATGTTTTTCATCAATATTTTCAATCAATCACATTCATACAATTTAAATAAATATGAATTTTAAATTTTATCATATAATTTTATTGTTTTTTATTTAATTATTATTTTATAGCACACAAAATTAAATTCAAAGTATGATATGTCATTAATTTTTTAATTCACAAGTTTAAGTTTTGAAATAAATAAATTGTGTATTGAGAACTACATTTTCTACTTATTTTTAATTATGAATCGATTTTGATATTAAATTAATTAATACTTTATTATATCTCGAGTATTTTAATAAAATTTTATTAAATTATAAACAAAATAATTATTACCATATTAAACAATATGATTTATGAATTTTTTATTGATGAAAAACTAAGAACTTAATTGAATATTATTTTTTTTATAATTTGGTCATTTTATTTTGACATAAAATGTGAGATATGTTAATATTTAATTAATATATTTATATTAAATATATTTATGACGTCATCTGGTTCTTGACACCGGTTCAACCGATCCGACCAATTGACCTTAACCAGTAACTCAGCTCTACCGGTTCGCACTCCGATCTGAGTTTTAAAACACTGGTTGTAAGTCCTTTTTTCTGCAGTTGTCTGCAGCCAACTTGGGAATAAAGTATCCCAACATTTGCTATCCCTACTGAAAGTAAGTTGTGTTCAACTTTCAATGAATGTAAGAAAATCTACAGCACTCAGACATGCTAATTAGCAAAAAGATATCATCGGCTATAATTCTTAGAACAGATGTGGTCATTTTTCTCTATTGAAGATATATTTTATTATCATTTGCTTATGTTTTCAAAATCTGCTTTGATCTATCAAATTTTCAAGGCTAAAAATATAGTAAATCCCGTTAAATTATTGTCTTGTCTCTTATTCAATTTTTTGTAGTTTTAATGTAATATTTAACCACTTTCATTTTATGTTTCATTCTCTATTTTATATTTTAATTCATTTTACAATACATGCAAGTTTGTTTAACTAAAATTTTATTAAGTGACTAAAAACTCTAAACTAAAATTTTATTAAGTGACTAAAAACTCTAAGGAATATTTTAAACACGCAGTGTATCTATAAAATAAACTACATAATGTAAAATAAGATTTATTGGAATATTTAACCCTTTAATCTTTTAATTTGAGATAAATTAATCTATTTCATTAGTTCTTATCAAACAATTGAAGAATTAATAGATCATATTGGAATACAGTGTCAAATGATTGCAAAAACTGGATTGTCAGGATCCACAATCTGATTATCCTCATTCTTATTCTAATATGATTATCCCAACTCTTAATTCATTTGTCTAGATTGGCAGAATCCATATTCTGATTATCCCAATCCTTAATTTATTTCTCTGAAGTAGGAGAATCCATCATCTGACTATCCAAATCCATCATCAATTCATTTGTCTGAATTGGGAGGATTCATAAAATTATTTCAATCCTCATCCTAATCTAATTATCCCAATACTCAATTTATTTGTCTGAATTTGGACTATTCATAATCTAACTATCCAAATCCACCCTCAGTTTATTTATCTAAATTGTGAGGATGCATATCTGATTATCCAATTTTCATCATAATATAATATCCCAATACTCAATTCATTTGTATGAATTAGGATGATCTATAATCTGACTATCCAAATCTATCCTTAGTTCATTTGTCTGAATTGAGAGGATTCATAATATGATTATCCCAATTTTTATCATAATCTAATTATCTCATACTCCCAATTATTTGTCTGAATTGGATGGATCCATAATCTGATTTATCTAAATCCATCCTCAGTTCATTTTGTTTGAATTACGAGGATTCATAATCTGATTATCCTAATATTCATCCTAATCTAATTATCCCAATTCTCAAACTCATTTAATTTGAATTAAGACGATCCATAATCCTGACTATCCAAATCCATCCTCAGTTCATTTGTCTGAATGGGAGGATCCATAATCTGATTATGCCAATTTTCATCATGATCTAATTATTCAAAACTTATTCTAATATCCATAATCTGATTTTTTGTTGAATAATTTTTAAGTTTTTGTGTTGTAATATACTTATAATACTAAATGAAACATAATCAAATATAATAAGAAACGGGGAAATTTAAGTTTTTATACTTTTAATTTTCATCATGATCTAATTATTTCAAATCTATTCTAATTACCATAATCTGATTTTTTTGTGTGAATAATTTTAAGTTTTTTGTTTTAATATACTTCTATATACTAAATGAAACATAATCCAATATAATAGAAACGGGATAAATTTAAGTTTTTATATTTTAATTTAGTCTTATATATTTAAATAGATTAAAGATAATAAAATGTAACAAAAATACTAATCAAATATAATAGAAATTAGATATAGTTTTTTCCAAATATAATTCAATCAATAATAATAATAAATTTAATAAGGTTTAACTGGTTAATATTTAGATTAAACACGGATTAATAAATTAATTCAAAACTTTCCTAAGCAATCTAAATTAGATTAAATCCCAAACTTTCCAAAACAGTCCTAAATTAGATTAAATTTACCATCTTCCCGCAGATAGCAAATATTACCCAATACTTTTCTTAAACAAATTAGTGCAAATCTTATATAAAACCTTCGATCTCAATGAATATAAATAGGGGGATCACTAAATGTAATCCACTAAAATATAATAATGGAGTTTGATAAGTTTTAACTCTTTAATAATAAGATTAAAGTGAGCACTTCCCTAACTAAGAAATTAAATAAATTATATCCAATACTTTTCGTAAACAAATTAATGCTGAATCAAATATAATAACAATTAGGAAACAAATAGCATACACTATCTATTTCTAAAACAAATAAGAAACCAATTAATGTAGTAGCTTCTCATTAATTCTACGAATTATATTGGTTTCCTATTTGGTTTTGTATTAGGTTTTAATTTTATGTATTGGACTTAAAGTAACGGTAAAAACACAATTGCATTTTAATTGAAAACTTTCCTAAACAATCTAAATTAGATTAATTGAATACATTCCTAAATAATTTTAAATGCTTTTAGTTTATACTTCGTTTCTCTCAAAAACTTTCCTAAATAAAATAACAAACTATTTAAATTAAGAAACATTAGTCTATAAGAAAACTTTATAAATATGTTCTCACCCCAATACTTTAGTAAACAAAATTAGAATATATTTTTAACCAATACTTGTCCTAAATAGATTAATGTTATTTATTATAATTATTAATAATAATTGGAAGACTTCACTAAACAAGTACACTATAAACCTAATACGTGCTCTATCTTTTGTGTTCTTTTGTTTAAAGTATATTTATAATTTAATTATGATTACAATGTGATATTTTTTAATATACTCCATAATTTTTAAAACGCAGTTGTCATAAATCAAGCCTACTTTCCTAGATCGGTCCCACTTCGCCATCGTGAAGCTGTTTGCAAAGGAAATCAACACACCTCACATATTATCTATGCATAAAAAGAAGTTTGTTAGTTAAATCTGGTCTGATAGTTGAAGTTGATTTCAATCCTATTTGTTTCAATTAAAAATTAATATAATCAAATATAATAGAAAATTGGGATAAATGTTCCGTATGATAATGAAGTATAATGAAATATAATAAGAAATTAGATAAATTTTACCAAAATCATAATCTTAATGCTAAAATAGCATAGAATTCTCAATCAAACTAGCAATTTATATTTAGGGTTATCTTCAATGTACCTCCCATGAAAAGATAGCATTTAATCACTTTGCCCCCCATAAAAGATTTTTATTAACACTTTGCATAGTTGACTATCAATTAAAGATGCTAATTCATAACATCATTAATTATTAATTTTAAATTGACAATTTTATCCATCAGATAAGAAATAAATTAAATTATATTTGTCCTCTTATATTTAAACATTAATTTCAAATTTATCTACTCCATAATTTGTATTAATACTTAAATATATTAGTTTGAGGCATAAAATATTTGATTAATTTTTTTACACAAATTAAAATACTTGTTTATTTTTTCATCTTTTTTTCTTTTCCTTTTATTTCATCTTCTTTTATATAAATAAATATGTCAAGTTTCTTGTAATTTATGATTTTTTTACTCATTTTAGTTTGTCGTGTCTTTAAAATATGATCGTTTATCTTATTTGTATTATTGACAATTTAAAGCATTGATTTAATATCTTAAAATTTTTTATTATATTATTATATATATTAAAGTAATCTAATCAACATAATAAAAATATATAATGACAAAATAAATAAATAAAATAATTATTTGCTTATTAGTTGTAAGGTGTATATTTATTATAAATATATATTTTCCTAATAGAGATATTTTTTATACTTAATAAATTTAATAAAAAATTCATTCACTCTAAATTAAAAATCCATAGATATCAGAGTGGTAAAATAAAATGTTTCATTAATTTTTTATTAAAGAATTAAAAAAATTGAACAAAGTATGTATTATTTTATTACATTCCAAAAACTTAAATAATTCATATGAGGTTTTTATTGACCAAGTAGATTAAAAATAGTTAAAAAATTATAAAAAATAGTAAACCGAATTCAAAATCTATTTTTTTAGTAATATTATATATATTATTCTATTATTTAAAATAAAAATAAGAAATTTAATTTGTTAAAGTATATACAAAGCAAAACGAAAATAAAATGATGATAAAGTAGGACAAGATTTTGAGCTTTAAAATTAAGGGTAAAATAGTCTAAAATATAAAAATAAATTAAAAAATAATATTTTTTTAAGGCAAAATTTAAACTTTTCATTTAAATATAGTAACAGGATATCCTTATCGTTACAAAATGCTAATAAAAATATTTGATGGGGGCAAAGTGATTAAAGATCATCTTTCATGGGGGTAAATTGAAGATAACTCTTATATTTATGATATAGTTAGTATTTTAATTTATTACGTTTCTAACATAAATCTAATCCTAAAATGACATAAATTCTTCACTGAATAGAATTTAAATGAATAAAAAATAGCATATTTGGGTTGCATAGTGTTTCTTAATTGAATTGATTTACAAAAGTTCTTACTTTCTTTTTAATGCATTCATTAAGAAATTTTCTAAATAAAAAAAAAATTAATCTTTTAAGTTCAATAGGTAGCTGAAATTTTCCTAAACAAATTAGGAATCCAACTAACTTATACTAAACAAATGAAAAACTATTTAAATAAATTATAAAAACTTACATAAATAAATTTGGAAACCAATTAACCATCAATTTCAAAGACTTTCACCTATAGATATGATTCATCTATATAGCAAAAACTTTCCTAAACAAATTAGGAAATCAACTATCCTTTAGGAAACAAATGAAAAGCCATTTAGAGAAATTGCAAAAGCTTTTCTAAATAAATTAGAAAACCAATTAATTAACCACCACGACTAAAATAAATTATGACTATTTTCGTGAGTAATGGATTTGATTTTTTGAACTAACAAATAAATTTGTTTAGGAGAGAGACTCTATGAACCCACTTACTCATACACATATATTACGAGATATACACCATTGTTAGTTTTGTGCAACAAAAAGACATGAATTTGAGCCACTGTTTTCTTGCGAAAATGGGAATATCAAACTGTTAGATATTGAAATTATCAAGGAACTATCTAATATATTCACTTCTAACTCAGTTGAGACAAGAGAATTTTAAAAGAATATGCTTCTAATTTTTTTTTTCATTCACATCATTTGAAGTAGTTTTAAATAAGTAGTTTACAATAAGTAAGAGAAGAATTTTTAGGTTAATTTAAATCTCAAAGATGGGTTTATCTTCATCTTCCATCTTTAGTTATAGAAGAAAACTCACCAAAATATTTTCAATTATATTTTTATAATGTAAGACATGAGTTGTACAAAAAAAATGATAATCATACATGACATAAATTTTAATGTTGCAACCATTGACAAACTTATTTGCATAATAGAAAAAAAATCTTTATGCACGATTTTCTACGACAACTTAAGGATTATTCTTCATTTAAAAATATTTATATCCACATTAAGAATTGTGCTTATATGTTCATAAAGGAAAGTTGGGCGTTAATATTTTTGTGTGATTTGGTTTAGAAAAGTTCTTTTTACACATTTTTAGATTAATCGATTTATTTACGGAATTTTTCGTCTTTAGACCCTAAAAGAATTGCAAAGGTAATTATTATCTTTCAAAATTCCTTATATGAATCTCTTTTATATAATTTCCATTTTCATTTTATATGTTTTTATTGAAACTATTTTAATCTTTTATGATTCTTTGAAAATGTGCAAAATGAAAAATGGAAGCATTAAAGATTGTACAATGTGTAAAATATGAGTAGTGTGTGAAATGTGTTTATTAGCATTCAATTGTTCAACATTTCAAGGTACTAAATATAATTCCCTAAATTTATCATTTCATTACTTTATGCAAATGTATTTACACTCATGTTAGGTCAATTTCAAAATTAGAGCATCACTCCATCTACAATACAAATACATTCAAATGGTCAAGAAGTAAAAGAATTAGAAAAATGGTAAGCATCAAGTAAAGAGCTTAAAATCACATAATTATTTCATACAAAAACTTTTTTTTAAAATAAATTTAATAAGTTTCATTCACATCATTTATCGATGAGATCAAAACAACAAAGGATGTCGAGCAAGTTAAAACTATATTACAAACAATAAGAACATTTATGTTGAAAAAAAATCAACCTTCAAGATATAGTACAAAATGGAGAATCACTTAATGAGACAAGTTAAAAAAAATAAAATTGCAATATGTATTTCCACACCGAATATACCTATAAATTATTCTCTTGCAAAATACATACTACAAATTCTGGGCAACAATAACAAATATTGAAAATAAATATCTACCATACTACAAGTCACGCCAAAAATGAAAAAATAGCATAGAAAGTATATGAAAATGGAAGAAAATATATCAAATTTTGTCTTGAAATAACACTAATATACATAGATAATTTTAACTTTAAATATAAATTAAATTCTTATATTTTTGAAATATTTATTCTTCTTCAATTTTAAAGTTTCATAATTAATATGGAGTGGGTTTGTTGAGTATTATGCTACATTTAAAAATCATGTTTAAACCAAAATTTCTTTGTTATGGCCACTTTTGGACCTATTTTATTTTCCTAATCAATTTTAATTTCTTTTTTTATTTAGTTTTGGGTTTCCTAAAAGTATATAAGTACTTGTAGGGCTTATTTTCCATATTAGATATTACGACGTTATTGATATTCAATAAAATTATTTCAACTTCAGCGGAATTTGCATTTTTTGAGAAGATTGTTGCATTCCATTAACTTGTTATGTGTTAAGTACTATTAGAGACAAAGATTTTCCCTTGTTTGCGATAGCCAATCAAAATGGTAAATATGTGGCCCTTTTTGACGTATTAAGGGAAGTTCAAAACTTAACATCTGCACTTCAAATCTTGATTGTTGCGAGCAATGCAGATTAACCAGGGCTATACATGTTGTACATTAAGGCAATCCGATAACATGCCAACAGACTAATAAGATTTTAGCCAACAAAGATAATTCGTCTGATGAAGAGATTATAGAAATTAATGGTTTATTTTTGAAAAATAATGCCATTTATGACAATTTTGATTTGGTTGAATATTTTGGATTATTTAAATTATTTGTTAAAATTGAAAGGAAGAAATTATAAATAAATAAGTAAAAAAATGGCAATTTCACTGACGAAAAGAAAGAAGAAATCATGAGTTTTTTGAAGAGACAAAAGAAATCAAATACATGATTGGAGAAAAAGTGGTTAAAATTTTGATATGGAAAAAATTTAGTATTATTGGGATAAATAATATTGAAAGGATTGTTAAAATTGAGGATTTAAATTATGATTTCTTATTATATATCTATAAAAGTATGAAGAAGGCCCAATGTTTTGACGGTTTTTTTTAAAGTGGTTTTGAAAAAGTGGTTTTGGTGAGTGGTTTTTAGATGTTTGTGTTCTGCTCTACTTCCATGTATATTAATAATATGTTATTATTATTTAAATAAATTGCACTACTCTCCTGCACAAAGTAGAGAATGTTTGTGTTCTACTCTACTTCTACATATATGATTATTAAATTATTACTTTCCTAAACAAATTAGAAAATTAAACTAATCTTTAATTTGTTTAACGGTTTTATGTCCAACTTGAAAGATTAAAACAAAACTTCCTAAAATAAATCAATTAAAAACTTTCCTAAAACTAAATCAAACAAAAATCTTTCCAATACCAAATCAAACAAAAACGCAAACGCAGTTATCAATTATTTAAGAACGGTAAAAAAAGCTTTAGTAATATTTACAAATTTCCCTAAAATAAATCAATTAAAAACTGTCCTAGATCAACTTTCCTAAAACTAATACCAAATAAAACAGTAGTAGTCAATTATTTAAAAACTGTAAAAAAGCTTTAGTAATAAATATTTACAAAATTTCCTAAAATAAATCAAGTAAAAACTTTCTTAAACCAACTTTCCTAAAACTAAATCAAACAAAAATGTAGTTGCCAATTATTTAAAAACCGCAAAAAAATCTTTAGTAATATTTTTTCCAATTTGAAAGACTAAAAAAATCTCTAAACCAAATCAATTAAAACTTCTTTCCTTAAAAAATTAGAAAATGGAACTAATCTTTAATTTGTTTAACGGTTCCAATTTGAAAGACCCAAAACTAAAATTTCCTAAAATAAATCAATTAAAACCTTTCCTAAACCAAATTTCCAAAAATAAATCAAACAAAAATCTTTCCAACACCAATGTCAATTATTTAAGAACCGTAAAAAAAGCTTTAGTAATATTTACAAATTTTTCTAAAATAAATCAATTAAAAACTTTCTTAAACCAACTTTTCTAAAACTAATACCAAATCAAACAAAAACGTAGTTTTCAATTATTTAAAAACTGGAAAAAAAGCTTTAGTAATATTTACAAAATTTCCTAAAATAAATCAATTAAAAAGTTTCTTAAACCAACTTTCCTAAAACTAAATCAAACAAAAATCTTTCCAATAGCAAATCAAACAAAAATGTAGTTGTCAATTATTTAAAAACCGCAAAAAAGCGCTTAAGTAATATTTTTTCCAATTTGAAAGACTAAAACAAATCTCTCAACCAAATCAATTAAAAAATTCCTAAAATTATCTAAATAAATTGAAACAACTTTCTTAAACAAATTAGAGAATTAAACTAATCTTTAATTTGTTTATAGATTTTATGTCCAATTTGAAAGACTCAAAACTAAAATTTCCTAAAATAAATCAACTAAAACCTTTCCTAAACTAAATTTCCAAAAATAAATCAAACAAAAATCTTTCCAACAACAAATCAAACAAAAACGTAGTGTCAATTGTTTAAAACCTTAAAAAGAACTTTAGCAATATATTTTGTCCAATTTGAAAGACTAAAAAAAATCTCTAAACGAAATCAATTACAACCTTTCCTAAATTATATTAAATTAAAGTTAATCAAATATAATAAATCCAGTATAATAAGGAGATCCAGTACGTTAATTTAATGAAATTTGATAAGGAATTGGAAATTTTCTCTAAACAAAAATTTGTTAATTGTGTACGTGGTTTTAATTATGTGATTTTAAGTTTTTGTGTTCGAATATACTTCTATATTAAAAATTAAAGACAATAAAATATAATAAAAGTACTAAATAAAATCCAATATAATAAAAAAACCCTGGTTTTAATTAAGTGTCTTTGGCAAGCATTTTTTTTTTTTGTGTTCTAATTAATATACTTCTATATATTAAACTAAGGATAATTGTGGACGATGGTTTTTATGAAGTGATTTTGGCGAGTGATTTTTAATTTTTGTATTCTAATACACTTATATGTAGTAAATTAAAAATAATCAAATATAATAAAAAATACTAAATAAAATCCAATATAATAAGAAAACCTGACACTTTAATTTAATCAAATATGATAAAGATAGGGAAATTTTGTTTAAACAAAATTCGTTAATTATGAATATATACTAAATTAATGATAATGAAATATAATAACTAAATACTAAATATAAGTTTTGTATTTAAGTGGTTTTAATTAAATGATTTTTGTAAGTAGTTTTAACTTTTTATGTTCTAATATACTTTCTAATACTAAATTAAAGATAATCAAATATAATAAGAAAATTCTAAATAAAATTCAAATAAAAGGGAAACCAATATGTTAATTTAATCAAATATGATAAGGAATTGAAAATTTTCTTTAAAAAAAAATTCCCTAATTGTGGACATATACTAAATTAATGATAATGAAATATAATAACTAATTACTAAATATAATCAATGTAATACAATAAGAAAATAGATAAGTTTTAACTATTTATTAATTAAATACGATTAATTAATTAATTTAAATTTTTTCTAAAACAATCTAAATTAGATTAAATTGACCGCTTTTGTAAAAAAAAAAAAACAAATTAAATAATGATACACAATAATTCCCTAAAAAAATTAATGCTAATTTGAAATACAATAGAATTAAGAATTTGATTAATTATACAATCTATTCCTAAACAAAATAGAAAACCAATTAAGGTTGTAACTCCCAATTAAATTTGAAACTTTATAGTTTTCTATCTCATTTTGTAATAGGTTTTGGTCTCCATTGGACTTAAAGCCACTCTTTAAGTTTGTGAAAGTTTTTGTAATTGCTACTTCGTTTTTCGTTTTTGCATTTTTTCTATTAGATTTTTGGCATTTTAATCAGGTAATCATTATTTTTCAAAATATTTTATATAATTCTCTTTTAGATAATTGTTGCTTTCTCCCTTATATGCTTTTATTTTTCATGGTAATTTTTGTTTTATATTTAATGAGGTAATGATTATCTTTCAAAATCTTATATGATTGTCTTTTAGATAATTGTCTTTTCCCCTTATATGCTTTTCTTTTCCGCAATAATTGTTGATTGGAGCTATTTTAATCTTTTCATGATTCTTTAAAAATTCTGTGTAATGTTTATTACTTTGTTCCTTGTTGGTATTTTAATCTTTGATGTTTCTCTTGATTTAAGAAAGTTGGTTAAGTTTTTTAATTGATTTTAGGGTTTTATCATCCCCAACCCATCATCTTTGGAAAACAAAATTATTAGCTGTATTATCTTTTAGTGTTTGATGGTATTTTAGTCTATTTACTTTTCATTGTAATCCCTATCTACATATACTCTTTATTGTATTCTGATTGTGTAATGCACGTCAATAAGAAATCCTTATCCTTTTCTCTATGTTATCATGCTATCAAAGCTACCATTCATGGATTCTCTTTGCTTGATTGAAGAAGTTATAATCCAATCCACAGCTTTCGCGGATCGGCTTAAGTCTAAAGCAGAGGAGATTCGGCTGTTGATTCTGTATTTCATGAACTTTTAGCAGAGGAGATTCAGCTTAAGTCTAAAGCAGATATGGGGTCCGTCCCACCTACACCTCCACCCGTCTTTGCTGCTCCACAACAGTATCTGCCTAGCAACCAAAACAGACCAGCTCCTAAGGTCTCTCAGGATGAATGTGCTTTCTGCAAACAGAAGGGTCATTGGAAGGCTCAGTGTCCGAAATTGTTGAGTAAAGGCAAACAACAGCAGCAACAACGACCACCTGAACAACAACGCCCGCCACAGACTGCTCTATGGACGTATTGCCCACCTCAGCCCAATAATGCAGTTGGTGCCCTATCCTTGGATCCACATATGATGGAGCAGTTTAAGCAGTTCCTTGCTTCACAGCCTCATGCCATGTCCATCTCCTCCCATAAAGGTTTGTCCTTGTCCGATAATTCCGGTAAATCTTCTCCTTTATGGATCTTAGACTCAGGTGCTTCTCATCATATGTCTCCTGATATTGATTCTTTTGTGTCTATTAATTCTGCTTCATCTTTGTCTGTCATGACCGCTGATGGTACTCCAATGCCATTGGCAGGAATTGGCTCTGTTCACACATCTCGTTTATCTTTTTCAAATGTATACTATATTCCTAGTCTAACTTTAAACCTTGCATCTGTTGGTCAATTGTGTGATTCTGATCTCTTAGTTTTTTTTACCTCTACCAATTGTTTTGCTTAGGACCAGCTATCTCAAAAGATGATTGGGATAGGCCATCGGAAAGGGGACTCTATGTTTTGGATGAGCTAAAAATATCAGATGTTGCTGCCTCTAGTGTGGACTTGTCGTCTTTTCATTTGAGTCATTCGTCTTATGATTTTTATCTTTGGCCTTCTCGTTTAGTTCATGTTTCTGGGTCTCGTTTAAAGTTTTTGGTGTCTACAGGAGTTTTAGGTCATTTGGACAGTCATGATATTTCTGATTGTAGTGGTTGTAAACTGGCTAAATTTTGAACCTTGCCTTTTAATAAAAGTATTTCTTTTTCAATTGCGCCATTTGATTTTGTGCATTCCGATGTGTGGGGACCCTCTCCTGTATCCACCAAAGGAGGATCCAGATATTATGTTTCTTTTATTGATGATTTCACTCGTTATACTTGGGTTTATCTTATGAAACGCAGGTCTGATTTCCTTATCATATTCAGTAAATTTAGAGCTCTTGTGAAAACCCAACACTCATCTGTCATTAAATGTTTTCGGTTTCGGGAGTGAATACACTTCTAACGAATTTTCTCAGTTACTTGTGATATGATCTTGGGCGAGGCTCGAACACCTGGACCAAAAGCATATGCCGAAACGTGGGGATCTTGTTGATGATTCAATTTCAAGATTCAAAACACAAACACAAAAACGAAACAATAAAGCGGAATAGATGTCAAGGGGAACGTGTAGCTGATTTCAAACATGAACCAACCCTAACGTTAATACAAATAGATTGATTAAACCCGTGATAAATTCACGTGTTAAACAACCAATTTGGCGCGTTCTTTAAATAAATAACAGGATCGAAATTCACCTATAGGTCACGCTATGGTTAATTTCGTACAATTAAGAAGTAAATCTCCTTAAAGGCTTTTGTCAACTCAAAGAGCATAGACAACAATTTAGCAAAGCTAAAATTTCATTCATCAATTCTATTTAAAAACGTTACAAGGCCTTTCCTTTATATAGGAAATACTTTGGCCAAAAACCTAGATCAATTCCAATGTGGGATTGATTGCTAACTTAACTAACAAACTAACCAGTACTATTCACGTGAATAGTGACGTGAATAGTAACCTATAATTTAGGGAACTACTTTCCTAAACGAATAACAATAACTACTTAACTTAAAAAGTAAATAAGCCCATTAATTAACATTCAATGGACTTAATTTATTTAAAGCAAAATAAATCCTAAATAACTTAAAAGTGGCGTGATCCAATTAATGAAGCCCAATACGCCATTACTTGGTCTTCAATATAGTCCATGGATTCGAGATGGAAATCTGCCAAAAAAATCCCGTCAAAATCCCGTCTCCAACTTTGGGAGGCATTTTCGACGATGCTAACGTTCGAATCTCGTAAAACTTAAAACATGAAGTTGTAGCCCTATCTCTTATCGTTACAGAGCTTCTTGAATCACGTAATTCGGAGTTATACCGAAGGAGATATGTCCAGAATACCAAACTGTGGCAGAATCTCTCAGCTTGCATATTTGACTTTGACACCATGGACATGGACTCGGGCGGATTCTTATCATTCCCTCCCTCCTCGAAAAGATCGTCCTCGAATCTTGAAAGTAAGCTCCAGGGTCAAACACCAGTATCACGAACTCACTGCAAACTCGAGCCAAATAAAATTGGGAAGATGCACATCTCGACCAACAAAAATATATATCCTGCCAAAACAAGACAAATGTATAAGGTAAAAGAAAGTACAATAATCTAAAACAGACTTAGAATAATTTCCTTTCACCAAAAGAATAGAACGGGCAGAATATGTATGAAAAATCGAAATACATATAGCATGATTAGTCGTAACAAATGTTGCATAAATCATAATGCTGAAGTTAATGAATTCAAAACAATGTTGCAAATAACTATCATGTAGTTTATGCAAATCAGAAAACCGAATATTCTTAATTAGAGAACTAATCATTAACATATTATGTACGGTATGAACATGTAATGAAAACAAAGGATGTAAACATATATGAACAGAATCATAAGGACACGAAAATTCATAACAAGACAACATATATGCATCCTTGAGAAAGTGTAAATCACATGAACGTAATTAAGACCCTTAACAACTGCGAAAGTTATCAAATATAAGAGTGTAATTCCAAAGACTAAAATGTAAACAATCTATTGAATAGTTGTAAACAGAAAATTTTACTCTTGGAATTCAAAAGAAATTTGGAACGGAGATAACTTACCATACAAGTGTTGAATTACCCGTGGACCTCTTTGAACTTGATGAATGTGAGCAAAGTCACGAAATAAATAATCAAAAGAATCATTAATCCAGCAAGTAGAGTCAATATAATTAACACTTGAATGAGTACATACAAAGGTTTGATGTAGTTCGAAATATCCAATATTAAGCTCAATATATAATTCATGGATTAGATAAGCAACATAGCATGTGAAGAAATTATACATAAACTCATTCAAAATGAAATAGTTAGATTTCATAATTGAAGAATTATGTGAAATAATTTGCTTACAAAACACAATCTTCAAACTTTAAACACATGGTATAAACTTTCGAACTAAAGCTTCAAAGGTAGGTGAAAGACATTGAAATTGATTCAAAACAGAATTTAAACTTTGAAAATCAATAGCATCGATATTAACAAAGTTCTTAACATTCAAACAATTAAAATCAACCAATAAACTTTCATACTTACCTAACTTACCTTGCTTACCTTGAGGAAAACAAGCTAAGGCAGATTGGAATCCATCCAATTGATAATGAGTTTGTTGTAACTCCATTGAATGCTTATGAATTCCATGAATCTGCAAAAGAAAGACACTAGACAGCAAATCGTAAACACTATTTGGAAATAAGTACATTGATTGCCTAGCTAGTAATGCTTTCTTAGTATCTCGTGAAGAAGCAAAATGGAAAGAATTAATGAAATCACTATTTCGGCTATTACAAGTTCTAGGAACAATGGTTTGGCCTACACTAGCTTCTACTTCCTTTTTCTTCTTCTCTTGTTCAAGTTTCTCCTTTGCTTCTTGTTCATGCAATTCTCGCATGGATTGTACAATCCTTGATTGATCCTCAAAATACTTGAAGCGGACTCAAAGGTCGGAGATTGCACTTTCGGCCATTTACATCAAATGAGTAATAATTTTGCTTACCATGTAGAGTAACATCTCGATCATAATGCCATGGTCTTCCAAGCAAAATATGGCACGCCTCCATGGGAACCACATCACATAGGATTTCATCCTCATACCTACCAATTGTGATTGGTACTTTCACTTGCTTAGTAACTTTGTTTTCAGCAGTGTTATTCAACCATTGAAGTTTGTAGGGTTTAGGATGCTTCTTGCAAGTTAACTTCAATTTCTTTACAAGCAAAGTACTAGCAACATTAGTACAACTCCCATTGTCGATAATCACACTACATATTCTATCTTGAATCAAGCATCTAGTGTGGAAAATATTATCACGTTGACATACATCATCAATTTGGGGTTGTATATTGAGAACTTGACGATTCACTAAGGAAAACTTACCATTACCAACCTCATAATGGCCAATATCGTCGTCAACCTCTTCATTCTCACCATGATCGATTTCATCTTTCTCCACAAGTGGTGGCATGTCGGCACACTCCTCATCACTCTCCACTTCTCCATTGTCGTGAATGATCATTAACTTACGAGTGGGACAATCAGATTGATAATGACCATAACCCTTACACTTAATGGAACATTGGAATCTCTTAACCTCTCAGTTGGTTTGATCGCCGATTTTGGAGGTTGGACAACAGCTTGTGACGCCGTTTTGGAGTGAAACTCGACGAACTTGATGATTGATTTGGTGTGAAACTCCTTGGTTTGGATGATGGCGTGAATGGTGTAGCACTTGGCTTTTGATCTCTCCTCCACGGTGTGTTCGGTTGAGTGAAATTTCGGTTGGTACTTGAAGTATAATTTCGTCCCTTACCCTTCATATGTTTCTCAATCTTGATAGCTTTGTGTACAAGTTCATTCAAATCAACAAACTTTGCAAATCAACTTGATAAGCCAATTCAGAATTCATACCTCTAAGGAACCTTTCGATTGTGGAATCAGGATCCTCTTTGACATTGGCTTTAATCATCAAAGCTTCCAATTCATGATGGTACTCTTCAACCGTTTTATTACCTTGCACAAGGGAGTGCAACTTACTATTTAACTCACGGTTGTAGTGTGCTGGGACATACTTTTTCCTCATGTGTTTTTTCATTTGTTCCCAAGTAGTGACTGGTTTCTCATCATCCTCACGTCTAGCTTTAATAAACCCACTCCACCATAATCTAGCAAAATCCTTAAGATGTAAAGATGCAATTCGGTATTGCTCCTTGGCGGGATATTCATGGACCTCAAAGAAGTGATCAAGTTCTCGAACCCAATCAAAATAGTCTTCGGGATCTGTTTTTCCATGAAAGGTAGGAATAGTCAGCTTAACAGACGCAATTGAGAATTTAGATTTGTCACCTTTCTTAGAAGAACTTGTCGGCTCTTCTTCCTCCTCTTCTTCACCACTAGATTCACTTTCGGATTTGTACTTAGGCTTTCGAGATTCTTTTGGTTTGGAAATCGGTGTGACCGATTCTAAGAATTGAAGGCGAAGGTTGATATCTTGCAATACTTGTGCAAGTGTTTGATCAGTTTGCTTTTGTTGTTCACCGGTTTTGAAAGCACTTTCTTCGTCCTCCATTGGTACCTGCAAGATTAGCAAAGAAAAACGCAAGAAAAAATATAATAATCCTCACGGGTTCCTCACTTTGGATGGTAGGTACTCTTCCCTCTTGTTAAGTGGTGTCACTCTTGTTTGTCCTAACTAAATCACTCAATAAATAATGTAATTGGGACTTTGAATTCGACCAAGTTCACTTATAGCAAAGAACTTGTCTCAATTGATTGTTCCACAACACAAAATTTACACAAGCAAAATCAAGAATTAAACAAGAAATTCACGTCACTTGAATTTTTGAGATCACGTTCAGGGTATAATTGATTCACGTTCAGATTCTATGATATTCTAGAAGAAGAATTCAAGACAAGAAAAACACAACTTGAATCAATGAATTCGGATAAGTATTGAAGAAGTTATGGCACTTTGAATATTTGATGGTTTTAAACACAACTTCAAGAACACTTAGTTCTTTTAATGTAAAAATTAAATAACAGAATTTAAATAACTGAAAATAAAAGTCCGACTTTTCTCCTTTTTTTTTTTTTTTTAATTGGACCGTATCTTTTTTTTTTTTTAAACGGTCTTTTTTTTTTTTTTTTTTTTATAATTCGGACAATATCAAGACAAAAATTTAAGGTTTTTATTACAACCTTGTACAAATGCAAACCTTAAGTTTGTTTTTTTTTTTTTTACCACCAAGAATATGAAATAATTCTTCAAGAACAAGGAATTTTGTATACTTCTTTGAGCAAGAATTCAAGATTTGAAATAATGAACAAATTCTTACTTCAAGAAAAATTTCAAAAAAACTTCAAGAAAATCAAGAAGATAATCAAGAATGGTTCCTTTACCAAGATGATGATCACGGATTATTGTGAACAAAAATAAGACTCAAGGAACAAGAAAGACAACAAGAATGAGCAAGAAAGAATTTCAAGAATTGAAACTCTAGATGCAATCCTAATTTTGGACGTGAAGGACACAACGAAAAAAACAATTAAGATTTCAGCAATATGATGTAAACAAAACAAAGCTGAAAGAAGACACAAAACTTCAAGTCGCAAGAACAAAAATTGACGCAATTCGGCAGAATTTCAGATTCAGATTTTCATGCAATTTTAGCCACAATTTCTACTGAATTTAGAGCAGAATTTAATCACTAAAATCAGCAGCACGATGATCAAGAACTGCAGTATCAAATCGCAACTACAGCAGCAAAGAGATGACACAAACGATGCAATTCGCGAATCAAGAAGTTAAACAATCCGGCAGAATTTCAGCGCTAAATCATCATGCAAATTTGATGAATTTCATGGACTGTACTATCACGAATTTAAAGAACAATAAAGACTCAAGAATCAGACAAGAAGGACGCAAGAAAAGAAGAGCAGACTTGACGCATAAAACTGCAGCAAGAACGCAAAATTCGCAAATCAGAAATTATGAACTTTCGGACAGAATTTGAGTACCAAATTGATATGCGATTTTCACGAATTTTCAAGGCTAGATTAAGACGATTTTAATCAGCAAGAAAAACACAAGATTAGCACAAGAAAGATGCACGAAATCAGCAGCAGAATTAACATAAAACTGCAGCAATTAAATCGCACAAAATCAGAAAAGATGCGGACAAGAAAATTAACGATGAAACCTGAATTTGAGACAACAAATTGTTCTCTGATACCAATTGATATGATCTTGGGCGAGGCTCGAACACCTGGACCAAAAGCATATGCCGAAACGTGGGGATCTTGTTGATGATTCAATTTCAAGATTCAAAACACAAACACAAAAACGAAACAATAAAGCGGAATAGATGTCAAGGGGAACGTGTAGCTGATTTCAAACATGAACCAACCCTAACGTTAATACAAATAGATTGATGAAACCCGTGATAAATTCACGTGTTAAACAACCAATTTGGCGCGTTCTTTAAATAAAGAACAGGATCGAAATTTACCTATAGGTCACGCTATGGTTAATTTCGTACAATTAAGAAGTAAATCTCCTTAAAGGCTTTTGTCAACTCAAAGAGCATAGACAACAATTTAGCAAAGCTAAAATTTCATTCATCAATTCTATTTAAAAACGTTACAAGGCCTTTCCTTTATATAGGAAATACTTTGGCCAAAAACCTAGATCAATTCCAATGTGGGATTGATTGCTAACTTAACTAACAAACTAACCAGTACTATTCACGTGAATAGTGACGTGAATAGTAACCTATAATTTAGGGAACTACTTTCCTAAACGAATAACAATAACTACTTAACTTAAAAAGTAAATAAGCCCATTAATTAACATTCAATGGACTTAATTTATTTAAAGCAAAATAAATCCTAAATAACTTAAAAGTGGCGTGATCCAATTAATGAAGCCCAATACGCCATTACTTGGTCTTCAATATAGTCCATGGATTCGAGATGGAAATTTGCCAAAAAAATCCCGTCAAAATCCCGTCTCCAACTTTGGGAGGCATTTTCGACGATGCTAACGTTCGAATCTCGTAAAACTTAAAACATGAAAGTTGTAGCCCTATCTCTTATCGTTACAGAGCTTCTTGAATCACGTAATTCGGAGTTATACCGAAGGAGATATGTCCAGAATACCAAACTGTGGCAGAATCTCTCAGCTTGCATATTTGACTTTGACACCATGGAGATGGACTCGGGCGGATTCTTATCAACTTGCCTCTGATGGGACTATCCATCAAATCTCGTGTACAGACACTCCTCAACAAAATGGTGTTGCTGAGAGAAAACATCTCCATCTTGTTGAAACAACTCGTTCGTTAATGTTGTCAGCCGAGGTTCCTAGTGTGTTTTGGGGAGAAGCGGTAGTGCAGTACTTACCGCTGCTCATGTGATTAACAGAATTCCAATATCTCATAATTTAGGTTTGTCCCCATTTGAAAAGTTGTATGGTCATTCACCTGATTATTCCTCGTTGCTCGTCTTTGGTTGTACTTGCTTTGTTCTTCGACCACATGTTGAGCGTAATAAATTGTCTCCCCGATCCGCCTTATGTGTCTTTTTGGGTTATGGTGTTTGGTCAAAAGGGCTATCATTGTTTTGATCCAGTTAGTCAAAAATTGTATTTCTCGAGTCATGTTGTGTTTTTAGAGCATATTCCATTCTTCTCTGTTCCTGCTAGTTCACATCATATGACACAGTCAGATCTGATTTGTATTGATCCTTTTGATACCGACCCCGATGAAGCTCTATCTGATACTTTGGTTCACGAGGTATCCATCTCCCATGTCCTTGTTCCTACGACCACCCAATTGTCTGATGAGATTGCGAATAATCCTCCTCTGAGTACTCCACTTATTCTACTTCATTTGCTTCCTTTGTTGCCTCTATTCATCGTCTTTCTGAGCCTTTGTCCTATAGAGCGGTAGTTCATGATCCCCTTTTGAAGGCTGCTATGGCTGAGGAACTTACTGCTCTCCACCTGACTCATACATGGGATTTGGTTTCGCTACCATCCGGAAAACATACCATTGGTTCTCGTTGGGTATACAAAATTAAAACCAAATCAGATGGATCCATTGAGCGATACAAGGCTCGACTTGTTGCTAAAGGCTATTCCCAGGAGTATGGCATAGATTATGAAGAAACGTTTGCCTCTATTGCAAAAATGACGACTGTTCGCACTCTGATCAAATCAACAAAATTAATCATTTTTTTCCATGTGGAGAAAAAAAATAATGAATCTAATTTAATTGCACTTTCAAAATCTAAGTAGCAAAACAATGAATTTTTTTGAATTTTTTTAGATGGAAGTTATTCACCGTAAAATACTTTCATTTAATCGAATAATTAATTTATATTGAAAAGGATAATTTTGAAAATTAATGATTACCTATATTTTGGAATTCTTTTAAATGTCAAAAATGAAAAATTCAACTTTCCTAAATCAAATCAAACAATAACACTCTACTTTATCTTACCATGAGTATACCAACATCTCAAGAAGAAGTTGCAGATCTTTTTTTTTTCTTATTTTTGAAAAAACAATCAAACAAAAAAAATATTCCTAAATCAATTCAATGAAGAATTTAAAACTCTGTTCTTTTTCTTTCATAAAATCTAATTTGTTCATTTTCTCAAATCAAATCTATTAAAAAAATTTAACCAATACTTTATTCAATTCAAGTTCAAAATCCAATTCCAGTTTTTGCTTCATAAAATTAAATTCATTTTTTTCTAAATCAAATCAATCAAAAAACTTATAATTCAAGCATTACACAATTTTTAAAGAATCATCAGAAGATTAAAATAGCTTCAATTAATAATTATTGTGGAAAATAAAGCATATAAAGGAGAAAAGACAATTATCTAAAAGAGAATCATATAAAATTTTGAAAGATAATAATTACCTTATTAAATATAAAACAACAATTATTATGAAAATAAAAGCACATAAGGGAGAAAGCAACAATTATCTAAAAGAGAATCGTATAAAAGTTTTTGAAAGATAATGATTACCTGATTTTTTTTAAACCGCGCTTTATAAATAAGTTAGGCAAAATACGATTCTGGATATACCCAACCATACCGTTACATAAGTAAAAGCAGTAAAATTGGAGTACTACTCCATTACATGATTTCTGAGGAGATAAGAAAATAACTACTTGAGGCCAAATGATCTAGAGTAGTACCTCTCTAATCTCCAGTCAAAATATAGTATCGAGTAATTGTGTAAACAAGAGTTTCACAGAATCGTCATTTCCTTCTTTGTAGGAGTTCTTTCTACTGTAATTAAAACTACCACTTACTTCATGGAGTTTGTGATTTCTCCTTTGCCATTTCTTCAATGTAATTGAACTGGTTGGTCTTGGACCTCAATAATCAGTGCCCAAAAAATGTGATCAGGAATCTCATGTTTTCACAAATCTCATCATATTTCTTGATCCCGGGAATGCCTCTCAGGTCAAACACTACCAGGACAAACTAGTTTCTCCTTCTCAATTTCCCCCTTTCAAATAAATAATGAGAAGAAAGTAGCTGCCACAGTCGCTTCTGCCCTGAAAATGCCCAGGATCGATGACTTTCACATCCAGCTTTCCTATGCAAAACAGCAACCCAGACATCTCAACATTCTGCCCCTGCACACTTTCCGCCTTTGCAAATAATGGGGGCAGAGGACAATTCAAAGCTTTAGCTAAAGAGCATAGATCAACCAGCCTCTACAAATGTTATCTCCATGTTGTACCTAATCCACTAAATCCAGGTTCCTAAGTTCCATCCCGAGGCAAGTCTTCATCGCTACCATTGCTGAGAATAAATCTGTTTTGGCCCCTCTCCAATAGGTTTCTCTGTAGGTGTCATACTAAAACCTGTCTAGTTCTTCACTCATTATCCCCAAACTATCCTATGTCATATAGTGTAGCATTCCTAGTCACTCTAGCCCTATACAAACCCTTGTCTAAAGATAGTAGAGGACCAGCAAAATTGCAAGCCAACACATAGGAGATGTGGTTTTGGATACCACAAGCAATCACCAACCTTGCCACAATAGGGCATATAGAGAAAATTCAAAGCAAAACATAAAAACAAGAGCAGCCAAAGCTTCATCACTCATCATTGTTCCATGTGGTCTGAACACATTATCATAGCAGTCTATAGCCCACAACAATCTCCATTGTCAAAATCACAACGCAAATAAAAAACATATAAAACCATTCACCCAAAAATTCAGTAAAGTGAAACTTAAAACAGTACAAGTATCAACATTCCATCAGATGTAATAAATTAGACGAAATAATTTAACTTGGCATCCCATGACTAGGACCTCAAACAAGCTGTAGGCATTAACCTAGGCATAGTCTTACCCTCCTCATTAGAGGATTCAAGCTCAGCTTCAGCTAATGATTCACTAATCTTATGGCCTTTCCTTTCTGAATCCGCGTCAAGATTGAGGCTTCGGTTCCAGTTCGCTGGAATTCTCTGTTGTACTGGGCTTCAGAAACATAATCATATTCTTTTTCCTACAGTTTGCAGCAGCTTGGCCCATTATGTAGGAAACACCCTGATTTCCCTCGATGAACCAAGTGCCTTTTTGCATAAATGATTGGAGTCTTCATGGGAAGCACGTCTTGTATAAATACATTTCTCAAAGTTCTCTACGTGTAATTTAGTCAGTTGTATTCATCCTGTAATTACGTGGGAATACTTAGTCCTGTACAAGTGTTTGGTAAACAGATAATTTCTCCTAACGTTTAGCTTAAGTAGTTAGTTTGTTGAAGATTGTATCTTGTATTTATACATTCAAGTGAAATGAGAAAAAAATGCTTTTTTCCAAATCTGTTTGTCTACATGGTATCAGAGCCATTTCGATTTAAACCATGACAAAACCAGAAACGTCAAGTGACCTATCAGCCCGCCAAACACCTCCTTCATCGACTTCACCCGTGAGCACCTCAACCAACACAGACCAATACATACCGTTAATCACCAGCCATAAACTCGATGGTCAAAATTACCTCCAGTGGTCACAATCCGTCCTCATGTTTATCTGTGGTAGAGGTAAGGATGACTTTCTCACCGGTCTGGCTCCATCTCCGAAGATTGATGATCCTTCATATAAGGCATGGAAGGTAAACGACAGCATGGTCAAGACATGACTCATTAGCTCCATGAATCAAGACATCGGGGATCAGTTCTTGTTCTGTCATTCCGCTGCAAAAATCTGGGAGGCTGCACAAACAACATACTCTGCTCAGAGAATACCTCAGAAGTGTTTGAGACTGAAAGCTTACTCTATGAGCTGCGTCAAGGAGATTCTTCTGTCACTCAATTCTTTAGCAACTTGACAAAGCTATGGTAGAAGATTGATCTCTATGACAACCATAAGTGGGCATGCTTAGAGGATAGTATACTCTATCATAAGGTCATCGAGACCAAGAGTGTTTTCAAGTTTTTTTCCGGCCTCAATAAGGAGCTTGATGAGGTCCGTGGGCGCTTCCTAAGTATCAATCCTCTACCGACCCTCCGAGAGGAATTTTCGCTGTACGACATGAGGAGAGTTGTAGGAAGGTTATGATAGGAGGAGCCATGGCTACTATTGTAGAGGGGTCTGTCCTATCATCTGTCACTAAAACTCAGGCGAATGTAGCCAACTCCTCACACAAGCCTCGTCCCTACTGTGATCATTGCAGAAACCCAGGCCATACTTGTGACACCTGCTGGAAGATTCATGGCAAGCCACAAGATTGGAAGCCATAACGAGGTAAGGGTGATCAAGCTGCACCTGGAGATCAGACTACTCGAGATCACAGTGCTTGGGGAAACACAGTAACTTCATTATCCTCATTCAGTAAGGATCAACTAGAGCTACTTCAAAACCTCATCAGCAAGGCAGTACAATCAGGATCCTCTTCCTCACCATTACAACCACGAAATCTTGGCATAGGAAATGTTGCTAAATGAGGTAATCTTTCACAGGCAATGCATGCTAAGGCAGATGACTCATCCTAGATCATAGACTCTGGTGCTTCAAACCACATGACTGGTAATAGGACACTATTTTCAACTTACACTCCATGTACCCAAACCATCTCTGTGACTATTGCCGATGGCACACAATCATCTATTGTGGGTATTGGGACAGTCCGTATTTCAGGAAACATCCTGCTCAAATTAGTGTTCTACATACCACGACTGAAATACAACTTATTTTCTGTTCGTAAATTCAACGAAGACATGCAATGCCAAACTATTTAAACCTCATTCATGTGAATTTCAGGATCCGGTTTTGGGGATGATGATTGGATGTGCTAAGCTGTACTCTGGACTCTATCTCCTCACACCTGATACCAGCATCAAAGCTACTGTCCCAACACATTCATCAGGTGCATTCAGACCACACCTATCATGTTATTTTTCTTCTAATAAAGATAGCGAGATCATGATGCACCATTTTCGTTTAGGAAATCCTAATTTCAGGTATTTAGAACGCTTATTTCATTCTTTATTTATCAATAAAAAGGCCAATTATTTTTCGTGTGAGATCTACAAATTAGCAAAACACACTCGTAACACATATGCACCTCGTCCATACACTGCATCTCATCCTTTCTCCATGATTCATTGTGATATATGGGGACATTCTCGGGTTACAAACCTAAATGGAACTCGTTGGTTTCTACTCTTTGTAGATGATCATACTAGATTGAGTTGGGTATTTCTTATGAAAGACAAATCAGAAGCTTGCCAACTGTTTACACAATTCCATGTCATGGTTCAAAATTAGTTTAACACTACCATCAATATCTTTCAGTTTGACAATGCAGGTGAATTCTTTAGTGACCAACTTGGCCAATATTTCAGAAACCATGGCATAGTTCACACAAGCTCTTGTGTTAAGACTCCCCAAAAGAATGGCATTTCCGAACGTAAGAATAGACATCTCTTAGAAGTAGCTAGATCACTTTTGTTCACAACCCATGTGCCTAAACACTTCTGGGGGGAAGCAGTTCTCACAACAGCTTACTTGATCAATCATATGCCAACTCGGGTCCTCAACCACATATCACCCTGCCAAGCATTACTATCCGTATACCCACACACTAGACTCATATCCACCCTCTCCCCAAAACTCTTCGGGTGTGTGGTGTTTGTTCACCAACACGACCAAAGCAATTAGATCCCAAATCCCTCAGATGCATCTTTATAGGGTATTCACCAACACAAAAAGGATACAAATGTTACTCACCTACCCTTCGCAAATATTTCACCTCTATGGACGTCACATTCATTGAATCCACTCCATATTACACTACATCTGGGCTTCAGGGGGAGACTGATCCGAGTGATTCCCAGGATTGGCCATTCTTACCCATTACTACTGTCTTAGATTCTCCTTATTCCTACTCTGAAACTACACAGTTCATATCACAACCTTCTCCTAATCCACAAGAAGTTCGAGAGGATACACAGTAGCACATCCAAGACTCATCAATGATTCCTGGTAGGGGTGTTCAATATTCGGTCTAAACCGAAAACCAATTCGAAAACCGAAATCGAATTCAGATATTCGAATTCGGTTTTCGAATTTCGAATCGGTTTTTGGTTTAAATCGAATTCGAATTTCGGTTTTCGATTCGGTTTTTGAACTGGGCTTCCAATTTGAAAACCGAACCGAAAACCGAATTCAATATATATAATATAATTTTTATAAATATAAATATATAATAATAATAATAATACAAGTTAAACTTAATAGACATAATTATGTCATTCTTTTATGTATTATTTGATTTAACTGAATGTTTGTAAATTTTGATATAATTTATATAATTTAATGATTTAATTAGGATTTAAACGAAGTCAAATTCGGTTGATTTGAATAAAACCGAATTCGAACCGAAAACCAAATTTCGAATTCGATTCGTTTTGTTTGAATTATATTCGAATTCGGTTCGATTTTCGAATTCGAGTTCAGAAATGTCCAAACCGAATAAACCGAACTGAATAACTCGAATAACCCGAAAACCAACTCGAAGAACACCCCTAATTCCTGGTATTGATATCCATGAGCCAGGTAACATCTCTCCATTGTCTACACCGTCTGCTGATTTAGACTTACCAATAGCACTGAGAAAGTCATCTAGATCATGTGGCCCTTATCAGATTAGTGACTATGTATATTATGGTAACCTATCATTGAAGTTTCAAGCTTTTGTTTCTTAGCTTGACCAGGTAAGAATACCTTACTCTGTGGAGGAAGCCTTCAAAGATCCGGAGTGGACGGCCGCCATATATGAAGAGATACGGGCCTTAGAGAAGAACTCAACATGGGACATTACTGATCTGCCGTCTGGAAAACGAGCTGTTGGCTGCAAATGGTTGTTCACTGCCAAACATAAGCTAGATGGGTTAGTAGATAGACTCAAGGCACGATTGGTAGCAAAAGGATACACACAGGCATATGGTGAAGACTATGGCGAGACGTTTGCACCTGTGGCCAAATTGAATACGGTGAGAGTCATCCTGTCACTTGCTGCAAATCTTGATTGGCCATTATTTCAACTTGATGTAAAAAATGCCTTCCTTAATGGAACACTTGAGGAAGAAATTTACATGAAGATTTCACTTGGTTTCAGTAGTGAAGATAACTTTAACAAGGTATGCAAACTCAAAAGATCTCTCTATGGACTTAAGCAGTCTCCACGTGCTTGGTTTGAGAGGTTTACTTGAGTGCTCAAGGACAATGGCTATCAACAACGTCACGCAGATCACACATTGTTTACAAAACACTCATCATGTGGGAAACGAAGTATATTAAGTGTCTACGTAAATGATATTGTCATTACAGGAGATGACTTGGAAGAGATTCAAAGACTGAAGATCATGCTAGCCTCTGAATTTGAAGTAAAGGACCTCGGAAGTTTGAAGTACTTTCTTGGAATGGAAATTGCTCGATCACGGCCGGGGATTACTACACTCTGGACCTACTCAGAGAAACGGGAATGCTAGGGTGTAAACCAACATCTGTTCTAATAGATCCTAACCTCAAGTTGAATGTCAGATCCACAGAAGCACCTGTTGATAGGGAGAGATACCAGAGACTTGTCGAAAAACTGATTTACCTTGCACATACCAGACTGGATATAGGGTTTACTGTGAGTATGGTCAGTAGATTCATGAGCAATCCATCAGTCACACATATGGATGCTATCATGAGAATTCTCAGTTACATCAAAGCTTCACCAGGAACTAGACTATTTTTCAGAAAAACATCATAACGAGGTATTGAAGTATACATTGATGAGAACTGGGCAGGCTCAATCCCAGATCGAAGATCAACCTCGGGAATGGGTTCTTATGTGTGGGGAAACCTAGTGACATGGCGAAGTAAAAAGCAAACAGTTGTTGCCAGGAGTAGTGCAGAAGCAGAACTTTGGTCACTTGCGAAAGGAGTGTGTGAAGGGATTTGGCACAAGAAATTACTGGAAGATCTCAATATAGAATGTGATGGACCTATAAGGATGTTATGTGATAATCAAGCTTCTCAACGTATTTCTCGAGAACCTGTCCAGCATGATCGCACGAAGCACATTGAGATTGATCGTCATTTTATAAATGAGAAAGTGGATGATAAGGCGAAATATGTTCACCTCATATATGCTATTTTCACTTATACTTTGCACCGTCTTTGTGCTATTTAATATGCTTTTAGTGTGTTTTGTAGGTTATTAATCATGGAGGCCAAAATGAGAGGAAAAGATTGAGAAAGATCAAGAAAGATGTGATTTAGGTCAAAAAGGTGCATTTCGTCACAAAAAAGCTGGTTCCGTGTTTCATAAGATGTTCAAGGTGTTAATTCTAATTATTGATGATCAATCCTATGTATTGAGACCTTGGATAGAGTGGAAAATAATTCCCAAGTTGATCCCATGGAGGCTCGAGACTCCAAGAAGGGTTAATATCGCGAAATACGTGAAAAGGCGATGAAGAACAAATGCTGAAGAAATCTGCCAGGGTTTAGTATTTAGATCATATCTCTCTCGATTTATATCCAAATTGAGTGATTCAGGCGCCATTGGAAAGCTACGTGATCGATCTACAACTTTCATGGTTTGGGGTTTCCAAATTCAGCAAGAATAATTGAGAAAAATGGCCATTTCGGGATGTTGAGATGTCTGGAATCGAAACAGCGCGAAAAGTTTCCTTTATTCAGTTTTTGACGTTTTTAATATATCTTTTTGTATGGGTTGTTTCCTAAATTGTTCCTTACATGTTAAGGCCCAAAAACGTGCCGTCTTATTAATGTTTGATAAAGTTTCAAGTTGTTTCCGATATAAGGCCATCTATTATGTAATTTTCAAAAGGGGGGGGGAGATGATAGAAGAATAGATTTCATATTTTAGAATAGATTAGGGTTTCTTTATTTCTTTTTTTAGGGTTTCATATAGCTTTAGAGTGGTGACAATTTTGAGAGCATTAAGCAAGGATTTCTCTTTGTAATAGCTAGAGTTTCTTCTTTGGCTATTGTACGGAGAATTGCGGCTTGACGGAATTGGAACATCTGTTATTGAATTCATTTGTTTTGAGTTAAAGATCTTTTCTGAGGATTTCTAATTCAAGGTTTTATCTTTCTTTTCAAGATTATGTTTCAATAATGTACTTTGTTTTTAAATCTATGATGTTCAGTTTAGCTATGCTAGGATAAATTTATTGTACTCACGGGATTATGAATAAGGGTTTTTGTACTTTACATACTAAATTCTATCTTATGGTCTTTTTGGAATGAGTTTTGCTATGTTCTTCATAATTATGCATGATATATCGCGCGAGTATTATGTATGATGAATATTTGCTTAAAGTGCAGTAAATTATTTAGAGATAACTTGCTTTAATCTTGCCTCTTACCACATAGGAGGATTAGAGTGGGTTGTTTGGAATCTTTTGTGGGTTGGTTGTGAATTTGTTAGATTAATTTTACCTTAGCTCTTGCCTCTTACCACATAGGAGGAGTTAGAGGGATTAGTTTAGTATTAGCTTGACTGGTTCGAGCATTGCCTCCGCCATAAAAGAGCGGTTGAACTTGAGTGTTTGGTTGAGTTGGTAGTTGCATTAGATTTTGGGATAATTAAGGAAGTAAACCTTGCCTCTTACCACATATGAGGGTTTAACGAATTAGTTAATATCTAAATAGGTAGGTGCTTAAACCATTCCTTGCCTCTTACCACATATGAGGGCGTGAGTTATGTTATTTACCCTTATTTTGCATGACCATAGATAGGATGCATGAGTGTGTTTTTTATGTAACTCTAAAATATAATCTCGGGAGTACATTTGCTTAATTGATATTTTAAATCAAAGTCATCGTATTAGTCATTGTGTTTTGTCTTTTAAATTGGTGTCTTTAATTTAACAAATATAAAAACCCAAAAATATTTTCTTAAAGTTTCAACATTATCCTTTCCCCATGGGAACGAATATGCTATACTTGCACCATTAAGGGATTGTTTAGCATTATTTTTGAGTAGGGGTAAATAGCAACCACGAACATATTTATTACACATAATTTACCCCCATCAGTGGAGAACAAGGTGATATCGCTGAACTATATACCATCTAAGTCACAAGTAGCAGATGTTCTTACAAAGCCACTGCCTCGTCCAAACTTTGAGGAAATGTGTAACAAGCTTGCCTTGTTAAACATTTATAGTCAAGCTTGAGAGGGAGTGTAGAAATACATTTCTCAAAGTTCTCTACGTGTAATTTAGTCAGTTGTATTCGTCCTGTAATTACGTGGAAATACTTAGTCCTGTACAGTTGTTTGGTAAACATATAATTTCTCCTAACTTTTAGCTTAAGTAGTTAGTTTGTTGAAGATTGTATCTTGTATTTATACATTCAAGTGATTTGAGAAAAAAAATGCTTTTTTCCATATCTATTTGTCTACACGTCTGAAAGAGAGATCATTTACACAGCCTCCCAATCTAAGCTTTGTCCTTGAAGTTTCCGTTCTCAAAGTGCATTCTTACACTCTCAATTTTGGGGCTATTCCTCACAGATTGAGAGGAGCAGCTAGCCTTTCTTTGTGATCAGCAAATGAGTGTATTTTAGGTTCACCAAAATGGGATCCCGATATGAACAATGGAACAGAGTGAATCGGGAAGATTTCCACCATTTCTTTCGTAAAGAAGAGATTTTCAGCGTAGATCTTGGTGGGATTTACCGTAAAGATGATTATGGATTTTTGGCAGTGATTTCAAAGCAGCTGAATCCCTCTTCTCTCGATCGGAATTTTAGAGATGGAAGAGATGATTTGTTGTTCGAGAGAGAAAGCTTGCATACAGATTAATTGTAGTGATTTTCGGCGGTGATTTCAGGGCCCTTCAGCTAGTGGCTGAAGGGCCAACTTTAGCTGAAACCCTCTTCTCATGATCGGAATTTTAGAGATGGAAGAGAGGATTTGTTGTTAGAGAGAGAAAATCGAACGAATTCTAGTGCAATTACCTTATTAAAATAGCAAAAATGCAATTATAATGGAAAATGTAAAAATGAAATAGCAATTTCAAAAACTTTAATTATTAGGTAAAATAACAGTAAAGGATATCGAGCAAGTTAAAAATATGTTACAAACAATTAAGAACATTTACGTCCAAGAAATCAACGTTCAAGATACAGTACAAAATCGAGAACCAGTGAATGAGACAAATTAAAGGAAATATAATTATAATATGCATTTCTATACTGGATATAACTATAAATTATTCTCTTGCAAAATATATCTTTCAAATTCTGGGCAACAATCATATATATTGAAAACAAATTCTACCATACTATAAGTAATGCAAAAAATGCAAAAAGAATATAGAAAATAGAGTATAATAGAAGAATGTCCATGTTGAGAAAAAGATATATCAAATTTTGTCTCAAGATAACTCTAATATATAGATTCTAATTTTAACTTTTAAATATAAATTAAATTCTTATATTTTTAATATATTTGTTTTTTTTCAATTTTAAAGGTTCATAATTGATATGGAATGGATATGTTCAGTATTGGGCTTTGCATGAAAAATCCGGTTTAGATTCAAATTCATTTGTTTTGACTACTTTTGGATTTATTTTACTTTTCTAATAAGTTTTGAATTCTTTTTTTATTTAATTTTGGGTTTTCTAAAATTATATAAGTACTTGTAGGAGTTTATTTTCCTAATAAGATATTATGATGTTATTGATATCCAATAAAATTCTTTCAAGTTCTGCAAAATTTGTATTCTTTGAGAAGATTGTTATCTTCTATTAATCTATAATGTACTAGGCAAACTCATAAAATTTTAGCCGATGAGGATGATTTGTCTAATGAAGTGATTACAAGAATTATTGATATGTTTATTGAAAATAATGTAATTTATGAGAAATTTTGATTTGGTAGATTATTTTTGGATTATTTGAATTATATTTTAGATTATTTGGACTATTTTATGAAGTTAAAGAGGAAGAAAATATAAATAAAGAAAGAAAAGGAATTGACAATTTTGCTGATGAAAGGAAAGACGAAATATATCATGGGTTTTTGAAGAGACAAAGGAAATCGAACACATGGATGTAGAAAAATGGTAAAAATTTTGACTTGGAAAAAAATTATTGATTTGATTGATTTTTTTCAAATATGTTGAGGTTGGGGGTGATAAAAATATTATTGAAGATAATAGTATTATTGGATTAAATAATATCAAAATGATTGTTAAAATTGAGGATTTAAATTATGATTTCTCATATTTTGAAAATTATATTAACCATTGTCTATTAGAAGAAAATATCAATATGTAGGAGTTTTTTTGATAAAAAAAAGTAATCAAAAAATAATTTTGCATGCTTGAAGATTTGTCCAAAATTATATGTAAAGATGAAGATGAAATACAAGATTGAGACTGCAGCAGAATTTTCAAAAAGAATTCAAATATGTGATGATAATGGTGTTGATTCAACTTGTGTGAAAGTTTAGTTTAAAACGGGTTGGTTAGTTCATAATGAAGACAATTTTTTAGAATAAAGAAAATCTTTATACTTAGATCAGCCGATGGTGAGTTCTTATCAAGTGAAGGGGACTGACGTCGATTAGATTTGCTAAGTATTCTCATATGTAGGAGAAATCGCGTTTAAACCCAAATTCCTTTGTTTTGGCCACTTTTGGGTTTATTTTGATTTCTTTTATTGTTTAGTTTAGGTTTCCTAAAACTATGTAAGTACTTTCATAATTTTATTTTCTATAAAATGATATTACAACCACATTGATATTCAATAATACTCTTTCAATGATTAAAATTTTGAAATGAAAGGTAATTGGTTACCTAAATTGTTTTAGTTACCTAATTATAGTTAGAAAATTTATATTAAGTTGTTGAACTTAATTTATATTACCAATTAGTGTAGTAACTCCCAATTAAATTCTACGAATTATATTGGTTTCCTATTTGATTTTGTAATAGGTTTTAGTCTTTAGATTAATTGAATACTTTCCTAAATAATTTTAATGATTTTAGTTTTTAGTTCGTTTCTCTCAAAAACTTTCCTAAATAAATTAAAAACTATTTAAATTTATAAACAATTAGTCTATAAGAAATCAAGTGTTAATAATAGTACTAAAAATCATTTGACAAGGACACTAGGCAACGTAGTTTGTAAAACATTGATGAGTTTTACGGGTAAGGATTATGAATTTAAAATAAAGATGAAAATGTTAACAAATTTGATGGAAAGGTGTTGAAGGTTGTGAGTGATTTTGAAAAAAAAATCAAAAACAAAAATCAGCCAATAATTGTGAAGTTTAAAATTCGATTGAGGAGATCAACAAAGGCAACGAAAAGTCAACAAAAAAAAGAAGGAAAAGAGCAGCAAGAAAGATAACTTTTGAGAAAAATAAAGTTCAAATTATAGAGGAAGACAACAACAATAAAATATTTCATAATTTGAAGATAACATTTATTCTATCAAGGCAGAAAAAGGAAGCAAAAGAAAGTACAATTAAAAAAAGATAAAATTCGAGAAAAAATAAATTCATGTAATACAAAACTTTTTTTTATCATAATTTAATTCTTTTTGTTCATTGCCTTTTTTTAAATAACATACTACAAAATAAATATGTGCATCGCACTTGCCTTATTTCTAGTATTTTAAAAATTATGTTGTTCATTGTCTATTAGAAGAAAATATCAATATGCGGGAGTTTTTGATAAAAAAAAGGCAATCTGAAAATATTTTCGCATGCTATAAATCTATCTAGAATTATATGTGAAGACAAAGATCCAATACAAGATCAAGACTGCAACAAAAATTTTAAAAGAAGTTCAAGCACATGATGATACTAGCGTTGATTCAACTTTTGTGAAATTTAATGATAGCAAATTGAGATCCAAAACAAAGCTTCAGGGGTCATTAGAGCGAGTCAAGGGGTGCCTAAGGAGGATGGTTCGAGTTTGGAGGCCTAAAAGGAAGAAAAGAGTGAATTTTGACGTGGGCAGTGAATTTTGACGTGGAGACCCTCTGACACCGCGACGTCCAGCGTCGCACGTAGCAACGTCCAGATACGATTGGTTTTTATTTTAGAGTTTGTTCCCCGATGTCGCGACGTCGGCTACCCCCACATCGCGACGTGCGGAAATAAATGATGTAAATTAGTTTCTATTTTCGTGTTTTTAGGGTTTTAAGTTATTAAAGGTTTCTTTTATTGATTATTTGGTTTAGGGTTTATAATAGGCCTATAAATAGGTATTTTCTTTCAGTTTTAAGAGAGAGACTTGAATTTTGAGAAATAAAGAACACCGAGTTGTTTCTTTTCAAGGGATAAAATCCGAGGAGGGTTTTGTATTCTTGTTGTGAAGATTATTCTCGAGGAGGGATTTTTCTTTACTTGACGGTCTCGTTATTTGTTGGTGAGGAGCCACCATATAACTGTGCATATTGTCATCCTACAGAGATAGGGTGATTCAAATTGATCAAATTGATTTACAAAAAGATCGTGAACACTTTTCCGCAACAATGTATCAATCTACTTGAGGAGTGTAGCAAGATCCTTATCAAGTGGTATCAAAGCTCAAGGGATTTTTGAAATCTGGTTTTGTTTCAGTTCCTCAAAATTCGAAATTCAAATTGTTGTTATCGCAGCCTTGCATGATTTGATTATTGTGAGAAGGTTACAACAATTATATCTTTTGTTATTGTTTAATTGATATTGTGAGAATTTGATATGGTTGAATTGGTGATTGATTGTTTGGTTTGATTATATTGGATATTTGTGGGTTATTGTTGTCATAGCAACTGTCATGGACATTCTCTTTTGGAAATTTGGGTTAAGTTCAATATGAGTAAACAGGCAGAAAGTGCTACTGTCAACCAAAATCTGGAAGGTATGTTTGCTACTATCAGTGAGAAATTAAGACAGATATCAGTTGACAACCAACAGATTAAGCAAGAGCATTAGTAGTTTAAGCAACGGCTTGAACAGCTAGAGTTGGGATCTCGAGCGGGTACTCCAAGGAGAACTCCACCTAAGAATCCTTGGTTTGAGGGTTTGTAGGAGGATGGGGCTGATTTGTGCGAGAGTATTCGACGACAGGTGCAAAATGGAGGTTTCACTGAGAAAGAAGGCAAGATGCATGTTTCCCCATTTTCGGGTAAGGAGAGTTCGGGCTTGTTTTTGGACTGGGTTAGAAAGACGAACAAAATCTTTGACTTCTACAATTATTCTGAAGATATCAAGGTTAGTTTGGCGGTTACGGAATTCACTGGGTATGCCAGCACGTGGTGGGAAGATTTGCTTATTTAAAGCGACCTACAAGAAGAGCGACCAATCCGTATTTGGGACAAGGTAAAGGCATTAATGCGGAACCGTTTTGTTCCAGTTCATTATTGTAGAGATTTGTGGTTGAAAATACAAAATTTAACCCAAGCAGATAAGAGCATTAAGGAGTATTACCAGGAGATGCAGATTATTATGAGTCGAGCACAAGTTCATGAGGAGAAGATGGCGCGACTATTGCACGATTTGTCAGTGGTCTGAATCAAGGTATTGCTAAATATGTCGCTTGATATCAATATACTGATTTAGAGGACTTGCTTCACAAGGTAAAAGGAAGTGGAACGGCAGCTTGAAATAGAGAAGCAAACTGGGATTGAGGTTACTCGATCGTGGAAGTATGTTTTCAAAGGAACAATGCCAGGATCATCGAGTCAAGAAGTCAAGGGTAGGACCGGCAGTAATGTGACTTCGAAGGCTAAGATGGTTCAGTGCTTCAAGTGTCATGGTTATGGACATGTAGCTGCTCAGTGTGGTAGCCCTTGAGCTATACTTATTAGATCTAATGGGGATGTCGTGGAGGTGAAATCTGAATATGATGTGATGTGGCAGTTGGAGGGTCCTAAAGAAGAGATAACTCATCTTGAAGATGTGACCGATAAGGCGTTGGTGTTAAGGCAAGCTCTAGCAGCACAACCTATGGTGGAGGACGACTACAAACGCCAACAACTTTTCCACACATGGTGTCTTATCAGTGGTAAAGAGTGTAATGTGGTTATCGATAGTGGGAGTTGCACGAATATTGCCAGCTTGCTTATCTGAATCCCTATAAGCTTCATTGGGTTAATGCAGAGACAACGGAGGAGGTTACTCGACAAGTTAAACTAGACTTCGCTATTGGAGCGTATCAGGATCAAGTCCTTTGTGATGCGGTGCCAATGTCGGTGGGACATGTACTTCTCAGGAGGCCATGGATGTTTGATCGAGATGTTGTGCATCATGGACGTGACAATACCTACGAATTTGAATGGAAAGATCACAAGTTTTTGTTGATATCGTTACATCCGTCTGAGGTATATAAAGACCAACGAAATATATAATTAAATGACTTGCAGTCGTTAGAAGTTGGTGATGGAGATCACAAGGGCGTATGTGCAATGGTAAGGCATTCTAGAGTTGGTGTTGAGGATTTTCGGCATGTTGGATCAGATTTAAGGGCAAATCCTTTCGAACGGGGAGGGAATGATAGTAAACTGATATCCAAAACAAAGCTTTGGGGGTTATTGGAGCGAGTCAAAGAGTGCCTAAGGAGAATGATTTGAGTTTGGAGGCCTAAAAGGAAGAAAGGAGTGAATTTTGACGTGGGCAGCGAAACAGTGAACGTCGTGAGGTGGAGAGCCTCCGACGTCGCTATGTCTAGCGTCGCACGTCGCGACGTCCAGCGTTGCACGTCGCGACGTGTAGATATGATTGGTTTTTATTTTAGAGTCTGTTCCCCGACGTCCCCCCCTCCCACGTCACGACGTGTAGAAATAAATGACATAAATTAGTTTCTATTTTCGTGTTTTTAGGGTTTTAAGTTATTAAAGTTTCTTTTTATGGATTATTTCGTTTAGAGTTTGTAATAGACCTATAAATAGGTATTTTCTTTCAGTTGTGAGGGAGAGACTTGAATTTTGAGAAATAAAGAACACCGAGTTGTTTGGTGAGGAGCCACCATATAACCGTGCATATTGTCATCCTACAGAGATAGGGTGATTCGAATTGATCAAATTGATTTACGAAAAGATCGTGAACACTTTTCCGCAACAACGTATCAATCTACGTGAGGAGCGTAGCAAGATCATTATCATTTAGTTTGAAAGAAGTTGGTTGGTTTTAATGAAGACAATTTTTGAGAATAAGGAAGATCTTTATACCTAATATAGGGAGAACATTTTTTGGTTTGGAAATTTTTGCATAATATTTTTAACCGTGCAATTACTTGCGGTTTATGAAAAATGAAAAGTATAATCAACCATTAAAAATATAAACCATAAATTCCGGTATGTAATTGTTTTGTGCAATGTGATGTGGTGTATGCGATTTAAACTTTAAATATAACTAATATCTAATTAACAAAATAAAAAGTAGCATTATCTTAACTTATAAACAAAGAACATAGTAACAGTTATATTAAATTTTAAAAGAACATATAGACGTGTATAGAATATAAAATTTAAAATAACAAAAATTAAAAGTTTATCTATCGTAATAACACAATCCAACAAAAAGTAAAAACAAAATTTACTATAGTTACCATATTCATGTTTTGAAATATGTGGCATATGTATATTATTTTCTTATATTATTATATGAGAAAAGAAAAGTATTCGTGCGTATAGCTAACATAATATGGAAGTACGGATAAGATTAATGTAAACTAAGTGTAAATAACTAATGCAAATTATCATTACTTGTCATGTAAAATGATTTTATATAGAATTATATTACTATATATTGTCATATTCTTGCTGTGCGGTAACCAAAACCAACAGTTAGAGAAAAATAAAACCATAGTTTATACATTATACGGTATTATGCAGTTTGGTTTAATTGGTGTGAGTGATATTTCAATTTTGTTGAACACCCTTGATAGATAACTCGAGGGCGATTCTTATCAAGCGAGGGAATTTACGTAGAATGAGTTTGTTGAGTGTTGAACTATATAGGAAAAAACACATTTAGACCCAAATTCCTTTATTTTGGCCACTTTTGAGCCTATTTTATTTTTCTGTTTAGTTTCGATTTCTTTCTTTTGTTATTTTTGGATTTCCTAAAACTACATAAATACTTGCAGGGTTTTATTTTCTATAACACAATATTACAACGTTATTAATATTCAATAGGACTCTTTTAACTTATGTGAATTTATTTTCTTTGATAAATTGTGTCTTCTTTTAACTTGTCTCATGTTAATAATAGTATTAATAGAAGAGAGTAAGATAAATTTTAAAAAGAATAATACAATAATACTTCATAATTTGAATAGAAGTTAAAAAAGCAAAAGAAAATACAATAAATTCATGTAATAAAAACTTTTTTATTCATAAGTTAATTGTTTTTTTCATTCCCTTCTTTTTAAATAACATACTATAAAAACAAACACGTGCATCGCACTAGCCTCATTACTAGTATAAATAAATGAGTAATCAAGTAATGTTAATAACAAAAGTTAAAGTACAGAGGTGGAAGGGTTTGCCTTGGTTCGTATTATCATTAAGAAAAGTTTCAAAAAAAATCTCTACTTTAAATTTACCTTTGTGATGCTTGAGATTGTAAACTGCAAGAGATGACGGTGATTGGCATGAAAAAGAGGCAACATGTTCACATCTACAAATGAAGAAATTCTATTAATAGTTCTGCGAATATTCAATTAACGCGCATGAGAGAACTTCTTATAATCTACTCAACAAATCAAATCTAATCAATTACAAATCACTTTTGCTTGTATATGGTACGATTAATAGCACTGCATAGGCTGAGCATTTTTTTTATGGCAATGGACCTTTTACGAGGGGCGCCACTGCCTCTTATATTAAAATGTGGTTTGGGTGATGGATTTACCCTAAAATCACCCTTACAAAAGTAATCCTTCTTGACCCAACACCATTTACATGCAATAGCCTAATGGAGAAGGGATCAAGCGGAAAGCAAATACAAAAGAGAGGAGTACTACTCCTTTTACATAGTATGTAGAATTCTGAATACAAAATTAACTTGACGCATAAGATGGTGATAAAAAAAGGAGGTTTGCTCCTTAAGTATGTAGGCAAAAAGATAACCATGTCCACAAGGGAGTGTAATCTGCCTTCGTTTATTGGGAACTGTTTGTCCCAATAGAGGATATATATTGTTTTGATCTTTGCTGTTCCCTCTCCAACCCCTGGATTGGGTTGTTGACCCAGCAGCTCATGAAGTAGCAAAGGTAAGCCAACCCTGACATCAGTAGGTTGGGGCCTAGAAACAATAACATGTGGGAGCAGTCCTAACTTCAGCAAACTGCCCCGGGTAGTAATACCTGATATGTGGCAGTGGTTCAGCATTATGTCAGAATATTGGCAGCCTTGGGGTGTGTCTTCCTTCTAACCAATTGCTGTGCTTCATCCAATGATGGTTCTTTTAATGCAGGGAAGCTGTGATTTGTCACTGTGAAGGAGCTTCCTGAAGGCTTGATGAGCTGCAGCACACTCTGTCCCATGTTCTGCAAGCCAGGCTGCTACTCTATTTTCTTCTGCAGGCGACATGGAAAAGCTGCAATGCAGTTGAAGTAACTCCAGTTTCCATCCTTGGTTCGCAATGGTCCAATGTCTTGTAGCCCTGTCCTCCAATAGTTTGTGGAATTCGTGATGAGACGTTTCTATAGTTATGTTGTTCCAGCCCTTCTCTTTACAGCTTATAAATCCTTGGAAGGCCATGTCCAGCAGTCCATTCAGTGTAGCAATACCTGTAGGGTTTATCCATTCATAATATGAATGTAAAAGCTGCAAAGACTCACCTTAGTGATTTCTGATTATTCCAGCAGCTGCAAGAGAGCCCCTAGCAGATTTATGAGCTACATTCAACTTGACCCAATGGTGTGCTAGTTTCTTCTAGTTGACTAACTGGATTATAACTCTGTTTCTATAAGAATACACCATTTTTCAGAAGAGGTCCCAGTCATTTGTTTCCCATTTACAGTGAGGTAACTTTATTTGGAGGAGCCTTGCTGCCATAGAGGACACAACAGTCTAATGCAATCAGACTTGTTTGTGTCGACTCCAGCTGTAAATGCTGTTCATAAACAACTCTTAGCCATGCTGTTCACAAACAAGTCTAATTGCATAGGGTGAGCATATATTGTCATTAATCATCATTTATGATTCTTTTTGTTTTACATAGCACAATATTCTTTGCTGTGAGTGAAAAATAATAATTTATTGAACAACTGTTGTAGTATGTTGCTTGCAAAAGAGCTTCTCCATTGCTACCGAACATTTGGTTCAACAATTCTTCTGGAACCCCACCTCCTGAATGAGTTGCCCTACACCATAATCAAATGCCAAATAAATCTAGTGTCAGTTATCAATTCATTCCTACATAACCCCTTAAAAGTATTATTTTGGATACCAAAGTCAAAGATAAGCAATAAACTTGTCAAGAAGGGTATGTTTGAATATGTGTTTTGTTTTGAAAATTAGGATAAACGAGATTTTGGGTTGCGGTTTATGAAAAGTATATTTTTGAGAGTAGAAATGAGTGTTTGGATAGATTAAGTTTTGTTTTTATTGGTTTTTGTGTAAAATAGTTATTATATTAAATAAAGTTTGAATTTTTTTTCATTTCTAGGTGTTGACCGGCGACAAAGCCAACCAACCACTGGCGGCCAATTTTCGGCCAAATTCCAGCCAAGTGGTCGGAATCCGGCCGGCAGCAGTCTAGCTTTGACCACCGTCGATCAACAGCAACCCTTTTTTTTACAATGTTTTTAGAAAAAGAAAAAGACTAAAATGCTCTCACATCTTGTTTTGAGAATTGGTGCAAAACAAACACACTATTTTGAAAATAGATGAGAAAACGGGCAAAAAAAGCTAACGAAATGGAGCCTAATGATGATAGGGAAGAGAGGAAATTGTTGCAATGATATAAACCTCCCGAGTACGTTTTCACAAACAAAATGGGCTTCAATTTTTTATTAGCCAAAAATGCATAATCTTCCTACCATACCTGATTTCCAAATGAGTACTCTAAATGGACTCCCCTAATTTCCAGCTTGACCTTCATTTGGTGTAAAATTCACCATATCAATAAGAAATTGGCTAAAACTTGTTAAAACCTCAGATGGTCACCATACGGTGTTCGGTTCATAAGGGTTTTAGCCAAATTATTCACTAGCACAATTTCAACTGGCCTCTATATATCCCCGCAAAGAGGTTAGCAGAGAAGATCTAATGATGAGTAACCTGCGCATACAAAATGTTAATGTTTATAATTACAAAATATTATTAAGAACAACAATGTTGTGAACCCATTTAACATATGCAAAAGAAATATGGAAGATAAAAATGTTGCAGAAATTTAGAAAAACAATGATGAAATAAAAAAACATACAATTTTGGTAGATCATTAATTCGATGAGGATGAAATCCGAAAAAAATTATCATAGCATTAACAGTATTTCTCTTCTCATCCTCGTCTAGATCTATATGAAAGCCTTGATCCATCTCATTCTATTTATGAATACTTTGAGAATGGGCGATTAGATGAAATTTCATGTGACACTAGTGTTGCTTATATAGATGCACTTGATAAGATTTTCAATATGTTAAAAAAATTAAGAAGTTTTTAAGGCAAGTTGGTGGCAGTTACTTTGAATTTATCACAATATTAATGACTTTCTTGATTGGGTTGAACTGAATAATGTGAATTAATTGTATCTTTTGCATAATACTATTAATCAAAAATGAGAAAAATGTCACAATTGCATATAATATAACTTAATTAGATTCTTTCCACTTCATTAAAGGCAAATGGTGGATCGCTTAGGAGTTCATAATTCACGAGTTGTTTTATAAAGGAAAACAATATATAAAAATGATATCCTTAGCTTGCTTATATAATTGACATGCAAAAAATCTAAATAAAACCATTTCTCACCAATTTAATATTCATTAATTTCAAGATTTTCACAAGATTTAACTATTGTTCTACAAACATCAAAATGTGACTATATTTTTAATAGTAAAATTTTCTCCTAATAATCTAAGTTCAAATATAATGTAACTAACAAGAATCTGGGATAGTTTTTTTAAAGTTCAATAAAGAAATAATGAATAATAAATGGAGAAAAACTAACTAGATCCACAATCTACCATGACAATAATTGCTTGTAGGTACATTGCAAAGACTTTTTTTGTCCTACCTGTTAAGATTTATCATTAATCTCTTTTATTGTTGAAGAAGTTCATATACTTAAATATTATTTATATTCTCTTTGTTCTCTTTTAAGTGTCCCCAAATCCAAAACACACAAATTAAGAAAATGATAAATTTGACTGATTTACCCCTAATAATGATGACTCCACAAATTTCTATCACTTTGATTAGTAATTAATATCATTAGATATCTAAATATAAAATAGGGTTAGAGTTGGTATTTTCTTTATATTTTGTATTAAATTGTGGAAAGTGACATTTATTTGAGAACAAAAAAAAGTGGTAGTTAGGATACTTAAAAGAGAACAGAGGGAGTATATATAAGCAAGTGGCAAAATGATTTATATAATGAGTTTAAAGTTTAACAAAATCATTACTTTTTATGCATCTAAACATAAGTTTTTTTTTTTAAAAAAAAAAATTCAATCTTTTTATGATACTTCTTCATCATATAATATTCTCTTATCTCTTATAAATAAATGCGTATTCTTTAGTAAGGTCTTATTATCTCACTATGTGATTTTATTGGCAATTAGTTTCCTGTATCACTTTCATGTACCACTTTATAAAAAAACTGATACGTGTACAATCACTTATCCCTTAGGGTTCACTTATTATTTGGTTAGAGTATTAGATTAATTTCTAAAAGTGAGATAACTAACCAAAAGAATACATGTCAATTTTTTATAAAGTGATACGCAGAGTGGTACATGAAAGTAGTACAATATACGTAAAACTGATTTTTTGAGTGTAATAAATCTTATGAATCACCATAAACATCATGTATGGTAAATTGTGAATGATTGTGGAGCCTTGAAGGAATAATGGTATTTAAACCTAAAGAAAATAAAATTAAGATTTTTTTTTTCAGACCAACGAAAGATGTAAATAATCTAATTTGAAAATTGAAATACAATAAACATTAGATTTGAGATCCAAAGTTTTGAAAAGATAATTAAAAATCTTTTCACAAAAATACAAATTGTGAAAAAATCCATGCATACAAACTTAAGCAAGTGTAAATTTGAAGACCGAGGAGACGATAGAGCAGAATAATACTCAAATACTTCTAATAATTTTTATTTTTTTAAAGAATTTATGCGAAACCTACCTCCATCTCACTTGTTAAATTTTTAGATTAAACTAGAGTGAATGCATTGAGAATAAAACAAAAAGGTCTCAACTCAAACTCTTGGCATGTCCATCTGTTCTACTCTAACTAGATCAGCTAGAATGGGAGCACGTATTATTGTTAAAATAAATAAATTTAATAATAATATCGATCAAAATAAGTTAATAACTTGTTAAAATTATGGGCAGAAAATTTAAACTGTAGCTCGAGTACTCTCCAAATATTTTACCAAAATCTGGTAGGTAATAAGGAGAATAAATATGTCACATTGAATAAAAGTTAAAGAAATATATAATTTATAAGGTTAGGAGATGGTAATTTGAATAAACTTAATTTGACTAGGATGAGAAGGTTATCGAAATAATTTCTACATATGCACTTCTTTATGTTTCATTTCATTTGGAGTAACAAAATTTTTACCTTCATTTAATATTGTAATATTTGGATTGATATCTCACAAACTTGTTACAACTTTATCAAAATTCTAATATGTTGACATATAGAGTAAACTTTGATCATCTGCCAAATTTAGGTATGACTGCATACATGTAGTTAACAACCACTACGGACAAAAATTCCTATCAAACGAATTTATATTTCTGACGTGATACGCAAATATTGTTGAACTTGATATACTAATTTTTCTATATTTGATACTCTAATACGTTAATATTATGTCTAATACGTTAATTTTTGTATGTTTGATATGCTAATTTTTTGTATTGGATTGAAAATTGATACGCTAAAGTGAAAATTTCATTCGCTAAAGTGAAAATTTGATAGGTTAAAGTAAAAATTTGTTATGTTAAAGTAATAATTTGTTATGCTAAAGTGAAAACGTTACGCTAAAGTAAAAATTTATTACGCTAAAGTAAAAATTTGTTATCCTAATTTTTTATACTTGATAAGCTATTTTTTGGATTGATACTTTCTACCCTAATTTTTGGATTGATATGTAGGTTGGACATATAAAACCCATTTTATAGGAGTCTACCCCTATATATATAGGGTAATTAATTTCACTTGTCCCTCAATTTGGGGGTTCATTTCAATTTTATCCTTCGTTTTTAAAAAGTTTCATTTTTCTCTGTCAAGTTACAATTTTATTTAAAATCATCCATTGTCCATTTTTTTCACATGAAATTTAACTTAATTAATTAAATATTTAGAGCATATATGAAAACTAAAAGTGTATACAAATTGATAAAATTAGACATATGTATATTAAATAGTCATCAGTTGATATTTTCTTAACAAGAAAAGTAAATAAAGGGTTATTGAATTTTTTCTTAACATCAGAGTTGAATTTTTCTCTAAAAATGCCACATGAAGGATGAAAATGACCCTTTTAAAAGATTAAGGATACAAATGAAATGAACCCTAAATTGAGGAATGGTTGAAATAATTTACCTTATACATACATACATACATACATACATACATACATATATATATATATATATATATATATATATATATTCTTGGTAGCTTATAACTGATTGATTCATAATATTAATTAATCATTGAGTATATGATCAATTGATAATTAGTTAATATGAACTTACTTGTTTGTCGGGCTTTTATATTTGTTCATTTTTCCATAATTATTCTCATTAATTTGTTTTAGTTATTTTAGTTTAATCATTAACAATATTATTTGTGAAAATTTATTTGAATTAACTAGAAGAGATGGTATTCCATTTCTCGTAGGATCGACCTTACTCTCATTATACTATTGTTTATTTTTAGAGTAAATAATTTAATTTTTGTTGAAAAACGACACTAACAAATTGGTATATATATAAATTGATGTTTTAGTTTTAATCATAGAGTTGCATTACAATTCTACATTAAATAAAAGTATTTTAGGGATTAATTTAATAAATTTCCTAAATAAAACCAACTATTTAAATAATCTTGGTTTTAATCATTGAATTATATTACAATTCCACATCACATAAAAGTATTTTAGGATTAATTTAATAAATTTCCTAAATAAAATTGGTGAACTAAATAAATTTGGTTTTAATCATTGAGTTCTATTACAACTCTACATTAAATAAAAGTATTGAGGGATTAATTAATAAATTTACTAAATAAAAATTATTAGTTAAAAAAATTGCATGGATAAATATTATTTAGTGTTTTAATATTTATCTAAACAAATAAAAAAATAAGATCAGAGCATCAATTTGCTTGAGAAAATTTAATTTTTTATAATAGCTACTTTTTCAATCATAATTTAAAATTTTGCCTTGAAAATTGTAATTTTTTTTTAGTAAAATCAATGTTCGCATATTATACTTTAAACTAGCATATTAAGTAATTCAATTAAATGCTATGAAAATGAATGTCCATAATTAATTCAATTAAATACACATATAGAGCACGTGCCTTATTTCTAGAAACTAACATTAATTTTCTTGACATAATTAAACTATAAGTTCAACATAATTAATATAAATTTCTTAAATAAATTATAATAAAAGATGCTCGAACTCGATTGGTACTCGAAGTTGTTCAATCAAATACACATGCAACGTAGGTGTCATATTTTATATTATATATATATATATATATATAGAAACTGAAGGATGGAATTTATTCAAATTCACCAATAACAGAATTGTTTCAAGTAATGAACAGTTCTTATGCTTGTAACCGTCAATATGGCTTTTGAAAGAAACAAAATAATCAAAGCGGACTACACAAATAAATTGATAATTATGCTGGACTTTTATTATCACATTCGTCTGACTTTTTGTGAATTACAGAGGCAACATCAAAGGCGTATAGCTATTTAACGATGAGGCAACTTTTCCTTTCTATTTTTTGGTGTACAAAATAACTTAACCCTACACATGTATTTATAGTATAGAAAACTAACTAAACCAATAAAGATTTGACATACAATCCTTCTATAATTCTATTTTCTAATTCAAAACAGCAATTAATTAAACACCAATTCTATTAAGATTTAGTTTAATCCTACGTTTGCCTCCCTTAAACTAAATTTACATAATTGATCATGTTCAAAAGCTTCTTCAACTTCACCAATATCTCAATCTCTAATGCCTTTACGAAAATATCTGCCATTTGATTTTCAAATTTGTAATAGTTAATTGAAATATATTTTTCTCATACCAGTTAACATATAAAGTGACACTTGATATCGATGTGCTTGCTCCGTCTATGAAATACTAGATTTTTCGTCAACTTAATAGCTGATTTACTATCACAAAATATTGTAATTAGACCATCCTGTTTATGTTGAAGAAACCCAATCATCCTCCTTAACCATAATGCTTGTGTAGCACTATTTGCTGCTGTAATATATTATGCCTCTGTTGTAGATAATACTATTAGAGGAATTAATTTATTACATATGTATTTATATAATTATCTTGTATATTTTCTATTTATGATTGTATATATCCATACTATTATCATATCCCACAGATTAGGTAATCAGTCATATTTAGAATATTTGATTTACTATTAATTGAGATTTGGTCTACAGCCCAATCTCTTGTATGTGTATATATTCCTCACTATTATTCAATAAGAAGTAAAGTCATTATTTCCAATATCAATATGGTATCAGAGCAGTCACGTTTCTGACCTATTTTTTTCTTCCTTCTCCTTTCCCTTTATCGTAATTCTCTTCTTTGTTTAACTATAATGGCTTCTGATGAAACCTCTGCAACCTTCTATACCACTATTCAAAATACTAAAGACCCAAATACCCCTCTTGTTACCATCAATATTACAAACATCACAAAATTGACCACCACCAGTTACATCACGTGGAGCTTCCAAATCAAAAGCCTATTAGAAGGATATGATCTTTATGGCTTTTTAGATGGTTCTCATCCCAGTCCTACACCAACTATCACCGTAAGTGGTAAGTCAGCTCCAAATCCAGCATACACAACATGGAATAGCCAGGATCGTCTTCTCTTCAGTGCACTCCTTGGTGCAGTCTCTTTACCCATTCAACCTCTTCTTGCCCGCTGCACCACCACTCGGGAGGCTTGGGCCACCTTGGCTAATACTTATGCCAAACCAAGCCGTGGTCACATTACACAGATTAAGGACCAATTGAAGAACTGTGTCAAAGGTTCCAAAACGATCTCTGAATATATGCAATTTATTAAGAATAGAGTTGATGAACTTGCTCTTCTTGGTAAACCCGTTGATGAAAAAGATCTCATTGATAAAATCCTTGATGGCCATGGTGAAAAATACAAAGGCACTGTTGATGCGGTTAATGCTGTTGACACACCTATCTCCTTTGATGAAATCCATGAAAAACTTATCAACAGGGAGGCATCTCTCCAACAATCCAACACACCGCCATTATTCTTTCCGGCTACAGCAAACCCTGCCAATCAATGCAACAATCGACCTTGGCGTCCTTTCACATCCACTTTTCCCAATCAAGGACAACAGTCAAAGGCTCCACGTAACGACCGTTATTCACCACGTCCATATCTTGGATATTGCCAAGGATGTGGTGCTCAAAGACACACTATCAAACGTTGCTCTCTTTATCGGCTTGTCAATACTCAATCTTCTTCTGCTCCATTGGCACCACAACCACGGGCTCCACGTCATGCTTCTCCTTGGCATCCACGTGCACATTTTGCATCTCTTGAGACCACCAACACCCCCACATGGCTACTTGATAGTGGGGCATTGCATCATGTCACCTCATATTTGAATAATCTTTCACTTCATACTCCTTATGCAGGGTCTGACGACGTTATGATCAGTGACGGCTCGGGTCTTAACATTACCCATACTGGTTCTACCACTCTTCCTACTCATGCTCGCACCTTTAATTTACATAATATTCTATGCGTGCCTAACATGAAAAAGAATATTATTTCTATCTATCAATTTTGTAACACCAATCATGTTTCTATTGAGTTGTTACCCTCTGTTTATCATGTTAAGGATCTAAGCACGAGGGCAGTTCTTTTGACGGGCAACACTAAAGATGGAGTCTATGAGTGGTCAACCTCCTCTACAATGCTGTCTTCTCCACTTCTTGTCTTTTCCAACATCAAGACCACTTCCTCTGAATAGCACTCTAGATTAGGTCATCCATCATCACCCGTTCTTCAACATATTATGTCAGCATTTTCCTTACCTCACTCTATGTCACAACAATCTCATTGTAATGCATGTTTAAGTAATAAAAGTCATAAGCTTTCCTTTTCTACATCTACACTTACTTCATCTCACCCCTTACAAATAATATTTTCAGATGTTTGGACCTCTCCAGTTTATTCTGTGGATGACTTCAAATATTATGTTATTTTTGTTGATCATTTTACACGTTATATCTGGTATTATCTCTTAAAGAGGAAATCTCATGACTGTGATATCTTTATTCGTTTCAAAGCACTAGTAGAAAATCAATTCAAACAATCCATTGTCACTCTCTACTCTGACAATGGTGGAGAATATCAAGCATTAGATCAATTACTATCCCTTCATGGAATTTCTCATCTCACCTCCCCCCCCACATGCACCTAAACATAATGGTTTCTCTGAATGCCGACATCGACATATAGTTGAAACTGGTCTGTCTTTACTTACTCACGCCTCACTTCCCCACATATATTGGAACTACGTTTTTGCCACCGCTTTGTATCTCATTAATTGCATGCCCACACTTACACTCTCCCTTTTCTCTCCTTATGAATCCCTTTTTCGTTCTCCACCAAACTACACGAAACTCCGTATCTTTGGTTGTTTATGCTATCTATGGCTTCGTCCCTACTCTCGTTATAAACTTGAGTCTCGGCCCATTCCTTGTGTGTTTGTTGGGTACTCCCTCACCCAAAGTGCCTATCTTTTTTTTGATCCTTCCACTTCCAAAATCTACACATCTCGTCATGTCAAATTTATGGAATATGTTTTTCCATTCAAATCCATTCAAAGTCATCTTAGTCGTGCAAGTATACAAACTCTCCCAAATTGGTTTCCGTAAGCATCACTTCTTCCCACTATAGATGCGCCACTCAATACGTCCTCTATAGCTTTGCGCCCAAGCTGGGATCCATCCCACACCCAACCTCTAGTCGACCATCTCACATCCTCCGACACTACGCTTAGCCAAACTTTGATAGACAAAGTCACACAATCTGATTGCCAAGAAAATTCCACAAAAACAATCACTAACCCACCCAATCCCTCATCTCCTTCCTTACCACTGTCACTCGACATTCCTACTCCAAACCCACCCACCAACACCCATACCATGACCACTCGTGCTAAAAATCAAATCTATAAACCCATCAAAAAACTTAATCTTACTGCCACTATTACCTCCACCATTAACTTGAGCCGCACACATTAACCCAGGCCCTTAAAGATCATAAATGGCATCAGGCTATGTCTGAGAAGTACGATTTTTTTGTTCGGAATGGAACATGGGAACTTGTTCCCCCTGAATCAACGCAAAATGTTGTTGGTTGCAAATGGATTTTCAGAATTAAACATCTCCCTGATAGCTCTGTTGACAGGTACAAAGCACGACTTGTTGCTAAAGGGTTCCATCAGCATCCTAGTGATTATTATTATGACACATTCAGTCCAGTTATTAAACCGACCACTGTTCGCTTGGTCCTTAGTCTTGCTGTTAGTCAAGAGTGGCCTCTTCGTCAACTTGATGTCAACAATGCCTTCCTTCAGGGTAATCTCTCTGAAGATGTTTTCATGGCACAACCACCAGGTTTTATTGATCGTGATAATCCCACACATGTATGCAAGTTACGCAAGGCTATATATGGTCTCAAACTAGCATCTCGGGCTTGGTACCATGAGCTACGACACTTTTTTCTAGCCTCTGGGTTTACAAACTCTCATGCGGACACGTCCTTATTTGTCTTCAACACCAATAGTACTCTAGTCTATCTCCTTGAGTATGTTGATGACATAATTATTACAGGATGCAATGCTACTATAGTTCAACGGTTTATTGGTCTTCTCGGCTAAAGATTCTCAATCAAAGATCTTGATGATTTAACTTACTTTCTTGGTGTTGAAGTTGTCTCTACTTCCACTGGTTTACTTCTATCTCAGCGAAAATACATCATAAACCTTCTCACCCTAGCAAATCTGATAGGAGCCAAATCCATCACCACACCAATTGCCACTGAGCCAACACTAACAGTTCTTTTCGGCACTGCTTTTTTATATCCTTCTGAATATAGCCAAATCTTCCTACTCTAATTAGACCTCTAATTATAGTTGGAAGGGTTTTTTCTATAGATAATAAAGTGGTGGTTCTAATAAGTAGCATATGCTTTGTTAGTAACTTAATTGGGATATTTACTTCTTTAAGACATTGTGAACATTGTAAATTTAGACGTAGTTGGTGAATTTCTTCTAATTCTCTACTTACCTTTCGTGGTTGTTTGTCTTCTTCTTTTTTTTATACATCGCCTTTATTAAACTAACAGATTCCATTTTCAAAGAAAATAAAGATATACCTTTTTGAAAGCAACTTCTTAACTATACCGAATAATGTAGTCTGATGTCGAGTGTCGTGGCTCGTCAATTTATCCTAATTTTTTACTGAATATAGTAGCAGTGAGTTAGGTTTCGTTCCACAGGGAAATAGTCGATTCAAGGAGTTACCAATGATCTATCTGCCAATTGAAGGGTTACTGCAACTGGGCGAATCCGGCTTTCCAATCCAACATTGATAGCAATGGATAATGGCATTAAATTGATTCCAGCACCCAAGTCACACAACGCCTTTGCAAAATGCCTTGTACCTATTTTGCATGGGATAGTGCAACTCCCAGGATCCTTAAGCTTCGGAGGAAGATCATGAACCATCCAAGCTTGAGTGCATTCAGAAACCATCATTGAAACATCACATCTCAAGATTTGCTCTTTGTTGGAGATGAGATCCTTGAGATATTTGGCATATTTTGGCATTGATGTCACTAAATCCATCAAAGGAAGATTCACATTCACTTGCTTGAGTACATCCAGGAACATCTTGAACTGAGGGCCTTTTTGAGGAGGTGGTTTCTTCCTCTCTGAAAAAGAGGTTTAGGAGCATACTCAGGGTAGTTGTAAGGACTGGAATTCTTAGTGATTTCATTTCCTACCCTAGCTGGTATCTCCTTCTTCACAGCTCTATCACCCTCTTGCTCACCATCCTTTTCAAGTTCAAGAATTTTCTCAGCTTCATCTTTTTGGTCCTCCTCCAAGCCATCACTCTTGTCTTCTGCATGTTTGCTTCCAGGCAATAATTTTCCACTCCTCAAAGTAATAGCATTGCATGCTTCTCTTCCCTTGGGATTTGGTACTGTGTCACTAGGAAGAGCTCCTTTTGGCCTCTGGTGAACAGCATTGGCCAACTGACCAAGTTGCATCTCGATATTCTTCAGAGTAGCTTCGTGATGCTTCACAGTGGACTCCAAACCTCCAAATCTCTGTTCGTTCTTATCCATCTTTTCCATCAGCTTTTGAAACATATCCTCCACATTTGGCTTTTTTTGTTCTGATGTGTTAGCCTGATTATCAAAACCAGGAGGTGGTTGATTCATTGCTTTCCTTGGGTCATTACCTTGATAGTAATTTACTCCTTGGTTTTGTTGTTGATTCCAATTGCCTTGGTTTCCACCATATTGTCTGTTGCCTCCATTATAATTACTCCCAGAATAGTTCCCACCATATTGGGGGTTTGTTACTGTAATTGTTCACATACTGAATGGATTCAGTAGTGATTGCACATTCATCTGTGTGATGTTCTCCCTTGCATAGTCCACATGAAAGTACTGGGGCTTTGGTTTGAGTCGCCTTTAACGTCTGCACCTGCTTGGCCAATGCTTCAAACTTAGCACTAAGTGAAGTCTCCTCATCTACATCAAGAATTCCTCTTTGTCTCCTGACATGTGGCTTTCTAGTCTCTGGGAAAAAGTATTCATCCTCAGCTATCTGGTTAAACAGTTCACGCACCTCAGGCACAGATTTGTCCTTAAGTGCCCCATTAGCACAAGCTTTAACCATCAAAGATGATTCAGGAGTTAGGCCTTTGAAGAAAGTATTTAATTCCCTAATCTCGCCCAAGTCATGATTGGGGCATTGCCTAATCAAATCGTTGAATCTCTCCCAAGCTTCCCTAAATGACTCACTTTCTTGTTGTTGGAAGTTCAAAATTTCCAACCTTCTCTTTTCAAGCTTAGCTGGAGGGAAGTACTTAGACAAGAACCTTTTCTGTAGATCATCAAATGACATTACAGCATTTGCTCCCCCAATACTCTTGAACCAATGTTTAGCCTTTCCATGCAGAGATAAGGGGAACAAAATTTTGTGAACCTCACCCCTGTCAACTCTTGGCAACTTAAAAGTGCTGCATAACCCGAGAAACCAATCAAGGTGGTCATTAGGATCCTCGTTGTCAAGACCTTGGAAGAATTGGCCCTGGGTGATCATGGAAACAATTTGTGGAGGAATGTGGTAACTTTTCACATCGATGTCCTGATGACCAAATCGATTGTCAAAATTTACTGCATAATGGTCTCCGAACCTCGGTGCTTGTACTCCTTGTGCGCCATATAATCTCTGCTTTGCTTGAATCCTTAGAGTTCTTTCCAATTCCAAGGTCCAATTCAAATTCAGGTTTTCCCTCTAGATCTTACAGACCTGGGCATACACAAACAGGAACAGCAAATGATATCAGAGAAACAAATGGATCAATCTGTAAACCAAAACCATTACAAGATGGTAAAAGTAACAGAATCACACACAGTAAAGAAACAAAGTAACTAAATCAAAGCAATAAAACACACAACTAAGAACAGAACAACAACAAATTTCAAGAACCGTGCCTAGTTCCCCGGCAATGGCGCCAAAAATTGATGTCGAGTGTCGTGGCTCGTCAATTTATCCTAATTTTTTACTGAATATAGTAGCAGTGAGTTAGGTTTCGTTCCACAGGGAAATAGTCGATTCAAGGAGTTTGATATGCTCAGTTATGTCACCAAAACTTAACAAGATTAAAAGAACACTAATTACAAAATTTAACAGGAAGTAAATTGGTTTAACTCACACAATTACGAATTGAAATGAACACACAAGTAAGACTCAGACAAGTAAAAGCAAAGTTCTCAAGAAATTTAAGCTGATAATCTAGGCTACTTCCGGGTGAATGCACCTTCTCATACATGCAGTATTACTAACATACAATCGAAGCAGATGAGGAGAATCACAATTGGAAACAGAAATAATAGTTAGCATGGTCACTACACTACAATTTTAGTCTCCCGACACCATCCTATCCTCTGGTCGGGCCTAAGGATGGTGAAGTGTGAACGAGCTGTCTCAATTCCCCACTCAAATTACTCAGGCATGAACACCTAGAATCTCCCATGGTGAGGCCCGATCGTAGCATGTAAATTCATCATTTGAGTGTGAGAATCTCTTATCACCTTGTTCTCAGGATGATACAGACTCAAAGCTTCCTATGATGAGGTCTAGCCTTAAGATCTGTGCAATTTCAAACAGGGTTTAAGAACTCATGCATTCTCAGGTTCTTATTCATGATTTTCATCCAAATCTTACAAAATAAGACTCAATTCAGCATGACGACCACAATCAAATCTCATTTTATCAAAATTCGGATCAAAAGCATGTAATCAATAAGTTTTACCAATTCATAGTTGAGAATTTCCATTTCTTATAATAGATTGTTAGTTCTACTGCACAATTACAATTTCAACCTAGCATTCACCTCAGTATCCTAGATTATCATACAATTAGCCCCGAATCTCCATTTCAGCTTCACAATCAACAAATTGGAAGATTAAACCGTTCATAATCATTAATTGAAAGAGTTTACCAATTAAGAGTCTTAAAGCTTCCAAATGCCGAGAGGATTGTGGATTGCCTTCTCAAATGCAAGCAGATTTACAATAATCGGAACAAATCTTTGATCGGAATCCAAAATGAAGCAACAAACTTAGAGAGAGAAACTAGAGAGAGAAATTAGATCTCAAGAACACTTCCCGCTCTTTAAAATCAAAAGTCGGTTACAATAGGAAAAAATGTGAATAGTGAATAAAATGAATCAATCGTCCTCGTTACATGTTAGCTACCTTCCCTATATATAGAGTTGGGAAACGTAACTAATACGCAACATAAAATGTATAAAGTATTACACAAATTGGCCTTCAAAGAAATGACTAAAATTTAGCCCAAGAAGTGAAATTTCGAAGTTTGAAAACTTCCTTTAGCAACCCAGCGCTTTTAGTCTTCCTCGGAACACGCCATTTTTTTAAGCAACCATCTAACAATTAACCTACGACATGTCGTAGGCTAAATGTTCTTGTTCCAGAATTTGCCTACGACATGTCGTAGGCCAAAATTTCTCTTCCTGAATTTTGCCCACGACATGTCGTGGGCAAAATTTTTTGCTTCAATAATGGCCTACGACATGTCGTAGGCCATTTTTTTGTCTTCTCAAGATTGGCCTACGACATGTCGTAGGCCAATTTCCTTTCCTATGCCAAACTGATGCCTATTGAGTGTAGTAAGTTATGCTCAAGTGAGATATGCAAGTGTTTGTGCCAAATGAACTGAGCAAGTGTGCCAAGGTGCCAACGTTGCAAATGAAATGTATAAAAAATGAGTAAATGTGCCATGCACAAACTGTGTGAATGTGGTACTAATAAGCATATAGTTCTAGTGTTGTGAATGCTTGGTAGGATAAATGCATAGGTGTGGCAAAATATGGCCAAGTGTTTGACAAAGTATGTGGCAAGACTCGGCATCGTGCTTGGCAAGGTTGATGTGCCAAGTTGGCAAGGCTTGGCAAGATTGATTGGCAAGTCTTGGCACATTGGTTTGGCAAAGCTTGGCACGGTCCTGGCAAGGTCTTGGCACATTGGTTTGGCAAAGCTTGGCATGGTCCTGACAAGGTCTTGGCACATTAGTTTGGCAAAGCTTGGCACGGTGTTGGCAAGGTGTTTGGCAAGACAAGTTAGCCGAGTTGGCAAAATGTTGGCAAAGTATCCATTCCAGCACAACACCCTACGTTCATGCCAAATAAATGTGTCTTAGCCTCTGAATCAGCCTTGATGGTAAACTTAAGATTCTAGATCTCCTCTTAGCCTTCCAATGAATCAAGAAACAACCTCATCAGTACCTAAAACTCAAGATCATCAAAACACAAACCCGTGCAGTTAGGTGAAACCCTAAAACCCTAAAATGATATTCCGAAAAGAAACTCATATTTCATAGTCTTGCACACAATATTGGAAAATAGTTAAAACATAAGAAGTGTAATGCATTCGAAGAGCTTTTCAGAACACCAGAACTCACCAATGGATTATCAAGAGAGTTATGCCCAGATAATTTCACCAACCAAATCTGCCAAAACCCTAAATTTAGCTTACCAAATTCCTTTCGGTTTCAATCCATTTTCTAGTTATTTTGATCTCTCAACCTGCCAATTACATCAACAACAATTGCCTAAGTTCATCATCATTTTTGGTCTCTTTTAACCATTTTAGTACAACCAATTACCAACCACATAAATGCACCACAACAAACAAATCATTTGCACTAACTTATGAAAAACAAGTCAAAAGCTAAGTGTATTAAGCCATTTAAGTTGGTATAAAACCAACTTATCAAATTCCCCCACACTTGAGCTCTTGCTTGCCCTCAAGCAAAGATACACACAATTTAACCCTTTTCATCACCCGTATGCAAACAATTTGTTCATTCATCCACACTGACTACATCCAAATTCATCAAAACATTTTTTCACACACACAACTTTATACTTTGATGGTTCATGGTACCTAGCTCTCAGATTTCAATACAATTATCAACTAAGGCACCATGAATAAAGACAAAATGTCATGCGTGCAAGTGTGTGCTGAGGAACGTGCACTTCATCTATTCCTTGTTATACAACCTCTAGCTGGTCTCACATACCATTCAATACATGCCAATCTCTTTGTCCACTCTTATGAACATGCAATCACAAGATCAATGGTACCTATGCGTACATTGTACTCTATGGGACATTGCCCTTATTCTGCACATTAGTGCTGCACATTGGTGCACATATTGATGACTGAAATAATGCCTGGGTTTTATGGCTTTTTTCTCCAAATTGATTGCCAGGTTCTTATGGCTTTTCCTTCCCAGTTGCCAATATGGCTTTTTCTCCTCCCTATCATTCTTGTGCAAGCACATGTTCATAAGAATCCCCAAATTGACTAAACATGCACGAATTCTGGAGACACCAGATAAATGCATAACAAACGAAAACGAATCCATACACATTACCTCCTATGTCAATTGAGTTTGCATGGCATATCTATCTTACATTAACATCGGGCCTTAGTCAGCAAAATTACCAATTTCTCCAAACTTAGCACCACAAACCAAAGTTTTCACATGCAAGATTCAAAACAAGTATAGTGATGAACTTGGAATAAGCCAAAGTGAACTAAGAACAAAGTTTCACATACAGGGTGATAACTCATTTTCTCAATTTTGATTGCCTTTGTTCATTTCTCTTTTCGCTCCATATATTTTTTAAAACATCAGCATGCAAGATGATAAACTCAACGCATCACCACATTGTTCTCTTTTCACACAAATTCACATCTCAGTTCATACCTTGCACACAACACTACACACTCCAATTTCATTAATGCCAAATGGTAAACACACAAAATTACAAACTTTCAACATGGCTGAGTACATTCCATCCCTCAACAAAACAAAACAAACTGCATACTAAACTCTAAACACTCAAACAACACTTAGCACACAAAACGATTCATGGCATTTCTTCATTCTTCATTTTCTTCAAAGTAAGACAGCTTGACTTCACACTATCATGGCAAACCATACTCCTCAATCCATCAAGAAACGACATCTTCACAAAACCCACTTAACATTCTTGCAAAGAAAGAAAAACTTCATGCGTTAACAAGTCATCAAACATCAAGACCCGCACCAACTAGCCACTTCAACTACCTTCTCGGAACCGAATAATATAACATGCTTGACATATCGTCTTTTCCATTCCAACAATATTTCATCAATACAAACACAACATATAAGCACAATTTTAGTTTCACCAAGCAAAACACAGCACCAAACTGATTTCACAATTAGCACCAAGAGCATCAAGAAATTTTTTTTAGTTTTTTCTCCCCCCCACACTTAGAATAAACATTGTCCCCAATGTAAGAGGCTAAGATGAAGGAGGCACTCCCTGAGAAAACGATGATGGAGCTGAAGAAGAAGGAGATCCAAATGCAACTGCTGTGGAGAAAGACTGTCCATCCAAGGAAGCCGTGGTAAATGAAGGGACACCAATCTCTACCTCCAAGATGTTGTTCAATGGCATCTCATTTCTGGAAGAGATGTTGCCAGTTCGTTGACATCGATCACATTTTCCAACCCAAATTCTGGCATCCATGAAGATAAGTGGCCAATAAAACCCACATTGCAAAATTTTGAAGCCTGTCCTAGTTGATCCAAAATGACCACCACAGGGTCCTTCATTGCATGCCTTTAAGATGTCCCCCTTTTCTTCTTCCTTGACACACTTTCTTATCACTTGATCACTGCATATTTTATATAGAGAATTGTCTTCCCAGAAGTAATATTTAGCATCACTTCTCAGTCTTTTCCTCTGATCACTGGAATAATATGATGGAATCTGGCCAGCAACCACAAAATTTGCAATCTCAGCGTACCAAGGCAATGTCCTTTCAACCACTTTAAACACCTGCTCATCGGGGAAAAGCTCCTTCACCAAAACGTCAGGTGAATCTTGTTCTTGAGACTCCAATCTTGACAAGTGATCTGCCACCACATTTTCTGAGCCTTTCCTATCTTTGATTTCTACATCGAATTCCTAGAGCAACAAAAACCACCTAATCAAACGTGGTTTGACTTCCTTTTTTGCAAGCAGATATTTCAATGCAGCATGGTCTGTATGAACAATGACCTTTGACCCCAAAAGATAAGCACGGAATTTATCAAATGCAAAGACCACTGCTAATATTTCCTTTTCAGTAGTTGTATAATTCAATTGAGCCTCATTAAGCAATCTGCTAGCATAATAGATAGCATGAAAGATCTTGTTTCTTCTCTGGCCAAGGACTGGTCCTAAGGCATAATCACTGGCTTCGCACATAATTTCAAAGGGTTCACCCCAATGAGGAGTGACTATCACAGGGGCTTCCACCAATTTCGTTTTCAAAGTTTCAAATGCCTCAACACATTCTGTTCCAAACTCAAACTTGACATCTTTTTCAAGGAGCCTGCACAAGGGTCTAGCTATCTTTGAAAAATCCTTGATAAACCTTCTATAAAAACCAGCATGTCCGAGAAAGCTTCTGATATCCTTAACATTGGTAGGTGGAGGAAGTTTAGCAATGACATCTATCTTAGCTCGATCTACCTCCATCCCAGCATGAGAAATTTTATGGCCTAGCACAATCCCTTCTTGAACCATGAACTGACATTTTTCCCAATTCAACACCAGGTTCGTTTCTTCACATCTCTTCAAAACCTTTGCCAAGTTCTCCAAACAACCATCGAATGTCATTCCAAACACAGAGAAGTTGTCCATGAATATTTTAATTATTGATTCCACCATGTCATGGAATATTGCCATCATACATCTCTGAAAGGTAGCTGGGGCGTTGCATAAACCAAATGGCATTCTTTTATAAGCAAATGTGCCAAAAGGACAAGTGAAAGTTGTCTTATCCTGGTCCTTGGGATCAATTGCAATCTGATTGTTCCAGAATATCCATCCAGAAAATAATAGAAAAGGTAGCCAGCAATTCTATCCAACAATTGTTCCAAGAATGGAATAGGGAAATGGTCTTTTCTAGTTGCCTTATTTAGCTTCCTGTAATCCATACAAACTCTCCAGGCACTGACCACTCTTGTTGCCAGAAGTTCATTAGCCTCATTCTTTATAACCGTGACCCCTCCTTTTTTCGGAACGCATTGAACAGGACTAACCCACTCGCTGTCTGAAATTGGAAAAATCATCCCAAAGTCAAGCAATTTGATAACCTCTTTCTTCACAACTTCCATCATTTGGTGATTTAATCTTCTCTGTCTATCCCGTACTGGCACAACATTTTCCTCAAGCAAAATCTTGTGCATACATAAACCTGGACTTATGCCTTTTATATCAGCAATTGTCTATCCAATAGCTAACTTATGTTTCTTCAAAACTTCCAAAAGCTTCTCCTCTTGCCAACCTTCAAGCTTTGAAGATATAACAACTGGCAATGTCTCATTTTTTCCCAAGAAAGCGTATTTGAGATAAGGTGGAAGTGGTTTCAATTCCAGCTTTGGTGCCACCACAATGGAAGGTAAAAGTTTTTCATTCCTGCAAAGAAATTCTTCCTTCCTCACCTCAGTGGGATTACAAATCTCATTAGTCAAAACATGTGACAACATAAACGAATCATGTTCATTGTCCTTCACAGTTTCATGCATTTTAACTTCCACAACATCACTTTGTATTTCACAAATCGATTCTTCCAAATAGCAACATTCAATAATGTCCTCAATTTCAGAAATAATTTTCTTGTCCTCATCATCTAATTCAATTCCATCAAAATCATCCTCACAAACACTTAACTCATCAACAACAGAGAAATCATGCATATTGCTCAAATTATTCAAAGAAGAACATGTTATGGCTTTGATAGCAAAACAAGACTCCATATTTAGAGGTTACTTCATAGCATAGTTTACATCAAAACCACTTCCTCATTGTTAATCCTAAACATGACTGTCTTGTTTCTCACACCAATCAAAGCATCACCAGTGGCTAAGAAGGGACGACCAAAAATGAGAGGAACCTCAGGGTCCTCTTCCATGTCAAGCACAATAAAATCAACTGGTAATGTAAATTTGTCTATTCTTACCAAAACATCTTCTACCAAACCAGTGGGAGTTACCAATGATCTATCTGCCAATTAAAGGGTTACTGCAACTGGGCGAATCCAGCTTTCCAATCCAACATTGATAGTAATGGATAATGGCATTAAATTGATTCCAGCACCCAAGTCACACAACGCCTTTGCAAAATGCCTTGTGCCTATTTTGCATGTGATAGTGCAACTTCCTGGATCCTTAAGCTTCGGAGGAAGATCATGAACCATCCAAGCTTGAGTGCATTCAGAAACCATCATTGGAACATCACATCTCAAGATTTGCTCCTTGTTGGAGATGAGATCCTTGAGATATTTGGCATATTTTGGCATTGATGTCACTAAATCCATCAAAGGAAGATTCACGTTCACTTGCTTGAGTACATACAGGAACCTATTGAACTGAGGGCCTTTTTGAGGATGTGGTTTCTTCCTCTCTGGAAAAAGAGGTTTAGGAGCATACTCAGGGTAGTTGTAAGGACTGGAATTCTTAGTGATTTCATTTCCTACCCTAGCTGGTATCTCCTTCTTCACAACTCTATCACCCTCTTGCTTACCATCATTTTCAAGTTCAAGAATTTCCTCAGCTTCATCTTTTTGGTCCTCCTCCAAGCCATCACTCTTGTCTTCTGCATGTTTGCTTCCAGGCAACAATTTTCCACTCCTCAAAGTAATAGCATTGCATGCTTCTCTTCCCTTGGGATTTGGAACTGTGTCACTAGGAAGAGCTCCTTTTGGCCTCTGGTGAACAGCATTGGCCAACTGACCAAGTTACATCTCGATATTCTTCAGAGTAGCTTCGTGATGCTTCACAGTGGACTCCAAACCTCCAAATCTCTGTTCATTCTTATCCATCATTTCCATCAGCTTTTGAAACATATCCTCCACATTTGGCTTCTTTTGTTCTGATGTGCTAGCCTGATTATCAAAACCAGGAGGTGGTTGATTCATTGCTCTCATTGGGTCATTACCTTGATAGTAATTTACTCATTGGTTTTGTTGTTGATTCCAATTGCCTTGGTTTCCCCCATATTGTCTGTTGCCTCCATTATAATTACTCCCAGAATAGTTCCCACCATATTACTGTAATTGTTCACATACTGAATGGATTCAGTAGTGATTGCACATTCATCCGTGTGATGTTCTCCCTTGCATAGTCCACATGAAAGTACTGGGGCTTTGGTTTGAGTCGCCTTTAACGTCTGCACCTGCTTGGCCAATGCTTCAAACTTAGCACTAAGTGAAGTCTCCTCATCTACATCAAGAATTCCTCTTTGTCTCCTGACATGTGGCTTTCTAGTCTCTGGGAGAAGGTATTCATCCTCAGCTATCTGGTTAAACAGTTCACGCACCTCAGGCACAGATTTGTCCTTAAGTGCCCCATTAGCACAAGCTTTAACCATCAAAGATGATTCAGGAGTTAGGCCTTTGAAGAAAGTATTTAATTCCCTAATCTCGCCCAAGTCATGATTAGGGCATTGCCTAATCAAATCGTTGAATCTCTCCCAGGCTTCCCTAAATGACTCACTGTCTTGCTGTTGGAAGTTCATAATTTCCAACCTTCTCTTTTCAAGCTTAGCTGGAGGGAAGTACTTAGACAAGAATCTTTTCTGTAGATCATCAAATGACATTCCAGCATTTGCTCCCCAATACTCTTGAACCAATGTTTAGCCTTTCCACGCAGAGATAAGGGGAACAAAATTCTGTGAACCTCACCCCTGTCAACTCTTGGTAACTTAAAAGTGCTGCATAACCCGAGAAACCAATCAAGGTGGTCATTAGGATCCTCGTTGTCAAGACCTTGGAAGAATTGGCCCTGGGTGATCATAGAAACAATTTGTGGAGGAATGTGGTAACTTTCCACATCGATGTCCTGATGACCAAATCGATTGTCAAAATTTACTGCATAATGGTCTCCGAACCTCGGTGCTTGTACTCCTTGTGCAGCCATATATCTCTGCTTTGCTTGAATCCTTAGAGTTTTTTCCAATTCAAGGTCCAATTCAAATTCAGGTTTTCCTCTAGATCTTACAGACCTGGGCATACACAACAGGAACAGCAAATGATATCAAGAGAACAAATGGATCAATCTGTAAACCAAACCAATACAAGATGGTAAAAGTAACAGAATCACACACAGTAAAGAAACAAAGTAACTAAATCAAAGCAATAAAACACACAACTAAGAACAGAACAACAACAAATTCCAAGAACCGTGCCTAGTTGCCTAGCAACGGCGCCAAAAATTGATGTCGAGTGTCGTGGCTCGTCAATTTATCCTAATTTTTTACTGAATATAGTAGCAGTGAGTTAGGTTTCGTTCCACAGGGAAATAGTCGATTCAAGGAGTTTGATATGCTTAGTTATGTCACCAAAACTTAACAAGATTAAAAGAACACTAATTACAAAATTTAACAGGAAGTAAATTGGTTTAACTCCACACAATTACGAATTGAAATGAACACACAAGTAAGACTCAGACAAGTAAAAGCAAAGTTCTCAAGAAATTTAAGCTGATAATCTAGGCTACTTCCGGGTGAATGCACCTTCTCATACATGCAGTATTACTAACATACAATCGAAGCAGATTTGGAGAATCACAATTGGAAACAGAAATAATAGTTAGCATGGTCACTACACTACAATTTTAGTCTCCCGACACCATCCTATCCTCTGGTCGGGCCTAAGGATGGTGAAGTGTGAACGAGCTGTCTCAATTCCCCACTCAAATTACTCAGGCATGAACACCTAGAATCTCCCATGGTGAGGCCCGATCTTAGCATGTAAATTCATCATTTGAGTGTGAGAATCTCTTATCACCTTGTTCTCAGGATGATACAGACTCAAAGCTTCCTATGATGAGGTCTAGCCTTAAGATCTGTGCAATTTCAAACAGGTTTAAGAACTCATGCATTCTCAGGTTCTTATTCATGATTTTCATCCAAATCTTACAAAAGAAGACTCAATTCAGCATGACGACCGCAATCAAATCTCATTTTATCAAAATTCAGATCAAAAGCATGTAATCAATAAGTTTTACCAATTCATAGTTGAGAATTTCCATTTCTTATAATAGATTGTTAGTTCTACTGCACAATTACAATTTCAACCTAGCATTCACCTCAGTATCCTAGATTATCATACAATAAGCCACTAATCTCCATTTCAGCTTCACAATCAACAAATTGGAAGATTAAAACAGTTCATAATCATTAATTGAAAAAGTTTACCAATTAAGAGTCTTAAAAGCTAAAAAATGTGAATAGTGAATAAAATGAATCAATCGTCCTCGTTACATGTTAGCTACCTTCCCTATATATAGAGTTGGGAAAACGTAACTAATACGCAACATAAAATGTATAAAGTATTACACAAATTGGCCTTCAAAGAAATGACTAAAATTTAGCCCAAGAAGTGAAATTTTGAAGTTTGAAAACTTCCTTCAGCAACCCAGCGCTTTTAGTCTTCCTCGGAACACGCCTTTAACGCCCTTGACGTCCACAGCACGCCTTCCAGCTTCCTAGCTTCACGCCTTCACCGCTTGGCACATTGGTTTGGCAAAGCTTGGCATGGTCCTGGCAAGGTCTTGGCACATTGGTTTGGCAAAGCTTGGCACGGTGTTGGCAAGGTGTTTGGCAAGACAAGTTAGCCGAGTTGGCAAAATGTTGGCAAAGTATCCATTCCAGCACAACACCCTACTTTCATGCCCAATAAATGTGTCTTAGCCTCTGAATCAGCCTTGATGGTAAACTTAAGAATTCTAGATCTCCCTCGTAGCTTTCCAATGAATCAAGAAAAAACCTCATCAGGTACCTGAAACTCAAGATATCATCAAAACACCAACCCGTGGCAGTTAGGTGAAACCCTAAAACCCTAAAAATGATATTCCGAAAAGAAACTCATATTTCATAGTCTTGCACACAATATTAGAAAATAGTTAAAACATAAGAAATGTAATGCATTCGAAGAGCTTTTCAAAACACCAAAGAACTCACCAATTGGATTAATATCAAGAGAGTTATGCCCAGATGAATTTCACCAACCAAATCTGCCAAAACCCTAAATTTAGCTTACCAAATTCCTTTCGGTTTCATCCATTTTCCTAGTTATTTTGATCTCTCAACCTTGCCAATTAACATCAAGCACACAATTGCCTAAGTTCATCATCATTTTTGGTCTCTTTTAACCATTTTAGTACAACCAATTACCAACCACATAAATGCACCACAACAAACAAATCACTGCACTAACTTATGAAAAACAAGTTAAAAGCTAAGTGTATTAAGCCATTTAAGTTGGTATAAAACCAACTTATCAAATTCCCCCACACTTGAGCTCTTGCTTGCCCTCAAGCAAAGATACACACAATTTAACCCTTTTCATCACCCGTATGCAAACAATTTGTTCATTCATCCTCACTGACTACATCCAAATTCATCAAAACGTTTCTTCACACACACAACTTTATACTTTGATGGTTCATGGTACCTAGCTCTCAGATTTCAATACAAATTATCAACTAAGGCACCATGAATAAAGACCAAAATGTCATGCGTGCAAGTGTGTGCTGAGGAACGTGCACTTCATCTATTCCTTTGTTATACACCCTCTAGCTGGTCTCACATACCATTCAATACATGCCAATCTCTTTGTCCACTCTTATGAACATGCAATCACAAGATCAATGGTACCTATGCGTACATTGGTACTCCATGGGACATTGCCCTTATTCTGCACATTAGTGCTGCACATTGGTGCACATATTGATGACTGAAATAATGCCAGGGTTTTATGGCTTTTTTCTCCAAATTTGATTGCCAGGTTCTTATGGCTTTTTCCTTCCCAGTTGCCAATATGGCTTTTTCTCCCATATCATTTCTTGTGCAAGCACATGTTCATAAGAATCCCAAATTGACTAAACATGCACGAATTCTGGAGACACCAGATAAATGCATAACAAACGAAAACGAATCCATACACATTACCTCCTATGTCAATTGAGTTTTGCATAGCATATCTATCTTACATTAACATCGGGCCTTAGTCAGCAAAATGTACCAATTTCTCAAAACTTAGCACCACAAACCAAAAGTTTTCACATGCAAGATTCAAAACAAGTATAGTGATGAACTTGGAATAAGCCAAAGTGAACTAAGAACAAAGTTTCACATACAGGGTGATAACTCATTTTCTCAATTTTGATTGCCATTGTTCATTTCTCTTTTCGCTCCATATATTTTTTAAAACATCAGCATGCAAGATGATAAACTCAATGCAGCACCAAGAGCATCAAGAAAATTTTTTTAGTTTTTTCTCCCCCCCACACTTAGAATAAACATTGTCCCCAATGTAAGAGGCTAAGATGAAGGAGGCACTCCCTGAGAAAACGATGATGGAGCTGAAGAAGAAGGAGATCCAAATGCAACTGCTGTGGAGAAAGACTGTCCATCCAAGGAAGCCGTGGTAAATGGAGGGACACCAATCGACTGTGGAACATAATGAAAAGGGCCATGCACAGGGTCTTCAAGAGGTTGTCCCGAGGCTATTAATGGAAATCTTACAGCAGGTGTAAACTCTGGATTTGGTATGAATGTAGGAGTATGAGACATAGGAGGTATACGACCAAATGTGGATAACGGATGTAAAGAAGGGCTTGCTGTCATTCCAGGTGGAAGCTCGTGCACAGTACCACTAACCATATCACATGACAGATTTGGGATTCGATACCCCGCTAACTGTGCCGAAGTTGGAGTTGGCTTCGGGGGTCCTGAATCTGAATGGTAATAAACTGTCATCTTGTTACACCTATCGAGCTCTCGCTGCATGCACACTTGCCTGTGATATAATACTTCAAATTGCTGCTGAGCTACCGTGGATAGATCATCAAATCTATGCTCCATGCGTACAGCTTGCGATGTCCACTCTCCTGTTGCATATTATCAAAACCTTCATGCATTCGTTCCAACCGCTCATCCATGTTTGATAATCGTGCACCCATGTTTGTGAATTGCTCATCCATGTGGGAAACCGATGCTCAACCGATTGCTGGAAACCTTGAATCACGCCTTGAAGGGACTCAAAATTAAAAGGATGCTGCTCCTGACTCTCAACATACATCGGATTAGCACTTCCCCCATGAGATGCCTCCACACTCAAAGTCCTTGTTTGCTCCAGTTTCTTGTCATGTGCCAAGTATTTTAAGTAGAGTTGTTCAGGAATAAGGGACTGCATCTTCTTCCAAGCACCAAGCTGATCATCCACACCTTGTGCTACACAGAGCTCCTGAATTAGTAAAGGAAAATAAAGTGCTTTACTGTTCTGGGCAGTCCCATCTATGATGCTCGCAAGGATGATACGTCCCACGTCGATCTTACGCTTCCTTCGGATTGCAGAAATTAAGAACAACCGGTTCTGAATCACCTCGGTTCTTTGTGAACTTGGCATGAGGCGAGACAGCACAAATAACAACCATATTTTCACGTCACTCTTCAAGTATTCATTCCGAATATGCTTATGCTCACCCTTTGAATTAAGCTCCCAAACTGCCCCATGATGTGCCAACTCTTTTATCAAAGCTTCATCCAGTGCCTCATTGGTTGGAAATTTGATCGGATCATCAGGATAATCAGGTGTACCCAAATGTGCATTGATAATCTCGCTCTTGATTCGAACCCAAATGCCTCTCACATAGACAGCTCCATCCCTCGGAGACCCTGCATTTGCGTAGTATTCCCGTGCAATGCTCACATTGCAAAACTCAGGGGCAACTGTAAGCCTCTCATGGAATTTGTAAAATTTCATCAACTTCTTAAACGGCCCTTTCTCCACACTGAACCCGCGTTCAAGGTGTATATATTTCATATTGAACCCTTGTTCCCAACGTCTCATGGCATCCTCATCAACGAACAGAGAAACCTCAGGGACTCCTTTCCGTTTCTTAGGTGTCGGAGCTGGCATCGCATATTGAGGAGGCTCCTCAAACATTTGCATATCATCCGGAAAATACTCCGGGTCAGAATCAGTTTCATCAAGTGCTTGAGCTTTTCCTTTTCCCTTCTTTGAAGTCGTGGTTTTTTTTGAAGTTGAATCTTTCTTTGGTGCAATTTCTATTAAGAAAAGTTCTGCTTGTCACACAATACTCAAAGCAAAACAATTACATTAAGAACATTACTAAACACATGCATTTTCTTATATAAACACATTCCCAAAAACTGAAAACCAGCATTATAAGATTGTAAAAATCATATAGGAAGCAAGCAGAATTAGTTCACACAAAAAACATCAAAGTTGTAGTGCACTCTTTAATCGAAATTTGAGGACAAGAATCATCCCATTTGAAGTCAAAATGGCCAAGTTATGGCTAAAATACCGACAGTCCCAAAAATGTTCAGATTCAGCATTTTCTCAGATCATAATTCATAACGTGAGCACACATTGTCCTCAAAATTAGATCATGCTCCAGGCAGAATTATCAAAAGTGCACAACATAAGAAATGTAGCCCTTCCTCTTAGCTAAATTCTACCACTGGAATCAACATATTTGGACATTCCATTTGCAAGTTATACCCAAAATACCGAGACTTGGCAAACTTGGCAGATTCAAAATCTCAACATTCCTGATTTCACATGTACTTCACATTCTAAGCTTTTTTAGTCTAAGTTCCAGCCACCATTAGCAAAACTGTACAACATAAACATCGAAGACAATCATGTTAGCTAAAGGATGCAACTGGAATCTCCTCATTTCATCATTCCTAACTCAAGTTATGCTTGAAAAACAGAAACATGGCAAAGCTGGAGTAATCAAAAATCTAAATTTGTAATCATGCTTCCCCACACTTAACATGCATTGTCATTTGGCTATCAACATCATGTTTTCCATATTTTCAAAATCATGCCTTCACTTTCATTACTTTAACATTTCACTTGAACAACAAAGATTCACAACAGCTTAAAGGAGGATTTGAAACATACCTTGATAAGAAGCTAGCGTCAACTTTTTGAAGGAAATGAAGATTGAAAGATGATGAATACAGCACAAGCTTCCACAAATGATACTTAGCTCAACAAAAATGGTTTTGTTCTCTCTTGGCCTTACATATTATACAAATGGTAAATGGCATTTATAGACCAAGACCAACAATGAAACCCACCAAGACGTAAAGTGAAAACAACTTGCCACTCCTAGACAAACAAGCAATTCGGTCATGTGAACCATCCACATTAACATTCCCCACCAAACACTACAAACAAGCAAGTCATTCAAAATGTGGGACCCAATTGATAATCCAAGTCATGTGAACTTCTCAACTTTTACCAATTCTTATTCATTCACTCCTCTCAAGACTACAACATCAATATTATTGCCTACACTCAATTCGGTCAACTCACCTTGCACAACATGAATACAAGACAAGACTAAAGCATTCATATCATTCAAAGCAACAACCCCATCTCCTAAAAGCTTCACGACTTAAATGGAACCATTTTACTTTAATGCATGCAACTATTTCTTCTGCCGAACACTTCTCAATCATGCTCTCAAAAATAATGCATAGCAAAAACAAACAGGGAGCTTTTATATTTTCCATCTGAACTCAAAATGCCAACTTCTTTTTTTTTTCTTTTTTTCTCGTTCATTTCATCTCAATTTCCTATTCATGACTCAATAGCAATCCAATCCTTACTTCAATTGTCAGTTTTTCAGAAAATTAAATTCATGATCAGATATATTCAGAATTGCAGATATCCTTATCATCAATTCAAGTGTGTGAAGTTGAACCCGAAGACCATGAATCAAAAATTGTAACAATCACACAAAATATTTACAGCAACAACTCATCAAAAATTTACACTAAAACTAGCACACAATCCTTTTTACTTTAATACTAAACACACAAACGCAACACAATATTCAAACCTTACAAGAGCCAAATGTAACATGCTAAACATAATAACAAAATACTACACTATAATACTATACTCAACTCCATTATGGCAAACAATCCCCTTAACACATAATCAAGGTAACCATACATGTTCAACCCACAACTATAATCTAGATACATGGCGAAGCCTCCCCCCACACTTGAATAAGACACGGTCCCCGTGATAAAACAAGAACAATCAAGAACAAAGGAACCTGGCCATCCACGTTTCACAAACCACGAGACAATCTTGCAATTCTTTCTTCCTCTTGTAACACAGGCCATTGAAGAGGTCCCAAAAGACCAAGAGGATGTTGAGGATTATCAGCTGAAGTGATATCAACACCCTTCTCACGAGCCATGGCTGTTATCAAAGCTGGAAAGTACATTGGTCCAACCTCACTTCTTTGTGCTCGCCTGATGAACTCTAACACCAACTTCCCAACATCAATAGAAAAATCATGTAAAATAGCATAAATCAAAAGAACGCGTTCTCTAGATGCGATATCTGCACGGTTAGTAGGTAAAAGCCTGGAATTGATAAACATTAACCATAATTTTGCCTCGGCTGTGAGTTCACTGGTAGGTACATACAAAGACTTGCGTCGAGCATTCCTCACCCATCTAGCACCAGGTAAAGTCACTGAAGCCAACAAGCGATCAGTATCGGCAGCCCGAAGCAACCTACAATAAGTGTTACCAGGAAAATCATCAAGGCGATAAAGCATATTGATACTGTGTCGGGTGACCCTCAAATACTTCCCCCTGACAAACACTGAGTGAACACTATTAGCCCGTGAATTGGCATAAAATTCTCTAACTATGTCCATATTCACTACTACTGAAGCTCTTGCAAAACGAGACCACGATTGCCTGAAGTCACATCCTCAAATCTCCTGGAAGGGACCTCGAATGGCCTCTCAATCATAACAGCTCTATTGCTAAACCATGGTACAAATTCTCAGCATTAGCATTAATAAATGAGGAAAGTTAGCTGGTTCATCACAAGCACCACCGGCATTATCATTAGAAGAGGAGAAGAGGAAGAAAGTGGTTCCTGGATCTTCACTAAAGATAGCATATTCATAAGGTTCTGATGAGGAGAATAATCAGCCATGATCAAGAAATGAACAATGTCTAATAAGAGCAACAATGTAAAGAAAGGTAATGAGCATGCAAAAGACGATATCCAATATATAGAATTGCCATCTAGCTACCCAACAAACACATGTGAATGATCTGAAAATTTAAAGCCTACAAGTCTGAGCTTATTGTCCGCATTTTTCTATTATGAAAACATCCAAACCACAGCAATGCTTCAATAATGCTCTCAAGTTCACGGGACTAGATTCTATTCTGCATACACATCAGAACGGTTACCTGAGTGGTAGAAAATTACACTCATTTACCCAAATGAATAGAAAAAACCAAAGATTCATTTCCTGCTTTTAGCAATAATATGCCCATCCTCATCCTCATGCAAATCTGCCAAAGAATAACCCTGAGTTATGTTCGAAGATTTTGCCACAATTTGAAACAAAATCGACACAAACTAAAAATTAACAAAGAAAAACAATTCCAACCAAACAAAGAAAAGAAACAATGGAAAGAAACGTTGGGTTGCCTCCCAGGATGCGCTTGGTTTTATCTGTCCACAGCCCAATCATGCTTCCATCAGCTCAATTGGAGATGATAGGATCATCAAGGTATAGCTCATGTGGGATCTCGTTCACATTATGTCTATCCTTGTCCCTGAGAAGTTAAGTAAGGCTTTAGAGCGATTGACCATTCACTTTCCAACATTGCCATTCTTGTCATTCTTGATTTCCACTACCCCCATAAGGTTTTTACATCAACAACTCTAAAATGACCACTCCACCTTGATTTCAATTTTCCAGGAAACAATCTGAGTTTAGAGTTATAAAGCAATACCAGATTTCCCTGGAACAAAAATCTTGGAGTTGAATCTTGGCCATCATGAATTCTTTTAGTCCTTCTTTGTACATCTTGCACTCATGTAAGCATTGAATCGAAATTCATCCCAGTTCATTCAATCCAACATTCTTTTTTATTGAGCCTCAGACAAATTCATTTCAATGTTTGAATAGCCCAATACGCCTGTATGTTCAAGTTCCACTGGCAAGTGACACTCTTTTACCAAAAACAATCGAAAAGGGAGAAGCTCCAATTGGGGTTTTGTAAGCTGTTCTGTATGCCCAACAATGGCATCATCTAACTTCAAAGACCAATCTTTCCTGCCTGGATTTACCACTTTTTCAAGACTCTCTTGATTCGCCGATTGGAAATTTCAGCTTGACCCGAAGTTTGTGGGATGGTAAGCTGTTGAAACTTTGTGAGTAACACCATATTTAGCGCAACAAAGATTCAAAGAGCTTTGTTACAGAAATGAGTCCCTCCATCACTTATTATAGCCCTGGGGCGCTCCAAACCTATTAAAGATGTATTTTTCAAGAAACAGTTACACCTTTTGCATCATTATGAGCCAAAAGCTACCGCTTCCACCATTTAGAAACGTAATCCACTGCCACCAGAAATGTGCTCCATACCTCTTGACTTAGGGAAAGGCCCCATGAAGTCAATCCCCCACGCATCAAAAATCTCTAACTCCAAGATTGTTGTTCAAGGGCATCTCATTCTGAAGAGATGTTGCCAGTTCGTTGACACAGATCACATTTTCCAACTAAATTCTGGCATCCATGAAGATATGTGGCCAATAAATCCCACATTGGCAAAATTTTGAAGCCTGTCCTAGTTGATCCAAAAATGACCACCACAGGGTCCTTCATGGGCATGCCTTTAAGATGTCCCCCTTTTCTTTTTCCTTGACACACTTTCTTATCACTTGATCACTGCATATTTATATAGAGAATTGTTTTCCCAGAAGTATATTTAGCATCACTTCTCAATCTTTTCCTCTGATCACTGGAATAATATGATGGAATCTGGCCAGCAAACCACAAAATTTGCAACTCTCAGCGTACCAAGGCAATGTCTTTTCAACCACTTTAAACACCTGCTCTTCGGAGAAATGCTCCTTCACCAAAACGTCAGGTGAATCTTGCTCTTGAGACTCCAATCTTGACAAGTGATCTGCCACCACATTTTCTGAGTCTTTCCTATCTTGGATTTCTACATCGAATTCCTGGAGCAACAAAACCCACGTAATCAAACGTGGTTTGGCTTCCTTTTTTGCAAATAGATATTTCAATGCAGCATGGTCTGTATGAACAATGACCTTTGACCCCAAAAGATAAGCACAGAATTTATCAAATGCAAAGACCATTGCTAACATTTCCTTTTCAGTAGTTGTATAATTCAATTGAGCCTCATTAAGCATTTGCTAGCATAATAGATAGCATGAAAGATCTTGTTTCTTCTCTGGCCAAGGAACTGCTTCCTAAGGCATAATCACTGGCGTCGCACATAATTTCAAAGGGTTCACCCCAATAAGGAGTGACTATCACAGGGGCTTCCACCAATTTCGTTTTCAAAGTTTCAAATGCCTCAACACATTCTGTTCAAAACTCAAACTTGACATCTTTTTCAAGGAGACTGCACAAGGGTCTAGCTATCTTTGAAAAATCCTTGATAAACCTTCTATAAAAACTAGCATGTCCGAGAAAGCTTCTGATACCCTTAACATTGGTAGGTGGAGGAAGTTTAGCAATGACATCTATCTTAGCTCGATCTACCTCCTTCCCAGCATGAGAAATTTTATGGCCTAGCTCAATCCTTCTTGAACCAATGAACTGACATTTTTTCCCAATTCAACACCAGGGTTCGTTTTCTTCACATCTCTTCAAAACCTTTGCCAAGTTCTCCAAACAACCATCGAATGTCATTCCAAACACAGAGAAGTCGTCCATGAATATTTCAATTATTGATTCCACCATGTCATGGAATATTGCCATCATCCATCTCTGAAAGGTAGCTAGGGGCGTTGCATAAACCAAATGGCATTCTTTATAAGCAAATGTGCCAAAAGGACAAGTGAAAGTTGTCTTATCCTGGTCCTTGGGATCAATTACAATCTGATTGTACCCAGAATAATCCATCCAGAAAATAATAAAAATGTAGCCAGCAATTCTATCTAACAATTGTTCCAAGAATGGATATGGGAATGATCTTTTCTAGTTGCCTTATTTAGCTTCCTGTAATCCATACAAACTCTCCAGGCACTGACCACTCTTGTTGCCAGAAGTTCATTAGCCTCATTCTTTATAACCGTGACCCCTCCTTTTTTCGGAACGCATTGAACAGGACTAACCCACTCGCTGTCTGAAATTGGAAAAATCATCCCAAAGTCAAGCAATTTGATAACCTCTTTCTTCATAACTTCCATCATCTGGGGATTTAATCTTCTCTGTCTATCCCGTACTGGCACAACATTTTCCTCAAGCAAAATCTTGTGCATACATAAACCTGGACTTATGCCTTTTATATCAGCAATTGTCCATCCAATAGCTAACTTATGTTTCCTCAAAACTTCCAAAAGCTTCTCCTCTTGCCAACCTTCAAGCTTTGAAAGATATAACAACTGCAGTGTCTCATTTTCTCCAAGAAGCGTATTTTGAGATAAGTGGAAGTGGTTTCAATTCCAGCTTTGGTGCCACCAACAATGGAAGGTAAAAGCTTTTCATTCCTGCAAAGAAATTCTTCCTTCCTCACCTCAGTGGGATTACAAATCTCATTAGTCAAAACATGTGACAACATAAACGAATCATGTTCATTGTCCTACACAGTTTCATGCATTTTAACTTCCACAACATCACTTTGCATTTCACAAATCGATTCTTCCAAATAGCAACATTCAATAATGTCCTCAATTTCAGAAATAATTTTCTTGTCCTCATCGTCTAATTCAATTCCATCAAAATCATCCTCACAAACACAACTCATCAACAACAGAGAAATCATGCATATTGCTCAAATTATTCAAAGAAGAACATGTTATGGCTTTGATAGCAAAACAAGACTCCATATTTAAAGGTTGCTTCATAGCATAGTTTACATCAAAAACCACTTCCTCATTGTTAATCCTAAACATGACAGTCTTGTTTCTCACACCAATCAAAGCATCACCAGTGGCTAAGATGGGACGACCAAAAATGAGAGGAACCTCAGGGTCCTCTTCCATGTCAAGCACAATAAAATCAACTGGTAATGTAAATTTGTCTATTCTTACCAAAACATCTTCTACCAAACCAGTGGGAGTTACCAATGATCTATCTGCCAATTGAAGGGTTACTGCAACTGGGCGAATCCGGCTTTCCAATCCAACATTGATAGCAATGGATAATGGCATTAAATTGATTCCAGCACCCAAGTCACACAACGCCTTTGCAAAATGCCTTGTACCTATTTTCCATGGGATAGTGCAACTCCCAGGATCCTTAAGCTTCGGAGGAAGATCATGAACCATCCAAGCTTGAGTGCATTCAGAAACCATCATTGGAACATCACATCTCAAGATTTGCTCTTTGTTGGAGATGAGATCCTTGAGATATTTGGCATATTTTGGCATTGATGTCACTAAATCCATCAAAGGAAGATTCACATTCACTTGCTTGAGTACATCCAGGAACATCTTGAACTGAGGGCCTTTTTGAGGAGGTGGTTTTTCTTCCTCTCTGGAAAAAGAGGTTAGGAGCATACTCAGGGTAGTTTGTAAGGACTGGAATTCTAGTGTTTCATTTCCTACCCTAGCTGGCTATCTCCTTCTTCACAGCTCTATCACCCTCTTGCTCACCATCCTTTTCAAAGTTCAAGAATTTTCTCAGCTTCATCTTTTTGGTCCTCCTCCAAAGCCATCACTCTTGTCTTCTGCATGTTTGCTTCCAGGCAACAATTTTTCCCACTCCTCAAAGTAATTAGCATTGCATGCTTCTCTTTCCCTTGGGATTTGGTACTGTGTCACTAGGAGAGCTCCTTTTGGCCTCTGGTGAACAGCATTGGCCAACTGACCAAGTTGCATCTCGATATTCTTCAGAGTAGCTTCGTGATGCTCTCACAGTGGACTCCAAACCTCCAAATCTCTGTTCGTTCTTATCCATCTTTTCCATCAGCTTTTGAAACATATCCTCCACATTTGGCTTTTTTTGTTCTGATGTGCTAGCCTGATTATCAAAACCAGGAGGTGGTTGATTCATTGCTCTCCTTGATCATTACTTGATAGTAATTTACTCCTTGGTTTTGTTGTTGATTCCAATTTGCCTTGGTTTCCACCATATTGTCTGTTGCCTCCATTATAATTACTCCCAGAATAGTTCCCACCATATTGGGTTTGGTTACTGTATTGTTCACATACTGAATGGATTCAGTAGTGATTGCACATTCATCCGTGTGATGTTCTCCCTTGCATAGTCCACATGAAAGTACTGGGGGCTTTGGGTTTGAGTCGCCCTTTAACGTCTGCACCGTGCTTGGCCAATGCTTCAAACTTAGCACTAAGTGAAGTCTCCTCAATCTACATCAAGAATTCCTCTTTGTCTCCTGACATGTGGCTTTCTAGTCTCTGGGGAAAAGTATTCATCCTCAGCTATCTGGTTAAACAGTTCACGCACCTCAGGCACAGATTTGTCCTTAAGTGCCCCATTAGCACAAGCTTTAACCATCAAAGATGATTCAGGAGTTAGGCCTTTGAAGAAAGTATTTAAATTCCCTAATCTCGCCCAAGTCATGATTGGGTGCATTGCCTAATCAAATCGTTGAATCCTCTCCCAGGCTTCCCTAAATGACTCACTTTCTTGTTGTTCGAAGTTCATAATTCTCAACCTTCTCTTTTCAAGCTTAGCTGGAGGAAGTACTTAGACAAGAACTTTTTCTGTAGATCATCAAATGACATTACAGCATTTGCTCCCCTCAATACTTAAACCAATGTTTAGCCTTTCCACGCAGAGGATAGGGGGAACAAAATTCTGTGAACCTCACCCCTGTCAACTCTTGGCAACTTAAAAGTGCTGCATAACCCGAGAAACCAATCAAGGTGGTCATTAGGATCCTCGTTGTCAAGACCTTGGAAGAATTGGCCCTGGGTGATCATGGAAACAATTTGTGGAGGAATGTGGTAACTTTTGCACATCGAGTGTCCTGATGACCAAATTGATTGTCAAAATTTACTGCATAATGGTCTCCGTACCTCGGTGCTTGTACTCCTTGTGCAGCCATATATCTCTGCTTTGCTTGAATCCTTAGAGTCTTTCCAATTCAAAGGTCCAATTCAAATTCAGGTTTTCCTCTAGATCTTACAGACCTGGGCATACAAACCAGGAACAGCAAATGATATCAAAGAACAAATGGATCAATCTGTAAACCAAACCAATACAAAGATGGTAAAAGTAACAGAATCACACACAGTAAAGAAACAAAGTAACTAAATCAAGCAAATAAAACACACAACTAAGAACAGAACAACAAACAAATTCCAAGAACCGTGCCTAGTTCCCCGGCAACGGCCGCCAAAAATTGATGTCGAGTGTCGTGGCTCGTCAATTATCCTAATTTTATTACATGAATATTAGTAGCAGTGAGTTAGGTTTCGTTCCACAGGGAAATAGTCGATTCAAGAGTTTGATATGCTCAGTTATGTCACCAAAAACTTAACAAGATTAAAAGAACACTAATTACAAAATTTAACAGGAAGTAAATTGGTTTAACTCCACACAATTACGAATTGAAATGAACACACAAGTAAGACTCAGACAAGTAAAAGCAAAGTTCTCAAGAAATTTAAGCTGATAATCTAGGCTACTTCCGGGTGAATGCACCTTCTCATACATGCAGTATTACTAACATACAATCGAAGCAGATGAGGAGAATCACAATTGGAAACAGAAATAATAGTTAGCATGGTCACTACACTACAATTTTAGTCTCCCGACACCATCATATCCTCTGGTCGGGCCTAAGGATGGTGAAGTGTGAACGAGCTGTCTCAATTCCCCACTCAAATTACTCAGGCATGAACACCTAGAATTTCCCATGGTGAGGCCCGATCCTAGCATGTAAATTCATCATTTGAGTGTGAGAATCTCTTATCACCTTGTTCTCAGGATGATACAGACTCAAAGCTTCCTATGATGAGGTCTAGCCTTAAGATCTGTGCAATTTCAAACAGGTTTAAGAACTCATGCATTCTCAGGTTCTTATTCATGATTTTCATCCAAGTTTTACAAAATAAGACTCAATTTAGCATGACGACCGCAATCAAATCTCATTTTATCAAAATTCGGATCAAAAGCATGTAATCAATATGTTTTACCAATTCATAGTCGAGAATTTCCATTTCTTATAATAGATTGTTAGTTCTACTGCACAATTACAATTTCAACCTAGCATTCACCTCAGTATCCTAGATTATCATACAATTAGCCACGAATCTCCATTTCAGCTTCACAATCAACAAATTGGAAGATTAAACCGTTCATAATCATTAATTGAAAGAGTTTACCAATTAAGAGTCTTAAAAGCTTCCAAATGCCGAGAGGATTGTGGAATGCCTTCTCAAATGCAAGCAGATTTACAATAATCGGAACAAATCTTTGATCGGAATCCAAAATGAAGCAACAAACTTAGAGAGAGAAACTAGAGAGAGAAATTAGATCTCAAGAACACTTCCCGCTCTTTAAAATCAAAAGTCGGTTACAATAGGAAAAAATGTGAATAGTGAATAAAATGAATCAATCGTCCTCGTTACATGTTAGCTACCTTCCCTATATATAGAGTTGGGAAAACGTAACTAATACGCAACATAAAATGTATAAAGTATTACACAAATTGGCCTTCAAAGAAATGACTAAAATTTAGCCCAAGAAGTGAAATTTCGAAGTTTGAAAACTTCCTTCAGCAACCCAGCGCTTTTAGTCTTCCTCGGAACATGCCTTTAACGCCCTTGACGTCCACAACACGCCTTCCAGCTTTCTAGCTTCACGCCTTCGCCGCTTGGAGATCCAGCTGAAGAATCAGAGCCAAACCACGCCTTCGAGCCTGGAGCCTCCACGCCTTCAGCTGCTCAGCGAGCCTTCAAGAATCCAGTCGTTTCAAACATCCACGCCTTTCCGCCAAAGCAAACCGCGCCTTCAGCTGCCTGGGATTCAGAAAATTAGAAGTTAAACACTTAGCCATTTTTCTAGAAACTCAACACAAAGTACTTCATGGCAGCAACTTCCCACCAAGATTTGGTCATGATGCACTGTGAATTAGAGAAAACTTAAAACATGAAATTCGTAACCCTTTGTCTCAACTTTCCATAGCCGTTTGAATCACCCAATTTGGAGCTAAAACGAGAAAGTTATGACCAAATTACTGAAGTGTGACAAAGCTTAAAACCCATGAAGCAACTCTTCAACACTTTGCCATTTGTTTTAAGCAACCATCTAACAATTAACCTACGACATGTCGTAGGCTAAATGTTCTTGTTCCAGAATTTGCCTACGACAAAATTTCTCTTCCTGAATTTTGCCCACGACATGTCGTGGGCAAAATTTTTTGCTTCAATAATGGCCTACGACATGTCGTAGGCCATTTTTTTGTCTTCTCAAGATTGGCCTACGACATGTCGTAGGCCAATTTCCTTTCCTATGCCAAACTGATGCCTATTGAGTGTAGTAAGTTATGCTCAAGTGAGATATGCAAGTGTTTGTCCAAATGAACTGAGCAAGTGGCCAAGGTGCAACGTTGCAAATGAAATGTATAAAAATGAGTAAATGTGCCATGCACAAACTTGTGAATGTTGGTACTAATAAGCATATAGTCTAGTGTTGTGAATGCTTGGTAGGATAAATGCATAGGTGTGGCAAAATATGGCCAAGTGTTTGACAAAGTATGTGGCAAGACTCGGCATCGTGCTTGGCAAGGTTGATGTGCCAAGTTGGCAAGGCTTGGCAAGATTGATTGGCAAGTCTTGGCACATTGGTTTGGCAAAGCTTGGCACGGTCCTGGCAAGGTCTTGGCACATTGGTTTGGCAAAGCTTGGCATGGTCCTGGCAAGGTCTTGGCACATTGGTTTGGCAAAGCTTGGCACGGTGTTGGCAAGGTGTTTGGCAAGACAAGTTAGCCGAGTTGGCAAAATGTTGGCCAAAAGTATCCATTCCAGAACAACACCCTACTTTCATGCCAAAATAAATGTGTCTTAGCCTCTGAATCAGCCTTGATGGTAAACTTAAAGATTTCTAGATCTTCCTCTTAGCTTTCCAATGAATCAAGAAACAACGCTCATCAGGTACCTGAAAACCCCCAAGAAATTATCATTCCAAAAAAAAACACCAAAACCCCCGTTTTGGGGGGCAGTCAGGGTTTGAACCCTAAAACGCCTAAAAATGATATTCCGAAAAGAAACTCATATTTCATAGTCTTTGCAACACAATATTGGAAAAATAGTTAAAACATAAGAAGTGTAATGCATTCGAAGAGTTTTCAGAAACGCCAAAGAACTCACCAATGGAATTAATATCAAGGAGTTAATGCCCAGATGAATTCTCACCAACCAAACATCTGCCAAAAACCCTAAATTTAGCTTACCAAATTCCTTTCCGGTTCAATCCATTTTCCTAGTTAATTTTGGATCTCTCAACCTTTTCCAATTAACATCAAGCACACAATTGCCTAAGTTCATCATCATTTTTTGTCTCTTTTAACCATTTTAGTACAACCAATTACCAACCACATAAATGCACCACAACAAACAAATCATTGCACTAACTTATGAAAAACAAGCCAAAAGCTAAGTGTATTAATCCATTTAAGTTGGTATAAAACCAACTTATCATAGTCCTTGCTATCATCTTCATACTAGAAGATGTGATCTTCTGTCTAAAATTATCTTGTTTTTATCATGTCCAAAATTAAAATTATATCGTGGGGTTCACTCATTTCTTGGTTAGGGTGTAATAATTATGAAGTGATTTTAGTAATATTTATACTTTTAGTCCATAATTTTAGTTAAACTATGTCGTTTCGAAAATTAGATAGAATATGACAAGATAATATTAGACAGAATATCTGATCTCGCATACTGAGCACAAACTCGCATCATTAGTAAATGTAAAGATAACATGACCCTCAGCATCTCTTATAACTTCTAACATTTTTTAGACCTTCTCACAAATATGCAACGATCACACATTTATATTTTTCTTGTCTTTGGTAGTATAGATTGATATAGAATTGTGAAGGAAATTTCGACAAGCCAAAAATCCTTTTTTTTTTGTTAAAAATGTTGAAAGAAAAAAAAAATCAATCCTTTAGAATGATTCATAACATTAGATGATAAAATATGTTTGTATTTTTCTTACAGATTACAAAGGAAACAGTATGTTGCATGAATTTGAGAAAGAACGCATGATAATCTATGATAATCAGGCAAAATTAAATTGAAAAAAATCAATGCCAAGATCTATTAACTAATATTTGCTACCATAAGCAATTCATGCATGCGCATATTTGTTTTTCTATTTTTTATCTTACCATTTATTTTACATTTTTAAAATAATATGGTCATTGATACATTGAGCTTTGTATAACATTGTTCGATTAATTTATATGTGTATCTTTTATCCTATTCGGTATTCTATAACCTTTTGTCGGAAAGAGCAAGTGTTCTACATCAACATAGGAGGAAAAAAAATAAAAGGTTGATTAATAAGTCTAATTATAATATACTTATTGATCCTCTTTATTACACTCCTAGAATTTGAAGTAGTTAACATTTAGTATAAAAAACCACAATAATAATTGTGTTTAGTGCAAATGAGTTTGGTTTCAATGTTGCAAGTCACATTAGAAAAGGGTTAAAGGGAAAAAAAACCCATCAAATTAATGTCTACATAGAGTTAACTTTCATGAATTGGGTTTGAGGTGAGTTTTTTTTTTTTTTTTTTACTTGGCAAATCCGTACATGGGGTGAGATGCCAATTCAAATTTTATTAATGTTTAAAAATCCAAAAAAGATTGGGTGGGGGACAAAAAAACCGAAACCTTCACATACATGACAATAAGTAAAATGTAAAAAAATGTGAAGTACTACACCCTTACATTAAAAAAAAAACTTATATATTTTGTAAACCTAAAAGAAGGAACTTGCAACCCATCCATTTCAATTGTTCTGAGGACTTGAAACAGTAATTCTTCAAATCTCCCATAAATCTTCCTTCCTTGAATGTCAAGGCCACCATTAACAAGATTAATGCCTGCCGTTCGATTAAATTCACTACAAATGCATGAAATTGAATTCGGGAAAGTAACTTTAGCTCAATTTTATTCACCAATGGAGCAATCTTCCAAGGCTTGGCCACATCCCCACAGCAAAGAGCAAAGTTTTATATGGATTTAAGTAAAGAAAATAAAGTATTTAATAAGTTTATATGCAGTTCAAGCCCTAAAAAGTTATGTTTTTTAAGTTTAATTTGAATTTCTACCATAACTCTTCCTTCCTTGAATGTCAAGGCCACCATTAACAAGATTAATTATAATACCCATGACCAAATTGAGGGCTATTCCATAAATAGGGAAAATTATAGGGGCTGTTTTGCAGAATTGGAAACGTTGGTCTTGAACCCAACGTTTTCCAGCGTTGTTTGCCATTCTTTCCTTCAACATTTTTCCCCTATTTCTCTCCATTTAGGGCAGCAAGAAGAAAGATATGATTGAAGGAGATAAGAGCTCAATTTCCACTCAAATTGCACTCTACATAAGGTAAAGAAACTCTCTAGTCCATTATCTAAGTTAATCTCTTTAATTAGAGTCCTAAAATAGTAAGGGTTTGAAGATTTTATTGTGATATGATATGGGTTTAATCCCATAAGTTTAAGAACCCTTATATGAGGATTTGAGCATGCATTTGATTAGGAATAGAACATGAATAGATGGATTTAAGTCAATGTGAGATGATATTTTGATTAAAGGAAATTGTGAGAGTAATATATGTAATGGGTTTTGGAATTTTAAGGAAAATGAAGTGTTCTTAGCCTAAGAAAGGTGTCTAAAGGTTGTTAGACTCTATTTAATGATCATTTTATTATATATGCATGTTTTATAGGAAAGTGACTTGAAGAAGTGGTGGAAATCTTAGAGTTAGTGCAATGGTGGATTTTGATTAAAGGTAAGTGGTTTGATATTCCTTTATGTTTTAATATGCTTTTGATGAAACATATTTTGAGAACTTGGTATGTTGTGATATGAAAAATGGATTGAGCATGTATTAGCTTGTGATTTTAATGTATGTAAATTGTATGCAGTGGCTTTTGTGAAAGCAAAGTATTTGATGAATGATTTAAATGAATTTGAAGTGTTATGAGCTCTTGAATGTTTCTTGGAATGATTGGTAGGAACATGTTCCAATTCATTTATTATTTGGCCTATCTAGCGGGATTAATAGCTAGAAAATCATTTGTCATTTGGCCTACCTGACGGGATTAACAGTCAGGAACTGGATCCAGTTATGTACCGAGAGTAACTTGAACCATTCATGAGCTAAATGACAAGTATTCAATTGTATTTGTGAATGTGATTTGATAAATAATTGTGCCACTTGCTATTTGTATATATACATATGTGTGTGGATTGGAAATGTTTCCAAATATGATTTTCATGTGTTGAAATGCTTTGCGAAAGTATATAATGTATAATGTGCTCAATCCGATAAAGGAATGACACTATCACTTACTGGGCATAGTGTATGCTTATACCACATATATCGTTGTTTTTGCAGATTTTGTGGAAGATGGAAAGCACAGATAGCTATTTTGTGGATTTTGTAGTTATGTGAAGATATAGAAAATTGTATAGATGTTTGGATAGAACGGTATTGGAGCAGTAGATCTCTATTTTGATGTATATAGCTCAAGATGATTAGAAAAGAAACGTATATTTTGTGTTTGTAAGTGTACTCGTTAGTTGGAAGTTGTATATACAGTGTTGTGTATGATATTGTGATTTTGAAGAGAGATATGTGTCATATATATATCAACATGTAGGTTTGAATGTGATCTTGTGGAAATGAGAATTTGAAAATGTACATATTGTCTATTAGGTAATGTGTGGCCTATGTATATGTACTTTTGGGATAGTCAACTTTGTGAACAGGAGGCTTCGCACGTTTGGATTCGGTTTCCAATCGTGTGGCCGTGTCATGTCGGATTTGGGGCGTGACATTTAAGTGGTATCAGAGAGTAATTCGATAACAATGTGTGCATATAAGAGAGGAAACGTCAACTTATGTTAGAATGGTTAATGTTGAATCATTCTCGTTCCTTCTTTTGGATATAGTAAAAGATTCTTAGTGTAATGATGTTTATAGTCGTGTAAATAAGTAAAATGAATTATAATGAATGTTTTGGGTTGTTGGAACGATGTTTTATTTGATTTTGGTGTATAGATTTCATGATAGTTTGAAAAGGAAGTGTAGGTTGAAAAATGAAGTTTCGGACGGTACTTTCGGACGGCTGGGGTCGTCCGAACCTAAGTTTCGGACGTCTGAAACTATGAATAGTGCGTCCGATCCTATTTTTGAATTTGGTTTCAAATTTTGTTTTCCGAATCACTTGTACAATTGGGCAATTGGATTTCTTGCATCCTACTACATCTTTTGAAAATCACTTAAGACCCTAAGTCTCTCAAATGTTGTACTTGTTAGGAATAACATTGTTTTTGTCTTTTCTTTCTCCTTTCTCTTCCTTTCTTTTAATGCTCATACGAAATGAATATTCGGTTGATCTGTTACATTGGGATTATGGTACAAAATAATGGGAGTGAAGAGAATCCTGACATTGTGATAGTGGAATAAGAATCACTAGAGAATGATTATTATTTCAGTTTTTTATCAATTGAAATGCATTGGGAAATTGATTTTCGAGAAACAATTGGGATTACCTATCTTACATAAGGAAATTTATTCGGGAGTCAAGGTGAACATTGGATGCTTAGGTTTGAAAAAAAAACAAAGAGTTTAATGGCATTTTTCAATAAGAAATTATTAGTGCTTACAGATGATGCACGAAAAGATGTATTCGAAATTAGTGTGTACATGAGATACATAAGATTAAATATTAAGAACGGAATTAGAATTTTGTAATGGGAATATAAGTTTGATATAGCTTATGATGGATGGATGATTAATTAATTTAAATTGAAGAATAGAGTATTGACATACATTCTTAATAATTCTTTGCTAAGTATTACGATCTATATGGTAAGAAGTCGTTGATAGTATTACATTTATGTGAAGATTTACACCCTTATGAGAAATTCTCACCATGAAACATCGAATGCTATGTGAACTAGTTAATGTGCAACAATTTGATGGTGTAATAGATTTATGTGTTTGGGAGATTTTTGAAGAATGAATGAGAGCTAAAAGGATAACAATGAAAGAGAAAACTTTTACACATTAAAGTATATGTCAAAGAAGAATATAGAATTTGGAGGAAGGATATAGTGGCTTAGAGATATGATCAAATATGGCTCGAGGTATCTATATCTATGTCTTGTTTTAAAAGTTAAAAAGTTGATGTCGAAGGAAATTATATTATTGGTGACTAAGGCAATTAACTGATGCTTACAACTAATACAAAGTGATTGTTTAAGGAAATGATTCTATTTGACAATACCATGTATTGCGTAAATAAAGGTAGGAATAATATAAATGGCACGAGAATTTAAGCACATTCGATCTAGGAAAATCCCACTAGTTAAGATCATTCAGAAGAATCATAATGTTGAGGAAGTTACATGGAAAATATGAAGTTGCTTTTGGGATCTATTAATTGAGGCTTCTTGTATACCTCTTTCTAACTGATTTCTACTAGAATTGGAGTAAAGCTAAGTTATAGAATTTGTGGGTTAAGGTTTATGCCTTACGACACTGATATTGGGTGTTGCTTCTCTTTAAATTTCGTGTGATAAACTATTTTGGGATTTTGATAAAGATGAAGAAGGTTGTGCAAATGGTTTTTGGATGTTAGCATGAAAGTGTGAGAGTCCTATATGTTGATTATGTTTGTAGAATCCTTTCATGGATTGGGTTAAAGTTTCAAAGGTTTTCAGATTTGTGAGATTTTCTCTATAATATTTTGTGAGGAAAATATTTTGTTGCTTAATATCATTTAGCATTTTAATTGAATTGCAAGTACGAAACAACTTAGCATTTATATTCCTTGATAGACTTCATGTGACTGCAACAGCATTTCACAATTAATTCTTATGTCTTTTAACCCATTTGGTGTGATGCTTAAAAGGAAACGTGGACTGAAATTTGAAGTTTTATTCATAATGGAATTGCATGCCTGTCGATTTCAAACTGATTTTCGACTTAGTTGTACGCATAATTTGAAACTGATTAAAACATAAAAGTTTTAGTATTATAAACCTAGTTTTGTATGGTTTTGATTTCACGTTATTCTGATTTTTGGCTGCAAAGTTATGGCTATTTAAACCAGGCTTGCCAGGACAGAATTTTGTCATGGAACATCAATGCTTTCAGCAGTTTTTGATGTTTTGTTTTTGCTTTGTGTACACAGAATCCTGGACTTTTTATGACACAAGAACTTTAGAATTTTGAATCTTGTTTAATATGGCTTTGATTTCACACTGTTTGGATTTTTGGTTGCCAAGTTATGTTCAACTGAAGCAACTTTGTCAAGACTGAAATCTGTACAGAATTTCAGTGCTATATGAAGATTGAACAGCTTTTGAAAGGTTTTTGTAAGGTGAATTTTGGGATTTCTAGAACATAAAAGTTTTAACATTCGGAATATAGTTTCATACACTTTTGATTTCACATCATTTGGACATTTTGTTACCAAGTTACATCAATTTGAAATCACTATGGCCAAACTGATTTTGTTACGGGATTTCAGCCAATACAACAAAGTTGAACAATTTTTACAGCACCTTGTAAACTGAATCTTGTGTTTTCTAAACCACAAAAGTTCTAGGATTTGGCTTCAATTTTTATACGGTTTTGGATTCACATTATTTGGAGTTTTGATTTCAAAGTTATGACTATTTGAAATCACCATGTCAAAGCTGAAATTTGTTAGTGAATTTCAGTCATTATAGCCACTTTGGAAAAAAAAATTTACAACTCTTTATAAATCGAATTGAGAATTTCCTACAACATTGACTTTTTAGGATTTTGATTCCATGTTTACACCATTTTGGGTTCATATCATTTTGATATGCCGTTGCCAAGTTATATTGACTTGAACTAAACATGACTTTTCTAAATTTTGATACAAGAATTTCATATTATTCTTTAAACTAACTTTTGAACAAGTTCCATGTGGAACTTGGTATTCAAAGAAACATGAATGTTTTACCATTCGAAATCTAATTTCATATAGTTTTTTATTTTTGTTATTTTGATCTTTGGCTATGGAGATTTAGTCATTTGAAACCACGTTAGCAAAGTTGAAACTTAGTTACAACTTTTGTGACCATGATCGGAGACTAATGTAAGTGCTTTCATGACAAATTTTGAGGATTTATAAGACATAATACCTTGTAGGTTTTAAAGTTTAGTGTTGTTGGGTACCAAACCTAAATTTATCCGATTCGTTCCCATCATGTGTGAAAGGGAAGAATGAGTCGTATTAGGAATCTGTGATTATGGATTTTGTTAGTGGTTTACTGAAAACAATGACGGGCCAAGATTTGTGTATAGATTTTGCGAAAGTTTTAATAAAACATTAGGGACTAAGATGAGCTTAGCACAGTTTTCATCCACATACGGATGGTCTATCAGAAAGAACCATTCAAACACTTGAGGATATGTTGAGAGCAAGTGTTGAGACGAAGAACAATTTCATAGGTAAAGGTACAATGATTTAAGCACACCCCTCGTGAACTTGGGAGTTGAAAGAAAATGTGAAAGAAAAATATCCATACTTGCTTGAGAAACAAGATACGTTAAGTTTCGAGGCCGAAATTTTTTATAAGGAGGGTAGAATATAATACCCATGACCAAATTGAGGGCTATTCCATAAATAGGAAAAATTATAGGGGCTGTTTTGCAAAATTGGAAAAGTTGGTCTTGAACCCAACGTTTTCCAGCGTTGTTTGCCATTCTTTCCTTCAACATTTTTCCCCTATTTCTCTCCATTTAGGGCAGCAAGAAGAAAGATATGATTGAAGGAGATAAGAGCTCAATTTCCACTCAAATTGCACTCTACATAAGGTAAAGAAATTCTCTAGTCCATTATCTAAGTTAATCTCTTTAATTAGAGTCCTAAAATAGTAAGGGTTTGAAGATTTTATTGTGATATGATATGGGTTTAATCCCATAAGTTTAAGAACCCTTATATGAGGATTTGAGCATGCATTTGATTAGGAATAGAACATGAATAGATGGATTTAAGTCAATGTGAGATGATATTTTGATTAAAGGAAATTGTGAGAGTAATATATGTAATGGGTTTTGGAATTTTAAGGAAAATGAAGTGTTCTTAGCCTAAGAAAGGTGTCTAAAGGTTGTTAGACTCTATTTAATGATCCTTTTATTATATATGCATGTTTTATAGGAAAGTGACTTGAAGAAGTGGTGGAAATCTTAGAGTTAGTGCAATAGTGGATTTTGATTAAAGGTAAGTGGTTTGATATTCCTTTATGTTTTAATATGCTTTTGATGAAACATATTTTGAGAACTTGGTATGTTGTGATATGAAAAATGGATTGAGCATGTATTAGCTTGTGATTTTAATGTATGTAAATTGTATGCAGTGGCTTTTGTGAAAGCAAAGTATTTGATGAATGATTTAAATGAATTTGAAGTGTTATGAGCTCTTGAATGTTTCTTGGAATGATTGGTAGGAACATGTTCCAATTCATTTGTTATTTGGCCTATCTAGCGGGATTAATAGCTAGAAAATCATTTGTCATTTGGCCTACCTGACGGGATTAACAGTCAGGAACTGGATCCAGTTATGTACCGAGAGTAACTTGAACCATTCATGAGCTAAATGACAAGTATTCAATTGTATTTGTGAATGTGATATGATAAATAATTGTGCCACTTGTTATTTGTATATATATATATGTGTGTGGATTGGAAATGTTTCCAAATATGATTTTCATGTGTTGAAATGCTTTGCGAAAGTATATAATGTATAATGTGCTCAATCCGATAAAGGAATGTCACTATCACTTACTGGGCATAGTGTATGCTCATACCACATATATCGTTGTTTTTGCAGATTTTGTGGAAGATGGAAAGCATAGATAGCTATTTTGTGGATTTTGTAGTTATGTGAAGAGATATAGAAAATTGTATAGATGTTTGGATAGAACGGTATTGGAGCAGTAGATCTCTATTTTGATGTATATAGCACAAGATGATTAGGAAGGAAACGTATATTTTGTGTTTGTAAGTGTACTCGTTAGTTGGAAGTTGTATATATAGTGTTGTGCATGATATTGTGATTTTGAAGAGAGATATGTGTCATATATATATCAACATGTAGGTTTGAATGTGATCTTGTGGAAATGAGAATTTGAAAATGTACATATTGTCTATTAGGTAATGTGTGGCCTATGTATATGTACTGTTGGGATAGTCAACTTTGTGAACAGGAGGCTTCGGACGTTTGGAGTCGGTTTCCAATCGTGTGGCCATGTCATGTCGGATTTGGGGCGTGACATTAATGCCTGCCGTTCGATTAAATTCACTACACATGCATGAAATTGAATTCGGGAAAGTAACTTTAGCTCAATTTTGTTCACCAATGGAGCAATCTTCCAAGGCTTGGCCACATCCCCACAGAAAAGAGCAAAATTTTATATGGATTTAAGTAAAGAAAATAAAAAGTATTTAATAAGTTTATATGCAGTTCAAGACCTATAAAGTTATGTTTTTTAAGTTTAATTTGAATTTCTACATACTAATTGAATTTCTTGTTGAACACCTTCGAAATTTTCAAGTGACAAATTTATTTAATTAAATAGTTACAATTATAAAATAGTCTTTAAGTAGAATATTATAACTATTAACTATCCAAATAATAAATTATCAAATAATAAATTACAAAATAATAAATGGGGCTTATGCCTCAAGTGAACTTTAGCAAACATCGAGAATTACTAATATTAAATTCTCAAACAAGAAGAGGAACTTTGATGCGTTAGTAACTAGATTATTTTGGCAAATTTTCCTGGTATATGGTAGAAACTAATAATGCATTATTTTTTCTTGAACAAACTACTAATGGATCAATTATGCAAACCTTCTACATGTGCAGTTGTAGAGTGAGTGATTGGTAGATTTTTATGAATCAAAATATTTTCAGAAATTTGAATTGTTTTCTTTTATAAACTTTGTAAATATTGTTGCATTTCTCACAAGTTGCTTTATCTTTGGTATTATAATTCAGCCATTTATAAGTAAAGAAACTATAAATGGTTACTAATAAATGTCAATTTGCATTTGATATCTTTTGTTGTCATTTAGTCATCCTTTTAGAATTTGCTTTGGACAATCAAATATTCATCATTAATCTTTGAGGGTTTGAAAATGTGAGATTTTCAGGTATGACGATAATTTAGAGTATAAAAATGAGAAATTAATTGACTCTTATAGAAACAATTTTATTGCACCACCATATATATGCTTAGATCTTGAACTTCATTAATATCATTGTTTGTACTTTCAATATTCCCTGCCATTTTAATTTTATTGTATAACCAATAATTCATGCAATCAGTATATATCACTTAAACTTTTTAACATAAATTACCTTAGATCATCTTTTCAATGAGATGTTCTACTTATCTGGACATAAGATAAATGTGGTTTGGTTGAAAAAAAGTATTTTTGGGCAAACATTTTTTTTTTTTGTTGTTGTTGCCTTGCAAAAGACATTTATTTACAAAGAACTCCAATTATAATATTTTGGAAGAATTTGTATTAAATGTGCGTTTCAAACTTTTATTATAAAATGAGGTGCAACTTTAATATATTAATTAATAAGGGCGTTGAAATAACTTTATTATGTTCTATAATTAGTTAAACACTTTAGTATCCTTCTTACAAATTATGAAACAGATTACGTTGAAACTTTAACATTCCATCTTTTATTCAATCTTTTATTTGTTTTTATTAATTTTTTGTGGATAAAATTTGAGGGTAATTCAACTTAATTATTATTTATCTTAAATAGTAAAATATACTCATTATCATACTTTTTTGAATTGTTAAGATTTTTTTGTCATGTCTTAAATAACAAATATACTTATTATCAAATTCTTTTCATGAATATAGTTATTATATCAAATTATCTTAAATCGTAAATATATTTTTGTCATGATTATATTTAAAATAAAAAATAAATAAATAACCCATCACCACTGGAGAAATACAACTCTAAAAATAAAAAATTAATAATTGTATGTGCTAATTACCTATTTATTAAATGATTATTTCAATAGGGGTAAAATTAATAATGACCCATTACTAATGAATAAATAACCCATTACCTAATAGAATTTAATAATGACTAAAATTAAAATGAAATTTTATGGATAACAATTAAGAAAAATTAATATGAAAATTTATTGATAATATGAAACAGTAAATTATGAAAGTTTAAAATAGTTAAGAATTGGATTAGTGTATTTTAGTAATAAAAGGATAAAGGAAGTAAGTTAGTATAAAAATTTATCGATAACAATTATGAAACATAAATGATGAAGAGTTTAAGATAATTAAGAATTAGATTGATGCATTTTAGTAATAAAAGGATAGAGGAAGCAAGTGTTTGATCGTGATTTGTTCTGATTGATGGAAAGTTTAACAAAGTCTTTTGTTAATTGTATAAACAAATATAGATATTTTAATGTCCTTACAAATAAATATGTTAAAGTTGCACCCCATTTGATAATAAAGGTATGAAATGTGCCCTTAATACAAATTCTCCCTAATATTTTTATGTAGCTTATCATCGAATAGTTTTTTTGTTAAATGATTACAAATTTTTTAATTGTGTACATTATTAAGGGATAATATCCCACATCAATTAAATAACAACACTTGAACTAATTAATAAGATCTTTAGGTTACTTCACCCATGGTCAATTAGTTTTGGGTTGAATGCACAAGACTTCTTTGATATACTAGCAAAACAGCTGGTTTGAATTTAGCCCTTTCAAACATGACTAGGATAAAAAAAAAAAAAAGAAAAATCTGAAGTCATGTTTGAGAGGGGATATTAAGGGATAATATCTCACATAGGTTAAATAAGAACACTTGAACTAATTAATAAGATTCTTAGGCTAATTCACCAATTGCTAAATAGTTTTTGGTTGGATGTACAAGACTTCTTTGATATTCATAATCATATCATTTCATCCTTCATAAAAATTCTCATTACTTTGCTCCAAGAAAAAATCATAGATCATCTGTTTTTTGCTTGTGTGATTCATTTTTGTTCTTTAATTAGTTCCATTCCAAATTTTACTTTCCCATTTTTTCAGTCCATCTTAAGTTATTAGCTTATTTCTGTAATGGTGTTTTGGCTCTACAATTAACTTTTTTTGTTTATTATATAAGTATAATTTTAATCATTCGACAATAAAATAAAAATTTCTATCACAACTTAGTATTAATAAGGAATATGAATTTTTTATACACCATATGATAGCTTCACTCACTTGGAGTTCTAACTCAATAAATAAAAATTCCATTTAATTGGGATTCCAATGTCCTAAAAATATATATATATATTCCATATTATCACTAATTTTTTTAGTCTATTTTTTAGTTTGTTTTTTTTTCGCTTGTTTCGTATTATCATTAAGAAAAGTGAGAAGATTTTCTTTCCCCACTTTCAATGTATCTCTGTCACTATTGAGATTGTAAAATGCAAGAGATGACTATGATTCACATCTACAAAATGAAGAGGTTCTATTAATATTATATATAAAAGCAACGTCAGTATTTTTTTTATCTATTTTACTCAAAATGAGATATTGTTAAGACTTACAAACGATTGCATCCCTCATACATAGGGGCTTATCATTAAAAAAAAAAAAAAAAAAAAAGAGAGATTCTATTAATAGTCGTATGACCATTCAATCAAGGTATATGACAGAGCTTCTTACAAAGAAGTCAAAAAATCATTTCTAACAGCACTGTGTATGATTCTTTTTGCTTTACATAGCACAAAATTCTTTAGCTGTGGGTGGAAATAATATTCCTTGAAGGGCTGTTGGTAGTATGTTGCTTGCCAACGAGCTGATTAGGATCCAGTCAAATTTGAGTGTTGTACTTTGAACACTCAGGAGATATATCATCTTCAAATGGGGAATGTCTCTCTTCGTTTTGAACAACTTGATTGCATATATATATATATATATGTGAAGCAACATTATCTGCTCCAGGAGAAGAGATTAGCAGAGAAGATCATCTAAACCCTAAACCCAAGATGAATAACCTGCACACACAAAATTTAAAGTTTATGATTACAAAATATTATGAATAACAATAATATTGCGAAACCATTTGACATGCACAGAAGAAAGATGGAAGATGAAAAAGGTGAAAAATTTTAGAAAATCTATAGTAAAATAAATTAAAAGTACATACATTCTGGTAGATCATTAATTCAATAAAGATGAAAATCCAAAAAGAATTCATCATATTTTAGGATTAACACTGTTGTTGTGGTCATTATCATCTGGCTTCAAACAAGAAGCTTGATCCATCTTATTCTATTTGTGAATACTTTTAGAATGAGACGATATTGGATGATATCTTTATGATGTTATATAAGTGATGTTTATATAAATGCACTTGGTAAGGTTTTTGGTACTTTTATTGGTAATTAAGAAGTTTTTAAGGCTGGTTGGTGGCTGTTAGTTAGAATTTATTACAATATTAATGATTTTCTTGAAAGTTGTAAAGTAATTAATGGGAATTAATTGCATTCCCTTGTATAATACTATTGACCAAAAAGGGAAAATGAAAAAAAAAATCACAATAGCATAGAATATGACTGAATTAGATTCTTTCCATTTTATTAGGGTGTAAACAATCGATCCCTTAAAGAGTTCATAATTCAGAAGTACTTTTACAAAGGAAAACCATATATGTAAAAAATATCCTTGCTTATATAATTGACATGCAAAAAATCTAAACTAAATCACAACGACTCGCCAATTTTTTGCCCACCAATTCATTAATCAATTTTAGATTTGGTATTATTTAACTATGAGGTATTCTCCGATGAAACGAGTTTATATATGCGACATACATAAGCGTGTAGTTTAGTTTTTCGTATCACTTTTTATTTTAAATATTGTTACTTCATACGCGAATAATTAATACTTGATACACGAATCAATACTTGTTTAATATTGATACACTAAAATTGATATTTTATACGCGAAAAAATAATATTATGAATGCAAAAATGATACTTTGTTAATATTGTATGCTAACATTCAAAGTTGATACACGAACAAATGATACTTGTTACGCGACAAATTGATACTTTATACGTGAAAAATTATACTCCATTTGATTTACAATAAGTGTCATTTTAAAGTTTTTCATACTTATTAAGAAATACTTAAAAATGACTAAAATATCCCTCATTAATGTTGATCATTATTACTAAAGAGTAACAAACTTTTGTTGGAATACGTTTAAACCAATCAAATTAAGTTTTCTCTCTCATTTCATTAAAAAAAGGTAAAATTATAAATAAATTGCATATTAGGCTAAAACGATATTTATATTGAAACAAAGCAAAACATCTTAAATGTTAGTTAAAATTGGATCAGAGGGAGTACTTTATACGTGACCAAATAATACTTTTAAGCTAGTTATAATAATACTTGGTTACTATTAATATGCTAACATTGATTTTTTATACGTGATAAAATAATACGTGGTACACGAAAAAATTAATATTTAATAAGCGAATAATTGATACATGATACACAGAAAATTGATACTTGATATGTGAATTATAATGGAAATTAACAAAATTATCAATTTCATATCTTGTAAGTAATTAATGATACGTGAAAAAATATTGATACTTTATACGCTAAAAATTGACACTTTATATGTGAACGTTCATACTTGATAAACAATTTTGATTGATGCACGAAAAAATATAGATGCTCAATATGCGAAATTATATACTTTTGAAAGTATCAAATTGATACTTTTCCAATTAATATTGATACGCAAAAACTAGTACTCGATATCTAATTAATATTGATATTCGATACGTCAGAATTTATAAAAGTTTCGAATTGATACTTGATACGCTAATCAAATGGATACTTTTGTATTTAAATTTGATACTTTTTGCATTGATAACGGACACTTTAAATGGTTACCTGACAAAATGCATAAGTAATTATTACAAAATTATTAAGTTCCAAGAAACCAAATGAAATGAAACGAAACGTTATTATCCATTGGAACCTTTTTATGATACTTCTTATGTTGATATGTGATACTGTGAAATCGATTCTTTATATGCGAATGATAATAAAAAAAATGTATCAGATTCATACACTGTTAGTAAAAATATTGATATGCAAAAAATATTGATACTTTATACCCGATTTTATACTTTTAGAAGTGTCATATTGATACTTTTGGATCTAAATTGATGCTTGATAAGATAACCATATTGATACTTTTGAATTTAATGTGATACTTTTTAGAGGGAAAATTATCCTTTAAATGCCTACCAGTAACAAACTTAATAAGTAATTATTACACAACAAGTTTCAAGATAACTATTTTTTTTATTTGGCTAACCTCATATTGAGGGTGGTCACCACTCTGCATTTTATTAGATTAATTTGTGAATGATGGATATACCCTAAAATCATTCTTACATTTAAGGTACTTCTTATAGTTGGATCCATGTACAAAAGCCTATGTCTAATAGATCCAGCAAACAAGAAGCTATTAAAATGTAAAATTGGAGTACTTCCTCCATTTACAAGAGTCCTACTATATATGAACAAAAGACTCTTATCCCAAGGAGTGACAAAAGGTCCTATGTTATTAGGACGGATTACAAAATAATGAATTACATTTGAGTTTCGGCAGTTCCTTTTAGCTTGTTTCACAGCTGTTCCTTCCCACATGCTGTTACTTGGCAAACTACCAAACAGCACAGACAAAGTTACTGTAGCAAATCTTCCAATTCGATCAGAGGGACCTGGAGACATTGGCTTGCTTTCCAGATTTTTAGCATTCCAGAAATGAAAGGAGATAAATGAGAGATAAAAGAGATGAGCAGACAGAAGGACTCATTCCCATTTAGAGTTCTCAACCAAAGAATGTATCAGCACAGCTTCATCTCAGAGTCCATAACAGTGCCCTAACTTCAGCAGGCATGACATTTTAAACTTTTTCAATGGCAACCTGTCCTAACTTCAGCAGACAGGAGCCCTTACCTGAGGATAGTTCTTTTTGGATAAGGAAGCTGTGACTTATTGCACAGCAAGAGCTTACACAGAGCTGGGAAAGCATCAGCACCATCCTTCCCATTTTTTGCAATCCAAACAGCTACTTTATTACCTTCTACAGGACTAATGGAGAAACAGCAGTGGAGTTGCAATTGTTCCAGTTTCCACCCTTGATTCGATATGGACCAGTGCATGGCCTCCCTGTCTTCTAGCAATTTATGGAATTCTTGGTGGTTAGTTTCCAGAATTATATTGTTACATCCCATCGCCTTGCAGCCTATAAATCCTTGGTAAGCAATGTCCAGCAATCCATTTAACGCAGCAATACCTGCAGGATTGATCCAATCATAATAGCAATGTAAAATTTTTAAAAGCTCACCTTGATGGTCTCTGATCATTGCAGCAGCTGTGAGGGTACCCATGACAGACTTGTGAGCTACATTAATTTTAACCCAATGTTGTGGAGCCTTCTGCCATTTAATTAGCTGAATCCTAACTCTATTTCTATAAGAGTTCACCACATTCCAGAAAGTGCCCCAGTCATTTGGATCCCATTTGATGTGAGGAAACTTGATTTGAAGGAGCCTTGAGGCCAGGATGAGGACTTGATGGATGAAACGAAATGACAACTTAAATAAAAGGAAACGTCATTATAAATTTAAACCCATTCATTGCACTAGGCCTGTAAACAAGTCGAGTCGAGCTCGAGTACCTCCATAATCGAGCTACTCGAGCTCTGAAATGGTGGTACTCGAGCTCGATCGAGTAGGCAATTTTCGTGCTCGAGCTCGAGCTCGACTTCGAGTACCGAGCTCGAGCTCGATTTTTAATTTTTTTTTAATTTTTTTTTAATTTTTTTTTTAATTTTTTAATTTTTTTTAAATATTATTTTTTTAAAATTGTAGGATATAATTGTAATTTTTTAAAATTTAGTAAGGTAAAATGATAATTTAGTATAAAATTAAGGTCTAAAATATAAATATAAGTTGCTTAAAATATAATTTATCAAATGTTAGGGACTAAAAAATAAATATAAAAAAATTTAAAAATATATATATATGGGATCGAGTAGCTCGCGAGCTACTCGATCCTTTGAAAACTGAGCTCGAACTCGAGCTCGAGTCGAGTAGTTGACCGAGCTGCTCGCGAGCTGCTCGCACCCCTACATTGCACTTTCAAATTTCTCTAATAATAAATACTTATCATCCCCTTCAAACAATCGCATCATTTCGCTCTACTACATATACAAACAACCCACACTCACAAATCAACACTACTTTGTGGAGCAAATAGTGAAATACTTGTAAGAAAATCGACATAGTAACAATGCAGCAGAAAATATAATAATTATATTATAATTGATTTTAATAGGATTTTTAATGATAAAGATAATTTAGTCACAGATCTTCTAAGATAGGATAAATTAAATAACTTTAATCTATCATTAATTTAACAATTAATTTATTTATATTTATAGATCAAGAGTGGTCTCTAAACAAGACATCATGACCACCTAAGAGTTAGAAAAAGTCAATTGATCGACTTCACCTATCCATGAACCAAATACTATGTAATTGTCATCCTTTCACCATCCTATATCTCAATTAGTACAAGAGTAAAGTATAAGTCCCAACTCTTTATTGTACTAATATTTTCTTTCTTTTTATCAAAATTCAACTCACTGTAAATAAATTTAGAACACTTCTAAATTCACTTACTCATTTACGCGTATTTTGAGTTGAACTTCAACAAATGGCGCAAAAAATGAATATACTCTCTCACTATTAGAAGTGGTGAATCCTATATCGATCATAAACTATCAATCTGTGTTTCTTGTCATATCCAATGTCTACCGCTCACAAAACCAATTATAGTAATGGACAAATAGAGTCAAAATATAACTTCCACACTAGAGATACTCTTATGATCTCAAATCAAAGAATCGCTTACACTATCGTCACGTAGAGATTATACCATCGGCACTCAAATAGTTAACGATTTGAAAATCTCTAAGCGGATCATTCCAGTGAACTTAGTCTCTAATGATTCACCCATGTATCACTATATATACTAGTCTATCCACATTAACAATGTCCTTATTATTGTTAATACTATGACAAGGAAAATTTAAGAATAATAAATATTATTCTAAGGAGTTTATCATATTGTATATATATATCGATATATATGTTACAAAATGATAAATATGCCATATCATTATTGCATAAAAGTATATAATCATTCTTCTATTATGGCTCAAACCAATCATTCAGTACTTTAAACTAAATGAATGAACATGACTATCATGTTTCTTTTGGGATAATGGTTTAGTAAGTGGAATAATTATATTATCCTTTACAGGAACCTCTTCTATCTTTACTTAAATTCCACCACTGGTTATTCTAATCAAATGATAAAATTTTAGTACATGTTTGGATAAATGATGAGAGCTTAGCTCCTTAACTATTGAAGAAATTATTTCCATCCAAACAATCTTGTAGCAACTTTTCAAGCAGCTATATACTCAATCTCTATTGTAGAATTGCTTTAGTTTATAAATGAACTTTTATAATTTTCATACTTTGTTGGGTATTTAGACATAAAAACCCTTAGATTGTATTATATACTTATTCTTTTGCAAATTATAGCAAGTAAACTCTTAATGGATTTTAACATGACAACTGGTAAAAAGGTTTCATCATAGTCAATACTATGATTTTGTGTAACCTTTAATGACCAATATTCATGATTTATAGGTAACAATATTACCATCCATATTTATCTTCTTTTGAAAACTTATTTACACCCTATGAGTTTTATCCCTTCAGGTGGATTGATTAAAGTCCATACTTTATTGTCATACATGGAATCCATTTTAGATTTGATGTTTCGAAATTACCTTTTATAGTTCTTATCAAATAAGAGTTCTTTGTAGATAGTAGGTTTATCATTCTTAATGATAAAATTTATCTTACTAAACCTACATTTTACTTGTGTATTGTGAGTTTCATGTTCTACTGCATCACCATGAGGTACAAGCTTTAGTTTTATATCTTTTTCATTACTAAATTATGATTTAAGAACTTAATAAAGTTCTATATGCTCTCACTTATCTTTTTTAAAATAAACTATTTTTTCTAGAAATATGACAAGTTTTGAGACAAACATTTTGTGCTGAATGATATTATATAAGTAATATCCAAAACTTTCTTTTGAACATTTCACAAAATAATATATATGAAAATTTTGTATCAAACTTATCTAATTATACCTTTTATTAAATATAGGACACTCCCAAACATTTTGGTTCTTTCCTATACCTTATCTCATATAAGGTAGAATCGATAGGTTTAAATGAAACATAATTTAAAAGATCAAATGCAATATTTAGGGTATATTTTCAAAACAATTTTGAGAGAATTTTATGGCTCATCGTTAATCGAATAATATCTAATAAAATTTGATTATTACTTTAATATAGAAACAATTTCATTATTTTTAGGATAGTTTTAAAATTTCTTATTCAAGTATTCCCCATTTCAATCTAATCAAAATATTTTAATATTTTTATCAAGTTATTTTTCAACTTCAATTTTATATTAATTCTTTGAACTCTTCAAAGAATTCAATTATATACTTCAATAAGCACATATATGACCATATCTAATATAGTCATTTGAAGTATGAAAAATCTTCTCTAATTAGAATTAACATAGGTCTACATACATTAATATGCATTATACTTACTAATTCAGTAGATCATTCATCTTTTCAAGTAAAAGTGAATTGGTCACTTTTCTAATAAATAAAATTCACATTTATCAAATGATTCATAATCAAGTGTCTCCAAATAAACATCTTTATGCAATTTGGCTATGTATTTCTTATTTAAATAACCACATCTATAGTGTTAGAGATATAAATTTATAAAAATTATAAATTTTTATTTCTTTGTGTTTATGTTTGAAAACTACATTATTCAAATCAAATATATAGAGGTTGTTATTCAATTGACCAGCACAAAAAATATTGTCACAATAAAAAACCAACATTTATCCTTTTGTATTAATTATTATAAATATATTCATGTCAAACATGAAATAGAAAGAATATTTTAGTAAGTTTTGATAATAACAATCATTTATATTAACGATTAATCTTTTGAATAAAGAAAACTATATATTCCTAAAGTTAATGTAACAACTTTTGTCACATTTAATAACCACATGTAGGAATACATTTTCTTTACCCAATTTTCTACTTATCTTTAAATCATGCATATTTATATAAATATGAGATCCAAATCTAGTATCTAATAACCAAGATTTTATTTTATAAATATAAAATTTTATTTCAATCATAAACATACTCAAAGTAGAAACTTCACCAAGTTCCTTTTGCTTCAAAATCTCGATGAGCCTTTTAATTCTAATTCCAGTGTCTATCTTGATAGATTATAGTGGAATTGAATACCCTATAAACCTTTTGTCCTTATTTTTTTATGTTAATTTTGAACGCCCTTTTATTGATCTTCTTAAGATTAGGGACCAACTCCATTTTCTTGGAAAACTCAACTATTAACACAATTTCCTTTTTCTTCTTGTTTGAATCATTTGTTGTCTTATTAAGCAATTCATGCAATATTTAGATCTCAACTTTGTTCATAACAAAACTGAAAATTCAATTTTCAATGAGACTAATCATTTTTAGTACATTAAATGATACTAGAGATCCGTTTGATATTTTGCTATAAGTGAGTTCGTGAGAGATATCATATAAATCATTTTAACTCTTATACAATATAGTCACTTTATCTAATGAAGTATTGTAAAAGCATTCATACCCACATGCAACTTTTGCATTTAAGATTCATGGATGCTATTTATAATATATGTATATTTGATTACTTAATCAATATCATCGTGAAGAAAAATATTTTAAGAACATAAATGAACTTATCATACCTAAAATAATTTTTAACTTTTAGCATCAATCCATAAAATTTGAACAATTAATATATTTTAAAATAATATATTATAGATAATTTTCTTCCACAGAAAATAAAGATAGAAAAATATTTTATATTTATGCAATAAGAAAACCCAAAATAAAATAAATATGGACTTATAAATTTTTTGTTTTTCTCACACTATTTTATTCAAATCAATGTCCCTTAAATTAATTCGAGAATTTTCACAAAATTCTTAGTGGCTATAATTTTATTTTAATTATTTTAATCATGAGTTTGCCCAACAAATCAAAATAATCTCAAGAAGTATGTAATAATTACCAATTACAACAATTTGTAACTTCTAAATAGTTAGGCCATCAACTCTTGATACACATATCTCATGTCCGCTTAACTCTTTGCCTCAAAGATGTTTGACCAACAAATCAAAAATCTTTGTTAAATCAAATCTATTATTCAGAGATCTCATCTAATATAAAAAACAAATATTTTAGTAGAACAACTTTGAACGCCAAACAAATTGCTCTAATAAAATGTTGTTTAAACGATATAATGGAAGGAAACTAAATATGATTTAATATTTAATTAAGAGATTAATTTATGGTCTCATCATACATACATATAACATGTGAAAGTTGTTTGATCAATTGAACATACAATATGCAATTAAATAAATCTATTAATTTTATCAAATATAAATCACATATGACATGTTATTCAAATAATCACATTAAATGAATATAATAAATTTATATCAAATATAAATTGCACATTTCATGTCATTCAAATAATCACATTAAGTGAATATATAATAAATTTATATCAAATATAAATCATATACGACATGTTACTCAAATAATCATGTTAAATGAATATATATAATAAATTTATATCAGTTATTAATTACATATCTCATATTACTCAAATAATCGCATTAAATGAATACATAACTTTCTTGAATCTATATGTATATTATTTCTAATTAGATTAAAAATTATTTAAATTATTTGAAACTTTTGTGGGTAAAAATATAATATCTAAAAATTTAGGGCCAACTAATTAGATAGAAATAAAGATCTGGGATCAATTCAAAATTAAAAGGAACTTATCCTTTTCAACCCAGTAACACGCGCCAAAACATGCATTAAGAAAGCATGTTGTTCCTGGTTTTTTCTTTTTTTATTAAATGATGATGGCGTCAGATGACATCATCATCATCTTTATCAAAACCAAATAGAAGAAAAAATATTTCTTTTGATCAATCTTTGCCAACAAAACGCCCCACAAGAAAACTATGGCTGGATTTATAATGAAGTCAGGCTTCGTGGAACACACGATGTTTTCCCCCGCAACATCATACATTGCATGACGACGCGGCAGTGCCTCGTTTCTACAACTTTTGGCGACTTAACCGGTGGCCGTACATAAGCCAAATCAAATATGGCTTCATTCTAACCATTGGAAGAGTGGTGTCCAGCATCGCACGCGTGCCATTTTTTGCGAGATCGCCACTGAGCCAATTGATTTGGCCTTGGTCCGGCGAGATTTGGTCCAAATTTCTGGTTAGGTTGCCAGATCCAATCCGAATTTGGCTCTTTTTTTTGAAAATTCCAAAATAACTTTGATTAAAAACAAAAACTCATGTATTTAACCCATAATGTTTAAAAACGAATTTTTAAACAAATATGTTTCAAATCCATCAATTAAATCCAATATACATACATAAACAATTTAACATTTATGACATGGTATATTATGTATAGATAAATGAAATTAGGCTCTGATACCACTATAACAAAATCAACATAGTAACAACGTGACAACACGTGGTGAGGTGATCCTCGCACGTGGTATATATTTTGTCGATCTAGCACGAATTCAGCAACAAACAAGAACAAAGACACAAAAATAGTAAATGGTTATTGAACGTAAATACTTGGATATTGATTCAAACCCTTACGTTATACAAAAAAAATCTACCCAACCCAAATAATCTCGACGTTAAGCAAATTAGCTTGGCTTGCTCTCAATTAAAAGCAGGAAAATAAACAACCTAAACTCACGCTTAGAAGTTTACTGTAATTCAATATTAGTTCACTCCCAATAACGAAGGTTTCTCAAAGAAAAAGCTAAAAGAGGTTTCTTTCAAAATACTTCAAATTTGTTTATTCTATGAAGAAGATGCCTTTAAATAGAATAATGAATACATAATATTCGTAAAGGAAATAGTAACCAACAAGGAAAGTGATTGTTTATGATAAATTTTCTAAAACGAAACAAAATCCTAAAATTTAAAACTGGCAAATCCTTAACGTCGCAACGTGGGTGCACGTTGCGACGTTGGTCACGCTGGACGTCGCGACCTGGAAAAAATTTTATTTTTTCCATGTTCAACCAGTTAGTGACATCGTGACGTAGGGAACGTTGGACGTCACGATGTTGGTGCACATAACGACGTAGAGAGTTTTGGACTTCCAATAATTTTTTCATCTCTAAACTTGATCCTACACGTTCTAAACCTTCAAAAGCGATGTAAGAAACATTCCCAAATAGTCTGACATCAAGTTTACTTGAAGACATCTCCAAGCCTTCATTAACATCCTCAATGGCGGTGCAAAACATATTCACCAAGGATTGCAAATCCGTCTTCATATTTTTAGTCTTTAACCTCGTCATTAGTCCATCAAGATTTACCAATGGATCACTTGATTGAGTCATTAACTTGGACGGAATGCTATCATTCCCTCCCTCCTCGAAAAGATTCGTCCTCGAATCACCTACATAGTACAAAGATAAATCAGCAACATTAAAAGATGAAAAAACATTGTCATACTCACTAGGTAATTCAATGCTACAAGAATTGTCATTAATCCTTTCGATAACTATAAAATGACCATCGTCACATAGATGTAACTTTAATTTCCACTTAGCAGGAAATCCCTTCTTTCTCAAGTGAATCTAAACCCAATATCCGGGTTCAAATATCACACAAACTCAACCTTTGTTGGCTTGTTTTACATATTGCTCATTCCTCATTTCAATTGAATTTCGAACACTTTCATGAATCTGCTTAACAAACTTAGCTTTCTTTTTACCACCTAAATGGACAAACTCATTAGTAGGTTAATGAAGAATATCAAGAGGTGGCAAAGGATTAAAACCATAAACAAGTTCGAATGGAGAACAATTAATCAAACTATGCAAAGTACGATTATATGCAAATTCAATATGTGGCAAACAAGTTTCCTAGTTCTTAAGGTTCTTTTGAGTTATAGCACATAACAAAGTAGGCAAAGTGCGATTTACTACCTCAGTTTGACCATCAGTTTTTGGATATGCAACAGTAGAAAACAACAACTTAGTGCCTAGCTTATTCCATAAAGTATTCCAAAAATGAAACAAGAATTTAACATCCCTATCACTAACAATACTTTCTGTTATGCCATGCAAACGAACAATTTTCTTAAAGAACAAATCAATAATATGAGTTACATCATTAGCTTTAGCATATGTAATAAAGTGAGTTATTTTTCTAAACCTATCAACAATAAAAAATATATCTTTACCAGTATGAGACCTAGGTAATCCAATCACAAAATCCATAGAAATGTCTACCTAATGATGATTAGGAATTGGCAAAGGAGTATACAAACCATGAGGCAATACCTTTGACTTAGCTTGTTTACAAGTAATGCACTTTTCACAAACACTTTTAACATCTTTCAACATGTTTGGCCAATAAAAATGTTCATGCAAAATATCATAAGTTTTAGGTATTCCAGAATGTCCTATTAACCCTCCACCATGGGTTTCTTTAACAAGTAATTCACGAATGGAACTTAGTGGAATGCACAATTTGTCTCTTTTAAAAAGATAACCATCTTGTACATAATATTCACCATTCGACTTTTGCCAACATAGATTATAAACACGTTGAAAATCAGCATCACTAGCATAAAGCTCCTTAATCAATTCAAAACCAAGTAACTTATCATGCATAAAAGTAATCAAATTATACTTCCTAGACAATGCATCAACTACAATGTTATCTTCTCCAGCGCTATACTCAATCACACATGGAAAGGATTCAATGAACTCTAACCATTTAGCATGCCTCTTATTAAACATACCTTGAGTCTTCAAGAATTTGAGGCTTTCATGATCCGCATGAATTATGAATTCTTTCGGTCATAATTAATGCTATCATACCTGTAGAGATCTTACCAAAGCCTACAATTCCTTGTCATAAGTTGCATACTTCAAGGCCGCTCCATTTAGCTTTCACTGAAGTAAGCCATGAGCTTTGATTCCTGCATTAACACAGCACCAATACCTATCCTGGAGGCATCACAGTGTATTTTAAAAGCTTTATTAAAATCAGGAAATGCAAGCACATTAGCATGAGTCAAATTTTCCTTAAGTGTGTTAAAAGCCTTTTCATGTGATTATTTCCATTCAAATGTGATATTTTTCTTAACAAGTTCATTTAAAGATGCAATAATAGAACTAAAATCTTTCACAAAATGCCTATAAAAACTTGCAAGTCCATGAAAACTTCTAACATTACTAGCAGACGAAGGTGTTGGCCAATCAAGTATAGCATTAACATTTGACTCATCAATAGATATTCCTTGAAAACTAACAACATACCCTAAAAAGATAATAGATTCCATGAAAGAACAACGCTTTTTAAGGTTTGCATACAGTTTATGTTCTGTTAATACATAAAACATATTATTCAGATGCACAACATGCTTATCACGTGATTTGCTATAAGCCAGAATATAATCAAAGTAAACTACAACAAATTTAACAATGAAAGATCTAAACACATGATTCGTCAACCTCATAAAAGTACTAGGTGAATTAGTTAGACCAAAAGGCATGACTATCCATTCATACAATCCATACTTTGTTTTAAAAGCTATTTTCCATTCATCATCCTATTTCATTCTAATTTGATAATAGCCACTTTTAAGATCTATATTGGTTAATATTGTTAAACCATAAAGTTCATCAAGTATGTCATCTAATCTTGGAATTGGATGCCTATACTTAATGGTAATCTTGTTAATAACCCTACAATCTACACATATTCTCAAAGATTCATCTTTCTTTGGGACCAAGATACAAAGAATTGAACAAGGACTAAGTGATTCACGAACAATACTTTTGTCGAGAAGTTCATCCACTTGTTATTCTATTTCCTTTGTTTTCTCGGGATTGGCCCTATAGGCTGGCCTATTTGGAATATAAGCCACGGGCATAAAATCAATTTGATGCTCAATACCTCTAATGGGTGGCAATCCTTCGGGCAACTCCTCAGGAAACAAATCCTCATATTCTTGCAAAAGAGATAAAACTAGGTAAATAAGAAAGGTGATCACTATCCACAATATAAATGTCCTTTAGGATCATTCAGTACAAAGGTTGCCTTTCCACCATTGTTGTGCTAATTTCTTTCTTTGAAGCAAATACATCAAACTTTTTTTTTTATTAGCTAGACCTAAACTAGGTATATTTTCACTTTTCTTTTCAAACTGCTCATTTTCCTTTGCTTTCTTTTCTTTCATCTCGGCACATGTTTTGGCAATTATTAATTGCTTGGTCTTTAAACACTTGCCATGATTTAAAAGCCGCGAGATTTACCTTCATACCATTACAGTCAAAACTATAATAGTTTTTCTTGGATGATATACAACATCACGATCATATTGCCATGGCTTTCCCAACAACAAGTGAGCTGCTTCCATTGGAACCACATCAAATAAAACTTCATCTTAAAATTTACCAATAGAGAAATGAATATTCACTTGCTTGTTAACTCTAATCTTATCAGATTGATTAGGCCATTGTAATCGATAGGGTTTGGAATGTTTGACAGAGGTGTACAAAAAAACTGAAAAATAGGTAATCAGACCGAAACCGCCGGTTAGCCGGTAACCGGACCGAAATTGGCTGTTAATCGATTTTGCCGGTTAACTGGTCCGGATGTCGGTTATGGCTTTATTTTTTGTGGTTAAACCGGATAATCGGGATATATATTTACACTGGTAAATTGGTAACCCGGTATAAAATGATAAACCGGTAGAAACAAATCAGTATTAGAACTTATAATATATTTTATGTTTTTGAAAAAAATTAAGCTATTTTTTTCAAATGTATAAATTATAATTAACAATCATTATTCTATAATGTAATACCAACCATGTTAATAATATATTATATTTTTAAAAACTGAGTATGATTAACAATTAAGTGAGTAACAGTAACATAATTTGATGTTTTACAAATTTAATACATAATTATTGTAATTGATATTATACTTTACTATTATTATAAAAATCAATGTGTATTCTAAATTATATTTTGATCTTATAATAATTATACCATTGACCAACATATAATAAAAATAAAATAATAATCATAATACTATCGTATTATAATTTACATTAGTAACATCTAACAATAAAAACATTTGTGGCTAAGTAAAATAAATATATTATAGATTATAGATAAATAATACTATCAGTAATGAGTTTATGTCTATGAATATATGTACTGTGTACGTAGCACATTAACTAAGTATACTATAACTAATTTGAAATTATATTATAAATATAAGTAATTAGTAGATTAACTAAATACTTAGTTACTTATTATTAGCTACTTGTTATTTTTATGGACTATATGATTTAAAATGTAATATTATTTGTTTTGTAGTTTATGCCTTTATGGTAATTAGTAAAATTTTTGAATGACAATACCTTCATATAGTAAATCATAATTGTAAATTCGGTCTTATTACTTATTAGTTGGTAGCTTATTATTTACCTAACATTGAATTATAATTAAAATGTTAATAATTTTAATAATAAATTATAATTTATAAGTTATTAACTATAATACGTGTTTATTGTAATATATTTACAAATTTAATTTAAATTTATTATATTGCTATATTAGTATATTACTACTAGTTTGTTATAGACTTAGAAAGTCAGAATTTTATTTACTTTTAAATTATGGTTTACTTGTTTACTTAGTTAGTTAATCATTTAGGTATATCAATTTATCACGAACTTTATTATGTAAAAGTTTAAACTAAATATTTTGTAATTTAAGTTGTTATATATTAGAATGGTTATTTCTAATTGATAAATATCATTATGAAATAGCTTCATTATTAACATTTGAAAGTTTAAACCTTTTTTTTTATATTTGATTAAAGACTTGACTTCTTTTTTTTACCCCTATTAATAGGTGATATTAGCATTGAAAATTATGTGTTGACTAATGTTGCGATCGAAAATAGAAACAAAATCTACTCAATTGGATACTATTTATTATTTAACATTTATTGTCAATTTTTTTCCTTGTCATTTTGTCAACCTTATATGAATTTTAATAATTTTTCAAATTCTTAAAACCATTATGAATTTGTGATTTGATAAAATATATTTATTATGAATTTGTTAAAAATTTTGGAAATATTCTATTTGTATTTGGATCGAAATTTACTGTCACGTACTCACAAAATAAAAAATATCCCCAAAAAATGAAATTTAATAACATCCAATCAAATATAACCACAATGTCATTCCAATCATGTATTGTCAAACAAATATCAAGTCATTGTTTCAATTTCAACATTTTAATTTTCTAAAACCACAACGCAATTAAACATCTCAAATACTCCTTCAATCAACAATATTATCATTTATCAACCAAATCATTCATAAAATTTATATTAGACACTATTACAACTTTCACAAGCATAATCCAAATAGCCTCTAGTCTTCAAAGTTGTAAAGGTTGGAAAAACCTGCAATTTGGATAAAAATATGAAAATATTAAGAAAATATTCCAAAAAATAGAAAAGTTGAAATTCAATGATTATATTTGAAGTCAACTCACCTATCATTTGTCAATAATGAATTTGAGGCAAAAAAATACATTACATATTATCAAAGAAAGTGCAATCATTTTCTGAAGCATCCAACCCTATAATCAATATCACACATTACAATATCAATTAAATTACACAAGGTTTCAATCTAATGTAAAAATTTAAACACACATCACCTTCTTCAAATTTCTGAAGTTCTGTCACATTTTCCTCAACAGTCATTGGCGATCCATAAGCCCACAACCAATCTTGAGCACAAATTAGCGCTTACACTATTCTTGGAGTCAAAGAACTCCTAAAAGAATCTAAAACTCTACCTCCCATGCTAAAAGCCGATTCTGAGGCTTATGTAGAAATTGGTATATCAACCACATTACACACCATCTCAGAAAGTATAGGGAATCTCACCTTATTAGCCCTCCACCAAGTTAGGAGATCAAACCCATTCTTATAAGGACAAGTGGGCTCGGTCAAATACCTTTCCAACACTGTAGTAACTGCCTCTGAAGAACTGGCACTCATTTTTTGATATTATTGTTCCAACTTTTGCCTTAAATTTGCTTTGTTCCTCACACTAACATAGCCACCACTTGGGTTAGAATTGTGAATGTCTCATTATGAAGAAATAGAAGCAGTAGAAGAGGCTATAGAGGACTCTCCTTGCCAATACAACCGCATGTAATCATCAAACTTATCTTCCACATTGCTCTTTTTGTAGCATTCACTAAATCTACATCAGTTTCCTTACCATACATATTGCCAAACATAAAAGAAAGATATCCTAACTTTCGTCTAGGATCCATAATAGCACACATAAAAACAATCTTGTTCATATACTTCTTAAACTTTTCAAACATAACAATTCCTATTGAATTTGTGCTAGGATCAGAATTTGCCTTCAACATTTTAACTAGACCATCAACTTCACTAAGATGGGAAATAACTTCACTAGAAGTAGTATACTTGGAACCATAAACTTCAACAGTAACTTTATAAAAAGTATCCAAGTAATCACAAAATATTTTAACATCTTTCCAATCTGAAAAAGAAGGTACATCAAAGTTATCATCCAAAAGAGCATCTACCGTATGAGAATTGTTCTCAACATAGTTATCAAAAACATGTTTATAATCCAAGGTTGTGCTAAGCATTAAGAATGTAGAATTTCACCTGGTTTCTTATACTCAATGCCTTCAATCAAAGCTTTATCTTTAAATTTTGCTAGCCTAGAAGGAGACATTCTCACATATTTTATGGCTGCCCTCACATTTTAAATAGACTTAGAATTAGTTTTTAATCCATCTTGAACTATCAAATTCAATATGTGTGCCATGCATCTAACTTGCGAGAACTTTCCTCCCAAAAAGCAACTAGGCCAATTCTGAAATTTCTTCTTTAAATAACCTAGAGCAGTGTCATTTGAATTTTATTGTCTACTGTGATAGTGAATACATTGTTAATGCCCCAATCAAGAAAACATTTGTAGATTAACTTACCAATATCATGCCCTTTGTGGCTAGAAATAGGACAAAAGTTTAAAATATGCTTATTCAACTTCCAATCAGAATCAATGAAATGTGCAGCTAAGCATAAATATGATTCTCTTTGTTTAGAAGTCCATGTGTCAATGGTTAAGCATACTCTGCCACATGTATTTTTAATGAAAGATTTCAACTTTGATTTCTCATCCATGTACAGAGGAAAACAATCACTTGTCACAGTAGTTCCAAATGGCATAGAAAAAGATGGGCAATACACACTCATCAAATAATGAAACCCCATACCTTCAACAATCTAAAAGGGAGTTCATCAACTACTATCATATAACATTGTGTGTTAATGCACACGTGAGTTGGCATTTATTTGTTGGTATGGATTTTTTGGCAAAGATAAGAAAAGATCTTATTGGAAGCATAAATCAAATTAAATCAATCTATGGAAGGAAAGTTGATTTGAAGATTAATGCTATATTGATATTTATGGGAGCTTATCTTGGTATTCTTGGAAGTTATCTATCTTTGGAAAAGATAAGCATTGAAGGCATAAGGTTTTCCATATTTCCATTTGAATTATTTGGAAATAATCTTGGAGATAAATATGAGAAGATTTGGAGATAAACTTGGGAAGGATTTGTGTGCCTATATGATCTTTCTACCACACGTATTTTCAAGTGTGCAAGGCGTGCAAATTATTTTGGATCGTGTGGAGCCTTGATTTTTTACTTCGGTCTTCATTAGACTGTGAACACACTTCTTTGTTGGAAATCTTTGATCAAAGTGTGTTGGCTTATCTTAATGTCATATTATTGAAGATGCAATCCTTGTTTTCTTTATGATAATCCAGCCTCTGGAGGAGGTTGTTGAAGAGCTCGAGAGTGTTCAAACGTGGGCAAGGGGATCTTGTATCAACCACGGATTCCGGGAGGAGTCACTATTGACAAGGGGATCTTGTCTTCATTGTAGGCAAGGGGATTTGCATTAACCACAGATTCCGGGAGGAATCAACACAAGTCGAGGGGAGCTCGCACAATCTGTTCACTGTGGAGTTAGGAAGAGGCGGCGTCAAAGATAAGAGGGAGTCTTACTTTGTGTCAGACCGAGTGTCTTGTAACTTGTGAACTTAGTGGATTGTTTTTCCTGGGCGTGGCCCCGCAGTTTATTATTGTCTATTACTGCTTTTATTATCGGTGTCACACCTAGTGTTCCAACACACTAGAATACCACGTATCTAACCTTGATCTTTCATTGTGCATTTCTAATCAAATCTTGGTCAAATTTCCAAGCTACAAGATTTGCTTTCATTTTTCCAGTTAACTCATCAAACTGCTTATCTCCAAAAGTTAACTGTGTTTGTACCGATTTCAAATCTTTTCTATTTGGTTGTTTGGACATTTAAGAATATGTGATCTCAAAGATGTTGTCCCATTTCTATTAGGATCGGCATAATAAATAGCATCACAGTGATTATATTTTGCGTTTTGAATTTTTTCTTCTTCATCAAAGAATGTCTCAAAATGTTGCCATAAAGTAGATACCTTTTTACGAGTACCTACACCACCTCCAATCCTTCTAAGTTTGCTCTTTCAATCCCCGTTTGGCAAAGATTGTCTCTTTTCCAAATTGCCTTCATGCCCTTCACTGTCATTAGATTCAATGTTCGGGTTTGGTCTCTCTAATTGTGTATCTTGTGTGTTAGGATTACATTCATCCTCTATTTCCTACATTAAAATACAAATTAAAAGGTAGTTAGAAATGTTAAATCAATTAAGAGGCACAAGAAATGTTTGCATAGTTAACTTTGAAAGATCAAGGTTAGATGCGTAGTGTCCTAGTGAGGTGGAACACTAGATGTGACACCGCTAATAAAAACAGTAATGGACAATATTAAAATGCGGAAAGTAAAGAAACAGAAGGTTGTTAACGTAGTTCGGCAATTGCCTACGTCTGCGGGGCCATGCCCAGGAAAAATAATCCACTAAGATCACAAGTTACAAAACACTCGGTCTGACACAATGTAAGACACCATCTTATCTTTGTTACCGCCTCTTCCTAACTTCTCGTGTGAACAAGATTGTGCGAGCTCCCCTCGACTTGTGTTGATTCCTCCCGGAATTCGAGGTTCAGCAAGATACCCTTGCCCACGATAAAGACAAGCTCCCATTGTCAATGGCGACTCCTCCCGAAATCCGTGGTTAATGCAAAATCCCCTTGCCCACGTTTGAACTCTCCCGAGCTCCTTAACAACCTATTCCCGAGGCTGAATTATATCAAAGAAAATAAGGATTGCATCTTCAATAATAGTGAAATAAGATGCTTAAGCCAACACACTTTGATCAAAGACCTCAAACAAAGAAGTGTGTTCACAGTCTTAGAAAGACCGAAAGAATAATCAACTCTCCACACCAAAATACGTGTGGTTTGGAAAGATCATATAGGCACGCCAATTCCTTCCCATGTTTATCTCCAAATCTTCCCATGTTTATCTTCAATATTATTTCCAAATAATTCAAATGGAAAGATGGAAAACCATGTACCTTCAATGCTTATCTTTTCCAAAGATAGATCTTTAATGATAGCTTCCAAGAATACCAAGATAAGTCCAAAAATACCAAGATAGCATTAATCTTCAAATCAATCTTCCTTGCATAGATTGATTTAATTTGATATATGCTTCCAATAAGATCTTTCCTTATCTTGCCAAAAAATCAATGCCAATTAAAATAAATGCCAACTCCACGTGTGCATTAATAATCTCCCCATTTGGCCATTTTTTGGCAAAATCAAAACTCCCCCTGTATGCTGAATCGAAAATTCTCTGAAATTTCCCCCTGAACAGGAACTAGGTAAAGAAACATCTCTGTACAAGACATCCTGCATGACACAGCAAAAGACACCAAGTTCACTAAGAAACATCACTGCACAAGACATCGTGCATAACACATCAAAAGACACTAAGATTCCCAGCATACACTGTTTTAGGGATTACAAAACAAATATCCAAATTACTCCCCTTTTTTGCCACAAAAGAACAAAAGGTCACAAAAACACAAATAAAACTAACATATTATCTTAAGCAGAGTAAAATAACCAAATATCAGAGCCATATCAATCAGAATTCTCTGCATCATAAGGCACTAAGCCAACTGAATCTGCTAGCAATTGAACACCACCAGCAGCTTCTGGAGCTATATCATCTTTACCAGCAACAAACCCACCAGATTGGGCGCTGGAAGAGGCATGACTGTCAATGACACCAGACGTGACACCAGGAGTGACATCAGAATTGCCTTCACCAGAAACAGCAAAAGGAACAGGAGTGTCATTTGCAACAGCTTTCTCAGCAGAATCAGAATGAACATGTTCTTCAATGATAGGATTGTCTGGCTCCATTTCAGACTCTGCAAAAACAGGAGATAAGTTTTGAAGAATACATGCTGTAACATCTTGAGTGACATCAGGTGGAATACCTAAAGAACCAGCTCCAACATCAGCTGCATCAGTGGCATTTTTTGCAGCAACATTCTTCTTCCTTTCAGCAGCTTCAGCTGCAACATCATTCACCATTTTTACAGCTGCCAAATCATCAAGTAAGGAAGAAGATACCTCTTTTCTCCTCTTCTTAATCTCAACTTGCTGAGCCATCAAAGTTTTCAACTCATCCTCTAGCACCTTAATGGTGCGCGATAGCAGCATAGTGTTCCTAAGCTCTTCTGTGTCAGAGACATCTTCCATGTCATTGACATGATCACCCTTTAACAGCTTGTAACTGATCCTGATTTCTTCCTTATCAGATTCCAGAATTTTTCTTGCTCTAATCACAGTATGTTGTGGAGACAGAATGGCATAAATCAAGCATGGAAAAGGATAAGCTAGCCTCTCATTTTTGCAGTCAACATGCTTCACAATTTGGTCAAACAAAAACTGCCCAACATCAAACTTAACAAAGTTTCCAATCTTAAACAGTAAAGTGGTCATTAACTTATTGACTCCAGTTCCATGAGGCGTGGGTAGCCAATTTCTCATTGCAATCTTGTACAGAATTGCATATTTAATAGACAACTGAGAGGCAGGAAAGTCTTTTCCTCTCGGCCATACCCGTTTGACACCGCCAGTGATATCAGTGATTATCATGCTATAGTCAGGGCTGAAATCTTCCACATTAGCCCAGTGACTACCTAGATAGGTATTAATCACATCTGAAGAAAATTTAAACAACTTACCCCTCACATACGCATGACCACTGTCAGGGTGTTCAACATCTTTCACAGTAGAGTCCAAATTACAATAGAACTCTTGTACCACTCTCCTGACATAGGGCTTAATCCCCTTAATTGTTCTCCCTAAACCTTGGCTAATCAATTGATCAACAAGTTTTTGACAATCTTTGAAATCACCATTATGAATATTCCTTTCATTCCAGATATTCCTCCTAGAGAATCTACTCCACAAACCAGCATTATATTCAGACTTAAAATCATCTAGATTGACAGAGAAATTTGAAGACTTACTTGCAGTAGCAGGAGACTTTCCCTTTGACATTGCCTTTGAGCGAGTGACTTACTGAGATTCTGAGACCGGAGTTCTCCTCTGGCGCTTTGCCTTTGGTGACTGCACTGGTTCTGGATCAGACAAGTTCTGATTCTTATCATCAGAAGGAACATCTTCTCTGACATCTTCTTCTTTTTCACCCCAATCTTCATATGAAGAGTCTTCATCCACAATTCGAAATCACTTTCTCTGAGGCTCCATAGTAACCTTGGACACATTAGGTGCTTTAGGGGGTACAACACTTGTCTTAAATTGTCCACCACTTGCTTGTCCAAACTTAGTTTTCACACCGGACGGATCTACTGATTGAATGGGAGTGGCCATCTCCGCTTCTGAAGACAAATCAATCTCAACACTTGTGGACTTCTCCTGTGAGTAAGAGGAACTTCCATCTCCATTTGACGAACTTGGAGAGATAGGGGTGACCACCACATGAACTTCACCATCATCAACTATTTCTATCACTTTTCTAGCCCGAGATGAAGACCTTGACTGAGACATCTTGAGATTTTTGGGTCACCTAACTCAGTGGAGCTCTCAGAAATTTCAATTATGCTCACAACAATGAAGACGGCTGAGATGACTTCAACGCCTTAGATAGTGAAGTCCAGAAACCCTCGGAATATCAAAAGGAGAAATAAGAGCCAAAATTATTGCAGTCAGAGTTTACGTAACCGAGACCAACTCTTCAATTCCATATATTCAGTCGAGGAATCCCAAAAAGGCAACGTGTCACTCGAAATGCTGAAGTGCTAAAGATCACGAAACCACAAAACACAAAATCTACAACTACAGACTCGCCAAAAAGCATTAGGCGGGAGATCAGAAACGACAAAAACAATTATTCTACTATTTTTGTTTTTCTCATATTTTTTGTATTTATTTTTTTTATATTGTTGAAAATACAATTACAATACAAAAAAACTTACAACACTTGAAGAACCTCTTCATATGACACAAAGGCCTAGGGCAGACCTTTGTTCTTCAAACCTTGCTCCATCCAAAGCTTTGGTGAAAATATCAGTAATTTGTTTTTCTGTCACCATATGTTCCAAAGCAATAATTTTATCTTCCACAAGGGATCTAATAAAATGATGTCGAATATCAATGTGCTTTGTCCGAGAATGCTGAACAGAATTCTTAGAAATATTGATAGCACTCATATTGTCACAGTAGGGTGTCATGACATCCTGTGTGACACCATAGTCTTTCAGCATTTGCTTCATCCAGAGAAGCTGAGTACAACAACTACCAGCTGCAATATATTCTGTCTCGGTAGTAGACAGAGAAATAGAGTTTTGCTTCTTGCTGAACTATGACACCAAATTGTTCCCCAAATAGAAACATCCTCCAGAAGTGCTTTTTCGATCATCAAAACTTCCAGCCCAGTCAGCGTCACAATAACCAACAAAGTTGTTGTTTGTATCAAAAGAATACCAGATCCCATAGTCAGTTGTCTCACTAACATATTTGAGAATTCGTTTCACTGACACCAGGTGTGACTCGCTAGGATTTGCCTGAAAACGAGCACATAAACCAACACTGTAGTAGGTATCTGGATGACTAGCTGTTAGGTACAATAGACTACCAATCATACTCCTGTATAGACTTGCATCAATAGGAGTTCCCTTCTCATCTTTAGATATCTTCTCATGAATTCCCATAGGCGTGCGCCTTGGACGAGCATTTCTCCAAGTCAAACTTCTTCAGCAAATTCTTGGCATACTTGCTTTGACAAATGAAAATACCATCATTGTGTTGCTGAATTTGAAGTCCAAGAGAGTAATTAAGCTCACCAATCATACTCATCTCAAGTTCCTCAGTCATTTGAGCAATAAATTCATCTACCATCGCCTGTGACACTGAGCCAAACACTATGTCATCAACATATATTTGTGCAAGTAAAAACTGACCTTTAACACGGCGAAGGAAAAGGGTTTTATCTCCTCCCCCTCGCTCATATCCCTTGGACAATAAATACTCCGTGAGTCTTTCATACCAAGCCTGAGGAGCTTGTTTGAGCCCTTATAACGCCTTCTTCAACTTGTAGACATGTTCGGGATTATGAGGGTCTTCAAAACCCTTTGGTTGAGCAACATATACCTCCTCATTAAGAAGACCATTGAGGAAAGCACTTTTCACATCCATTTGATACAATGTGAATTGCAACACACATGCAATGGCTAGCAATAACCGAATAGACTCAAGGCGAGCAATCGAAGAAAATGTCTCATCAAAGTCAACTCCTTCAATTTGTGTATACCCCTGTGCAACTAATCGAGCCTTGTTACGAGTGATATTTCCATGCTCATCACTCTTGTTCTTGTATGTCTATTTCGTGCCAAAGACATTCATATTAGGGGGCATGGAACTAGATCCCAAACTTGATTGCGAGTGAATTGACCAAGTACTTCTTGCATAGCACCAACCCAATACTTATCGAGTAAAGCTTCTTTCACATTTTTGGGCTCAATGGATGAAGTAAAACATACCACGTGAATCATATCTCGATAGTTCACTCTTGGTTTTTCTCTCGTCCGAACACCATCATCTAGGTTTCCAATAACTTTCTCAGTAGGATGTTTCTTCTGAACACGAGTGGATGGTAGCTTGAGAGGTGAGAGGACATCTTCCACAGTATCATCCTCGGTGCTCTGATCAGTGACACCACTTGTGACACTGGGGGAAACACTGCCTGGAACACTAGAACTTACTTCATGTAAAGGTTATGTAACATCTTCATGAGAAATAGCAGTTACTTCCAGAGAGTCATCGACTTGAACATTTACAGATTCCATGAAAGTTTGAGTTCTTTTGTTGTAGACTCGATAAGCTCGACTATTGACAGCATATCCAAGAAAAATCGTTTCATCACTCTTGCGATCGAGCTTCCCTTTATATTCCCTGTCATTCAACATATAACAAGTACTACCAAAAGGATGAAAATAGTTAACAGTTGGAGTTCTACCTTTCCATATTTCATAGGATGTCTTTTCAGTTCCTCCACGAAGATATACTCCATTTATAGTGTAACATGTTGTATTCATAGCTTCAGGCCAGAATTTATGTGGAATATTTTTTTCGTGTAACATTACACGTGACATCACTACTATAATCCGATTCTTTCTCTCCATGACTCCGTTTTGCTGAGGAGTTTTGGGTTTAGAGAATTCATGAGCTATTCCATACTGATTACAAAAATCCGAAAAATCTGAGTTTTCAAACTCTCTTCCATGGTCACTCCGAATCCGTATAATTTTTCATAATAGCACAGCCATTTTCTCGCTGAAGACGTATTCACAATGCCTTGAAAGCATCAAATGTGTCGGATTTTTCTCGAAGAAATTCCACCCAAGTATATCGAGAGAAATCATCAACTGTCACATATGCATAACGTTTTTCTCCAATACTCTCTACATGCATAGGACCCATCAAATCCATATGAAACAGCTCTAGCACACGATTTGTCCCTAGTGTCTGAGACTTTGGGTGTGACACCTTTGTTTGTTTCCCAATCTGACAAGGTCCACACACTCTTTCTTCATCGAACTTCAGTATTGGAATCCCACAGACAGCTCCCTTAGAGACAATTTTCTGCAGCATCCTTATATTCCCATAACCCAATTTTCGATGCCATATGATAGAATCTTCTATGCTTGATCGAAGACATGTAGATGAGGCAGAGATGAGATAACAATTGTCCGAAGATCTTAATCCTTCATTGATGCACATGTTGTTATGATCAACTACCTTACATTTTCCCTTAGTGAAGTTCACATTCAGATCTTGATCACACAAATGACTAATGCTGATTAGATTTGCCTTCAGACCATTTACCAGAAGAACATTCTCTAGTTTTGGTAGCCATGACACATCTAGAGTACCTTTTCCAATGACACGAGCCGTGACACTATTTCCAAATGTTACTTTTCCCATATTTCCGTACACAATGTCCTTCAAAAACTTCTCATCACCATTCATATGTTTGGAACACGCACTGTCGAAGTACCACTCATCAACTGTGGCAGCCTTTAGTGAGGTATATGTGAAGTTGCACCTTAAATCTTACTTCACTACCCGATTCTGTTGTTAATCCCTGCGTAAAGAAGACTTTCTAGCAGTATCTTGTCTCAAATCAGCAAGATAAAAGAAACATCTATGACGAATATGACCGCGACGATTGCAATAATGGAAAATAGGAACAAATCTGTTATCTCTTCCTTTAGGAGTATGTTAAGAATAATGAGGATGTGACATTTTTGCGTTCTTTACATTATCAACAGAAACTTGCTTCCCTTTGGATTTATCCACTGATTGTGACACTGGTTGTGACACTGAACTTTCTCCTTTATACCCCAGTCCTGAGTAATCACCACTGGATTGACCAATCTTAAGAATTTCATCCAGCTTAGAAGAACCTGAATTTAACATTTTGACACATTTCTTTATGTGATTTAACTCATTGGTCAATGTCTTCACTTCCTCTTGACTTATTCTCAGTTTGGTTTCTAGATCAGTGATAGAATGTTGAAGATTGTCCCTTTTTTTTGTAAATCTCCAATCTGCGTATTAAGTTGCTGATTTTCTTTAAAAAGTTTAGTCCATTTATCATGAAGATTCTTATATTCGACTAGAATATCTTCTTTTATGACATAATCTTCATCTTCATCTCCATATGTTGACATATTTCCAGTGACACCCTCTGTAACATCCGTTTTCTTATCATGATCAGATTGTCCAGTCTTAGAGGTAAGAGCCACATGATTGTTCTGAAAATCCTCTTCTTTATCTGAATCGTCTTCACTCCAAGTTGTGTTGAGAGAATTCCTATTTTTTCTCAATGTGTTGACACAATTAGCCTGAACATGCCCATAACCGTCACATTCTCTGCACTTAATTCCTCTATTTTTGAATAACTGATCAGATGTGTGATTTTCTTCCCTGTACTTTTTATTCCTTCCCAACTCATTCTTTGTGTTGCTGACACTGCCCTTGACACCTTGATTGTTTCTGCCAAATCTTTTCATTATGCTAAAATTCTTAGATATTAACGCCAAAGAGTCCTCAAGATCATCTTTATCAGGATTATCTGATTTTTGCATGTCTGCCTTTAAGGCAATTTCTTTGACTTTCTTTGCTTCCCAAGTCTACTTCTAGATTCATCTCAAATGTTCTAAGAGATCCCATCAGTTCTTCCAGCTTCATCTTTGAGACATATTTTGCTTCTTCAATAGCAGTAACTTTATAAGCAAAACGTTGAGGCAAAGATCGTAAAGTTTTCCTCACAAGTTTTTCTTCTGAAAAACTTTCACCAGGAGCGAATGCCTCGTTGGCGATATCACAGAGTTTGGCATTGAATTCAGCAATACTTTCATCTTCAAGCATCCTTAAATTCTCAAATCTTGTAGTCAGAATCTGCATTTTTGATAACTTCACAGCTGAAGTCCATTCGTAAGTAGTTTGAAGAATTTCAGAGGCCTTATTCGCAGTCACACATGTAGAAATAAGTCTGAACTGAGCAGGATCAACTCCGTTGAATATGACATTAAGAGCCTTCAAGTTACTATTTGCCAAGGCGTCTTCAGTAGCAGACCAACTTTCTTCTGGCTTGAGAGATTTGACACCATCTGCATCAGCAGTCATTGGGTTCGATATTATTAGAAATGCCCAAAAAAGATTATATTCGTAAAGTAGAAACATAGACATACCCCAATAGACGTAGAAAATATACCGTATTGCTCGATTCAAATTCGAATTGTCAAGTCATCCATAACTTTTTAGTCAAAATCAAAACAATAATTTCTTTTGACTCGTTTGCTTTGTCCCATCCTGTTAGGATTGATTTCCACACCTTCTCATCAATGGCTTTGATGAATGCTCTCATTCTGTCCTTCCAATAAGCATAACTGCTGTCGTCCAATAATGGTGGACGCATTTTTGAACCTCCTTCCTTCATAGAGTCCATCGTACAAAAAACAAGATCAAGTCCTGCGGATCCGCCTAAGAAACAAAGATGACCCGCTTTGATACCAATTGAAAGATCAATGTTAGATGCGTAGTGTCCTAGTGAAGTGGAACACTAGATGTGACACCGCTGATAAAAACAGTAATGGACAATATTAAAATGCGGAAAGTAAAGAGACAGGAGGTTGTTAACGCAGTTCGGCAATTGCCTACGTCTGCGGGGCCACGCCTAGGAAAAACAATCCACTAAGTTCACAAGTTACAAGACATTCGGTCTAACACAAGGTAATACACCATCTTATCTTTGTTACTGCCTCTTCCTAACTTCTCGTGTGAATAAGATTGTGCAAGCTCCCATCGACTTGTGTTGATTCCTCCTGGAATTCGTGGTTCAACAAGATCCCCTTGCCCACTATGAAAACAAGCTCCCCTTGTCAATGGCGACTCCTTCCGAAATCCGTGGTTAATGCAAGATCCCCTTGCCCACGTTTGAACTCTCCCGAGCTCCTTAACAACCTCTTCCCGAGGCTGAATTATATCAAAGAAAACAAGGATTGCATCTTTAATAATAATGAAATAAGATGCTTAAGCCAACACACTTTGATCAAAGACCTCCAACAAAGAAGTGTGCTCACAGTCTTAGAAAGACCGAAAGAATAATCAACTCTCCACACCAAAATACGTGTGGTTTGGAAAGATCATATAGGCATGCCAATTCCTTCCCCATATTTATCTCCAAATCTTCCAATGTTTATCTCCAAGATTATTTCCAAATAATTCAAATGGAAAGATGGAAAACCATGTGCCTTTAACACTTATCTTTTCCAAAGATAGATCTTTAATGATAGCTTTCAATAATACCAAGATAAGCCCAAAAATATCAAGATAGTATTAATCTCCAAATCAATCTTCCTTGCATAGATTGATTTAATTTGTGATATGCTTCCAATAAAATCTTTCCTTATCTTGCCAAAAAATCAATGCCAACCCCACGTGTGCATTAACAAACTTTATAATAGTGCACCAACTTATCCATATTATATTAAAATTAACATAATCATATGATTCATATCTTCTAAAAACATAGAAGACTTGGAACTCAAGTTTTACATTTCTCCTAATACAAATTAAATATACAAACTATGTAGTAAGTCATGCAATAAAATGCAAACTTCGGACTTTTCCATTTCATATGAAAGCAACTTATGCAATGAAAGCCACCCATGACTCTGTTTTGACTTATCACATTAATAATTTTGCATGGCAAATTCATGCCACATTTATTCATCTTTAATTTCAATCAATATAACCAAAATTTTCATTTGTGCATGTCATTGAGACTTTCCAGTTTTAGTTGAATGTTTTTTAATAAAGATTTCATCATTATCATTTTGGGTTTTACCCTTTTCTATTTTTCAGTTTGCTTTTTTCATTTAGGATGAAATTAATTATAGTTAGTATTTGGAACTCTTATCTAATTATGAATTCATCATTACGTATAGTACTAAATGATTGACCCAAATTATGGTGACTAATTTGCACAATATATTATACAGCCAAGGAAGTAATACACGAATGACATGCCACAACTTGTTATGCTTCATTAAAACTTGAAGTTCATTAAAAGTTTAAAACACTCTCGTCACATGATTTACATATAACTCAACTCAAATAATAGTAGTAATAAGTCAATTTTTGTGGGGAATCTTTTTTCTTAATTGTTAATTGTTCTAGATAAGAAACTCATATCATAAATTTGACTTTTTCCATCAATACCAAATATACTATCACTTTATTGTAGCAAGGCCAAAAGAATAATAATAAAATTTAACTAAATCCAAACAACTAAATAAGGGATATAAATATAATTTCAGTTTGACTAATACAACATTTTACATAGCTTATGAAACCATGAAACCAATATAAGTATAGATCTGGCACATTCATGTTTGATTTGTAGAAACTGAAAAATCAAAACCAAAATTTCATCAACTACTTTCACCGTTGATATTTTTTAAACTCTTACCTTTAATTGTTGAATTAGAGGAAATGCTCACAACTCCAACTATTCAAATCTCAAACTCGAAACATCAAACTTTTTTTTTTAAATCTATCAGTTTTTAATGATTATCAGATTATGTGACCCAACCAATTGGAGTATTGGTTTAGTCTAATGTATTGTTCATTATTTCAATACAATTGTCATTTGTCAACCAATCCCAATCAAGACTTCAAGTAATAAGAATAGACATCTAAGAAAAAAACTCATTGGCATTCACAAGAATCACAACTGGGAAGAACGACTAAGAAAAAACACTAGCAATTACTCATTCTCCAATAACAAAATACTCTAACAACTAACAAGAGTTCACGATGTATGTTTTATAGAAACTAAAGTCCACACTTGTAACGATATTACAAGTCTACTAGACATCAAGTAACTAAAACAACACAATATAAAGTAAAACTCTAAAGCCTCGCTCTCTACTCTTTATATTAATGAAACTCTGTAAATGTAGAACAAAAGAATTGGTTAACAGCCCATGCAATATCAACAAACCAAGCTTAAAAGTAACATCTGGATTCAGTAATATATATATATATATATATATATATTTTGGCTTAATCAATGGGGCGCCACTCCCTATATTATTAAAATATCTGAATTCAGTAATTCAATAACACTATGATAACATTACGAAAATTTTTCCTTCTTTCAAAGAGAAAAAGGAAAACAACGAAGTCCACCATCAAGTAGTCCATAAAGCAAATGATTTCTTTCTATATCAATGTTTGATCATTAATCCAACATTTGGCTTATATGTGAAATAATTATGCATTGCAAGACTATCAAATAAATAAGATCCAAATGAAGTGATCAATTAAGTTTTGGTATTTGGGCTTTAATGTATCTAATAGGGTGTGAACTTTTAATGTGTAGAGACTTTAGGGTATGTTTCTATATTAATGATGGGCCGAATAGAAACTACCAAAAGACAACTAGGTTTAGTTGTCTAAATATATATTAGTTATGGTCCCCAAATTACACGCGATTTTTCTATCTCTTCGGCATCCCATTACTAGAGAGACATACGGAGAAAACTAAAGGGATTCTCCAAAGGGAAACCATGTAGATTTGGAAGACTAAACCAATAGAGCTACACGGAATTGGAGATTTATTTGCAGCTATGGATTCAGGTATGCTTTTGTTCTAATGTTTGTTGATTCTTAGTGATTTGACATGAATGATCTTGGGTATTAAAATTTATGTGATGGTTTTCACTAATTAATAATTCCTTACAATTGGTATCAAAGCGGTGTTCATGTTGAATCATTAAGAATTGATTTAATTTTTTATTCATGATTATTTTGGTATTATTAGGATTAAAAATTTTAGGATACATATTTTTTTATAATTAAAAGGAAAAATATGAAGGGTAATTATGGTGGTTTGTTCAAGGATTTTGATACATGCTTTTATCTATTTACTTTTATTTTTAAGGTATTAAAAAAATAGATAAATAAAAGTGTGGAAAGAAAAAGAAACGGCACCATGATGAAAAGAAAATGTGGATTTGTTTTAAAGATCTAGTATACATATTTTACTACCTTTAATTTTAATAAGCTATTAAATAATTATAAAACATGAAAGGCAAAATTCATACAACAAAAAATGATTAACGCATAAAGATTTTTTTGGATACATAATTTTTTGTTATGTTTATTATTTTTAAGGTATTAAAATAAATAAAATAATGAAATATGATAAAAGAAAAAGGTCGCTGTGCTTTAAAGAATTAGGATACATATTTTATTACCTTTATTTTTAAGGTTTTAAAATAAATAAATTAAAGATATGAAAAGAAAGAAACCTTGCGGCTGCCTTAAAGAAACAAAGCATTAGGTTTAAAGTGAGTTGGACTGGACTTTAGTTTCTTAAAGCTTTTAGATATGGCTATATATATACAATAATTAGATGTGTTCAAAAGTTATAAGGTTAAAAGTTAAGGACTTCAATAAATATTAAAAACGTCAAATCTGGCTTTAGTGGCAAATACTTTGGCAGATATGACAATTTGGATGAACAATATCTAAAATCACGTGCTAAATTCCTAGAGAAATTTGATATCATCCTATAGTACATCATGACGGGTTCACCAATAATGAATGGTGTTATTAAAGGACGAAATAGTATACTTAAACACACGATAAGAAGTATGATTAGTCAATATTTGTTATCAAAATCGCTCTAGGAATAACCACTTAAAACTGCAGCATATATCCTTAAAAGAGTTCCAATTAAACCAACTACCAAATAGTTTAAAGTATTTGTATGTTTAGGAATATTCAGTTAAGGCAAGGCCTTATAGGCCAAAACTAAAAGAAAACTGGACTAATAGTAAGTTGTTATTTTATTGGTTACTCTGAAAGATTCAAAAGATATAAGTTTTATTACCCAACGATTAAGTTGGCTTTTGATTAGGCAAAATGCCCAATTCTTTGAGAATGTTGAGTTTGGGGGGGCGGGGGGTGAGAGGGGGTGAGATAAGGATAATGGTTTTGTTTTTGAAAAAAAAATATTAATATTTCCATAGGTGTTATTGGCATTGATGAGGATTTTATCCTGATTTTGTTCAAGACACACAAATCAAGATAAAGTCAAAAAATCTCATCTTCAAGTAACTATTCTAAAGAAACAAACTATAACATCTCAGGAACTTAGAGATGGCCAAACTTTCGGTTCCGGAGCCGGAACCGTGGCCCCACAAAATTGGAATCGGCGCCGAACCGTCTATGGACGGTTCGGTTCCGGTTCCTGATTTTGTGGAACCAGAACCGGCCAAAATTTTTTTATATATATAAATATTTCTATACCACTTCATTTTCATCACATAATTTCTTAGTTTTCTAATCTTTATATTGTAAATTTTAATGTTTATAGTTTACGGTATCAAATTTTTTTAATTAATTATTCTAATTATATTATTAATATTGTTCAATCATTCTTTCAATACTCTTATCATTTATATATTTTTCTTTCTCACTTATCTAATCCTTCATAATTCTATTTTTCTAAAACTTCCATATATTAGTTCAATTTCAACTATTAATCCAATTATATTATGTATCAACTTAATTTCCTAATTCTATTATTATATTATGATAATATACTATTTAAATTCCAATTAATAGTTTGATCAGTCTCTCAATACTCTTATTCTTTCTATGTATTTCTTTCTCACTTATCTAATATTCATAATTCTATTATTCTAAAAAATTCGTATATTAGTTTAATTTTAACTACTATTCTAATTATGTTATTATATTATACTAGTTGAATTCTAATTAATAATTAAAATATTAAAATATTATTATATCCTTGAATCTCATTTATCTAATTCTTCCTAGTTCTTTTATCTAAACACTATATATTAATTAAGTTCAATTGTAATTATTATTATTCTAATTATATTATTATGTTGTATTATTTGAGTTTCGATTAATAGTTTAATCATTATTTCAATAGAAATCAAATTTAAAAGTGGGATTACAATCGAAATTCGAAACTAAAAATTGAAAAAAATCAGAATTGGAACAAAACCAGAACCGGAACCGGAATAGGAACTGAAATTGGAACCGCCGGTTTCAGAACCGTAACCGGAACAGCCCTCGGCATTTCGGTTCCGATTCCACCTTGAGCAGAATCGGGAACCACCAGTTTCGGAACCGTCGGTTCTGGAACCGTAGTCACCCCTGCAGGAACTCTTGCAATTAAAAAGATTCACTAGAGAGAGAAGAATTGCAATATCAGTTAATTATGTTGTATTTCTTCAATAAGATAAGGTAGACATAGAGTGGTGAAAGATGATCTAATCAAATTTCATCAATATAGAAAGTTTTAACTCTTAAATGTGGATAAATGTCTTTATAAGAAAATTAAGTCATAAATGACTTTATACATATAAAAGGCATTGGCTATAAAGAGACTTTCTTTTGGGTTTTTCAAAAGACCCTTTTAGGATAATAATGGTATTATTGGCTCAATTCTATTTTGAGTTATTAGATAAATACAAAGACAATGTTTTTCAATAAAAACATTGACAAGACAATGTGATATGAATGATCAAGATGCAGCACCTTAAACCACTCGAATCCACTTCCTTTGGACCGTTGCTTACCAAACTCGAACCAAGAACAAGAATCACAAAGATGCGGAATTACACAAAAACAGAAATTAAAAGATATTGACATGAAAAGATTTGATATGAAGTAATCAAACCCCCGCGTATGAATCAAAAGGATTCGGCCAACCTATGAAAATTCAAAGGCTAAATAAATCAGTTTGGCTTGTTCTTTGAATCAAGAACTTGTAAGTTCACCTAAAGGTCTTAGCTTCTAGGTTCACGGTTCTTATGAAAACTCAATTAAACTTAATTGAATTAATTCACGTTTTGCTTCACAACTTTTCAAGGCTGTAAAAACACTTTAGCAAATCTAAACTTTATCAAAATTCATCTATAAAAAATCGTTTACAATGATGGCCTTTTATAGAGGCTAATTCGGCCAAGGCTTGTAAACCCTAACTCAAGTCAATTACAACTTGACTTCTAAACTAACCAACTTTCCAAATTGGAATTGGAAACTAACAACTAACAAACTAATCCTTTTCTAATAAGGATTAGGGCACACGGTTTTATCAAGATGGCCAAACACGTTTTGGCTTCCTTTGTTTCCTAAACTATGAAGAAGCAAAACTCAATTTGACTTCTTAAGTTTCCTAAACTTTTACTTGCCATTATCATGCAAGATAATTGGGCCAAGTAAACTTTATTAAAACTGAAATTACAAGCCCATAAATAATAAATATAAAACGTCAAGTTGGGCTTAAAACAACATTAAAATAAAACCCTAATTAAATTAGCAAGAAGACGTGATCCATTGGTGAAAGCCCAAACACGCCTTCTTTGGACTTTAATAAAGTCCATGAACAAATGAATCCTAATCCCATTAGGATTGTGAATCCTAGTATCATTAGGATTTGCTTCTATGGAACTCGGATAAGATGATGATTGGTGAATCCTAATCCTATTAGGATTGAGCTTGGAAATCCTACTCCCATTAGGATTTAGCTTGGTAATCCTATTCCCATTAGGATTTGACTTGGAAATCCTATTCCCGTTAGGATTTGGAGTAGATTGCTTGGATGGATTCTTATCATTCCCTCCCTCCTCGAAAAGGATTCGTCCTCGAATCTTGAATTGAACTCCTGGATCAAACACCAATATCACGAACTCAATGCAAACTCGAGCTAAATAAAATTGGGAAGAGTCACATATTGGGCAGCAAACATTTATATCCTGCAAGAACAAAACAAGTGTATAAGGTAAATATAATAATCTAGAATAAGATTTTAAATAATTTCCTTGCACCAAAAGAATAAGAGGGGCAGAATATGTATGCATGCTTAAAACACATAAGTTATCATTATTCTGGACAAGTTGTGTAGGATTCATAATGTTAAAATAACCGACTTGCTCATGACTAAATTCAAAACAATTATGCAAATAAACATCATGTAATAAATGCAACAAGTTATTCTGATTTGCATCATGAAACAATATTAATACTTCGTGTAAAAACGAATTTAGTAATTTTGTCAATATGGAAGTATTTAAGATCAACTTAGTAATATCATGCATAGATACACCAGTACTAGCATAGAAAACAATTGCATTACTAACATGGAATGTAAGAAAAAAACTTAAACATATATGAATGCAATTACAAATATTATCCAAGGATGCATAATAATATTCATAACAACTAAACATATATATATCCCGGATGCAATGTAAATCACAATAACGTTTGAAACACTTTGCAAACAGTTAAAGTTATCAAGTATAAAAATACAATTCCAAAGAGTAGAATTAGAAGGTAGACAATCTAATAAATAGATGTAAACACAATACTTTACCTCTTGGAATTTAAAAGAAATTAGGAACTTAGATAACTTACCAAACAAGTGTTGAAAAACCAAAGTACCTCTTTGAACTTGATAGATTTGGATGTGTAATTCTCAAACAAAATATTCAAGACAAAGGTAATTCCAACAAGTATAAGTAACACTTTGTTAGTGTACAGAATGATTTGATTATGGTCGAAATTATTAACATAAAATTCAGAATGTAACTCATGTATTAAATAAGCAACATAACACACTGACAAACTATACATAGATTCATTCAATTCAAAATATATTGATGTAACTATTGAAGAATTATGTAAATCGATTTGCTTATCAAAACACAAGGTGTTAGACTCTAAAACACACTTAACAAAATTCTAAACCATTTGTGTTAAAGTATAGGGAAGTTTTTGAAATTGATTAAAAACAGTTTGAAAACTTCGAAACCCAACCGAATTGATAATAACAAAGTACTTAACATTTTTAAGATCAAAATCAAGTGAAAACTTACCTAACTTACCTTGCTTACCTTGTGGAAAACAAGCTAAGGCAGATTGGATTCCTTCCAATTGATAATGAGTTGTTTGGGACTCCATTAGATGTCTAGGAACTCCATAAACCTGCAAAACAAAAGAACTAGGCAGCAAACAATGTAAATTGTGATCACTAGAATTCATAAGTACAAGATATTGTTGTTTAGCTCTCAATGAACTCTCTTTCTCACGCTTTCTATTACTCTCTTTTTGCTCACAGCCTATGCTAACTAAGTCACTCTTTTGACTTTCTTTTTCATCTCTTTCTCTCAATTCTTTTTCCCTCATTTGTTTTTCCAGCTCACGCTTTTCTTTCTCTTTTTCTTCTCTCAAATCATTACAAGCTTTAGCAATTCTAGCTTGATCTTTAGAAACTTCACAAGGTGTTAAAGCACGAAGATTAAACTTTTTTACCATCCTTCATGAATGAATAGCAATTTTTGAGCTCTTTATAAACACCATTGCAAGCAAGTTGCCATGGTTTTCCCAATAAAAGATGGGCTGTTTGCATAGGAAATATGTCACATAGTACCTCATCTTTGTAATTCCCCATGAAGAATGTTACCTTGACTTGCTTGGACACCCATACTTCACCACAATTATTATTCCATTGCAGCAAGTAAGGATTTGGATGTGGAGTGGTTTGCATATTCAACCTTTCTCACTAGCAAAGTTAGAGCTTCTTCCACAATCAATCACCACAGCACATACTTTATCTTGGACTTTGCACCTTGTATGAAACTCATTTACACATGATGTAGATGTGGTTTTAGACTCCTCCATTTGTACCTGCAAGGTTAGTAAAGAAAACAAGAAGAAAACAATATATAATCCTCTTGGGTTCTCACTATTTGGTGAGTAGGTACTCTCCTCTCTTAATATGAAAGCTTTTCTCGTGTATACCCTATACTAATACTCTCAAACTATGGAACTTACTGGTTCAATGATTGTAAAAACCAGACTCAACCAATTAATTCCACCACAAATTTTCACAAGTGAAAACCAAAGAAGTTTTTAACAAATTCACGTCAAGAGTATTTAAGAACACGTGTGGGTATAACTTGATTTAACTTCAGAAACTAAGAGAAACAGAAAGTAGATTTCAAGACAAAGAAAACGCAATTTGAATCACTTAATTCCGAGTTGTATTGAGAAAGTTATGGCACTTTAATCAAAGGTGGTTTTCAAGTAATCAACTTAAGAACAATGTGTTCTTCAAGAATAAATTAAATTAAATAAAAAATATAATAATAATAAACTGAAAATAATAAATAAAGTCCGAATATTTTTTTTTGTATTGGGCCTTTTTTTTTATAGTTCGACCTTTTTTTTTGAGTTGGGCCTTTTTTTTAAAAAAATTCGGCCTCTTTTTTTTTTTTTGTTCGGACAACAACCTAGGACAAAACAAACTTTTTAAGGTTTGGACACAAACCTTGGACAAACAAAAACAATTAAGGTTCGGACAAGAACCTAGGACAAACAAAAACTTTTAAGGTTTGAAGACAACAACCTAGGATTAGGGTTTAAGGATGTTGTGTCTTTTGTCTTAACCTTAAAAACCTTAAAATTTTCAAACTTTAATATCTCACCAAGAATTATGAATTTGCATGTGCCACTTTCACAAAATATTCAAGATTTATCAAGAAGATCAAGAATATGGCTTTATATTCAAATTTTGACACTTTTGGATTTTCAAGAAAATCAAGAAGTTCAAGAAAGTGTTCAAGAACTTATCTTTTTCAAGTGTGATAAAAGTTTGATGAGAACACACTATGACAAGAATGAAACAAAGAAACTAACACAAAAGAAAGAATGCAATTCGGATAAGAAACAAGAAAGTTATGCAATCTTGACCAAAACTAGGGTTTGTAAGAAACCCTAATTCTTGACTCAAAAACCCTAACAAGTATGATGTGTGGACAGCAATGAAAACCAATGGAATTCAACACTATGAAGACAACAAAAAGTGCAGAATATAGACACCAAGAACAGAAACAAAAACGCAACACAAATCAGCAAGAAAACAACACAAAAATTTGCAAAACCGAGAACAAGCAAACTAGCGATTTTGGGCAGTTTTCAACAATCTTTTGCATTTGATTTTTGGACAGAATTATGACGAATTTAGGACTGAATTAAGACACAAATTTACTACAGTAGAATGACTCAAGAACAGCAGCAAAAAGATGCAAAAACAGCAGCACAAAAACGATGCAAAAAACAGCAAGAAAACACCGAGAAAGAAGAAGACTCAAAATCGAGAATTTAAAACCTGAATTTGGAAGACAACCTCGTGCTCTGATACCAATTGATATGAATGATCAAGATGCAGCACCTTAGACCACTCGAATCCACTTCCTTTGGACCGTTGCTTACCAAACTCGAACCAAGAACAAGAATCACAAAGATGCGGAATTACACAAAAACAGAAATTAAAAGATATTGACACGAAAAGATTTGATATGAAGTAATCAAACCCCCGCGTATGAATCAAAAGGATTCGGCCAACCTATGAAAATTCAAAGGCTAAACAAATCAGCTTGGCTTGTTCTTTGAATCAAGAACTTGTAAGTTCACCTAAAGGTCTTAGCTTCTAGGTTCACGGTTCTTATGAAAACTCAATTAAACTTAATTGAATTAATTCACATTTTTCTTCACAACTTTTCAAGGCTGTAAAAACACTTTAGCAAAGCTAAACTTTATCAAAATTCATCTATAAAAAATTGTTTACAATGATGGCCTTTTATAGAGGCTAATTCGGGCAAGGCTTGTAAACCCTAACTCAAGTCAATTACAACTTGACTTCTAAACTAACCAACTTTCCAAATTGGAATTGAAAACTAACAACTAACAAACTAATCCTTTTCTAATAAGGATTAGGGCACACGGTTTTATCAAGGTGGCCAAACACGTTTTGGCTTCCTTTGTTTCCTAAACTATGAAGAAGCAAAACTCAATTTGACTTCTTAAGTTTCCTAAACTTTTACTTGCCATTATCATGCAAGATAATTGGGCCAAGTAAACTTTATTAAAACCGGAATTCCAAGCCCATAAATAATAAATATAAAACGTCAAGTTGGGCTTAAAACAACATTAAAATAAAACCCTAATTAAATTAGCAAGAAAACGTGATCCATTGGTGAAAGCCCAAACACACCTTCTTTGAACTTTAATAAAGTCCATGAACAAATGAATCCTAGTATCATTAGGATTTGCTTCTATGGAACTCGGATAAGATGATGATTGATGAATCCTAATCCTATTAGGATTGAGCTTGGAAATCCTACTCCCATTAGGATTTAGCTTGGTAATCCTATTCCCATTAGGATTTGACTTGGAAATCCTATTCCCGTTAGGATTTGGAGTAGATTGCTTGGATGGATTCTCATCACAATGTATATGGTAAGTTCTATGAGAGTAAACATATCTTTATGGCTTTATATGTTAATGACATTTATTGTCAATAACAATAATAAACTTATTGCACAAAATCAAGAATTTTTTATTTAAGAATTTTAGATGAAAGATTTTGGTTATGTCTCTTTTAAATTAAGCATACGAATACACTTATGGTTAAGAGAAACAAATTTTATCTCACTCAGTGCCTTCAGAATGATTTTGAGGTAAATAAAATATATATGTGTATATATATATATATATATAGAAAATTCCTTATGCTTTAGCAATAGGAAGTTTAAGGTATGTTTAAATTTGTATGCGGTGAATATTGTGTACATAATCGGAATGTTGGACAAATATTTAAGTAATTCAGGAGTAAACTATGGTAAAACAGTTAATATACTTTTAAAGTATTTATAGAGAACAAAAGACTACATGCTTAAGTATTGGATGTCAAATTAGTTTGAGATCATCAGGTATATTGACTCCAATTATGCGAAAAGTCAAAATGGTTTAAAAACTATTTTAGGCTATATTTATCTATTTGCTAAAGTATCTATATTTTGGGAAGACAAAATCTAAAATTGATCAATATTGAACTAGTTAAAGACTTATTTGTCTTAAATATATTGGGTAAAAAATTGGTGAGGCGTTGTGATTTAATTTAGATTTTTTACATGTCAATTGTACAAGCAAATATATCTTTTATATATATGGCTTTCATTTATAAAAGTATTTGGGAATTATGAACTATCAAGGGATTTATTGGGATTTATGTTTCCTGTACCACTTTTATGTACTACTGTGTGTATCACTTTATAAAAAAAGTGACATGTGTACAATTATTTATCCCTTAGGGTTCACTTATCATTTGGTTAGGGTATTAGTTTAATTTTTAAAAATGAAATAACTAACTAAAATGACACATGTCAGTTTTTTATAAAATGATACATGAAAGTGGTAGAGCAGAACTAAAGCCCTTGGTTACCCCTAATGAAGTGGAAAGCATCTAATTCAGTTATATTCTATGCAATTAAAACTTTTTTTCTATTTTTGGTTAATAGTATTATGCAAATGGGTGAAATTAATTCTCATTGTTCAGTTCATCCCTATCAAGAAAGCCATTAATATTATAATAAATTCAAAGTAACTCTCACCGACCTGCCTTAAAAAACTTCTTAATTAATTACCAAAACATATGAAGACTTTATCAAGCGCATCTATATAAATAGCACTAGTGTCATATGAATCTCATCTAATCACCCATTCTCAAAGTATTCATAAATAGATTGAGATGGATCAAAACTCTTATATATATGGATAGAGATGATGATGACAAAAGACCCAATGCTCATTCTAAAAAATGATGAATTCTTTTTTGAGTTTCATTTTCATCGAATTAATGATCTACCATAAATATTGTATATTTTTGTATTTTACTATTGCTTTTCTAAACTTTTTCATCTTTTATCTTTCTTTTGTGTATGTTAAATAGGTTCATAACATTGTTGCTGTCTATAATATTATGTAATTATAATTTTAAAATTTTTTATGTGCATGTTATTCATCCTGGAAGAAGATTGATCTCAAAGGAAATTGTGGGGAATAGGGAAAATGAGGTTGATTCCAAAGAGAAAATTTTGGAAAAAGGGGAAATGAGCTTGATTCAAAGTAAAATATTTCGAAGACAAGGGAAGAAGAGCTTACTTCAGCAGGGAAAATTTTGGAGAGAAGGGAGAATGAGCTTGATCCATGGAGAAAAAATTGAAGAGATGGGAAAACGAGTTGCATTCAAAGGAAAACCTTTTGAAGATAAGGGAAAGTAAGTTTAATTTAGAGGAGAAACTTTTGAAGGGAAGCGAAACTGAACTTATTGCAAAGGAGCAAATTATGGAAAAAAGGAAAAATGAGCTTTATTCCAAAGAGAAAATTTGGATAGTATTTTTTGTCCTAAAAAAACAAAAATAGTTGTTCAAGTCGAAAAAATATTATATTTTCATTCACAGCAAAGAATATTGTGCTATGTTAAGAAAAAAGAGTCATAAATGATGATTGATGAATATATACTAAGGCTAAGCAGTGCTATTAACTATTAACCATATACAAACAAAAGTGATTAGCAATTGATTAGATTTAATATTTTAACTTGATTGTCAGAAGTTCTCTCATGTATATAGATTGAATAGTCATAACTATTAATAAAATATTTTCATTTATAGATGTGAACATCTTGCTTTTTTTTCATATCAATTATAGTCATCTCTTGCAATTTACAATCTCAAGAATGACGGAGATAAATTTAAAGTGATGAAAGAAAACTTTCTCACTTTTCTTAATTGCAATACAAAGCAAGCCAATGAAAACAAAATTAAAAAAAAAAAAGAAGTGATGCGGATTTTTTTAAAGGATATTCTAATCCCACTTAAATGGAGGTTTAACATTACTCATTTATCTGTAATAAAGTTTTATTTATTAATTTAGAATTCTAAGTGAGTGAAGTTAGCATATTTTGTAAAAAAAAGTAAATCATGCTCCTTAGCAATACTATTTTTTATTTTATTTTATGGTCTAATTAGTAGGAAAATATGAAAAACAAATGAGCGATGCTCTCTTGTTGCTCACCACATAAACATCATTTCCTATCAATCTGTAAACCCCACTTATCCAATACGGCACGGCCAAAAAAAGAAAGAGCTTCGCTCGGTATATATCATTGTAAATAAACCTATTTTGCAATTAAGGTAACAATAAAAAAGGTTGGTCTTGATTAGCTCGTGCACAAAGCAATCTGCCCTCAAAATCTCGTACCAAAGAAACACCCCCACCGATGCCAGGATTACCTCTAGAACAACCATTTGTATTCAATTTACATTCCCCTTGACTCGGCCAAATCCACACCACTCACATACATTTATAAGTAGGTTAATGTGACTGACAAAATACCACAATATCCCACCATTCCGTCGGAAGTAGCATATTAGGGAAGTATAGTGTCCAAATAACACGTAGATCAAGTAACACTCGACGTTAAAGCTGCTCAGGAGAAGAAAAAATCCCATCAAAGAAAGCCGCTGTCCTCCAGCGTCAAATTTGCCATAAAATTAATGAAGGGATAACTTTAAAAACCAATGTACTATATTGGTTGCCACGGAGTGACCACCAGTCAGCACATCGCATTTGCCACCCACCATCACGATAGCGAAGACCATATGAGGAACCAAAAAAATTCCATAAATTAGTCGCAATTTGACCATGAGCAAAACAATGTTCAATAGACTCCTCCATAGGATCCTGACAGCATATACACGGAAAAGGACCGTGAAACCCCAGTTTAGTTAACCACTACGAGAGTGGAAGACGTCCATAGAGCAATCGCAAGAGAAAGAAAAAGGCTTTCAATGGAATCCCTTTCCACCAAATATTACTGAGGAAACTCACAGAAGAATATTTGATCCTTAAAAGCTCATATTCCGATTTTATGGAAAACTGGCCATCTTGCCTCCTATCCAAATTGCAACTTGGTGTGTCGTTTTTGCACCAAAATTAATTCTTATTCTAAAAGATTTAAAATAGTCTAATGGGAGTATGGTCGATCCCACGAGGAACAACAAATTCTCTAAATTAGTTAATTTGCAATCGTCACAACAATGAAAATTATAAATATCAATTATGGAACCAAATAAATTACTAATAAAAAATAACCAATAACCAAAAATACCGAATTAAATTACTTAAGATAAAATTCTGGAAAATAAGTAATCCACACTAATATTTTTCAGTTGTTCATTGACGCAAGGATAATAATTTCCATTTTCAACCAGTCAGTTATAGGACACCGAGAATCGGCTCTGACGTGTCCCAATCCTTCCTTACTTATTCGATAGTGAACAAGAATCAGCTTAATCCACTATTTCCCTATTCCTAACATAACCAGGTCGGAATCAGCCGTTCACCCAATTCAATGTTATGAAAGCATTAATTCTTAGAAGGACCTAACTCTAACAAATTATACTATGATCAGCATACAATAACTTGTTAACCAATTGTCTCCGTCTACCTAGACAGTAGCTTTGTCACTAATTAATCATACTAATTCAGTCCAGTGATTTAATTAGAGATTAATTGACTCTACCTAATTTTATTAGAGTTGATCAGGCTTTAATCCAATTAGGTAATGAACGCTATTCACAGAAAACTTTTTGGAATCAAATACAAAATTATTGATTAACACAATTTGGTGTCACAACTTAATCATAATTAGTGCTTCTTCCTTATTTACCAGATAAAAGGACTACTCACGCTGCATAATTAAAAACAAGCACAATAATAAATTTAAAGGAAATTAAATTAAACTAAAAATGTCAAACCAAGAAGTACGTCGTTCGACCGAACGACGAACTTCAGTTCTTGTTCTAAAACCTGGGCTGCTGCAATTCTGCAAACCCAGCTGCTGTCAAAACTTCTAAAACGTAAAATAAGCTGTCAAAAGATAAAAGATGATCAAAGATCAAAAGATCCAAGATGTTTAGCCCTTAGTATTCTTCTCCCTTTAATAGAAGAGAAAAATATAACAAATCTTCTGGTTTCCATAAATCTCTCAACCATATGTGGTTGTAACAAAATATCTTCCAAATCAAACTTATCCACCATTGGTAACTGCCAACAAATCTTTTCTCTTTTGGTAGCTTCCAAAGAAACTCCTCTTACTTTTAATTCTTCACTCCTATCTTCAGCTCTTGAAATACTCCAAAAATCTCTCAATTCCATCTTTATCAACTCTTTATACCTTGCACTGGAATCTCCCAAATTCTGCAAATAAATAAACCCTTTAAGTGCAGATTTCACCCCATCAAACATATTAAAGCATATATTAAAAATATGAATTATTCTATGCGCATCAAAACTGGAGCTTTTGGCGATAGCGTCACATTCAATAGGTCATTTTGCATTACCGTTGGGAGGATACCCACATAAGCACCTATTGCCCACTGCCCATCCTGAAATAACGACTTGAGAGAAACCCCACTATTATCGGTTCCTTGCATAGATTGATTTAATTCATTCCTGCAACTATTAGATCTTTCCTAATTTGCCAAAAAATAAATGCCAACACATTAAAAATAATGTCAACTCATCTTCACTCATCTTGCGCATTAACAATCTCCCCCTTTGGAATTTTTTGGCAAAATCCAAACTCCCCCTGTATGCTGAACGGAAGTTGACTGAAACTCCCCCTGAATAGGAACTTAGATAAGAAATATCACTGTACAAGACATTGTGCATGACACAGCAAAAGATACCAAGTTCCCAGCATAAGATATTTTAGGGACTACAAAAATAAATATCCAAAATACTCCCTCTTTTTGCCACAAAAAGACAAAAGGGCATAAATCGACGATAAAAACATAAGAAATTGTCTTAATCAATCACCAAAAACAATAACATCAGAGCAATCAATCGGAATCCTCCGCATCATAAGGCACTAGGCCAACTGAGTCTTCCAGCAAATGAACACTAGCATCTGCTTCTGGAATACTTTCATCTTTACCAGCAACAAACCCACCAGATTGGGAGCTGGAAGGATCCTGTCTGTCAGTGACATCAGGAGTGACACAGGAAGTACCTTTAGGTCCAAAATGAGCTTGAGGAACTGGAGTATCCGTCACAATCATTTCCTCATCAAGATCACAATCAGCAAGTTCTTCAACAATTGGATTTTTAGGCTCGATCTCTGTTCTGCAAAAACAGGAGATAGATTTTGAGGAATACCTGTTGTAACATCTGGAGTAACATTTGGTGGAACACCAGAGGAACCAGCAACATCATCCACTATGGTTTGAGCCTTGGCATCAAAATGCTCCTTCCTTTTAGCAGCCTCAGTGGCAACATCTCTTGCAGTCTTTAAAGCTACAAGGTCATTCAGCAATGAAGAGACCTCTCATTCTCTTCTCAATGTCAGCCTGCTGGGCAATCAGAGATTTCAACTCATTCTCTAGCACCTTAATGGTGCGCGTCAGTAAGACTGAATTCCCAAGCTCTTCTTTTTCTGAGTCAGAAACATCCTCCATATCATTTACATGGTCACCCTTCAACAGCTTATAACTAATTCTGATTTCTTCCTTGTCTGTCTCCAAAATCTCTCTTGCTCGAATCAGAGAATGTTGTGATGAGAGAATGCCATAAATCAAACATGGAAAATGATATGCTATCCTTTCATTCTTGCAGTCTGCATGCTTCACAATTTGGCCAAATAAAAACTGTCCGACATCAAATTCAATAAAATTCCCAATCTTGAACAACAGAGTAGCCATGAACTTATTCACGCCAATTCTATGTGAAGTGGGTAGCCAATTCCTCATGCCAATTTTATTCAAAATTACATACTTAACAGACAATTGGGAAGCAAGAAAGTCTTTTTCTCTATGCCATACACGTCTGACACCTCCTGTGATATCAGTAATTATCTTACTGTAATCAGGAGTGAACTCTTCCATATTAGCCCAATGGCTGCCTAGGTGAGTATTTATCACATTCGGTGAAAATTTAAACAGCCTACCCCTCACAAATACATATCCTCTATCAGGATGCTCAACATCCTTCACATTAGAGTCTAGATTACATTAAAATTCCTGAATGACTCTCCTAACATAAGGCTTTATTCCCTTTATTATCCTTCCTAAGCCTTGACTAACTAACTAACTGATCCATAAGTTTCTTGCAGTCTTTAAAATCATCTTCATGAATATTTCTTTCACTCTAGATATTTCTTCTAGAAACTCTACTCTACAGACCAGCATTGTATTCAGACTTGAAATCAACCAACTTAACAGAAAAGTCTGATGACTTACTTGCGGTGGCCGGAGACTTGCCCTTTGACATCGCTTTGGAGCGAGTGACTCGCTAAGATTCAGAAACTGGATTTTCTCACTGTCGTTTTGTCTTAGAGGACTTCACCGATTCTGGATCAGAGAGATCCTGATCATCATCATCATCATCAGAAGCATTGTCTCTGATATCTCCTTCTTCAGCCCAAGCATCATCCGAAGAATCTTCATCCACAATCTGAATCCTTTTTCTTGTGGGCTCTGTGATAACTTTGGAGGCATCGGGTGCTTTAGGGGGTACAGAACTTGTCTTGAATTGACTACCACTAGCTTGTCCAAATCTTGCTCTTACTCCTGAAGGATCTATTGACTGTATTGGAGTGGCCATCTCAGCTTTTGCAGACAACTCAATCTCAAAATCTGAAGACTTTTCTTGTGAATGAGACGAACTACCATCTTCTTTTGAAGAATCTGGAGAGGCAGGAGTGACGACAACATGAACTTCATCGTCATCCATAGTTTCTACTACCTTTCTAACTCGAGATGATGACCTTGACTGAGACATCTCTGAGAAATAGAGGAACTTGACTTGTATGAACTTTCAGTATTCTTGAATATGGTCAAGATAATGACGGCGGCTGATGTTTGACCAACACTTTTAGAAGAAGACTCCCAAAAGACCACAAACCCTTGGAATAGCTGAGAGAGTGAAAGTGACCGAAATAAGTGCAGTCAGAATTTGCGTGAAAGATGTACTCTTCAATTCCCCAATATCAGCCGAGAATCCCAAAAACGCCACATGTCACTTGAAGAGCTGAAGACTAGAATTCACAAAAACGAAATCCAAAGCTACAAATCCGCCTAAAAGCATGAGGCGGGAAACCAAAAAAGACAAAAAAAACAACTATTCTACAATTTTTTTGTTTTTCATATATATATTTTTTATTGTTGTAAATACAAATAAAAATAAAAATAAAACTTAAAACACTGAAGAACCTCTTCACATGATACAAAGGCCTAGAGCAGACCTTAGTTCTTCAAACCTTGCTCCATCCAAAGCTTTGGTGAAAATATCAGCAATTTATTTTTCTGTCACCATATGTTCCAAAGAATAGTTATCTTCCACAAGAGATCGAATAAAATGATGTCGAATATCAATGTGCTTTGTTCGAGAATGCTGAACAATATTTATGACAGTAGAGTGTCATAACATTCTGTGGGACACCATAGTTCTTCAGCATTTGCTTCATCCAGAGAAGATGGGTACAGCTACTACCAGCTGCAATGTATTCTGCCTCAGCGGTAGACAGAGAAATAGAATTCTATTTCTTGCCGAACCACGACACCAAGTTATTTCCCAAGTAAAAACATCCGCCAGAAGTGCTTTTTTGATCATCTGAACTTCCATCCCAGTTAGCATCACAATATCCAACTAAATTGGTATTTGTATCAAAGGAATACCAGATCCCATAGTCAGTTGTCCCGCTGATATACTTGAGTATTCGCTTTACTGACACCATGTGTGACTCTCGAGGATTTTCTTGAAATTGAGTACATAAACCAATGCTGTAGCAGATATCTGGGTGACTAGCTGTCAGATATAAGAGACTTCCAATTATACTTCTGTATAGACTTGCATCAATAGGAATCCTCTTCTTATCTTTAGATTTATTCTCATGAGTTCCAATAGGTGTTCTTCTTGAACGAACATTCTCCAATTCAAACATCTTCAGCAAATTCTTGGCATACTTGCTTTGAGAAATGAAAATACCGTCATTTCGTTGCTGAATCTGAAGGCCAATGAAATAATTAAGCTCACCAACCATACTCATCTCAAATTCCCCAGTCATTTGAGCAACAAATTCATCCACCATCCCCTGTGACACTGAGCCAAATACTATGTCATCAACATATATTTGTGCAAGTAAAAACTGATCTTTATCACGGCGAATGAAAAGGGTTTTATCTACTCCCCCTGGCTCATATCCCTTTGTCAATAAATACTGCGTGAGCCTTTCATACCACGACCGAGGAGCTTGTTTAAACCCATAAAGGCCTTCTTCAACTTGTAGACAAACTCAGGATGATGAGGATCTTCGAAACACTTTGGTTGAGCGACATACACCTCCTCATTAAGAAGACCATTGAGAAAAGCACTTTTAACATCCAATTGATACAACTTGAATCGCAACACACATGCAATTGCTAACAATATACGAATGGACTCAAGTTGAGCAACCAGTGTGAATTTCTCATCAAAGTCAATACCTTCAATTTGAGTGTACCTCTGAGCAACTAACCGAGCCTTGTTGCGAGTGATATTTCTATGCTCATCGCTCTTGTTCTTGTATATCCACTTTGTTCCAATGACATTCACATTAGGGGGACACGGAACTAGATCCCAAACTTGATTTCGAGTGAATTGATCAAGTTCTTCTTGCATAGCACCAATCCAATATTCATCTAGTAAGGCTTCTTTTATATTCTTAGGCTCAATAGATGAAGTAAAGCATGTCATTTGAATCATATCTCTGTAGTTCACTCGTGGCTTTTCTCTTGTCCGAACCCCATCAGCCAGATTTCCAATAACTTCATCAGTAGGATGGTTCTTCTGAACACGAGTGGAAGGTTGCCTGTAGGTGAGATGACATCTTCCACATTATCAACCTCTATACTCTGATCAGTGACACCACTTGTGACACTGGTCGAAACACTACCAAGAACACTGGAGCTTACTTCATGTAGGGATTCTGTAACATCTTCGTTAGAAACAACAGCTACTTCTAGAGAGTCATCGACTTGAACGTTCACAGATTCTATGACAGTTTAAGTTCTTTTGTTGTAGACTTGATAAGCTCGACTATTGATAGCACATCCAAGAAAAATAGCTTCATCACTCTTGCGATCAAGCTTCCCTTTATATTCCCTGTCATTCAACACATAACAAGTACTACCAAAATGATGGAAATAGTTAACAGTTGGAGTTCTACCTGTTTATATTTCATAGGGCGTCATTTAAATTCCCCCACGAAGATATACTCGATTTATAGTATAACATGCTGTGTTCATAGCTTCAGCCCAGAATTTATGTGAAATATTCTTTTCGTGTAACATTACACGTGACATCTCTGCTATAGTTTAATTCTTTCTCTTCACGACTCCATTCTGCTGATGAGTTTTAGGTGCAGAGAATTCATGAGCTATTCCTTGCTGATTACAAAAGTCTGAGAAGTCTGAGTTTTCAAACTCTCTTCCATGGTCATTGCGAATACGAATAATCTTCACAATGGTACAACCCTTTTCTCATTGAAGACGACTACACAATGACTTGAAGGCATTAAATGTATCGAATTTTTCTCGAAGAAATTCCACCCATGTATATCGATAGAAGTCATCAACAATTACATAAGCATATTGTTTTCCTCCAATACTCTCTACGGGCATAAGACCCATTAAATCTATATGAAGCAGTTCAAGCACACGATTTGTTCCTGGTGTCTGAGACTTGGGATGTGACACTTTTGTTTGCTATCCAATCTAAAAAGGTCCACGCACCCTATCTTCATCAAACTTCAGTATAGGAATCCCACGGACAGCTCCCTTAGTGACAATTTTCTGCAGCATCCTTATATTCACATGACCCAATTTTCGATGCCATATGATAGAATCTTCCATGATTGATCGAAGACACGTAGATGAGGCAGAGATGAGATAAAAATTATCTGAAGATCTTACTCCTTCCATGATGCACATGTTGTTATGATCAACTACCTTGCACTTTCCCTTAGTGAAGTTCACATTTAGATCTTGATCACACAGATGACTTATGCTGATTAAATTCGCCTTGAGACTATTTACCAGAAGAACATTCTCTAGTTTTTGTAACCATGATACATCTAGTGTACATTTCCAATAACACGAGCCGTGACACCATTTCCAAACGTCACTTTTCCAATACTTCCGGGCACAATATTTGTCAAAAACCTCTCTTCACCATTCATATGTCTGGAACACCCACTGTCAAAGTACCACTCATCATTTGTGGCAGCCTTTAGTGAAGTATATGTGAAGTTGCACCTCAAATTTGGCTTCATTACCCAACTCTGTTGTGAATTTCTGCGAAAAGAAGACTTTCTGGCAGTACCTTGTCTCAATTCAGTAAGATAAATAAAATATCTAGGGCGAATATGACCACGACGATTGCAATAATGGCAAATAGGAATAAATCTGTTACCTTTGCCTCTAGAAGCATGATAAGAATAATGAGGATTTAACTTTATCACGTTCTTTGCAGTATTCACATCAACCTGCTTTACTTTGAAATTATCCTCTGGAAGTGACACTGGTTATGACACGAAGCTTTCTCCTTTATACCCCAATCCAGAGTGATCACCACTGGATTGACCGATCTTAAGAATTTCATCCAATTTAGAAGAACCAGAATTTAACATCTTGACACCTTTCTTTATTTGGTTTAGCTCGTTGGTCAGATTCTTCATTTCCTCCTGACTTACTTTCAGTTTGGCTTCCAAATCTGAAGCAGAGTTTTGAAGATTGAGCTTCACTTTGCAGACCCCCAATTTGAGTATGAAGATGCTGATTAACTTTAACAAGTTCAATCCATTTATCATGAAGATTCTTGATCCCACCATTATCTGATTGTTCAGTCTTAGAAGTAAGAGCCACATGATTATTCTGAAATTCATCTTCCTTATTTGAATCATCTTCACTCGAAGTTGTGTTGAGAGAATTCCTCTTCTTCCTTAATGTCTTGGCACAATCTGCCTGAACATGCCCAAAACCACCACATTCTCTGCACTGAATTCCCTTGCTCTTGAATGATTGATCAGATGTATGATTTTTTTCCCTTTACTTTTTATTGCTTGCCAATTCATTCTTGGTGTTACTGAAACTGGCCTTGACACCTTGATTATTTCTACCAAATCTCTTCATGACTCTGCTTAGATTCTTAGGTATTAATGCAAGAGAATCCTCAATGTCTTCTTCATCAAGATCAATCGACTTCTGTATTTCAGCATTTAAGGCCATCCCTTTAATTTTCTTTGCTTCCGAGTCTCCTTTTAGATTCATCTCAAATGTCCTAAGAGATCCCATCAGTTCTTCTAGCTTCATCTTTGAGACATCTTTTGCTTCTTCAATGGCAGTAACTTTATAAGCAAATCGTTGGGGCAAAGATCATAGAGTTTTCCTCACAAGTTTTTCTTCATAAAAACTTTCACCAAGAGCAAACGCCTCATTGGTGATATCACAGAGTTTGGCATTAAATTCAGCAATACTCTCATCTTCATGCATCCTTAAGCTCTCAAATCTTATAGTTAGGATCTGCATCTTTGATAACTTCACAGTAGATGTCCCTTCATAAGTAGTTTGAAGTATTTCCCATGCCTTCTTGGCTGTCACACATGTAGAAATAAGTCTAAACTGAGCAGGATCAAGGCCGTTGAAAATTGCATTAAGAGCTTTTGAGTTACTGTTTTTCAAGGCATCTTCAATGGCAGACCGACTTTCTTCTGGCTTGGGAGATATGACGACACCAGCTGTGTCAGTAATCATGGGGGGTCCCAACTTGTCAGAATTGATTTCCAAGCCTTCTCATCAATTGCTTTTATGAAGGCTCTCATTCTAGCATTCCAATAAGCATAATTGCTGCCGTCCAATAAAGGTGGACGCATTGTTGAACCTCTTTCCTTCATAGAGTCCATTGCACCAACAACCAAAATCAAGTCCTGCGGATCCCACCTAAGAAACAAAGACGACCCACTCTGATTCAAGGTTAGATACGCGGTGTCCTAGTGGGTTGGAACACTAGGTGTGACACTAATAATAAAAGCGATAATGGACAGTATTAAAAATGCGGAAAATAAAGAGATAGGAGGTTGGTAACGTAGTTCGGCAATTGCCTACGTCTGCGGGGCCACGTCCAGAAAACAATCCACTAAGTTCACAAAGTTACAAGACACTTGGTCTAACTCAAAGTAAGACTTCCTCTTTTCTTTGTCGCCGCCTCTATCTAACTTCACACGTGAACCTAATTGTGCTAGCTCCCATCGACTTGTGCGATTCTTCCCAAAATCTTAAGAGACAACATCCCCTTATCAATGGTAACTCCTCCCGAAATCCGTGTTATGGCAAGATCCCCTTGCCCATGATCATAACTCCTTCAGAGTTCCTTTTAGCCTCCTCCCGAGACTGAGTTTCAACAAAGAACACAAGGAATGCACATTCAATACTTTTGCATTAAGATGCGAACAGCCAACACACTTAAACAAGGACTTCCAACAAAGAAGTGTGTTCACAGTCTTACAAAGACCGAAAGATTAATCAAAACTCCACACCTGAAAACCGTGTGGTTGGAAAGATCATATAGGGCACACACAAACTTTCTATCTTTATCTCTAAGATTGTTTCCAAATAAACCGCATAGCAGGATGGAAACCATGTGCCTTCCATGCTTATCTTTTCCAAAAATAAACCTCCAATGATAATTACCAAGAATATCAAGATAAGCACCAAATATACTAAGATAGCATTAATCTCCAAATCAATCTTCCTTGCATAGATTGATTTAATTTATTCCTGCAACCAATAGATCTTTCCTTATTTGCCAAAAAATAAATGCCAACTCATCTTCACTCATCTTGCGCATTAACATAGTATAAAATCTCTGTGATGAACACAAATAGAATAAAGGACTAATAATTCATGGATCCACGCATATATATCAATAAGGCTAATAATAGTATCAACTTCATTATTTTTTGGTCAGTAAGTTAAACCCAAAACAAGGACAAAGCTGGTTTAACAACATCCGCTTAGTCAGTACAGCTGAAGATGGAAATGTGGTGTAACGGATCAATAAATTGCTCTGAGACAAGCATTGCCGAAAAAGAGAAAAGGAAAATCTGCGTATTTTGAAATTAAATATAGAACCGTGCCAATGGTTAATGTTAGTTTTATGATGGTCATTCATATTAAAGCTAGAGTTTTCAAATTCATGAATTTCTTGCATGCATGAATGCCTTTGGAAATCAGACTTTTCATAGCAAGGGATTCCAATTAATTGTAAAAGAAAATTTCAACTCCTACTATCACAATTGTAGTGGATTTTAGGAGAAAAATGGTGTTCTAACACATTACTTACATCGTTCACTTTTGTTAATCTAACTTGATGGAATACATGTAACCTTAAAAAAGAAAAGAAGAAAAAATCTCAATTTCACTACAACAAAAATTGCATTTTAAGATATTTAAAAATATAGTAATAATATATATATTACCACACATAATCTATCCATACGTTGATTTTTGGTGTGATATAATCCAGTGTGTGGATAGAATTAATTACATATAAAGACATAAAAAAGTGTGAAGAGTTGTAAGTAAAAATTAAGTTTTAAATACATAAAAATACAAAGTGAAATATCAAGATAGGTAGTATTTCAAGACACAAGGAGATGTCTTTATAATTGAAATAATATGACATTTTTAAGTGTTAAGATAGAAGATATCATATAATGAGATGTAATAATAAATAATTGATTAGGACACTTTCAAGTGTTAAGATAGAAAGATATTACGTAATGAAATGTGCTAAAAAACAACCTATTCGAACACCTTTTATTATCAAGATAGAAATTATTTTTAAAATACTTTTTATTGCACTTTATTATTTAATTATAATTTTAATTAATTAATGAGATAAATAAGACATAAAAACAAGGTACTGATCATACTCATATTAGCAAGAAATCAAATATTTCCTTCAAACTTCGTATTATTAAAAAAAATCCGTTAATTCAAACTTCATAACATATCGTATTCAATAAAAACCAGGTAACATTATCTTATTACAATACTAAATAACTGTAAACCGAACTATCCGACTAAGACAGCTGCAAATTCAAGTCTGAAATATCTAGGTTAGATACGTGGTCGTCTAGTGTGTTCGAACACTACGTGTGACACCGGTAATAAAAGCAGTAATGGACAATAATAAATTGCGAAAAGTAAAGAGACAAGAGGTTGGTAACGCAGTTCGGCAAATGCCAACGTCTGCGGGGCCACGCACAGAAAGAACAATCCACTAAGTTCACAAGTTACAAGACACTCGGTCTGACATAAAGTAAGACACCATCTTATCTTTGTTACTGCCTCTTCATAACTTCATAGTGAACGTGATTGTGCGAGCTCCCCTCGACTTGTGTTGATTCCTCCCGGAATCCATGGTAATGCAAGATCTCCTTGCCCACGTTTGAACTCCTCCCGAGCTCCTTAGCAACATCCTCCCGAGGCTGAATTACAATCAAGAATACAAGGATTTGCACCTTCAATATTATTGCATTGAGATGCGAATAAGCCAACACACTTTGATCAAAATCGTTCAACAAAGAAGTGTGTTCACAGTCTTGTAAAAGATCGAAAAGAATAATCAATAATCCACACACTAAAAACCGTGTGGTGGAAAGATCATATATGCGCACAAAAATCCTTCCATGTTTATCCCGAGATTATTTCCAAATAATTCAAATGGAAAGATCATAAAGGCACTCCAAGTCTTCCATGTTTATCCCACGATTATTTCCAAATAATTCAAATGGAAAGATGGAAACACCATGTGCCTTTTAATGCTTATCTTTTCCAAATATAACCCTTCCAAGAATACCAAGATAAGCTCCATAATTATCCTCATAGCATTAATCTTCAAATCAATCTTCCTTGCATATATTGATTTAATTTGATTTATGCCTCCAATAAGATCTTTCCTTATCTTTGCCAAAAAACCAATGCCAATTAATAATAATGCCAACGTGCACATTAACAATCTCCCCTTTGGCATGTTTTGGCAAAATCCAAAGTCCCCATGTATGCTGGATAGAAGTTCGATGAAGCTCCTCCTGAATTGGAACTTTCACAAGAAACAGAATATTGCACAAGACCCAAAACAAAATCTAGATTCGAACTCCCCCTACATCAGATCTTACCAATAAAACATCACTGCACAAGACACTGTGGTGACACATAAAGAGACACCAAGATCCCAGCATACAAATGTTTCAGGGATTACAAAACCAATAACCAAAAATCCAAAATTACTTCCCCTTTTTGCCACAAAAGGACAAAAGGGCATAAATACACCAATAAAACATACGTAATTGTCTTAATCAAAGCATCAGAACAAAAATCAGAGTCATATTAAGCAGAATCTTCTGCATCATCAGGCACAAGGCCAACTGAATCTGCAAGTAAGTGAACTCCTGCAGCAGCTTCTAGAAGACTATCATCTTTACCAGCATCATACCCACCAGATTGGGCGTTGGAAGGGGTAGTGATGTCAGGGACATTAGAATTAACACCAGCAGGAAAATCACCAGAAGTATCAGCAGTTGCAGTCACAGTAATGTCCTCATCAGGATCAGACTCAACATTCTCTTCAACTGGAAAATTTTCAGTCTACTTGTCAGATTCTGCAGAAACAGTAGATAGTTTTTGAGTAATACCTGCAGTAACATCTGTAGTGACATCTGGTGGGACATTTGAAGCTTCAGGGACATCATCAGCTGCAGTTTTAGCTTGTGCATCAAACTTCTTCTTTCTTTCAGCTGCCTCAGCTGCAACATCCTTAGCCTCCTTTAAAGCTGCCAGGTCATCAAGGACAGCATAAATCTCCTTCATTCTTCTCTCTATCTCAGATTGTTGTGCCATCAATGCTTTTAATTCATCCTCCAGTACCTTGATGGTACGAGACAGCAAGATAGAGTTACCCAATTCCTTTGTGTTAGAGACATCCTCTGTGACATCATCCATGTCATTGACATGATTTCCCATTAACAGCTTGTAACTGATCCTGATTTCTTCCTTATCAGATTCCAAAATCTCCCTTGCACGAATTATTGAATGTTGTGAAGATAAAATTGCATAAATCAAACTGGGAAACGGATAAGCTAGCCTTTCATTTTTACAGTCCGTGTGCTTCACAATCTGATCAAATAGGAATTGCCCAACATCGAATTCAATGAAGTTGCCAATCATAAACAGTAAAGTGGCCATGGATTTCTTCACTCCAGTTCCATGAGATGTGGGTAACCAATTTCTCATTGCAATCTTGTGCAAAATAGCATATTTCACAGACAACTGGGAGGCAGGAAAATCTTTTCCTCTTGGCCATACCCGTTTGACTCCTCCAGTGACATTAGAGATTATCATACTATAATCAGGAGTAAAATCTTCAACATCTGCCCAGTGACTACCCAAATATGTATTAATCACATCATGAGAAAAATTAAACACATGTCCCCTTACATAAACATGTCCTCCATCGGGATGTTCATGATCTTTCACTGTAAAGTCTAGGTTGCAATAAAATTCTTGAACTACCCTCCTCACATAGGGCTTTATTCCTTTGATTGTTCGCCCTAAACCTTGACTAATCAGTTGGTCAACAAGTTTGCGACAGTATTTAAAGTCACCCTCATGAATATTCCTTTCATTCCAGATATTTTACCTAGACACTCTACTCCACAACCCAGCATTGTATTCAAATTTAAAATCATCCAAATTAATAGCTGAATCTGATGACTAACTTGGAGTAGTAGGGGACTTGCCCTTTGGCATGGCCTTTGAGTGAGTGATCACTGAGATTCCGAAGCCGGAGTTTTCCTCTGTCGCTTTGCCCTTGGTGACTGCACTGGTTCTGGATCAGAAGGGTTATGATCATCATCTTCATCATCATTAGAAAGAACATCTCCTCTGACGTCGTCTTCTTTTTCACCCCATATATCATCTGACGAATCTTCATCCATAACCCTAAATCGCTTTCTCTGTGGCTCCACAGTAACTTTGGACATATCCGATGCTTTAGGGGGTGCAGCACTTGTCTTAACTTTTCCATCACTTGTTTGCCCAAATCTAGTTCTCACGCCTGCCGGATCTATTGATTGAATGGGGATGACCATCTCAGCTTCTGAAGTCAAGTCAATCTCAACACTTGTGGACTTCTCCTGTGAGTGAGCAGAACTTCTATCTTCACTTGAAGAATCAGGAGATGCAGGAGTAACAACTACATGAACTTCATCTTCATCCATAGTTTCCACAACCTTTCTAGCCCGTGCTAATGACCTTGTATGAGACATCTACAGAATTTGTGGATCACTTAACTCACTGAAATTTTCAAAAACTTCAACTATGTTCAAAATAGTGGAGACAGCTGTGATGAGTTCAATAAGCAAAGTAGAGGAAGCTTAGAAGTTCAGAAACCCTTGAAATTTCAAAATAGGGAATAGAAGCCGAAATTATTGCCGTCAGAATTTGCGTAATCGAGGCTAACTCTTCAATTCCATATATTCAGCCGAGAAATCCCATAACTGCCACGTGTCACTTGGAGTGCTGAAGATCAGAAATCCATAAAACTAACAAACTCGCCAACAACAATATGAGGCGCGAAAAACGAAAAAAAAATAAAAACAACAACTATTCTACTATTTGTATTGTTTTTTCCATTTTTTTTTTATTTTTTTATTGTACATACAATAATAATAAAAAAAACTTACAGTACAGAAGAACCCCTTTACATGATACATATGCCTAAAGCAGACCTCAGTTTTTCAAACCTTTCTCCATCCAAAGCTTTTGTGAATATATCAGCAATTTGTTTTTCCGTCACCATGTGTTCCAAAGCAATAATTTTATCCTCCACAAGAGATCGAATAAAATGATGCCGAATATCTATATGCTTTGTCCGAGAATGCTGAACAAGATTCTTAGAAATATTGATAGCACTCATATTGTCACAGTATAGTGTCATGACATCCTATGTGACACCATAATCTTTCAGCATTTGCTTCATCCAGAGAAGCTGAGTACAATAACTCCCGGCTGTAATATATTCTGCCTCGGCAGTTGGCAGAGAAGTAGAGTTTTGCTTCTTGCTTAACCATGACACCAAATTATTTCCCAAATAGAAACATCCACCAGACGTGCTTTTTTCTATCATCTGAGCTTCCAGCCTAGTCAGCGTCACAATAACCAACTAAGTTTGTATTTGTATCAAAAGAATACCAGATTCCATAGTCAGCTGTTCCACTGATGTACTTGAAAATTCGTTTGACTGACACCAGGTGTGACTCGCGAGGATTTGCCTGAAACTTGGCACATAAACCGACACTGAAGCAGATATCAGTACGACTAGCAGTTAGGTACAAGAGACTGCCAATCATACTTCTGTATAGACTTGCATCAATAGGAATTCCCTTCTCATCTTGGGATATCTTTTCATGAGTTCCCATAAGTGTTCTTCTTGGACGAGCATTCTTCAATTCAAACTTCTTCAGCAGATTCTTGGCATCCTTACTTTGAGAAATGAAAATAACATCATTTCGTTGCTGAATTTGAAGTCCAAGAAAGTAAGTGAGCTCACCTACCATACTCATTTCAAATTCGCCAGTCATTTGAGCAACAAATTCATCCACCATTTCCTGTGACACGGAGTCAAACACTATGTCATCAACGTATATTTGAGCAAGTAAAAACTAACCTTTGGCTTGGTGAATGAAAAGGGTTTTATCTACTCCCCCTCGCTCATATCCCTTGGCCAACAAGTACTAAGTCAGCCGTTCATATCAAGTCCGAGGAGCTTGCTTGAGCCTATATAATGCCTTCTTCAATTTGTAGACAAACTCGGGATGATGAGGGTCCGAGCAACATACACCTCCTCATTAAGAAAACCATATAGGAAGGCACTCTTTACATCCATTTGATACAATTTGAATCGTAACACACATGCAATGGCTAGCAAGAACCGAATAGATTCAAGGCGAGCAACTGGAGCAAATATCTCATCAAAGTCAACTCCTTCAATTTGCGTGTACCCTTGTGCAACTAATCGAGCCTTGTTACGAGTGATATTTCCATGCTCATCACTTTTGTTCTTGTATATCCACTTCGTGCCAACGATATTTACATTTGGAGGATATGGAACTAGATCCCAAACTTGATTTCGAGTGAATTGATCAAGTTCTTCTTGCATGGCACCAATCCAATATTCATCTAATAAAGCTTCTTTCACATTCTTTGGCTCAACAAATGAAAAGTAGCAATCCATTTGAATAAGATCTCTATAATTTACTCGCGCGGCTTTTCTCTTGTCCGAACACCATCAGTCAAATTTCCAATAACTTCAGTAGTAGGATGATTCTTCTGAACACGAGTGGAGGGCTGTCTGTGAGATGAATTGACATCGTTCACATTATCATTCTCGACATTCTGATCAGTGACACCACTTGTGACACTGGGTGAACCACTGTCTGGAACATTGGAACGTACTTCAGGTAAAGAGACTGTAATATCTTCATTAGGAACAACAGTTACTTCCAGAGAGTCATCGACTTGAACATTCGCAGATTCCATCACAGTTCGAGTCCTTTTGTTGTAGACTCGATAAGCTCGACTATTGATAGCATATCCAAGAAAAATAGCTTCATCACTCTTGCGATCGAGCTTCCCTTTATATTCCCTGTCATTCAACACATAAACAAGTACTACCAAAAGGATGAAAATAGTTAACAGTTGGAGTTCTACCTTTCCATATTTCATAGAGCGTCATCTCAGTTCCTCCACGAAAATATACACGATTTATAGTCTAGCATGCTGTGTTCATTGCTTCAGCCCAGAATTTCTGTAGAATATTTTTTTCATGTAACATGACGCGTGACATCTCAGCTATAGTCCAATTTTTCCTTTCCACGACTCCATTTTGTTGAGGAGTTTTAGGTGCAGAGAACTCATGGCCTATTCCATGCTGATTACAAAAATCTGAGAAATCTGAGTTTTCAAACTCTCTTCCATGATCACTACGAATCCGTACAATCTTCAAGATTGCACATCCCTTTTCACGCTGAAGCCTTAGACACAATGCTTTGAAGGCAGTGAATGTGTCGGACTTTTCTCGAAGGAATTCAACCCATGTAAGTGAAAAATCATCAACAGTCACATATGCATACCGTTTTCCTCCGATACTTTCTACTGACATAGGACCCATCAAATCCATATGAAGCAGTTCTAGTACGCGAGTTGTTCCTGGTGTTTGAGACTTCGGATGTGACACCTTTGTTTGTTTTCCAATCTGACACGGTTCGCATATCTTGTTTTCATCAAACTTTAGTTGTGGGATCCCACGGACAGCTCCTTTAGCAATAATGTTCTCTAGCATCCGTATATTTACATGACCCAATTTTCGGTGCCATAGAATTGAATCTTCCATACTTGATCGAAGACATGATGATGAGGCAGAGATGAGATAGCAATTGTCCCTCGATCTTATTCCTTCCATGATGCACATGTTGTTTTGATCAATCACCTTGCAATTTCTCTTTGTGAAATTAAGATCCAAATCTTGATAACATAAATGACTAATGCTGAGCAAATTTGCCTTGAGATCATTTACCAACAATACATTAACCAACTTTGGTAACCACGGCACATCTAAAGTAACTTTTCCAATGACACGAGCTGTGACACCATTACCGAAAGTTACTTTTTCCATACTTCCAGACACAACATCCTTCAAAAACTTGTTATCACCAGTCATTTGTCTGGAACATCCACTGTCAAAATACCACTCATCAGTCGTGGCCGCCTTTAGCGAAGTATATATGAAATTGCACCGGAAATTAGGCTTCATCACCCAGCTCTGTTGTATATTTCTGCGAGAAGTAGATTTTCTAGCTGTACCTTGTCTTAATTCAGCAAGATAAGGAAAGCATCTAAAACGAATATGACCACGACGATTGCAATAATGACAAACAGGTATAAATCTGTTACATCTTCCGTTAGGAACATGATAAGAATAATAAGGATTTGACCTTTTCGCACCATCCACAGCAACCTGCTTCCCTTTGGATTTATCCACTGATAGTGACTCTGACTGTAACATGGTTTGTGACAAGGGATGTGACACTGAGCTTTCTCCCTTGTACCCCAATCCTGTGTAATCACCACTCGATTGACCCATCTTAAGAATTTCTTCAAGCTTGGTAGCACCTGAATTTAGCATCTTAACTCCCTTCTTTAAGTGAGTTAACTCATTGGTTAAGGCCTTTACTTCTTCTTGACTTACTTTCAGTTTAGTAACCAGATCAGTGTTAGATTGTAGAAGATTGTTCTTCTCGTTTTGCAGATCTCCAACTTGCATATGAAGTTGCTGATTCACTCTAGAAAGTTCAGCCCACTTATCATGAAGATTCTTCAATTCAACCAGAATATCTTCTTCTGTAACATAATCTTCATCTTCATCTACATATGTTGACTTATTTTCAGTGACACTCTGTGTAACATCCATTTTCTTACCATGATCAGATTGTTCTGTCTTAGTGGTGAGAGCCACATGATTGTTCTGAAAATCCTCTTCTTTGTCTGAATCATCTTCACTCCAAGTTGTGTTGAGAGAATTCCTCTTCCTTCTCAATGTGTTGGCACAATCTGCCTGAACATGCTCGTAACCATCACATTCTCTACACTTAATTTCTTTATGTTTGAATGACTGTTCAGCTGTATGAATTTCTTCCCTGTACTTTTTATTGCTTGCCAACTCATTCTTTGTGTTACTGACACTGTCTCTGACACCCTGCTTATTTCTGCTATATCTTTTCAGTAATTTGCTGAAGTTCTTAGATATTAAAGCCAAAGAGTCCTCAAGGTCATCATCCCCAGAATTATCTGACTTCTGCATTTCTGCTTTTAAGGCAATCTCTTTGTTCTTCTTTGCTTCCAAGTCTACTCCTAGATTCATCTCAAATGTTCTAAGGAATTCCATCAATTCTTCCAGCTTTATCTTTGAGATGTCTTTTGCTTCCTCAATGGCAGTAACTTTATAGGCGAAGTGTTGAGGCAAAGATTGTAAGGTTTTCCTACGAGTTTTTCTTCTGAAAAATTTTCACCAAGAGCAAATGTCTCGTTGGTAATATCACAGAGTTTGACATTGAAATGAGCAATACTTTCGTCTTCAAGCATCTTCAAATTTTCAAATCTTGTAGTCAGAATCTGCATCTTTAATAATTTTACACTTGAAGTCTCTTCATGAGTAGTTTGAAGAATTTCCCACGCTTACTTTTCAGTCACACAAGTAGAAATAAGTCTGAACTGTGCTGGATCAACTCCGTTGAATATTAAGGGCCTTCGAGTTACTGTTTGCCAAGGCATCTTCAGTAACTGACCAACTTTCTTCGGGCTTGAGAGATTTGACACCGTTAGTATCAGTAGTCATTGGAGGATCCTATCCTGTCAGAATTGATTTCCAAACCTTCTCATCAATAGCTTTGATAAAGGCTCTCATTCTGGCCTTCCAATAACCATAGTTACTTCCATCCAAGAGAGGTGGACGTATTGTTGAATCTCCTTCCTTCATAGAGTCTATTGCACCAATCAACCAAGATCAAGTCCTACGGATCCCGCCTAAGAAATAAAGACGACCCGCTCTGATACCAATTGAATGATCTAGGTTAGATACGTGGTGTTCTAGTGTGTTGGAACACTAGGTGTGACACCGGTAATAAAAGCAGTAATAGACAATAATAAAATGCGGAAAGTAAAGAGACAGGAGGTTGGTAACGCAGTTCGGCAAATGCCTACGTCTGCGGGGCCACGCCCAAAAAGAACAATCCACTAAGTTCACAAGTTACAAGACACTCAGTCTGACACAAAGTAAGACACCATCTTATCTTTGTTACCGCCTCTTCCTAACTTCACAGTGAACGTGATTGTGCGAGCTCCTCTCGACTTGTGTTGATTCCTCCCGAAATCCGTGGTAATGCAAGATCCCCTTGCCCACGTTTGAACTCCTCCCGAGCTCCTTAGCAACCTCCTCCCGAGGCTGAATTACAATCAAGAATACAAGGATTTGCACTTTCAATATTATTGCATTGAGATGCGAATAAGCCAACACACTTTGATCAAAATCGTTCAACAAAGAAGTGTGTTCACAGTCTTGTAAAAGACCGAAAAGAATAATCAATAATCCACACACTAAAAACCGTGTGGTGGAAAGATCATATATGCGCACAAAAAGTTTTCCATGTTTATCCCAAGATTATTTTCAAATAATTCAAATGGAAAGATCATAAAGGCGCTCCAAGTCTTCCATGTTTATCCCAAGATTATTTCCAAATAATTCAAATGGAAATATGGAAACACCATGTGACTTTAATGCTTATCTTTTCCAAATATAACTCTTCCAAAAATACCAAGATAAGCTCCATAATTATCCTCATAGCATTAATCTTCAAATCAATCTTCCTTGCATAGATTGATTTAATTTGATTTATGCCTCCAATAAGATCTTTCCTTATCTTTGCCAAAAAACGAATGCCAATTAATAATAATGCCAACGTGCGCATTAACAAAGTCCTACACAAGTGAATAGAAAAAGCATTGTTCTTCCAAGATCACAAATAGCTAACTTCTTAATTGCACTAAATAGGTGTCACCTGCATGTAAAAAATATACAAAAGAATGAGTTAAAATTTTTGTGTCTTAGAATTAGAAAGATAAAAGTTGGAAAAACCATCGGCTATAAGAAGTTGAAGATTCCATTTCAAACATATAAACAACTAGTGAGGCAACAAAATAAATTTCCAGCACACTGGCAATAAATTCAATAAGGTGGCACTGAATGAATGAATGACAAATCACACTAAGATAATGCATGCTCTTATTATATAACTGAATTAACAGTGAAAAAGATTGTGTATTATAAATTTATAATAAAGTATAATTTTGCCAAAAATCATAGTAACATGTATTTCCAGCAGTAAATTATCATTTACACATCGCTATGAAGTTCTACTCCTCCAAGGACATTAAACACATATATAAATGGTAGACTAACACTATTTCAGTACTTTGGCAATAAATTTAGATTTCAAAAATAAGATATTACATACCAAACACATTGGCCAAGCAACCATCACACCAAGTGTGTCTCCAACTGTCTTAAAATAACCATAAGGCTAAATCAATTCCTCTTCGGGTTGAAGTACTACATTTATATGTACTTCACACCAACTTGGTCCCAACTCTATCCCTCCAACCTCCTTATTTGGATCAGTATTGTGAAGATATCCTTTGGCCACTACTCTAGTTGGGTCGAATAGACTCATAAGAGCAACAAAACCTCCAACCTGAATAATGCCTTAATTTCAGTTTTATTATTATTTAACTAACATGGGAAAAACAGTTATAGTGTTAAGTCACATTCAATGTGGTAGAGGGAAAAAACTTGTTATAGAGTATTGAACTGTAGTTCCATAAACAAAGTAATATACTACAAATTCAGAAGATATAAAATGAGCAAATCCATTTTGATGAATAACAAATGGCGCACAAACACATTATATTTATTAGTAATATATGATTAACAAGGTTGTCCTTCCCACAATATGCAAAATATATACACATCTAGAGTTAAGTTATTAAATATAGTTCAGAATAGTACACAAATTGGATCAAAGTAGAAAATATCATTTTATAATTGGATATAAAAATTGATACTACTAAAAAGTTAATTACACCAATGTTGTATACAACAGTACACTTAAATTTTATGGGTCTTTCTTATAAATTTTATTATTTAATTTCCAAGAGTGTATCAATATTTCAATGATGGTCAACATTAAATTAATAAAGCTAAAAAATTTGAATTTTCTTCTAACTACTCACAAAGGAAGAAGCCACCAACAATATTAATGTTAATCTAAAAGACAAAAAACATACAAGTAAACAAGTTCAATAGTATATCCCTTTTACAATCTTAATTAAATAAGGACTTATTTATCATTAAATCTAAAGTAGAAGTTAAAAATTATATTCTTACAATCATTGCCAGTTTCAATTATGGTATCTGCAGCAACCCATCTTGACGGCTTCAAAGATTAAGCAACTTCTTAGATACAAAAGATGGCAATTTGAGAGAATGACACCTCACGGCCATATCCAAAAATTGAAAACTTCTCACCGCAACCTTATGTTTAAAAAACCCTTAAATTTTAATATTTGGTTCTTTTAGGAGGGGATATTCAGTTCCCACCCTTTTCCATCTCATTTTGCTTTATGACTGTTTCCTCACTGAACCAATCTCCTAGTTTTAGCTACTCATACTATTCTATACTATTGCCTTTTGTTTTTTAATAATTAATGAAACATAAATGGCTCGCTAACTATGGCATCCTTTCCATCAAATTATTTAAAACATAAAAACATGGCGCCTATACATAAGCATCATGAGTATGGCTATTGTCAAAGAATAGACAAATAATATCAACAGCATGCAGCCTATACATAAACATAACACCTTCATACTAGCAAATAGTCATTAATATAAAACAAAGTTTCGAAGTACCATACTTTAAGTTAAATATAAATAAAGGAGGTAATGAGGTAGGATGGTTACAATATCAAACCATAATACTCTTAAATAGAAATACAAATAGAGATGGCTTTCTGTTTTCCATTTAGTAAGTAAATACTTACAGTTTAATTGTTACATAACAGGACTAGATGCTCACAACCATTATCTTCCATCAACAAATCAAAAACAACAAGAAAAAAGGAAAAAATAAATAAGAGATTGAGAAAGCTTGCTTTCTACAAAGTATTACAATTTGGTAGAATACATACAACATATGTCACTCCTTTCATGAATCAATTGAAAAAATGCCTCCTGTTCGCAGGAGGATAACAAAATGTATTAGGACCCTTCTCATTCAAATGAAACAAAACACGAAGACAAATAAGAAGAGAAAAATAGAACTGAAAACTTTTATCCCACTATAAACTAAAAACTTCACTAAAATGGATGTTAGAACTTAGGATTCAATAAGCAAGAACTGATATGGACAAGCCATATCAGAAAAATAGAACATCTTTCAGGCAAATTACATTGTAAGCCCATGATTTGAGTATAGTAGACCTTTCTATTTTGAAAGAAGAAACCAATAGCTTAGGGTAAAAAATCTCCTGATAGGAATACAACTTACATGAATACAAGCCAACCAATTATGACTACAAGCCAAACAGTCAGATACATACACAAGGAGGACAAGATCATTAAGGGTATGCTCATGTATATGCACCTTTGCCACTCTCCTGACAAACTCCAAACATTATTGAGTACTTTATCATGTACTAGGCAACTTGATTTTGGAAAGAGAGTCTAGAAATTATCTCATTTTGTCAAATTAATGTCTAATCATCTAGGAACACATGAATGCAAGAGACATATCGTCACAGATTAATAGCATTCAATAAACATGATCAAGATAAGATTTTCGTCTATAATTTTCAAAAAGCAACCAACTGTAAGAATATCCACTGTGTTCATTTTGTTCCTTTCTTCTACTAACTCAATGAATTTCCACTTAACCAATAAGCATACATTAACCAATTTGCAACACTAATAATCAAAGATTTCTCAAATTTAGCCTAAGAAATTCATTCATACAATTTAGCAAACAGTTGATATACAAAATGGCAATAAGTAACTATGTATGAAAATTGAATGTATTTTAGCACCAATGAACAATACAAATCCATACGCACAAGAATTCAATAGCTAATTATATAATAAAACCTAAGAATTCACAAAAAATACTCAAAAAATAAAATGGGTTACCTTTGAAGTTTAGAGAACTAAATGAGGTAAATTTCACTTTTGGTGGTGGAATTTTGTTTGTAGCACCTTCAAATCCTTCTTACAACCACCTAGGAATGAATCCAACCAACAGAATCAACAACAAGGCCCTAGGTTGTTAGAACGAAAATTTTTGCAATTATAGAAAAAGTTTACTTTTGTGCTTATGGCTTGCTTAAATCCGAGATTTTGACTCCTTAGTTGTAGTGATGATGCCTCCTAGATGTTGTTAAGATGTTAGGATCAATTGAATGGTGAATATTTGAGAAGAATTCGGTTTATGTTGAAAAATCTTGTTTGAATGCTTGATTTCTCTCGCTTGCAATAAAAGAAGGTGTGCCCTTTACATCTGATAAATAAGGCTGATGATATTGCCAGAGCAACAATTAGCTTCCAAAGCAATAAATTGCACAACTTCCAAATTTATCCTTAATCAATTAACTCTTTTATCTTTTATCTTTTATCCATTTATCATTACAACTTATCTTTATCTTCTTTCTACCTTGTCATTACAACTTATAACATAACTTCTACTTTCCTAACATTTATTTTCACCCTCAAATTATAAGAAAGAAATTATATAAAATAATATGACACTTATTTCTAATAATAGCTTTTATTTTTTTCTCAATTAAATTATAAAATATTTACCAATATATACTTCAAAAAATTTAGGCTCCATTTGTTTACCGTTGTTTTAGTGTTTTATGTCACAAATTCAATTTGATTTATTTGTTTTGTCCATTTTTTATCAAATTGTTTAAAATAAAAAAATAATATTACAGTAATTATTTTTTTATACTACGTTTTTTATATTTTAATAAATAAATTATTAAATTTAAATTTGACTTATAAATTTTTAATAATAAAAAATTCTTCGTAAGACATTTTTATACTAAAATTAACTCATAAAATATTAACTCAAATTTAAATTTTAAATTTTATTAATATAAAATTATCGAATATAAATACCCACCAAAACAAACTCATCAATTAAAACACCTCCAAAATATTTATTTTTTATAACAAATCTCAAGAAAAAAATCCTACTATGACACTAAAAAAATACTCTATCCAAAACGAGTAATACATAAACATATGGCATCTATAAATTATTATTTTTGTTTCTAATAACACTGCTCATACTAATATTTTATCAAAATAATTTCCATAAATTAAAACTTAAAAGGAAAACCACCACTATATATAATAGAAATCTCAATTTCATGTATTTGTTTTGTGCTACAATTTAATTCATAAATTTTAATTAATAAAAGGCAACAAATTTTACTTTATAATTTCGATGCATATATTTACTTTCATTTATACTCCCAGCAATTTTTTCCTTGTGATCTACTAACATTTTGAAATGTTAATTTGCTCATAATATAATTAAGCCGGGAAGAATTTCTAATCATTAAAACTTTAAAATTCAAATTTGAATTAATATTTTATGAGTTTATTTTGGTAAAAAAATGTCTTAGAAAGAATTTTTTATTATTAAAAATCTAAAAGTCAAATTTAAATTTTAATAATTTATTTATTAAAATATAAAAAATGTTATAGCAAAAATAATTATTGTAACATTATTTTTTTTGTTTTACAAATTTTGATAGAAAAAATGGACAACACAAATAAATCAAATTGAATTTGTGAAATAAAACACTAAGACAATGGTAAACAAATGGAGCCTAAATTTTTTTAATATATATTGGTAAATAGTTTATAATTTAATTGAGAGAACAATAAAAGTTATTAATAGAAATAGGTGTCATATTATTTTTATATAATTTTTTTCTTATAATTTGAGAGTGAAAATAAATATTATATAAATAAAAATTTGGGAGAAAAATCAGTGTAAAGGAGAAGAAAACAGAAATATGCTATAAAGAATTGATAAGTTTTAATGATAAAGTAGAAAGAAGATAAAGATAAGTTGTAATGATAAATGGAGAAAAATAAAAGAGTTGATTGATTAAGGGTAAATTTGAAAAATGTGTAATTTATTGCTCTGGAAGATAATTATTGCTCTGGCAATAATAGCAACCGATAAATAAGGTGTTGAGGTGTTCTTGTAGAAAATAATGCAAGTGTCAAAATTTAAGTTATATTATATTATATTTTTTGATTTTATAATTGAATAATTATGTGTGAAACAAAAATGTAAGTTATCAATTTTATTTCTTTTTATTTTACAACCAAATAATTGAACATACTTTATATGTGAAAAAAATGTATTATTACAAATTTTTCTATTAACTTTGTAATTATATGGGGATTGATGAATTCATGTTTCTCTCACTAGGAATTTTTCTCTCAAGGACCTAATCTAATTCTGCCGCTTTCAACCAAGGCCAACCATGAAATCCTTATCTAGCAGCTTATAGGGCAGGTCGGCCTTCTTCTCCGTCGAGGCCGGAGCCACCACCGCTCAAACCTAGTCCCACCTCCTCATGGAAACTTCTTTCCCTATTATGACACGTTGTTCTTAGTCTATCATGGAAGCAAATTCAGAAGCAAAGGCAGATTCAAAGTCAAACCAAGCTGAACCGAAATATAGTAGAGAAAAACACCACGGGCGGCCAGCGATTTTTCTCACTGACGCGGACAAATCGAGGCTAGCCAAATCTTTCAAATTTGCCCTAGTGGGTAAACTTCACAGAGGTAACCCAAATCTGGAACGAATTCGAAAACATTTTGAAGATGGGGGTTTTAAAGGAGATCTGCAAATCGGACGTTTAACAGCAAGAACCGTGCTTATTCAATGCGCCTCTGAGACGGTTTTCACAACTATCTGGTCGATGGGTTCAAGGTTCATTGATGGTGCAAGATTAAGAATATCTAAATGGAATTCAAGCAACCCTTATGGTCTAGATGAGAGCTTCGTTCCAGCATGGATGAACCTCCCGAACCTTCCAGTTCACTTGTTTGAGAAGGAGTTTCTCTTCTCCATCGCCTCTGAGTTTGGCACTCCAATCAAGATTGACCATGCCACAACTACCAAGTGGAGAGCAGACAGCGCCGACTGAGAGAAACGATAAGGACTCCATGGAGGACCAATTTCTTATCCGAAGGGTAAAAGAGCACCCTGTAGTGCCCTCCAATTTACTCAGAACAGAGTCATGCCCAAATCTGCGAAAACATTGGCTTGATAATCGTGCTGCGAGAAAAGCGAAGTTAGACCATGAACTACCCATAATGCCAACAGTGGAGTCCTATGGCAAGCTGAATAATGCTGCTGATGTACAACAGGGAAACATCCAGGTGCAAATACATTTTAAGGAACAAGTGCCTTTGAACACGAGCAAGAAGCATCAAGCTCAAACTCCAGCTACAACTAAAAGGTACAGTCTCCGATCCCAATCCAAAGAGGAGATATATAACAAGAGAGAAAAACAAAATTCAACGAGGAAGAAAAAGCAAGAAGCAAAGAGGGAAGCGATGCTCTACTGGTATTCGGAATCTGACCTCTCTTGTAGCTTCGATTGATGTAAGCGATCTAATATATAGGGAGCACCTGTTGGGAGTTGCTTGTAAAGGTTGGACGGTGTCAATTACCGATCTGTTGCTTTGATTATCTGCTGTTTTTGCTTGACACCTTTTGGTAAGTTTGGTCTGAATGTTTCTGCTTGTTTGGTGAACACAATTTGTTGTTGTTTATTTGCAATGTGTAGTCCATTTGAAGTCCTTTGTGGCTGTTGGTAAAGTGATTGTTATGTTCGGGTTATGATTGACACTCACATTGCTGTGATTTCAAGTATTGAGTGATGAACCTGGTGCTATCTTTGCATTAGTGTGATGGTGGAGTTGTGAATTGTGATCTCAGCTGGTGGATGCAGCTGACATGAGATGGTTACCATTTGGGTTTAGTGTACATTTTGTGATGATAATGTGTTTTGATGACTGCTTTGTGCTTGGACTGATTGGATTTTCTACCTTGAAATCTCTGTACTGCCACCCTGTTTTCCTGTGGCTTAATGGCTTGCTGGATATGCAATGGAGTGTGGAGAATAGCCTTTGCATCTGCCGGATTGCTGGGTTTGATCATCCCAATTGCTTTGGTAGTCATTGGTTATTCTTCTTGACTGCTTGGTACCCTGGATTGCTTGATGCTTTAATGTTGAATTTTAGTAGATTTCATAGTGGGGAGGGATTTGTTAGCTTTGTTCGTGTATTCAGCTTGGTTGACCTTTGAATGATGTTTCAAGTGGGGTTTTGGAATTGGACAGCAGAAACGGATAGTTTGGTGGACCTTTGAAATGATCAGTTTTGTTTTTTTTTTACTTCCTTGGATAGTAATGATATATCTATGGCTGAAGGGGGAAGTACAAAAGTGCTCAAGGCTTCTATAAGGGAGGTATTCGGATGGTACAGGTTCAAAGTCTCCAATAACTACATAAAGTGATACTGCCCTTTTTGCTTTGGCTAGGCTGTTTTACAAGGAGAACCTATAGCATTTATTTACATTGTTCAGGCACATGATTCTTAATGGGAATCAGAGCTTTGCTACTTTGGTAATCCCTAAAGTAGTTCATCTATAATTCCCAACTTTAGTTCATAAGATTCTCATGTAATAGAGTAGTACTCCAAATTTTTGTCTTTCATATTTTGTATCGGTGTGATCGGGTATATCCGGCACCGCCTTTTTGCCCATGGTATATATAGATCCATTTTCCAAAAAAAAAAAAAAAAAAAAACTTTGTAATTATATATTAGGCTTTTTTACAATATAAATACAACCTTTTACGGGAAAAACTAACTAATAATTTTTTTTATAACTATTAGAGACAAACATTAGCTAATTTATCATAAAAAAATTTATTCTATTCAAAGTTTTTTTTGGGACAATTCATAAAAAATAAAAAATAAATACTAATTTTTCATTAGACTTGTATGCAATATTTTTTAAATATTGCATAAGTTAAATAAACATTATTTTAAATACCTAATTAAGGGGGTTCGAATTTCAAAGGGGGCAGTAGTACTTGAAGACCGTTGGCGAATTTCAAATGGGGCTCGAATTATTTAATTTGGATGTGTGTTTTCTAGTTTTGGAATTCCTCTCTCGCGCGGAAACGAACGACGTACGTTTCAACTAATTTTTGCGAGGAAAAAAAAATTGAACCATGCATTGAGTGTGGTGAGAAAAAAAAGGCTTGTTGCCTCTTGAAGTTTGACTTTTGAGTATGAGAGGTGCTCTTTACTCGTGTGAAAGAAAAAGGCTTATTTCTTTTAGGATTACTCTTGAGTTTGAGGAATAGATAAGAAAAAAAATTTGGGTGCCTCTGTGAAAAAAAGTGACGACTGAAATCTATCAAGTAGTACTGCTCATTGAGACTTGAGACCTGAATTTAATATTCAGAATTTTTTTTTTTCTTTGGTACTTTGGGACACCCACAAGTGTATTATATATATATATATATATATATATATATAATTTTTGGGTTTTGTTTTAATACTAAATGTGGGTTTGCATTGCATAGGCATTTCTCAACAGTTAATAATGTCTTTAATTCAGTTTTATTATTTCATCTTCTTAAAATGTCTTTATAGGTTTTATCTAATGTGTTAATAGAGTGATATAATGATAGTTATTTTACTATGTCTTAATATATTTTATACAATGTCCTTATTTAATCTTATAAAGACATTAATTTTATAATGTCTTAATAACATTAACTATTTAGTAACTCAGTGTCCTAATTAAATTCTATTAACACATTCATCTAATAGTGTCTCAAAAAAGGTGTGGGCATAGGTTAATTTTCTTGTAGTGTTTTTTTATTACAACATTGGATTTCACGAGAAAATGACAATCTTTTTAAAAACTATCTACACATTCTCTTAACAATTTCTTCTATTATTCTCAATTTGATCAATGGGAAAAAGTAACATAATAGACTACGAAAAAAATTGAAAGCGGACTATATAGCTTTGGCCTTTAGAATCGTGCAAATGGTGAATGTTAGCTTTATGATGGTCATTCAAATTAAAAATTGAGTTTCTAAATTCATGAATTTCTTGCATGAATAACTTTGCGAATCAGACTTTTTGTAGCACGGATTCCAATTGTAAAAGGGAACTTCAACTCCTCCTATCACAATATATTTTGGATTTTTGGATAAAAAAAATATCTTAAAAATTATGCATGCAAGCTTTTGATGGTTCATCTTTTGTTTTTGAATCAATTTATTTCTACACGAATTCAAATACTGGTAAAAATTTTAAAAATCTTTCTTTTGAGTTATGACGTTGGATGCTCAAGAAAAAACTATTAAACAACAATATAGGAATGATATTTTTGAAATAAAATAATGTTGAATATTGTTTTATGTTCCACAATTTTAAAAAAAAATCAATGAAACAATGCAACAATCATAAAGAGACAAAGTAGCAATCTAAGCATCCTAAAAATTGTCTAATAAACTATTGAATTATAGAATATAGATATTTCTGAATAGTTGAAGAGAAAGTATATTATACTTTATTAATCTAATGTGAACTATGTATACACAAAGATATTGTTATGAATATCCACACAAATCGGATCGATAACTACGTACTCTAATTAGTAGGAAACTACATAACAAAGTCTATACGACTAAGTCAGCTCTAATCTACACTCCCCTTCAAGATTGATCGTAGATACTTCGGAGATCAAGCTTGCTACATAACTCCTGGAAATTTGGCCGAGGTAGTGCCTTGATTATAATATCAGCCACTTGATGGCGTGTAGGAACATAGCTCAAACTGATTGTTTCATCATCGATTTTTTCACTTATGAAATGCCTGTCGATTTCTATATGCTTTGTTCGATCATGTTGTACTGGGTTTTTAGCAATACTCAAAACAGATTGATTGTCACAAAGAATGCTTACAGATTTACCATGATCAACCTTGAGCTCCTCAAGTACTCGCTTGTGCCACATCCCCTCGCAAACTCCAAGAGCGAGAGCTCTGAATTCGGCCTCAGCACTGCTCCTTGACACTATATGCTACTTCTTACTACACCATGACACGAGATTGCCCCAGATATATGAGCAATAACCAGATATGGGTCGACAATCCAATACATCACCTGCCCAGTTAGCATTAGTGTACACTCTACACTCCGACTTGTTCCTTTCCTGAATATAATTCCTTTACCTGGACTCCCCTTAAAGTAGCGTAGGATTCTGAACACAGCCTTTATAAGAGTATCAGATGGATTATTCATAAACCTACTCACTACACTGACTGCGAACCCAATATCTGGACGTGTATGGGAGAGATAGACCAATCTGCCCATGAGGCGTTGGTACCGACCTTTGTCACATGAAGCTTCATTGCTCTGTGGAATTAGTTTCACATTTGAGTCCATAGGAATTTTACTTGGCTTGCATCCCATCATCCCTGTGTCCTTGAGTAGGTCCAAGACATACTTCCTTCGTGACACTGCAATCTTGTCCAGTGTTTTCCCTACTTCCATACCCAGAAAATACTTCATGTGACCCAAATCTCTAATCTCAAATTCCTTAGCCAGGATCTACTTTAGTCTACTAATTTCCTCCTTATCATCTCCTGTGATAACGATATCGTCTACGTATACACTCAGTTTCGAACACTTCTCCTCCAAAGTATGTTTCACGAATAGAGTGTGATCTGTTTGGCACTGCTTGTATCCATGAACTTTTAGCACCTTTGAGAATCGCTCAAACCATGCCCTAGGCGACTGTTTCAGGCCATACAATGATCTTTTCAATTTGCAGACTTGTTCTGAATTGTACTATCTATGAATCCTTCTGGGATGTCCATGTACACTTCTTCTTCTAACCTTCCGTTCAAAAAAGCATTCTTCATATCCAGTTGTAGCAATGGCCAATCTAGATTCACTGCTAGGGATATCAAAATTCGAATTGTGTTGAGCTTGGCTACAGGTGCAAATGTCTCTTGATAATCAATCCCATATGATTATGTGTACCCTTTCGCGACCAGCATTACTTTCAGTCTTTCAACAGTCCCATCTGCGTAGTGTTTTAAAGAGAATAGCTATCGACACCCTACTATGTTGTTTTCCGAGTGGAAGGCCAGTTATCTCCCACGTATTACTTTGCTCAAGAGCTTGAAATTTTTTATACGAGGCTTCTCGCCATGCTGGGTCCTTGAGTGCTTCATATACTGAGTTTGGTGCCTGAACTTTAACCACCTTCGACAAGAATGCTCAGAATTTTGCTGATAGCTTTCCGTAGTATACAAAGTCATCACTTTCATTAGAGTTTTGTATTCGGGGCTGTTTGCGTAACGCAATCGGTAAATTAATGTCAGACACTAAAGGTTCAGTTATTAAAGGTTCATAACAATTACCTTGTTCAGCTACAGGAGAGCTTTCATGGCTTTGCTGAGTTTGTGCACCTTCTAGACAACGCTGAGTTTAAGATTGAGTCTTTGACATAGATGGTTCATTTAGTGTGGGAGGTTGTTCATTGAGTATGGAAGGTTGAGGTTGTTCATTGAGTGTGGAAGGTTGAGGTCGTTCATTGAGTGTGGAAGGTTGTGGTGATGATGGTATGTGTGTTGTATGTGGTGAAGTATCACTGTGATGACATGACTGTGTGATTTGAATGTTTTGAATGTCTGTGCTAGGTTCCCAGACCTGTGATTGTGATGATGATGATGACTCCCCCTCAATCGCAGGAAAGGTGTAAAATGGCTGTGATTCATGAAAGGTGACATCCATGGAGGTAAATATCTTCCTTAAGGTAGGAGAGTAACATTTGTACCCCTTTTGTCTGGGAGAGTAACCTATAAAGATGCATTTAATAGCCTTGGGATCAAGCATGGATTAATGATACTGATGGACAAACACTTTGCAACCAAAGAGTTTGGGTGTGATAGTATTAATGAGATGTGTAGTAGGATATGTGTGAAGAAGGGATCGACATGGTGTTTGGAATTGCAATGTTCGAGAGGGCATGCGATTTATAAGATATGTGGCTATCAACACGGCTTCTCCCCAAAAATGTTTAGGTATTTTAGATGTAAACATGAGTGAACGTGCAACTTCTAAAAGATATCTATTCTTACGTTCGGCAATGCCGTTCTGTTGTGGTGTGTCTGTGCAGGAACTAGTATGAACAATTCCCTGTGAAGAGAAATAATTTCTAAGTGTTGAGTTGAAAAACTCATGTGCATTATCTGAATGAAAAACTTGAACTTGTGCACTGAATTGTGTTTGAATCATACGGTGAAACTCTTTAAACAGTTGGCTTGCTTCTGATTTATGTTTCATTAAAAACACCCATGAAAACCGTGTATGATCATCAATGAAGAGCAAGAACCATTGTGCCCCAGAGATATTTGCTACCTTCGATGCCCCCCATATATCACTATGTATCATGGAAAAAGGTCGTGTTGGTTTATATGGTTTTGGAGTATATGTACTACGAGAATGTTTTGAAAGCTGGCAATAATCACAAGTCAAATTTTTGACATCTTTATTAATGAAAAGCAATGGAAACATGCGTTTGAGGTACACAAAATTAGGGTGTCCAAGTCTGTAATGCAACATCATAATATCCTCATTATTATTAGCTACTAACAATGATTTAAAACAAGGAGATGTAATTGATGATTTGAGAAGATAGAAGCCTCCACAAAGCTCAGCCCTGCCAATCATTCTCCCATAATTCAGGTTCTGAAAAACACAAGAGTCAGAGGTGAATTTGGTAACACAGTTTTGATCCATATTGAGTTTTCTGACAGACAACAGATTACAATCCAATTGATGCACAAAGAACACCGAAAGGAGAGTAATTAGTGGTGACACTTTAACCATTCCTGTGCCAACCACTCGTGATTTTGAACCATCCGCAATACTGACATAGATGTCTCTGGTGCACGGTGCATATGAAGTGAACAAGGAAATATTACCCGTCATGTGATCAGATGCACCACAGTCGACTACCCAAGGTGTGGAGCTGTTTACACATAATGCAGCGGACAGGTTACCTTGTTGAGCAATATGTCCAGTGCTTGCTTGTGGAAGTGCTAATGATGTCGATGTTCCCTGAGCCTGACTGATGAGAGAATGCAGAATGTTTATTTGATCTGGGTTGAACTATGATGAGGCTGCAACATGTCCACGCGGTTTCCAATCAGCTGGTTTTCCGTAGATCTTCCAACATGTCTCCCGAGTATGTCCTTGACGACGACAATGATTACACCATGGGTGGCCTCGGCAATTATTGTTGTCTTGAGTGTCTGGGATGCCACTTGGCCAGTATTCCAGTCTTGATTTGACAAAAGAGCACTGCTGTCGAGGGAGCTTGAGGAGATCCTTCCGAGCATGACCTTGCGACGACTTTCCTCATGCCTTACTTCTGAAATAGCCTCGCGAATGTTGGGCAAGGGTTTTGTTGAGAGAATCCTTCCCCTCACTTCATCCAGGGACTTGTCAAGGCCAAACAAGAATTTGAACACTCGTTTGGTTTCGACAATTTTCCTGTGATTTTCTCCATCGGTTGGACACTTCCAGTCATGTGACTCTAATAGATCAATCTTCTGCCAATAACGAGGGAGATTGATGAAGTATGAGGTGACTGAGCTTTCACCTTGTCGCAGATCATGAAGTAGGCTGTCGATCTCAAACAACTCAGCTGTGTTGTCCCTGCAGGAAAAAGTGTCTTGGACAGCCTCCTAGATTTCTTTGGCTGTTTGAAACAGAAGAAAATTCTCGCTGATGTCTGGAGTCATAGAGTTGATCAGCCATGCCATGATCATGGAGTCATCAGCCTTCCATGCTTTAATCTATTCAGTTGGCTTGTCTATGAGAGTGATATCATCAGCAAGATGGTCTTCTTTTCCTTTCCCTCGGCTGAACATAAGCACAGAGCTGGACCATTGCAAGTAATTATGGTCGGTGTGTGACGACCCAACCCACCCTCCCTTAGTGGGGCGAGTTAGTTCATCAAACCTGTTCCTTACGTCATGCACAATTTACACCAAACACAAAATAATTTCAAAAAAAGCAAGATACACTCATCCAATAGAAAATACTAATATCACAGTTATCACACATAATCCTGTTCTTAAGATAAACACTATTATGTGCCTGATCACACAACATCAAAATAACATATACGCTTACATCATCGACATCCCCATACACTATATCATAGAAACCTTATTTACAATCCGTTCCAAAATTACACAAGTAACCTGACATGTAAGTATTCATTGATTCTGCGATATGCCCCAATTTCAAAATCTGCCTAACCGGCTCAGTGACCTCACCTTCTTCTAGGCTCGCTACTCTAGTTCCGCCTGACCCAGCTCCTCTGTGCCCTCTGAAACACAAAATTTTCGAAAATGGGGTGAGCTATAACGCTCAGTGGGGAGGTAATAGGGTCACGTAATGTTAAAACATAACGAAATTTCATCATTACACATTTATATAACAAACTTAACATGTCAATCTCATGTACGCAAGAATTCCAAATGGAATATGCACAAGTAGTAAAAGAGTCATATACATCGAACAGAAAACATTACCAGTACAGTACCAGCCTTATATCACCTTACGATCAGTGGATGATCAGGCCACTGTTGAAGCTACCTTATCCTCCACAATCAAAATTTGCCTCGCGGCACAATAGGATATATCTGGATAACCAATACCCTTTCTCGTGAAACTAAAATCTCCTTAGTTTCACTCGACAGGGATTACACGTCATGGTGAACTTATGATGAACTCGTCGGCCCTTGCCTTCCCGACCATTGATAAGCCACCATGACTGGGCCCCAATCAATCAGACAGTCACATTACAGGCAAGTATATGCCTCCATCATTCCACATCGAATCACACATATATATATATTAAACATGGTACAAATCAAACTCCTTCATAATTGAGGTAATGTAAATAGATTTTAAAATAAAATATTATTATTTTCCTTTTCCATTTAGAGTTTAAATTTTAGGAGAAAAAAAATTAAACACCACTACCAAAGCCCATTAAATACTTTTATGTACTAATTCTATTTATGCCTATAGCCCATAGTTGTAGTACACAAAAGCCCTTTTTTTTTTAAAGTCCATTTCATATTAAATTCTAATACCACAATCTTAATACTGATATTCATTTTAAATTCTGATAGACTAGAGCCCAAATCGTTTAATATACTGTGGCCCATTCTTTTAACTCACTCCTATTTGAGTTCTTAATGGGCTAAAGCCCGAACCGATAATATACTAAAGCCCACTCTTTAAAAGATCCATCTTGCAATAACTACTAAAAGCCCATGCTGAAAATGTCCACTTCACATTAGATACTGAAAGCTCACTGTTTCTTCTTTTTCTTTTACAAGGGCCCATTACACCAATTCTTAACGGGCTTCGTTCTTAATGGCTATGGCCCAAACGGGAAGTGCAGCAGTCCCTTTCTTACTACCCATATTCATTTTAATTCCTATTGAACTTAAACCCAATTTGATGGTGCAGGAAACCCACTCTTCCTACTCACATAAAACCCTTAAACCAATTTCTTACCAACCACCTTCATCCCATTAATCCCCAATTTTCATCACAAAACGGTTCCCCTTTTTCATCATCACCAATTATGGACCCTATTTTTTTTTCTTCCTCTGCTCCTAATTCGCACTCAGCGAGCAAGACAACTTCAGATTTAAATCTTTTCTGTCTTTACCCTTTCCAATTTCCTTGACTTCTCCACTATCTTCTTTTCTACTATAGAAATACCAAAAAGAAACATAATTAAAGCCTTCAAATAAGAAAGCATTCTCACCATTCTTAAACAACCTCCGAACCATATCTTCCATTTACTGATTGTGCACAAAATTTTCTTTCCTCACAGGTATACATATGAGTCTTACAGTGGAGAATTCAACAAATGCACACACTTAGTTTAACAAATCAAACTGGAAACAGCTTAAAAACCTATAACCATTTCCTCAACCTACCACATGCACTACCAATATCAAACATAAAACAATCTCATAAAACCCATGTTACCATTATGTCTGACAATTCTGAACATAACAATAGGTTTCATGAAACAAACATAAATTCAACCCAAATCAAATCACAAATACAAAGAAAACAGAACCATCCATAGTTTGGAACAAAACCCCATCCTTTCCGTGTGCTATGTATTAAATTTTCCCCCACCTGTTGAAAATTTTCAACAACCAGGGGCCACCAAGTAGAGTTTGATTCGTTAAATACCGTCAAGTCCAAGGAAACTTCAAGTCTCAATTCTAGAAAATCCAAGCAAGCTTCTACCATAGAAATATACTGCGATGTACCGAGCAATTCCAATCCACAGTTGAAAACGGCAACAAAATAATGATGTAGAATCTGTGAGGCCAGAGGCTAGCAAGGAAATTACCCTACCGGTAATCTTCGAAGAAGATTGATCTTTTACAGCTCAGTGGTTGATCTAATTCGAGGGTCTGGGTGAAAATCTTCATACAAAGTTCGGACCTTTTTCGGTAAAAAGATCTTACAAGCTACAATGTAGAGATGGGAAATCTAAATCTGCCAAGCCCTCTTCGAACATGCGAATTTGAATTGGATCTTTAAAGCTAATTTTTGTCGTATCTGAAACTGAATCTGAGGGACGGCTCTGTTGACCAGATCTGAAAAAAAGGTTCCAAATCGTCGGTCTGGAAGCTTGAGTCAGCAGGAATATCGTATTTAATCGGTCGATCTCGTCGTGAATTTGTATCAAATCTGCCAACTCGACTATAAAGCTCAGCTTCCGCATCAGCTGTAGTATAGTTTCAGTCTGCATGAGTGAATCGCCGACTCCGAAACCCAAGCTTCTTGTTCGGCGTCTGCAGCTGAGGTCCGGGTTAAATTTGTCTTCAAAGCACAGGGGCTCACTGTAAGCTTTCGATGAAGAGTTTGCGAGAAGTTCAGAATTGTAATGTTGAAGAGAAACTTCCTGACAAATTTCCCCAACTCCCGTGTGTATGTGTGTATGTGGAGCGGAAAGACAACTTTACCCCTCCCAAGTCAATCATATCATTACTTCCTTCTTTTCTTTTAGGAAATTTCTGCCGGATATGTTTAGGCTCCAGTTTGTCTATACATCTTAGAAAAAATGGGACTGGTTCAGATTCTTTTTATTGTAGTTTTGACATGTAAAGCACGTGAATGAGATGGCCAATGCATCAATATCAATTCAACCACAGAAAGACAGGCAACCTCATCACCAATAGCAATGAGAAAATCTAAAAGTTTCTCCATGCAATTCCCTGTATTTACGTTATCAAAGAGCAGAAAATTAGTAACCTTACAGCAACAATGCCCAGATAGTTTACCTAAGCCTCATATTGCATATGTCATGAAAGGTGGTGCAGAGTGCAATGATATTGGGAATTTACATTACTTTCCAGTGATTCTCTCCAAAACAAAACACAAACTACGTACAGTTGTTGGGGCTGCAAAATAGCCCTTGTTCAAATGCCCACCTTGAAATACTTAGAAGCACCATTGAGCAGGATAATGTTCCTAGCTGATTCCAGACAACTGAATCTTTGGTATCAATCTCCACAGCTTGAAGGTAGCACTGTAAAGCATTCTAATAATAAATAGAACCCTGTTGAAGAAAAACACTTGCAAGGTTCTTCAGCGACAAAAATCTGCAGAAAGTTAAATGTGTAAAGTTGCATAAATTTTAATGATCTGTGCTACCATAACCTTTACTAAGATTTCACTTACTCTATCTCCTCTAAGGGAAAATAAGGTCCTGATTTGACATTATGCATTTAGGTGAATCACAACTTCAAATTGTCTATCTTTATGAAAATTTAGCCCATATGTTCATTTATTACAGCAAAAGGAATACATCAATTTCCAGTCAATAACCTAAGAGGCATTGCACAAGTTAACAGTAGTTATAGTATGCTGGGGTTGTTATTCTAAACCAAAATCATGACATTTGAAATTAGGAATCAGACAAAAAAACAAATGTGTTTTATGCATGATCATATAAGTTACAAAAGAGAGAGAGAGAGAGAGAGATGTGATAAGTAAAACATCTAAGAGAATTGTGCTTCGACCCAGACCTGAGCTGTAAAAGATGACTATTTTCAACCTTTTTTTAAAAAAAATGAGGTAAGTGAGAATTCATGTTGACAACGCAATTTTGGAGGTACTCAAACAAGTTAACAAAAAATGTAAACTACCTGAGCACTTGATACCAAAGGATCTTTTATAGCAGACTCTAAGAGTTCACGAACCTTTTCATAGTCTTTAGCTTGCAATTTTGCTAGTCCTTCGTGATAACATTGCGATAGATTGAATTCCTGAAAATAGATTAGTCAAATCATAGAAAAACAAGAACATACATATACATGACAGTAAAATGTAAGATAGCTCGTGAGAATCTGGTGACAGGCAGCCAGAAAGAATGAAAGATAGCTCCTTTTTCTCTCTTTTTTTGCTTCTTAAAGGCAATCTCTTTCTTTTATTTAAAATAGGTCAAAAGGGTTAATCAGCCAAAACACAAACTAAAATGAAAAACCAGCAATTCCCACATTTGCAACCAATATGAGACAATACAGAAGTAGGCTTATTGTCCACAAAACCCTGTGTCTGAATCTGGGAATTGTTGAAATTCATGGCGATGGTATGGTTTCCATTAGAACCACCAAGACTGGAAGCAGGTGGCTCACCAAATACGAATTCCATTTCCTTATTAAGCTCAACAACAGCTTTGTCAAGATGATGGCCACCATTACTGCTAAAAAACCTTCGCCACCAAGGCAATCTAGATGCAACTCGACAAATAGCCATTGTTTGCTGAAATGCCAAAGTAGGTGTAGTTAATTTTTGAGAGGTCAAAGTCTCAAAACTCCTCCATGAGTCTGCCAGGTAATGAAGTGGTTCATTGAGCCCGTGAAAGTGTGTTCTTAGTATCAAAGCAAAGAGTATACACAGAAGGGTATCAACATATCAAATCATTTCAGTTGAAGTTGGTTTTCTTTGTACTATTTTCTAGCAATGGTGAAAAACAAAACCTTTCATATGTCAGAATGCTTCCTCAAAACGTATGCCTTTTTCAGTTCATTTAAGAGCATGATCAAAAAGTGGCCTTTTATCTCAAATAAATTTGAAAGTGGTGTCTTGATCCAATGGTCTAACTATTTAGCAAGAACAAGTCTGACAGATATTTTATATATCTTGATGAGTCATGAGCAATCATTTATTCTGCTTGCTACAGGAACGTCACCATAGCCAACGTCTAATTCAGTTCTATCTAAGCTTCCAAAATAAGAAAAATGAATCATTCATAATCAAAATTAACATATCCACTTTCCAAAAAGGAAAAAAAATGAATCATTCATAATCAAAATTACCCTATCCACTTTCCAAAAAAGAAAAAAAAATATGAATAATTCATAATCAAAATTACGATATTCTGCCTCCCAAAAAAAGAAAAAAGGGATTCGGCAAATTTTGCATATTTTGGAGTTCAGACAATGACAGGATAATTTCGGTTCAAGACTATACACATGCATTACCCAATTGCATATTTCCTTACCATCAAGCTGAAAAAGTACTACTTCTTTTCTCCCATTTCTACTTTCTCTATACACAAAATATGCAAAGTTAAAACAAACCCAAGATGAAACTTTAACAGCCCTGAAAATGGATTCCAAAGAAACTATAAAACTCAGTAAAAAGGGGTTCAATCTAGAAGTATCAATAAGCTCCCTCCCAGAGGCAGGCGCTGAGGTCAATTACAGCAATGGCTTTGCCAGTGGATTGGTATCAAGAACTTCAGCAACGGCATCCAAGGTTCCGTAATCGTCGAGGTTTCTGAATGTAGACTTGTGGGTTTGGCATGGAAGAATTGCGTGAGTGATAGTACAGGGGTGAATTGATTGGCGACAGTGCTGCCCTTCTCCTTGGAAGAACTCTCCAAGTTTTACAAGGAAAGGGTAAAAGCGTTTCTAGAGTTTGAGGAAAAAAAAGGAAAAAATAATGGTCTTGAAGCGGTGAAGAACAACAGCAGCCAGAAAATCTAATGTGGCGGAAAGACAGATTTCCTAAGCAGGCATGTTGAAGACCAGCTTGCTCACAACTTTCCCCCAACTCCCTCTTATAAGTATGTATAGATAAGGCTAATAATAATATCAATTGCATTATTTTTTGGTTAGTTAGTTGAAGCCGAAAAAAAAGGAGAATGCTTGTTTAATAGCATCTGCTCAGTCAGTACAGTTGAAGATGGAGGTGGTGTAGTAGATTAATGAATTCCTATGAGACATGTATTCTCGGAAAAGGGAAAAGGAAAATCTGCGTTTTTCGAAAGTAAATGTAAAATTGTGAAAATGATGAATGTTAGCTTTATGATGGTCATTCAAATTAAATCTAGAGTTTTCAAATTCATGAATTTTTTAGATTCATGCCTTTAGGAATCATACTTTTCGTTGCACGGGATTCCAATTGTAAAAGGGTACTCAACTCCTCCTATCACAATTATATTGGATTTTATGAGAACAATTGATTTCTAACACATTCTTTACATGGTTCACTTTTGTCACTCTAACTTGATGGAATACATGTAACCTAAAAAAGAAAAAACAAATCTCAAAATTTTTCATTACAACATTTGGTTTTCACTAGAAAATGATAATTTTTTTAAAAACTATCTACACATTCTGTTAAAAATTTCTTATATTATTCTTAATTCCATCAATTGGAAAAGTAACCTAATAGAATACGAAAAAATTGATAGTACAAATTTTGAAAAATATTTCAAGTTTCGTTGTCTATATAGCTTTGGCCTTTAGAAAGAAAAATGTGATTCTTTTCAAAGACTATTTACGTATAGTGTTAGGCTATATTTAGATTGAAGGAAAGGGAGGGAGAAAAAATGAAAGAAAATGAGTGGAAAGGAAAAGAAAGTAGAGTAGAGAAAAACGATCTCCTTCCAACATATTTGGATAAATTGGAAAAGAAAGGAAATGATATAATAAAAGCATTGTTTGGAGAATGGAAGAAAAAAAAAGGAAAGAAAAAGATTAAACTTTTGTTTCACATTATTTCCCTTTAATAATTTATAACTAATTTATAAACCAATATAATAAATAAAAAACAAATGAAGTGATACCTACTTTTTTTCTTTTTATTTTTAATCTACTATCTTTTTTCGATCTTAATTTCTTATTCAATATAAAGTTAAACTAAAAATCAAGTACATGAAAAATTATTTATTTCGGTAGTCTTGTTTTGAGATATCACGTGTTACAAAAATATATTTTAATTTAGTCTATATTTCTTTTATAGAAGTGGAGATATATTTTGAATACTTTAACAATATCAATCACAAATATAATTTAGGAAAAAATAAAATCGTAGAGTAAAAAAAAAAAAGATAAAGACTCAACAATCATATTAAAAATTTATTAATTTTATATAAATTTGTTATTTTTTGTGAAAAATTTAAAGCTATTATTTATGGATAGTTTTGACGATATTTTATACTACGATACTGTATATCTATATCTTTATATAAGACGATGATTGAAACATAGATAAAATAATTTTTGTATTATGGGTAAATTATTCTAGAGTTTGGATATTCTTGTAGCATAAATTTAGTAGTTAAAAGTTTATTAAAATTAAAAAATATAGAGATTGGTAAAATTTTGTAAATTAAACCAAATTTAATAAAATAGAACTCTATTATTATTTTTATGGTGGCTAGAATTTGTAATAGATTGAAACTCTAGTTTATTATGAAATAATAATTTGATAATCTTGCAACGAATTAGAAGTAATACATTTTTAAATTTTAAATAAAATTCTAATAAAATTTTAATAAATGTTGGTAGTAATATCAATTGTATTATGATTGAAAGATTTTCTCCAACTATCATAACATTCATTTATCCTATAAATTTTTAACCATAGTTTACGTTATAATTTTTAAATCAAAGTTTAAGTTAGAAGGATAATTTTAGAATGATAAATTATTAATTATAAAGAATTATCATTTCCTTCCAGTTTTACCCACTTTTTAATAGAAGAAGATATTGACTAAAATAAGTATATCTAATCGGTTTCAGTCCCTCCCTTCCCTTTCTTTTTCCTTCCTAAAAACATATCCAAATACACAAATCCTAAACCATCTTTTTCCTTTCCTTTTCCTCCCTTTCCCTCAATCCAAACATAGTTTTATCGAGTAATTCTCTAATTCTCCATTCAAAGAATAATATGTTAGCGCAAATTTATGACCCACGTGATTTAATCAATGAAGATAACTGATAAGATTTTATCTTATCAATAATAATTGAATAAGTGATAAGACTTTATCTTATCACCTAAACGGGAAAATCTGATTGCCTACTTTGATGGGAAGTAGGGATAATGTCTCTGATAATAATTGGTCCTCTCTCTACCCACAATAACTATCACGTAACATCTCCATCAATAGTGTGTCATTCTGATCGGGGTCAAGAGAGAGAAACCAATTATTTTTCTCCCCGTATTCTCTTTTATTCCAAAAGGTTTATTTGCAGGAATCATTAAGGCTTACAGTGGATCAAGGATAAAGGAACAGAAGTAATTCACGTTAAAGGAACAGAAGTATTTAAGGCCAGCACTACTAACTAAATTGCTATGGATCAAGGTACTGTTTCACTATAATACAACAACGTATAAAACATGTTATTCTATGATCTAAACAATTATGATTTATGCAAATAATTAATTAATTTGCTTTACGTGGATTAATTAAAATCCAACAATTGGTATCAGAGCATGGTTAAGAATTCATGATTTATCTATGAAGACAATTATTGTCATTCATAATTACCTTGATTACTCTGGAAAATAATTACCATAAATTAATTCCCCAATTAACATAATTTAATTATGTTGGTAATTCATTTAATGATTATGATGATGAATATTTGATGTTAACGATGACGTGATTATGATGGTGAATATTGGATGATCATAATTTAATAATGATGATGTTTTTTAAATCATGGAGTTATGTCATATGATTTAATAATGATATACACAATATGATTTAATGATGTTTTAATCATGATGAGTGATGATGATTTTGTAAGATTGATCAGTATATATTCGGCATTGCTCTTGCTTCAATAAAGTATTGAAATTATATGGTTTTAATTGAATACCATTGCTGTAAGAATTAAGTTGCTAAAATGATGCATGCGGCGTGCTTTTAAATTTGAGGTCATGTGTATGTTTTTTCTTTATCATGCTAATTATAAAATTCTATTGATTATCATATTATGATATTAATTACCCACGTGTACATGCTATCAAGTTCACATGCAAATTAAGAACGTGATGATTATTACGTGTGATAATGAAATGATGATGATTTATTTTGTTGACATGAATTTTATTGTGATTATGATGATGATTTCTACTGGATATTGATGCACATATGCATACTGATGATGAATTTTAATATTGATGCATATATGCATACTGATGATGTTTTATTATTAATGCATATATACTGATGATGTTTTAATTTATTATTATTAATGGATATTGATGCATATATGCATACTGATGATGAATTTTATTATTGATGCATCATTAATTTTGCCGCATGATGATGTTTTTCGGATGATTGATTATTTGGCTTCTTAAATATTTTATTGATGATAGAATTGTAAAAATTCATTAATTTAATTGATCTGTTATTATTTAAGGAATGTGTATTAAAATGATAATAAAGTGATAATATATGTTGTTTGATATATTTTAATATATGTATATTAAAATAATAATAAAGCATTATACTTATATTATAACTAGAACAGTTAAGATATTATTCTTGTTAATTATTTGAGTATAATAAAAAATACTTAAGATATGATTTTATATACATATATATTAAGTACATGACAACATATGATTAATTAAGTATTATTTTATACACACAATAATAACATATTATTATTGAAATTATACATATTTTATTCAAATAAAATAAAATTGAATAAATTCTTATGTTGATATATTTAAATAATTTGATAATTATTATGTAGGTTTGTTAGTCACCAAAGTGGCCAAACCTTAAAGCTTTTAATTATTAAAATATTTAAATTTAATTTCAATTACTCATAATTATGAGATGCTTATATTATAATGACATAATGAATTTTCTTATATGAGTATATTGAAATTCATAAATTATAAAATATTAAAAATCACCCAAAGGTTGATTAATTAATTTTATAATTTATGATAGAATTGTAGGTAATTAATATTCATAGTTAAATATGTTTAGTATATCCAAAGATAGCAGACATATTTAATTAAGGTAAATTTAATTGCCGATTATGTAAAATTAAAGTTAAGCATCAATTATGTGTATTATAGTGTATTGTTGAATTGCCCAAAGGTGAACTTCAATACATATTTAAGTATTATTTAAATTTTATCTGAATCTGCATTATGTGTTAACTTCAAAGCATTAATGTGTGAGTATTTATGTTACCTGTAGTATCTGTGCCTGTTGCTCTTCATTCGTAAGCTTTATCTGTTGTTACGTTTAATGGCTTTAATTATCCAGATTGGTCTGAGCAGGTTCAGTTTCACTTAGGCGTTCTGGATCTTGACTTAGCACTATTAAATGAAAGGCCAAATGCTATTAATGATGAAAGCAGTACTGAAGATAGATCTTTTCATAAAGTTTGGGAAAGATCAAACAGATTGAGCCTGATGTTTATGCGAATGACAGTTGCAAACAATATCAAGTCTACAATTCCAAAAACTGAAAGTGCTAGGGAATATATGAATTTTGTGAAAGAGCGTTCTCAGTCTGAATCAACTGATAAGTCCCATGCTGGGGCATTAATGGGTATGTTGACCACCAGTAAGTTTGATGGTACACGTACCATGCATCAGCATGTGACTGAAATGATAGACAAAGCAGCAAAATTGAGATCCATGGGGATGGAAGTGAGTGAAAATTTCATTGTACAATTTATTATTAATTCCTTGCCTCCTGAGTATGGTCCTTTTCAAATAAATTATAACACCATTAAAGATAAATGGAGTGCCAATGAACTTCAATCCATGCTCATTCAAGAAGAGACAAGACTTAAGAAACAAGGAATTCACTCAGTTAACCTCGTGGGTCATAAGAAACCTGAAAAGAAGAATCACTAAAAGGGTAAGAAAGAAGCATTAAAGATGAAAGCGCAATCTAGTCAAATCCACAAGAAGGACATAAAAAATGAGAAGTGCCATTTTTGCAATAACGTGGTCACTTCGCTAAAGATTGCCTGAAGCGTAAAGCTTGGTTCGAAAAGAAATGTAAGCCAAGTGCTTTAGTATGTTTCGAATCAAACTTAGCTGAAGTTCCTTATAATACTTGGTGGATTGATTCTGGATGCACTACTCATGTTTCTAATACAATACAGGGATTCCTTACGATCCAAACCATAAACCCAAATGAGAAATTTATCTTCATGGGGAACCGGGTCAAAGCTTCAGTTGAAGGCATTGGAACCTATCGTTTGATTTTAAACACTGGACATCATTTAGACCTTTTTCAGACTCTTTATGTTCCTTCTGTTTCTCGTAATTTAATTTCCTTATCCAAACTTGATTCACTTGGATATGATTTTTCTTCTGGGAATGGATGTTTTAGTTTGTTTAAAAATAACAATGTTATTGGTTCTGGAATTATTTCTGATGGCCTATACAAATTAAAGCTTGACAATATTTTTGCTGAATCCTTATTAATCTTGCATCATAATGTTGGTACTAAACGTAGTTTAGTGAATGAAAATTCAGCTTACTTGTGGCATAAACGTTTGGGTCACATATCCAAAGAAAGAATGGAAAGATTAGTGAAGAATGAAATCCTTCCAAAATTGGATTTTACTAATCTTGATATTTGTGTGGATTGTATTAAGGGAAAATTTACAAAACACACAAGTAAGAAAGGAGCCACAAGAAGCACACAGCTTCTTGAGATTATACACACTGATATATCTGGGCCTTATAATGTTCCATCTTTTGGTGGAGAAAGATATTTTATCACATTTATTAATGATTTTTCACTTTATGGATATATCTATTTGTTGCATGAAAAATCTTAATTAGTAGATGCCCTAGAGGTATTTATTAATGAGGTTGAAAGGCAACAAGATACAAAAGTGAAAATTGTCAGGTCTGACAGAGGTGGTGAATATTATGGAAGATATACAGAAAATGGACAATGCCCTGGTCCATTTGCTAAATTCCTTGAAAAACATGGCATATGTGCTCAATACACAATGCCAGGCACACCAGAATAGAATAGTGTAGCAGAAAGGCGTAATCGTACTCTAATGGATATGGTTACAAGTATGTTAAGTCATTCATCTTTACACTTATCATTGTGGATGGAAGCATTAAAGATTGCCGCTTACTTATTAAACAGGGTTCCTAGTAAGGCAGTTTCAAAAAACTCCTTTCGAACTGTGGACAGGAAGAAAACCCAGTTTAAGACACCTGCATGTGTGGGGTTGCCAAGCGGAAGTAAAAGTTTATAATCCACATGAAAAGAAACTGGATTCAAGAACAATTAGTGGTTATTTCATTGGTTATCCAGAAAAATCTAAAGGGTATAGATTTTACTGTTCTAACCATAATATGAAAATTGTTGAATCTGGAAATGCTAGGTTCTTTGAAAATGGCGAAATTAGTGGGAGTACAAAACTACGAAAGGTGGAAATCCAAGAAGTTAGAGTGCAAGTTCCTTTGCCTGTGACTTCTTCTAAAGTTGTTGTTCCTGCAGTTGTTGAAAATAATAATAACTTTCAAGAACAACAAATAAATGATCCAGTACCCCATAATGAAGTTGTCAATAATGAACCAGTAGAAGTTGAACCACAAGAAATAGCATTAAGAAAATCTCAAAGACAAAGAAGATCCGCTATTTCTAATGATTCTGTGGTTTACTTACAAGAGTCAGAATTTGACTTGGGAATTAATGAAGATCCAGATTCGTTTTCACAAGCCATAGAAAAATACTAATTCTGCTAAATGGTTAGACGCCATGAAAGAAGAGTTGAAATCAATGGATCACAATGATGTTTGGGACCTTGTTGAATTGCCTGAAGGTTATAAACGAATCGGGTGTAAATGGGTCTTTAAGACCAAGCGCGATTCAAATGGTAATATCGAAAGATACAAGGCCAGACTCGTTGCCAAAGGTTTTACTCAGAAAGATGGCGTTGATTACAAAGAGACCTTTTCACCTGTATCTAAAAAGGACTCTTTTAGAATTATTATGGCATTGGTGGCTCATTATGATTTGGAGTTACACCAAATGGATGTGAAAACTGCCTTTCTGAATGAGGATTTAGAGGAAGATGTTTATATGGCCCAACCAGAAGGTTTCTTAATTAAAGAAAAAGAACACCTACTGTGTAAATTAAAGAAGTCAATATACGGACTTAAGCAAGCCTCCCGACAATGGTATCTTAAGTTTAATGATACTATCACTTCCTTTGGATTTAAAGAAAATATCGTTGATCGATGTATATATCTGAAAGTCAGTGGGAGCAAGATTATTTTTCTAATTCTGTATATTGACGATATTTTGCTTACTGCTAATGATCTTGGTATACTTCATGAAACCAAGAAGTTTCTCTCTAAAAATTTTTGAAATGAAAGATATGGGTGAGGCATCCTATGTGATTGGAATTGAAATATTTCGTGATTGAACACAAGGATTATTAAGGTTGTCTCAGAAAGCATATATTAACAAAAGTTTAGAGAGATTCGGAATGGAGAAATGCTATGCAAGTGTTGTTCCAATTCAGAAAGGAGATAAATTCAGCCTTAAGCAAAGTCCACAGAATGAATTGGAACGCAAACAAATGGAAAATATTCCTTATGCATCAATTGTTGGAAGCTTGATGTATGCACAAACTTGTACCAGGCCAAACATCAGTTTTGCTGTTGGTATGTTGGGCAGATATTAAAGTAATCCTTGATTGGATCACTGGAAAGCTGCAAAGAAAGTATTAAGATAATTGCAAGGAACAAAAGATCATATGCTCACTTATAGGAGATCTGATCATCTCGAAGTGATAGGATACTCAGATTCAGATTATGGTGGATGTGTAGATACTAGAAAATCTACATTTGGCTATTTGTTCATGATGGCCGAAGGAGCAATCTCATGGAAAAGTGCAAAACAGTCTGCCATTGCCACTTGCACTATGGAAGCAGAATTTGTGGCATGCTTTGAGGCCACTGTTCATGGATTATGGCTGCGAAATTTTATTTCAGGACTTGGGATTGTCGACAGTATTGCCAAGTCGCTGAAAATTTATTGTGATAATACCGCAGCAATTTTCTTCTCTAAAAACGACAGGTATTCAAAAGGTGCTAAACATATGGAGTTGAAATACCTTGCCGTTAAAGAAGAAGTTCAGAAACGAAGAGTGTCAATTGAGCATATTAGAACAAATTTTATGATCGCATATCCTTTAACAAAAGGATTAAATCCGAAGGCTTTTAATGAACATGTTGAAAGAATGGGTATTACCGGATACCATTCTTGATATTACGTTTAAGTTCTTAAACACCTTATGCATTTGGCACCCTGAGCTCATTTAAGTATTGTTTCTGTTTTCTGTTAATCACTCTTGACTTTATAGTATATACATGAATGATGATATAATTGGTGATTGAATTTGTCTCTGACAAAGACATTATTGTTGGACCGTAATTGTTTTATTTCCCATTATAAGTAATGTTAAGTAATGCTAGTATTGTGATACATAGAAGGGACTATGTCAAAGAATATGATGTGGAACCGCTATGATCCATATTAGTTTTATTTAATAAGATTTATGGTATAAACAATGCAAGTAAGAAATTAGCATTGTTATACGTATTATGATTAAATCATTAAGTTGACTCTATCACATGGGTCAAGTGGGAGAATGTTAGCGCAAATTTTATGACCCCACGTGATTTAATCAATGAAGATAACTGATAAGATTTTATCTTATCAATAATAATTGAATAAGTGATAAGACTTTATCTTATCACCTAAATGGGAAAATCTGATTGCCTACTTTGATGGGAAATAGGGATAATGTCTCTGATAATAATTGGTCCTCTCTCTACCCACAATAATTATCACGTAACCTCTCCATCAATAGTGTGTCATTCTGATCGGGGTCAAGAGAGAGAAACCAATTATCTTTCTCCCGATATTCTCTTCTATTCCAAAAGGTTTATTTGCAGGAATCATTAAGGCTTACAGTGGATCAAGGATAAAGGAACAGAAGTAATTCACGTTAAATGAACAGAAGTATTTAAGGCCAGCACTACTAACTAAATTGCTATGGATCAAGGTACTGTTTCACTATAATACAACAACGTATAAATCATGTTATTCTATGATCTAAACAATTATGATTTATGCAAATAATTAATTAATTTGCTTTACTTGGATTAATTAAAATCCAACATAATATGTAATTAATTTGGTAGATTATGAAAAAATAAATATCAATTGTAAAAAAGTCAATAAGTATAGATAATATTTCTAGATTTTGGGTGATAAATGTAATTTTCTAAAAATTATGCATGCAAGCTTTTGATGGTTCATCTTTTGTTTCTGAATCAATTTGTTCCTACGTGAATTCAAATATTATGGTAAAAAATATTGTAAAAATCTTTCTTTTGAGTTATGACTGGAATGCTCAAGAAAAAAAAAACTACTAAACAACAATATAGGCATGAGATTTTTGAAAAAATCAATGTTGAATTTTTTTTTTGTGGGCCACAATTTTAGGTTTTCAAAATAAAATCGTAAGTTTATATATATATATACGCACACATACACACATTTTTAATCGTTTATAGTCTCTTCCCAACTTATAATATAATATGTACAATAGAATATTAGGGCAAAATAAATATAAAATTGTAAAATTTTTAGGTTTTGAGAGTTATACCCTTAGGTTTTTAGGCAAAAAATATAATTTTTCAAAAATTGTCAAGGTATGCTTCAAACAATTTTTTTCCCAAACTTAATACGTGAAAGTCTCAATGTAATAGGTTCAAATATTTTGATAATTAACAAACAATTATGTTTAACATTAGTAATCTCTATAGTGTTTTGGTGTAATAGATTATAATCTACTCGTTCAAGAAAAACGAAGAAAGGAATTCATGAAAACAAGCGAAGAAAATTCCAATGAAAGAATTAAAGACAACAGGTGAATTAAATTAGGCTTTAAGTCATTTTGTATATTTAAATTCAGAAAATTATGACTTCGCAAAGGCTCAAAGAAAAGGTTTTTTTTTAAATGAGTCATGATTTAAAATATGCTGCAAAGCTTTTAAAAACTTGTAGAAATTGTTTAGAAAACTTAAAATATCTAAAAAAAGAGAGTTTTCTAAACTATGGAATGAATCCAATTCTTCATTTAAAAAGTTGTTAAAACCTCTCAAATAATTCAGTGTAAAGTCTATTAGGATGATCTCAATAAACCGCACCAATTATTGAATGTCATGTAAACTTTTTTTTAATGTATTATTATTATAATTATGGTGAAACATTTAAAAAAGTTTACGTGGCACTCAATAATTAGTGACTGACAAAGGGCTTATCAAGATGATTCTAATAAAATTTAAATCGCAAATCAATATAAATCATTATGATGAAATCATATAGATGTCCGATACATGAGATCCGGACAAGCATAAATAAGCGTTTGATTTAATATTTTGCAAAAAAATCCTGACCATCATTATCACCACCAAGTGACATTAAATAAAAAAGAATGAAATAAGAACAATGTATAAGACGGAAGTTTCCCGCAGACTGTATTGAAGTTATAAATGAGATAAATCCATGCAAAGCACATAAATCTGGTACCTAGATGAAAGTTTCCCACATACTATACCAATTATCACAATCCCAAATTCAGGGTGTGACATGAAGTGTTTTGAGATAAGGATGACTATGATGAGTTATAAGAACTCTTTAAAATTTGAATTGACTGTTCCAAGAAATTAGTTTGGACAAAGAATGTCTATGTTGATTTGAAGAGGAAAACACGCTGATCAAGTTAATTCAGGCAGAATAAGATTGATAGACCCTGGCTAAAGCTTCGATATAATCTTGTTGAAAACGTTATTCGATTGAAGAAGCTATGATAATGATGATGGTACTCATCCTATTGTGTAATTTTCTTGTTGATAGATTGCCATTGATTTAAGCCAAATGAGTTTATTTAGATTTGATTTGGAGATTTAATTGTTGTGCTAAAGTTTTGAGTTTTGTTTTTTCTGAGTTGTTTCGAGCTTTGTGATTATCATAATCATAGATTATTATGTAATTCTTTCTCATCATTCATGCAACATAATTGTTTCTTTGCAATTTGTAAGAGAAATATAAATAAATTTTATCATCTAATATTACGACCCTCTCTAAAGGATTGATATTCTTTTTTTGAAAACAAATTTTCCGATTAAAAGTTTTTGACTTGTCAATTTTAAAGTCAATCAATTATATACAACCAAAATAAAGAAAATAAATGTGTGATTGTTCTCAAATAACTAATGACATTTTTCTTTTTCTTTATTGTAAAGACAACTTAAATAATTTTATAAGAAATCTATACAAAAATAAAATGGCATCACAATCCAAAATTAAATGATTCATCACTTATATAAAAAAGTTTATCATGTTTATATCTTGACTTTATTTAGTTGTCACGACTAAGAATTTGATCTTTGAATTGACATTCATTACAAAATATCTAATTTATATATATATAAAATATTACATGTTCTGCTAAATTTTGTCGATGCCAATGAATAAATATCGAGTCTTAACCCTTCAACAGTTTTTTGGGCATTATATTAGAAACCATGACTATCAAAATTGTTGTTGATTTAAGTGCTTCTACTATGCACATTGAATATAATTCAAACAAATTCTATGTATTGAATTGAGCTTCCACACTTATAGGATAAAATCTTTCTAATTTACATGCAAGCAATTATGATGATAATGAATTTGAAACCAGTTAGTTTTCCTACTTTTATTGTTTATTAATATCTTTAATGAGCAGATATTTATATTAAAAAATCAATGTATATATAGTTTGGAGAAAATTTCAGTATTTCAAATAGTTCTTTTTAAATGGGGCAGAAATTAATAGTCAAATGATGCTAAAGCTAAACGAATTTTTTATTTTTATTGAGTGAAAAATTGGTGAAAAATTTTCACTATAGTTTGATTTTTTCGTTTGTCAATTATATATATTAGCATTTATATTTTTTATATGTGGTTATCATTTTTAGAAGTCCTTCTTATAAAATGTGAAATTTTCAAGAGACCTTTCATTCACCTCAAATGAAATGGAAAAAATCCTATTCTATGCAATGATGGCTTTTTCTTTTTCATTTTTCTTCCCTTTTTGATTACTTCCTTCCAATGCAAGTATTAATACCAAAGTAAATATTAGCTTTCAGAACAACAAATTACTGCTCTTCCTAAATTACTTTTAATTAGTAAAACTCTTTATCTTTTCTCTTCATATTCTTTCTAATTTTTTCCCCTCTGAACTTTTGATTTCTTCTCCTTTATACCGATTTCTCTCAAATATTTATATTAATATAACACTTATTTTCACCTCCAACTTATATGAAAAATGATATAAAAAATTATAACACTTATTTTATTAATAGCTTTATTGTTCTTTTAATTAAATTATAAAATATTTATGGCAAATCAACATAACTGTCCCTCACGTATTGCCTTTTAAGCTTTTTTCCCCCACATTTGAAAAGTAAAAAATATGTTCCTTGCTCTTTCAATGTGTAAGATTTGGATCTATGGTAATACTTCTGATAACACTTTTGTTAAATAATGTTATGTGACTAGCATGTGAGTTATTTTTTACGGATAAAAAGGGAATGACGAAACGACATATTTTTAGGGGTAATCTTTGTAGCCAAACACAAAACAATCTTATTCCCACTCTTCTAAAAAAATAGGTCAAATAAAATCAAATCCCTAATCCCTAATTTCGAGCAATCGTCATCTTCCATACTTCAATAAAAGAAGCATCTGCATTCATTTGTTTGCCAGAATGATGAGAAAAGACTATATATCTGGAGTGAAACTTCCAAATTATGGCAAGTTATTATATAGTTATGCTTGATTACCTTTTTCAGTTATAATAATCTATTTATTTTCTCTGAGTTTCAGTTATCTTCTTGTGAAAACTAGAATAATGTTTAAGATTTGTGAATACTAGAATAATGTTTGATTATTATATAGTTATGTTTAAGATTTGTGAATACTCGCTGGCAAAACGTAAAGTTTTTGGACCAATAATACGCACACATGAAGATGTTTGGCCATTGAGTTATAAATGGGTCTTTGTGCGAAAACAAAATGAGAAAAATGAAATTGTGCGATATAAGATACGACTTGTCGCACAAAGTTTTTCCCAAAGACCAAGTATTAATTGTGAGGAGACATATTCTCTCATAGTGGATGCAACAACTTTTCGTTATTTGCTTAATTTGGCAACAAGTGAACAACTTGAAATGCGTTTAATTGATGTTGTAACAGCCTATTTGTAAGGCTTTCTTGATAATGACATTTATATGAAAATCCATGAAGAATTCAAATTTCCTAGGGAATATGATTCCAATTCTCCAGAACTTTATTCAATTAAATTGTTTAGATCTTTGTATAAATTAAAACAAGGTGGAAGCATGTGGTATAATCGCCTTAGTGAATATTTAATGAAACAATGCTATATGAATGATCCTATTTACCCATGTGTTTTTATTAAGAGATCTGCATCCCAATTTGCAATCATTGCAATTTATGTTGATGATTTAAATATTATTGGGACTCCTGAAGAGCTCAAAAAAGATGTTAACTCTTTGAAACAAGAATTTGAAATGAAAGATGTTGGAAAGACAAAATTTTGTCTTGGACAGCAAATTGAGCATTTTGAAAATGACATATTTTTGCATCAATCAGGTTATACAACTAAAGGGCTTAAAAGATTCTATATGGATAAAGCACATCCCATGAGCATGCCTATAGTTGTAAAATTACTTGATGTGCATAAAGATCCTTTCCAACCTCGTGAAAATGATGAAGAATTACTTAGTCAAGAAATACTATATCTTAGTGCTATTGGAGCATTAATGTATCTTGCTAGTCATAGATGTCGTGATATCTTATTTGCTCTAAACCTACTAGCAAGATATAGTTCTTCACCTACACGAAGGCATTGGAATGGTGTAAAACATATTTTTCTTTATCTTCAAGGTACAAAGATATGATTCTTTATTGTTCTAAAGTAATCAAATTTGATATAATAGGTTATGTAGATGCTGGATATTTATCTGATCCTCATCATGCACGTTCACAAATGGGTTATGTGTTCACTTGCGGTGGTACAGTTATTTCTTGGCGTTCTATGAAACAAACTCTAGTTGCTACTTCTTCAAATCATGCTGAAATATTGGTAATTCATAAAGCAAGTCGGGAGTATTTTTGGTTGAGATCAGTGATCCATCATATTCGAGAAACATGTGGTTTGCATTTGGACAAGAAAGTTTCCACTGTTTTGTTCAAATATAATGCTTCATGCATTGCTCAATTGAAGGATGGATACATCAAAGGCGATAGAACAAAACATATCTCATCAAAATTCTTTTTCACCCATGATCTTCAGAAGAATTGTGAAATTCGTGTATAATAAATTCGCTCGAGTGACAATTTAGCCAATATGTTCACTAAATCACTACCGACTTCAACATTTCAAAAGGTTTTAAGGACATAAATCAACTTCTCATACCTAAAATAATGTTTGAGGTTGTAAAACTCAATCCAAAAAATTTGAGTAATTAATATATTGTCAAACAATATATTATAGATAATTTTCTACAACAGAAAATAAAGATAGAAAAATATTTCATATTTATGCAATAAGCAAAACCAAAATATGGACTTATGAAAATTTTTGGGTTTTGCTCCCACTATTTTATTCAAATCAATATCCCTTAAATTGATTCGAGAATTTCACAAAATTCTTAGTGGCTAAGATCTCATTTTAATTATTTTTATCCTTGAGGTAACTCAACAAGTCAAAATAATCTCAACAAATAGGTAACAATTGCCAATTACAACAAATTGTAACTCTTAGATAGTTAGGCCATCAACTCTAGATACACATATCTTATATGTCCCCTAACTCTTTGCCTCAAAAACGCTTTAACTTAATAAGTAATTCTATTGTGTGTGAACCTTTAGGTTCCTAATTACTTGGCAATAAATATATATAAATAATAATCTTAGAATTAAATTGGCTTTTATACAAAACCAACAAAATAGTATGTCCCCAAGCAGTTGTTGGGAGTTAAGTTCTCAAAAGCAATAGCCTTGCAATTAATTGAAGGCGCTTAATAAACGATATGCTAAATTGTTTTGTTTATGAACATAAGCGACATGATGTTCAACACTTATCTCAATAGATATATAATAATCATTAAAATATTTGGAAGTAAATTCACCAGCATTATCAAGACGAATTGTCTTGATAAAATAATCTGGAAAATATGCTCGTAATCGAATTAATTCTGCAAGTAATTTTCCAAACGTCGGGTTGCGAGTTGATAATAAACATACATGTGACCATTTAGTGGATGCATCAATTAAAACTATAAAATATCTAAATAGTCCACAAGGTAGGTGAATAGACCCACAAATGTCACCATCTATGCGCTCTAAAAATGTAGGAGATTCCTTGAGAACAAGCAACACATGAGAATTTATTAGATTGAAGAATATCTTCTGGCTCTTCAAAGAATGACCATATAAATTCTCTAAAATTCTTCGCTTCATTATAGAAGCGGGATGGCCCAATCAGTCATTTTAAATAACAAAATCATTATGATTAGTAAACTTTTGGTTTGCTTTTGCAAATATTTCAACTATAGAAAGATAGTATAATATAATTTGGAGGAATAATAAGGTAATTTTTCTAATACAATTTTCTTTCTAAAATCCATACTTGTAATATACAAGTGTTTATTATTACCCTCACTTTTAGTCTCAATATGATATTCATTTCGGCGAATATCTTTAAAACTTAACAAATTTCTTTGAAACTTAGAAGAAAATAATGTATCTTCAATGTAAAATTTTGTTCCTCCTGGCAAAATTATTATTACTCTTCTGGAGCCTTCAATCAATTTTGTACTACCAGATATAGTACTAACATGAGTTTCTTTCATAATTATATAAAAAAAAAATACTTCTTATCTTTTAGTATGGAATGTATTGTTCCACTATCTGTGAGACATAATTCCGTCATTGATCATTGAAACGTCCATTTTCTTCACAAAATAAAATTTTCAAATGAGAATTATTTTAATTTCTTTAAGTATAAAATAAATATTTAAAACAAATGCATTAATAATAATTATTCTCTTTACATTAAAGTAGGCAACTAAAATATTTATTCATTACATCAAACTAAGCAACGAAATATTTTTCTTAGATATTTTCATCACTAATCAAGTGATTAGTATCACATTCACGGTGTTTTGACAAAGAAATTCATATTATTTAATTCCAAGCATTTAGTATTCATTTTTCTTCGAAAAAAACATATATTCATTTCTTCTTCAAGAAGAATTTGAGACATTATAAATAAACATTAACCAAAAGTAATCATATTACAACTTTAGGGTATTCAAAAATAATTTGTTATGTCAAGATTTATGATATTAGCATCATAATCATTTTTATCAATAAAATTTGTGTCGACATCTTGACATTTCTTTTTCAATGATGTTTGATAAAGTTTAACTAAATGCTCCATAGTACAACATGTACTGGTCTAATGATCTTCTATATATACCACATTGGTAGAATTTGTTTTTGCCATTGCTTTTGGAGGTTATTTTGTTTCTTGTCACGATAATCATCACTTTGATTATATGACATATTTTTATCAAACATACCGATCTTTTGAAATGACAACCAACTTTAGGTAGTTGAATTTTTCTTCCAAATTAATCCATATATAATATCCATGATATTATATCAAAGAGTACAAATTCATAGTAGAAAATAAATTAATTGAAAAGAAAAAATATTACCACATGACCTTACCAAAAGTACAAACCTATACTTAATAATTGTTTCAATATACAACTTAAATTTGATTTGCTACAACTTTCTTAATCGTTAGAGAATTCGTACTGATAACGTGTTATAAAAATACTACAAAAACTTGTAGTATTATATTATGTAACAAGTTGTTATACCATTACTACAAAGTAGAAATATAATATTATGTTATAACTACTAGTATAAAACAATAACTAGAAGTATAGAATATAACTATATTAGTGGAGACAATGTAGAAAGAAAGGTAGAGAGAAAGATATGAAAATGAATTTAGGGATTATAAAAGTCACAAAATAATGATACATCATGCCGTGAAAATGGGGTTACAAATAATGGACATTCATAATTCTTTATAACAGGTGAGAATAATTGTTATTTTTCTTTCTACAATTTAATTTATAGTTATTAATTAATCAACAAACTACAATCTAGAGATGATTTTGATGGAAACCAAAAACATGCAACAAAAATATTTTACAAATAAAGAGATTCAGTGAGTATTTCTAACAATTTGTCACTCAATGTACATGCGAGAACTTCTTACAATCAAATCAAAAAATTAAATAACTTAATTAATTTGTAAAATAACTTTTGCTCAAACCTACATGGATTGAGCATATTCATCAATCATCAAAGGGCAATATATAGTTTTATTACATGGTATATATAGTATTATTTTTTATAAATACAAAATAATATTTCTCAAACTGCTATTGTGCTGCAATATGTGGCATGCAAAAGAGTTGATTAGGAATTGTTGAAATTGAGCGTTCTTGTACTGAACATCTTATTTTGCAAATGAAGCAACATATGAAATTTAGCAGAGAAGACTTAATGGCATTATCTCTGAGGTTGTCCTTAATTCTGTAAGGCCTACTTTAGTTCCAGGATGAGCAACCTACACATAGAAGATTCTAAGGCTTTTAATTTACAAATCTTTATAAATAACAACAACCTTGTCAACATTTAAAATATAACAAAATCTCTTGTGAAATCGATTCATATATAAAATGTGGTTCATATATGAAATGGACAATATTAATCGCCGTTGAAATCATGACTTTAATTTTCTATTACTTTAATTTATCACTTGTTAAAATCGTGATTAAATCCCCATTGCATATACAAACCTGTTTTGCAGGAGACCATTTGATTTAATATAAACAAAGGAAAGATGGAAGGATAAGCAAAAACTTTAGAAAAGCAATGAAGAAATAGGAATACATAAAATTTTGTAAATTATTAATTCAATGGAGATGAAACCGAGAAAGGATTCATCATGATATTTAGGATGTAATACTATACTTTCTCTGAGATTTTTTAAGTGTCGTTTTGACCAACTGTTTTTGTTCTCATATAAATGTGGCTTTACATATTTCACATAAAAAAATCTATAAATTTTTAATTTTACCATTCACCTTATTTATCTAAAATCAGATAATATTAATTATTCTTATTCATTTTTCAATAAAGAATTAGAGATAAATTAGATAAATTATTTATTTTTGCATATTTTTCATCATTTTTTATAAGAATTCTTTTATGGTAGGTTGTTGGAAGTTAGATTGAATTTATTACAATATTAATTACCTTCCTCATAGAGGCAAAGAATGAAAAATTAATTGCATCCCTTTTGTAACATATCATTTGAAAATAAAAATCACCATTAAACTACGGACCAAAAGGGAAAAAATGGAAACACCATAACAGGAATTGGCTCTGCAATTGCATTTTATTCTATTTATAATCTAAGTACTCTAACCATAACAAGAATTTTTGAATGATGAAATAGCCCCTTCATTTCTATAAAAAAATACATGTTATATCTTATTGTAATTTTCTTTAGTTATCTCAAATGTCTATAATAAAATTTTTCCTTTATAAGAAGGATCACTTAATTCATATTATATTGACATTTAATTTTCGTATAGATTTCTTAAGAAATTATTTATATTGTCATTACAGATAAGAAAAGAAAAATGTCATTCGTTATTTTGGAAGGAAAGATTTGAATACTGAAAACAAATTTTAGATTTACCAAGATTAAGTTTTTCTTAGACAAGAAATAATTAAGAATATGACAAATGAATAATGAATTTGCTATTTACATGAATGCAAAAGGGTAAATGAGAAGCATAATAGTTATTTTTTTGTTAATTAATCATTTGCATATGAAACTAATAAAAACTCCCAAATTTATGTTTCCTTTAATTACTTTGTTAATTTGATTTTCCTTTTGAGATATTAGATTTGATTTAATGCTTGTAAGTGCCTCGTTAATTTGTTTCAGTGTTGTAAAGTTTTAAGATTTAAATGCATAGAGATTTGAAAACAAAAAATATAGCTTTCTTAAAGATGAAATTTATGACAAAAAGCATTTTAAATCAGTAAGTTCATCTAGGCAAGTTTTGTTACAATTAAATGAAGGTAAAATCTCCTTAAACATCACTTGTAATCCTTTTTGTCCCTCACATATGAAAAGTAACAAAACCGTCCATTATATATCACTTTTTAATCTTTTTTGTCCCTGACATATGAAAAGTAACAAAACAATTTCTTACATATTACCTTTTAATTTTTTAGATCACACACTTATAAAAAAATTAAAAACAATCATTCATATTTGATATTTGTAATTTTGATCACTTGCCAAACTCCTGTTAAGACGTTGTTTTCTTGCGAAAGAAGTAATGGCAATATACGGAGAATAAGCATTAGCTATAATTCTCTCCCACTTACCGCGGTAATATGGAGTATGCAAACCTTATTCGGAATAATTAAGCGTGAAGTGTCTTTTGGTGAATCTTTAAATTTGCGTTCGAATTCCATATCTAAACTTTGAATAGGCAGTAGAAATTATCAAATTGGAATATGGTAGGGGCAGAGGATTTTTTCCATCTAAATCAGTCATGGAGATAGTACATGACAATTTTTAGAGCAGGCATCACAATTAATAGAGATTTAAGGGCAAGTGTTCCTATTGCATCCCTAAAAATGACACTTGTTGTCCTTCCATTGTCTTTAAACCTTTTGTAATTGTTACAATAGCTCTAAAGAATTGTCACATCCTATTTTTGTGACTGATTTATAACGCATGACAGATTCGTGGAAGAAATACGTTCTTTCACAAAGAAGGCAAAAGACCCAAATTTTGCAGAATTTGAAGGATATTAAAATATCCAAATATGAATAATAAGAGTTGTATCTGAAGTTATATCCCTTATTCTCAAGGTATACAATTATATAGAACTAATAACCCTAATCCTAATTAGAAAACAAAAATAACATGTATCCAATTACGAAACAAAGAAAAAATGGTAATTAAATAATAAAATAAACCCAAAAGCACTTTCGTTTTAAAAGGCTTCGTCAAAGTCCAATCTTGTTTCACATCGGTTCCCTCCACTTGAAAAGAACTCGCCTCGAGTGATATTGGTATAAAGACTTTCTTTCTTGAATCAACACCTTCACCATCACGTACTTTAATTCCTATTGAAATCATTGTTGTAGTTTCAATCTTGTACTTGACTTTCGCCGTCCACGTAACACTAAACAAATCTTGAAATTTGCAAAAGCACTTCGGTTTAAAAGATTTTGTCAAGGCCCAATCTTGTTCCACATCAATTTACTTGTAATTCTCAACATAAGTTTGACAAGGAATAAAAATAATACAGTTTTAAATGTGAAGAACTTATGTCACGCCTCAAATCTGACATGACACGGCCGCACCTTTAGAAACCGAATCCAAAAGTGCGAAGCCTCCTGTTCACAAATTTACTATACTAACAGTATATGTATATCTATAGGCCACACATTACATAGCAATGTAATATGTACATATTCCAATCAATGTTTCCACAATATCACATTCAAACCTACATTTTTATATAGGGCACACATTTCTCCAAAGCCATTGTATATACATCTTATAACTAAATGATTTCACTTATGATTACAATTGTACATTTCTTCAAAACCATCATGAAGTTTATGCGCCAAAATCAGGACTATACACATCCTTACAATATAAGTCTCTTATGACATCCAAAAAAAGGAAACAAGAATGTTCCACTATCGTTCATCCAAAACATCTATACAATTTCTTACATTTTCTACATAATTACGATATCCACAAAATATCTCTCCCTACTTCCCGTCATTCGTATCGCCTGTACATGAAACCTTAAAATCTGCAAAAATAACAATATAGGTAGTATGAGCAAAACTTTCCCCAGTAAGTAGTTAAGACATTCCTCTATTGGTTTGAGCACGTTATATACATTATATATTTTCTCAAATCCATTATGTCACACATGAAAACCAACATTTGAAAGTGTTTTCCAATTCAAAACACACACGTATACATAAATAGCAAGTGTGATACGAATGGAGTAGCTTTTGAGTTCTATTCCACAGTTTTTCCACAACCTTTGGATCGTTGTTTCTCAATTAATCCGAACAAGCACGAATCGCAGAAGAACAATGCGAAAACAAGACAACAAAATAATAAAGGATATTGAACGAGAAGGATTGGAAGAAATCAACCAAACCCCAACGTTAACACAAAATGATTCAGTCCAACTAATGTAAATCAAAAGTTAAACTTCCTCAGTTCGGCGTGTTCTATAAATCTAGAACGGTTAAGCTCAACCTAAAGCTCCTCACTTAAGGTTTTCGCGGGTCTTATGATTGTTCAACTAAACTTAGAAGAATTCTCACGTTTTCTCTCAACTTATCACAGCTGGAAGAAGGTTTTAGCAAAGCTAAACTTTTATCAAATTTCATCTTATGAAAAACGTTACAATGGCCACCCTTAAGTAGGGAAGAATTAGGCCATGCCCAAACAAGAAAAGGAAACAAGAAGCAAATTACGATTTGACTTCTTGGCTAACTTGAAAGTTTCCTAAAAGATTACCTTCCTAATTATCATGTAAGATAATTGGACAAGTAAGTTTCCTAAAAACCGAAACTAAAGCCCAATTAATTAATGTTAATGGACTTTAATTATTACAACTTAAATAAACCCAATTAAAACATTAAAAGTGGCGTGAACAATTAATGAAGCCCAATACGACATTACTTGGTCTTCAATGTAGTCCATGGATTCGCGACGGTAATCTGCCAGAATCACGTCACTCATCTTGGTAGGCACTTTTGACGATGCTAACTTCCGAATCTCGTAAAATGTAAAACATAAAGGTTGTAGCCCTATCGCTTATCGTTCCAGGGCTTCTTGAATCACGTAAATCGGAGTTATATCGAGTGAGATACGTCCAGAATACCAAAACGTGACAGAAACTTTCAGGATGAATAATTGACTTTAACACCATGGACATGGAAACGGGCTCATTCTCATCATTCCCTCCCTTCTCAAAAGGATTCGTCCTCGAATCTTGAAATTGAGCTCCTGGATCAAACACCAATATTACGAACTCCACAAGAATCAAGTCGAGTTGGAATGACTCACATCTCGGCCAACAATGCATTATATTCTGCAAGATCAAAACAAGTGTATAAGATAAACTTTCTTTGGCAGAATATTTATGTATGCATGAAGCATATAAACACGATATTGTTAAAGAAAATTCATAACAATTATGCAAATAAACATCATGTATTAAATGCAACTAATGTATATTCTGATTTCGCATCTATGAAACAAATCATTATACTTCATGTAATAAACCAAATTTAGGTAATTCGTGGTCAAATTATGGAAGTATTTCTACAGATAAACTTAGTTAATATGCATGCAGAAGGTTAACAGCAAGTACTAGCATAGAAAACAATTGTATTATTAACATGTATGTAAGAAAAGAACTTAAACATATATGAATGTAAATAAAAGGATTATCCAAAGATACATAAGAATATTCATAGCAACTAAACATATATGCATCTCGCGATAGAATGTAAATCACAAAATCGTTGAGAATAATTTTCAAACATGTGAAAGTTATCAATTATAAAAATACAATTCCTGAGATTAAAAACAGAATGTAAACAATCTAATAAATACGATGTTAACACCATACTTTACCTTTTGGAATTGAAAAGAACTTAAGAATGTAGATAACTTACCAGACAAGGTGTTGAACTACTTGATTACCTGTCTTGGAATTTGATGATTGTTGGGCTAAGGAACGGGATTGACAATGACTAGTACAAACTCACGAACCAAAAAATTCAAAGGAAAAATCATTCCAATAAGTATAATCAATATATTTAACACCTTTATTACACAAGGAATTGATTAAGCTCTAAATGATAAACATTAAGATCAAAATATAATTCATGTATTAGATAAGCAACATAGCATGTTAAGAAACTGTACATAAACTCATTCAATACAAAATAGTTAGATTCATAATTGAAGAATTATGTGAAAGAATTTGCTTACTAAAACACAAACCATCAGACTTTAATTCACATGGTAAAAACTTTCGAACTAATGTTTCAAAGGTAGGTGAAAGACATTGAAATTGATTCAAAACAGGATTTAAACTTTGAAAATCAATATGAATGACGTTATCAAAGTTCTTGTCATATAAACCATTGAAATCAATCAAAAAGCTTTCATACTTACCTAACTTACCTTGCTTACCTTGTGGAAAACAAGCTAAAGCAGATTGGAATCCTTCCAATTGATAATGAGTTGTTTGCAACTCCATTAGATGTCTAGGAACTCCATAAAACTGCAAAACAAAAGAACTAGGCAGCAAACAATACAAATCGTGATCACTAGAATTCATAAGTACAAGATGTTGTTGTTTAGCTCTCAATGAACTCTCATGCTCACTCTTTCTATTACACTTATTTTGCTCATGACCTATGCTAACTAAATCACCCTTTTGATTTTCTATTTCAACTCTTTCTCTCAATTCTTTTTCCCTCATTTGCTTTTCCAATTCACACTTTTCTTTCTCTTTTTCTTCTCTCAAATCATTACAAGCTTTAGCAATTCTAGCTTGATCTTCAGAAACTTCACAGGGCGTTAAAGCACGAAGATTAATCTTCTTACCCTCAAAGTTGAAACTATAGTAGTTCTTCTTGGCATGATAAAGTACATCACGATCAAATTGCCAAGGCCTACCAAGTAAAATATGACTAGCTTCCATGGGAACAACATCACATACAACTTGATCAACATATTTCCCAATGGTTAAAGTAAACTTCACTTGTTTTGTCACATGAGTTTCGGCTGAATTATTTAGCCATTGAAGTATATATGGCTTGGGATGTTTCATGCAATTCAAATTCAGCTTATTAACAAGTAAGGTGCTAGCCACATTGGTACAACTTCCACTATCAATGATCACACTACATACCTTATTTTGAACCATGCATCGAGTGTGAAGATATTTTCTCTTTGCATTAAATCTTCATTGATTTGTGGTTGCACATTAAGAACTATTCGAGCAACTAAAGAAAAAGCACCAACCTCATATGTTTCAAGATCCTCACATTCTTCACTTTGGTACTTTTCTTCAAGAGCTGGCATGTCGGCACATTCCTCATCACTTTCAACCTCTCCTTGATCATTCAAGAACATCAATTTCCGTGTTGGACAGTCGGCTTGTACATGTCCAAAACCTTGACACTTATAGCACTTGATATCCCTCAACCTTTGAGAAGGTTGTGGCGCCGATCTAGGAGCAACTTCAGCAACCTTTGGGACTGCTTTTGAAAAGCTTGATGTTGTAGTTGAAGGCTGGTTTGGAGTGAATTGGCGTGGCTTTGTTGATGGAGTGAAAGGAGCCACATTTGGTTTGGAACTTCTTTGCCAAGGCGGATTAGGTTGTGTGAACCTTTGCTTTCCTTTTCATGTGCCTCTCAATCTTTATTGCTTTATGAACAAGCTCATTAATATCAACATAACTTTGAAGATCCACATGGTATGCTAACTCAGAATTCATACCTCGAAGAAATCTCTCAATGGTTGAATCCGGATCTTCATGAACATTAGCCTTGATCATAAGAGCCTCCATCTCATTGTAGTATGCTTCCACGGATTTACTTCCTTGCACAAGTGTGTGCAATTGCCTATTGAGTTCTCGATTAAAGTGTGAAGGAACATACTTCTTCCTCATAAGTAATTTCATTTGGTTCCAAGTCGTGACTAGAGCTTCGCCATCTTAGCGTCTAGTTCTCATTACCTCATTGCACCACAAGCTAGCATAATCTTTGAGGTGCATGAAGGCCAAATGGTATCTTTTATCCTTGGGATAACTATTGCCTTCAAAGAAGTGTTCAAATTCTCGAACCCAATCAACGTATGCTTCGAGATCTGCCTTTCCATGAAAAGTAGGTAATATCAATTTAACAGAACTAATTGAAACGTCAGACTTTTTACCAATTTTTGTAGAACCAATAAACTCATCCTCCTCCTCATCATCGGATAGAACTTCATCAAAGTTGATGTGTCGTGAGGTGGAATTCTTTGTACGGCGTTTTGGATTGGAAGCAAAACTATCCATTTGCAATTGCAACTTTTGAATCATATCAAAAAGTACTTCCATTTCAGATTTTTGTGCACCTTGAGATACAATATTATCTCCGTCCATTGTACCTGCAAGTTAGTGAAAACAAGAAGAAAACAAATGTAATCCTCACAGGTTCTCACTATATGGTGAGTAAATGCTCTCCTCTCTAGTGTAAAGGCTTTTCTCGTGTATACCCTAACTAATCTCTCAACAATGTTTCTCTCAGACTAATTGAAACTTACCGTTCAACAATTTATATAACAAATCTCAACCAATTTAGTTCAACAAGTCAATTCACACAAGTTAAACCAAAGAAGTTTGAAAAGAAACACGTCACAAGAGTATTTTAAAGATCATGTATGGGGTATAACTTGGTTTATTTCAGAAAACTACGAAAGTAGCAACTAGGCAAGAAAGCAAGATGAATGATTTGATTTCATCCAAGCAAGATTTGTCACGATCAATATTGATGATTTTCAAACTCAACTTAAGAAAAGCAGCAGATAAAGACAAGTCCGAAGATATATATATATTTTTGATTTTTGTTTTGATTTTTTTTTCTGCCGAGTTTCGGACGCTAGTTTCGGACGACTGCCTTAGTTTCGGACGGCCGAAACTTAAAATTCCTGGGACGACAACTTTTCTGTTGAGTTTCGGACGCTAGTTTCGGACGCCTGTCTGAGTTTCGGACGGCCAAAACTGTCGCGACTGGGTGAAAAATTCTGATTTTTTTGACGAAAATTTTCAAACACTTTTTGGAAACAAAAACCCTAGAATGCTTTTGACGTGCAACTCAACAACGACAACACAAAGAATTCAACACTATGAAGACAATTCAAAAGTGTAAAATGTAGACACCAAAAGAACACAAAAGAACAACAAGAAAACAACACAAGAAGCACAAAACAGCAAGAACGTAAACGGATAACCTTGAATTTGGAAACAACCTTTGCTTTGATACCACTTGATACGAATGGAGTAGCTTTTGAGTTCTATTCCACACGTTTTTCCACAACCTTTGGATCGTTGTTTCTCAATTAATCTGAACAAGCACGAATTGCAGAAGAACAATGCGAAAACAAGACAACAAAACAATAAAGGATATTGAATGAGAAGGATTGGAAGAAATCAACCAAACCCCAACGTTAACACAAAATGATTCAGTCCAACTAATGTAAATCAAAAGTTAAACTTCCTTAGTTCGGCGTGTTCTATAAATCTAGAACGGGTAAGCTCAACCTAAAGCTCCTCACTTAAGGTTTTCGCGGGTATTATGATTGTTCAACTAAACTTAGAAGAACTCTCACGTTTTCTCTCAACTTATCACAGCTGGAAGAAGGTTTTAGCAAAGCTAAATTTTTATCAAATTTCATCTTATGAAAAACGTTACAATGGCCACCCTTAAGTAGGGAAGAATTCGGCCATGCCTAAACAAGAAAAGGAAACAAGAAGCAAATTACGATTTGACTTCTTGGCTAACTTGAAAGTTTCCTAAAAGATTACCTTCCTAATTATCATGTAAGATAATTGGACAAGTAAGTTTCCTAAAAACCGAAACTAAAGCCCAATTAATTAATGTTAATGGACTTTAATTATTACAACTTAAATAAACCCAATTAAAACATTAAAAGTGGCGTGAACAATTAATGAAGCCCAATACGCCATTACTTGGTCTTCAATGTAGTCCATGGATTCGCGACGGTAATCTGCCAGAATCACATCACTCATCTTGGTAGGCACTTTTGACGATGCTAACTTCCGAATCTCGTAAAATGTAAAACATAAAGGTTGTAGCCCTATCTCTTATCGTTCCAGAGCTTCTTGAATCACGTAAATCGGAGCTATATCGAGTGAGATACGTCCAAAATACCAAAACGTGAAAGAAACTTTCAGGATGAATAATTGACTTTAACACCATTGACATGGAAACGGGCTCATTCTCATCAAAGTGGCATCATCATTCTCAAACAATTACAAATACATTGTGTACTTGTTATCATTTAGCTCATGAACAGTTCAAATCACTCTTGGTACAATAATTGGATCCAGTCCTAACTTTTATAACCCGTCAGGTAGGCCATTACAATGAGGTTCCTAGCTACTATAACCCGCTAGGTGGGCCATTATCAATAGGTTGGAACATGTTCCTACCAATCGTTCATTAAACATTCAAGAGCTCAAAACAATTCAATTCATTTAAATCATTCCACAAAATGATTTACATTCACAAAAGCCACCGCATACATTTCGTGTTCATTAAAATCAAAATCTTATTCATGCTCAAACCATTTTGATATAATAACATAACCAAATTCTCAATAATAGGTTTCGTCAAACGTTTATAAAACATAAAGGAATACCAAAACCACTTACCTGAAGTCACCCTCCAAAATCGCACTTGATTCTAAGATTTCCACCACCTAATCAAACCTCTTTCCTATAAAATATACACATGTAACAAAAGAACAATCAAATAGAGCCTAATAATCTCTTAGACATCATTCTTAACTTAAGATCACTTCATTTCCTTACAATTCTCAAACCCATACATATAATATTCTAATAACTTTCTTCAACCACAATATTCTCACAAGTTGACTTAAAATCTGTCAATTCATGTTCTATACCAACTCAAATGAATGTTAAGATACTTAGATAAGTGCTCTTGATCCTATGGGATTAAAACTCATATCCTATCATAACAAAATCTTCAAACCCTTACTATTCTAGGACTCTAAATAAAGAGATTAACTTAGATAAATAAGCTAGAGAAGTTCCTTACCTTAACAAGAGTGAGCAAAGGGTGATAATTGCTTCCTTTTCCACCTTTAATCCACCCTTTCTTCTTGCCCTAAAAGTAGAGGGAGAATAGGGAGAATAGGGAGAATAAGGAAGAGAGAAAGTAGGGAAAAATGTAAAGGAAAGAATGAAGACCCAATTAGGAAACAAAAGGGTTTTTTCATGATCAATATTTGCAATTTGCAATTTAACCCCTCTACTTTTACTTATTTATTAATTGGCCCTCAATGAAATTCACAAATATTACATTCTACCCTCCTTATAAGAAGTTTCGGCCTCGAAACTTAAAGTACCTTGTTCTTCAAACAAGTGTGGATATTTTTCCTTTACTTCCTCTTCCAACTCCCACGTTGCTTCACGAGGGGTATTATTCGACCATTGTACCTTCACATAGGGAATTGTTCTCCGTCTCAACACTTGCTCCTTTCGATCCACAATCCGTAATGGAAATTCCCTATATGACAAACCCTCTTGCACTTGCAATGGTTCTACTTCTATCTCATGGCTAGGATCAGTGATATACCGTCTTAATTGGGACACGTGGAAGACATTATGTACTCTTGACAAAGATGGTGGCAAAGCAAGTCTATATGCGAGATCTCCAATTCTCTCCAAAATCTCAAACGGTCCAACATAACGTGGACTTAACTTCCCACTTTTGCCAAAACGCAAAACTCCTTTACTAGGCGATGCACGAAGATACACTTTCTCTCCACATTGAAACTTTAAAGGTCTTCTCTTGGTATCCGCCCAACTCTTTTGCCTGTCTTGAGCGATTTTCAAGTGATCGCTAATCAGTGGAACCTTTTCAATTGTCACTTGCACCAAATCCGGTCCCATAATGCTTTTCTCACCAATTTCATCCCAACAAATAGGTGATCTACATTTCCTCCCATACAATGCTTCATAAGGTGCCATCCCAATACTAGCATGGAAACTGTTGTTATAGGCAAATTCAATAAGAGTCAAATAATCAACCCAACTACCTTTGAAGTCCAGTACACATACTCTCAACATATCCTCTAGTGTTTGGATGGTTCTTTCTGATTGACCATTTGTCTGTGGATGAAAAGCTGTGCTAGGCATCAATTTAGTCCCCATTACTCGATTAAAACTCTCCCAAAATCGAGATGCAAATCTTGGATCCCGATCTGAGACAATGCTGACAGGCACACCATGCAAGCGGATAATATTATCCATGTACATACTGACTAATTGATCCATGGTAGCGGTGGATCGCATGGGTAAGAAATGAACACTCTTAGTCAGTCTGTCCACAATTACCCATATGGTGTCTTGAATCGTCTTTGTCTTCGGTAAACCACAAACAAAGTCCATAGTCACATGTTCCCATTTCCAAACTGGTATTTCTAATAGTTTCAACAGTCCCCCAGGGCGTTGTTGTTCAGCTTTGACTTGTTAGCATACCAAGCACTTACAAACAAACTCAGCAACTTCTTTCTTCATACCACTCCACCAAAAATTTCTTTTCAAGTCTTGGTATATTTTTGTGCTACCTAGATGAATGGAAAACTTCGAGTTATGTGCTTCTTTTAAGACTTCATTCTTCAAATCTAAATCATTGGGTACACATAATTTACCAAAACCACAAACTTCCATCATCATGTAATTGAAAATCGGATTGTGGGCATTCTTTAATCTGATCTTCTTTCTTCTTCAATTCAACATCATTAGCTTGAGCAACTTTAATTCGCTCAAGTAATGAAGGTTGTGCTACTAAAGCGGCCAGAAGTCCATTGGTTGAGTCAATCACCTCGATTTCTAGTTTTTCAAACTCAGAAATCAACTGATTCTGTTGAGTCAACAATAATGCCAGAGTTCCTGAAGACTTTCTACTCAAAGCATCTGCTACTCTGTTTGCCTTACCGGGATGGTATTTAATATCCAAATCAAAATCATTCAGCAATTCTAACCATCACCGTTGTCTCATATTCAACTCCTTTTGAGTAAACAAATACTTCAAACTCTTGTTATCTGTAAATATCTCACATTTTTCTCCATACAGATAGTGTCTCCAGATTTTCAAAGCAAACACTACAGCCGCCAATTCAAGATCATGGGTCGGGTAGTTTTGTTCATACTTCTTCAATTGACGAGAGGCATATGCAATAACTCGACCATTTTGCATTAACACACATCCCAAGCCCATGTTTAGAAGCATCACTATACACTGTGAACCCTCCAGACTCCGATGGAAGTATAAGTACCGGTGCAGAAATCAACTTCCTTTTCAACTCTTGAAAACTATCCTCACAAGCTGTTGTGCATTCAAACTTCACACTTTTCTGGGTCAACCGAGTCAAAGGTATAGCAATAGATGAGAATCCCTCAACAAATTTTCTGTAGTATCCGGCCAAACCCATAAAACTCCGAACCTCTGTTACATTGGTTGGTCTAGGCCAGTCTACAATTGCTTCCACTTTTCTCGGATCCACTGTTACACCATCTTGTGATATCACATGACCCAAGAAAGCAATACTTTTTAGCCAAAATTCACATTTACTAAATTTGGCAAAAAGTTTCTTCTCCCTTAAGATTCGCAATACTATCCCCAAGTGCTCAACGTGCTCTTCCTCAGTTTAAGAATAGACCAAGATATCATCAATAAACACCACCACAAATTTTTCAAATTGAGACCTAAAAACCCTGTTCATCAAATCCATAAAAGCAGCAGGGGCATTTGTTAGTCGAAAAGGCATAACAAGAAATTCATAATTACCATACCTTGTTCTAAAAGCACTCTTTGAGATATCTCCTGACTTGATTTTCAACTGGTGGTACCCTGAACGCAAATCAATCTTCGAGAAGACTCGAGCTCCCTTAAGTTGATCAAATAAATCATCTATTCTGGGTAGTGGGGACTTATTCTTGATAGTAATCTTGTTCAATTCCCGATAATCAATACAAAGTCTCAAACTCCCATCTTTCTTCTTCACAAATAGCACCGGGACACCCCATGGAGACACGCTAGATTGGATAAACTTAAGGTCCAATAGCTCTTGTAGTTGAACTTTAAGCTCTCATAATTCTGCCGGAGACATTTGATACAGAGCTTTAGAGATTGGTGCTTCTCCAGGCATCACATTAATTTCAAACTCAATTTCACGATCCGGTGGAAGCCCTGGCAATTCTTCAGGAAACACATCAGGGAATTCTTGAACTACTGGGATGTCATTCAAGTTCACTCCCTCTTTCTTGGTGTCAATCACATTCGCCAAATAACCCACACAACCTTTTCGAAGACCTTTCCAAGCTTGCATGGCAGATATCTTTGGGGTTGTATATTTGACTTGTTTCTCCATACCCCCTTGAAATGAAAACTCTTCTCTTCTCGGAATGCAAAACTTAACCTTCTTACCCCGACAATCCACACAAGCATAATTGTTTGTTAACCAATCCATACCCAAAATTACATCAAAATCCTTCATGTTAATATGAATTAAATTCGCCTTAAGTTCTTAACCATCAATCCCTACATGACAATCTCTATGTACAAGATTTAAACTAATGACCTTCCCTCCTGGGGTAGCTAGACGGTAGGATTCTCTAAGATATTCTTGCTTAGAGTTCAATTTACTAACACATCTTTTTGATATGAAAGAATGAGAAGCCCCACAATCAAATAAAACTACAACAGGTACTGAATTTATCATAATAGTACCTGTGACAACCTCCTCTGACGCGTCGGCCTCTGATTGGGTCAAAGCAAAGACACGAGCGTTGACGGGTTTGGTTCTGTCTTGTTGAGGAGTGGGACACTCATTAACCTTGTGTCCAAACTTTCCACACCCGAAATATGCTCCAGTCTTAAATCGGCATTCTCCTGAATGAACACGGAGGCAAAAATCACATTCTTTCTTAAACCCTGTCTGAATGGGTGCTGTGATGGTCCACGTCTTTTATTCATGGATTGACTCCGGCCGGGCTGTCTTGATCCTTGACCTTGGTTTGGCATTGGTCTAGATCTCTTTGCACGAAATTCAGCATCACCTCTTTTGATGTCCGCCTCGATCCCAATGCACCTTTTGAAGGAATCCTCATAACTATTTGAGGGGACAGAAGACAATCTGGCTCGAATGCGCCCTTGTAAACCTTCCTCAAACCTAAGTAACTTTAGGCTATCATCCGCCATCATTGTCGGTACATAGCGCCCCAACGCGTTGAACTTTCCAGCGTATTCCACCACAGACATATTCTCCGTTTGTTTCAAGTGGAAGAATTGTCTTTTTTTCTCAGTACGGATAGAGTCCGGAAAGTAGTGCTTTAAGAAAACACTTTTGAATGTTTTCCAATCTAAGGGTTGTCCCTTACGAGTATAAGCCGGGGCAGTTCCTTTCCACCACAACTCTGCATCTCCAACAAGGAAAGGAATGACGACTTTTGGCTTCACCTCTTCAGGGACCTCCAAGACATCAAAGTTGGCATCTAGCTCATGAAGCCACTTCTCTGCATCTGGACCTCCATCAAAGATAGGCATGTTTTCCTTCTTTAAGTTCTCATAATGAGTTTTGCTACCTATCGATTGTTGACGTTGGCGGTTCTCTTGTTCTTGCTGCAATTATTGTTGATTTTGCATGATTTGAGCCATCATGCCAAATGCAGTGGTAAACTCTGGAGGCATCACCAAGGTGGTCATACTCGTCGCAGGTGGATCATTAGATGACTCACCCCCAATAGCCATTCTATTGGTTAGGGGCTGAGGCGTACGAGTCATCAAATGTTCCTCCGTATTTGCTCCTTCACTGTCACCATCAACATGACTATCTACTATCACAATGTTGGGATTTTCTTCACTTCCACTATTTTGAGCCATAATCCTATCATAAAATATCCATCAATATTCATTTCATAGTTGTACAATGTCATACATAATTGTACAAATGATTTGGAAAATAAAAATTGAAAACGAGTCTAATAAAAATAGGATTGGATGCACTATTCAGACTTTTGGACGTCCGAAACTTAGGTTCGGACGACCCTCTACCGTCCAAAACTTTGTGCAAAATACAGCCTCTCTGAAAAATAGGTTCGGACGGCACAGAGGAGTTTCGGCCGTCAGAAACTATCGTGACCAATTTAACATGCTTTCAGTAGAATAGGTTCGGACGGCTCTAGAAGTCCTAAGGAGCGTCCGAAACTCCAATTTTAACCTAATGACTAGTTTTGAACTTTCAATGCCCTAAAACTCACATTCTTTCATTTCACCACGTATATGTACCTATTGTCATCGACTTCTCTCTGATACCACTAAATGTCACGCCCCAAATCCGACATGACACGGCCGCACCTTTAGAAACAGAATCCAAAAGTGCGAAGCCTCCTGTTCAGAAATTTACTATACTAACAGTATATGTATATCTATAGGCCACACATTACATAGCAATGTAATATGTACATATTCCAATCAATGTTTCCACAATATCACATTCAAACCTACATCTTTATATAGGGCACACATTTCTCCAAAGCTATTGTATATACATCTTATAACTAAATGATTTCACTTACGATTACAATTATACATTTCTTCAAAACCATCATGAAGTTTATGCGCCAAAATCAAGACTATACACATCATTACAATATAAGTCTCTTATGACATCCAAAAGAAGGAAACAAGAATGTTCCACTATCGTTCATCCAAAACATCTATACAATTTCTTACATTTTCTACATAATTACGATATCCACAAAATATCTCTCCCTACTTCCCGTCATTCGCATTACCTGTACATGAAACCTTAAAATCTGCAAAAATAACAATATAGGTGGTATGAGCAAAACTTTGCCCAGTAAGTAGTTAAGACATTCCTCTATTGGTTTGAGCACGTTATATACATTATATATTTTCTCAAATCCATTATTTCACACATGAAAACCAACATTTGAAAGTGTTTTCCAATTCAAAACACACACGCATACATAAATAGCAAGTGGCATCATCATTCTCAAACAACTACAAATACATTGTGTACTTGTTATCATTTAGCTCATGAACAGTTCAAATCACTCTTGGTACAATAACTGGATCCTGTCCTAAATTTTATAACCCGTCAGGTAGGCCATTACAATAAGGTTCCTAGCTACTATAACCCGCTAGGTGGGCCATTATCAATAAGTTGGAACATGTTCCAACCAATCGTTCATTAAACATTCAAGAGCTCAAAACAATTCAATTCATTTAAATCATTCCACAAAATGATTTACATTCACAAAAGCCACCGCATACATTTCGTATTCGTTAAAATCAAAATCTTATTCATGCTCAAACCATTTTGATATAATAACATAACCAAATTCTCAATAATAGGTTTCATCAAATGTTTATAAAACATAAAGAAATACCAAAACCACTTACCTGAAGTCAACCTCCAAAATCGCACTTGATTCTAAGATTTCCACCACCTAATCAAACCTCTTTCCTATAAAAATATACACATGTGACAAAAGAACAATCAAATAGAGCCTAATAATCTCTTAGACATCATTCTTAACTTAAGAACACTTCATTTCCTTACAATTCTCAAATCCATACATGTATTATTCTAATAACTTTTTTCAACCGCAATATTCTCACAAGTTGACTTAAAATCTGTCAATTCATGTTCTATACCAACTCAAATGAATGTTAAAATCCTTAGATAAGTGCTCTTGATCCTATGGGATTAAAACCCATATCCTATCATAACAAAATCTTCAAACCCTTACTATTCTAGGACTCTAAATAAAGAGATTAACTTAGATAAATAAGCTAGAGAAGTTCCTTACCTTAATAAGAGTGAGCAAAGGGTGAGAATTGCTTCCTTTTCCACCTTTAATCCACCCTTTCTTCTTGACCTAAAAGTAGAGGGAGAATAGGGAGAATAAGGAAGAGAGAAAGTAGGAAAAAATGTAAAGGAAAGAATGAAGACCCAATTAGGAAACAAAAGGGTTTTTTCATGATCAATATTTGCAATTTGCAATTTAACCCCTCTAATTTTACTTATTTATTAATTGTCCCTCAATAAAATTCACAAATATTACAACTTATTTTAACCTTTCACATGTTAGAAAAAAAAAGATTAAAAAAATTATATGTGGTAGACTATTTTGCTACATTTTGTATGTTAGGGGTTAAAAAGAATAAAACTTCAATATGTGAGTAATTATTTTGTTACTTTTCATATATGAGAGACAAAGCAAATTAAAACATGATAGGTAAGCAACGGCTAAGGTAAACAAAAATGTCCTTAAACTTCTGTGATTAGTGCCCCATTGAAAATTGAGTCATTTTTTTTCTAAACTAAGAAATGAATAATTTGTTTCTTCTAAAGAGTTTAAAATACTCATGGGAGTTTTAAGAGTCAAAGTATATAATGCCTTCAAGAGATCCTTTGTGAGGAGGTGAAGGTCCAATAACGAGGTTTAAGACCAAATAGATGAAGGACTCCTTAAGGAGTTTGATCATTATGAGTCACAAAAGAAGCCTTTCCAATACTTGTTATATGTTTGGAGGTCACAAAAGATGGAGAACAAGACTTGAAAGAAATTGGAACAAAGTGGCATGGATGCAAGGCAAAAGAATTCGAAACCAAATTGATCGACAATAGCATAGACATTTAGTGCCATAGTGCCAACGTAGATTGTCCAATTATATCGTGTACTGAACCAAATGTAAAATAGAGAAGAAACCACATTCGGTGTACCTCATATCAATGTCATAATACATGCTTATATTAAAAAGATACTCATAATACAACACATTTCTATCACCTAAGATAATGTCGATCATTTGCAACTAATCATCTCCTAAAATTATGCTGATCATGATTACACAAATAATTACAAATAATTACAATATTTATCAAGATTGATTGCAAATCTTGTGTTTAACCTCCTCAATCAGCTCACGTCAACATTCCTCTCAAGTTGGAGAATATATATATGTCAAACATTCCCAACTTACTCAATTAGCTGTGAAAATCTTTTCACGATATTGCCTTCGTTAGTACATCTTCCAGTTGATCTTTTGATGTGCTGAAATGAAGACCAATTGTACCCTTGCCAAGATGATTTTTGATGAAGTGATGATTAACTTCCACATGTTTGGTTTTGTCATACTGAACAGGATTATTTGCAATTGCTACGGATTTCTTATTATCGCAATATAATATCATAGGTTTTGAATGATAGATATCAAAATCATGTAAAATACGTTTTATCCATAACAATTCACAAATTCTCTGAGCCCTTCATTGAAATTTTACCTATGCACTTGATCTTGCTACAACTTTTTGTTTCTTACTCCGCCAAGTAACCATGTTACTTCCAACAAACATAAAACATCTTGACGCAGATTTTCGGTCAGTTTGATTTCCAACCCAATCTGCATAAGTATATCCAGTTATGTCTACATTCCTATTTTTGGCAAAAAAAATGAATCCTTTCTTAGAGAAGATTTTAGGTACCACAAGAGAAGAAAAATAGCCTCCATACAATTTTCACTCAGAGCATGCATGAACTAGCTTACAACACTTATCGCATATGCAATATCAGGGCGAGTGTGAGATAAATATATTAATCTCCTTACTAACCTTTGATATCTCTATTTATTTGTTGGAATTTGATTATGTACTATGTTAATGCACACGTGGAGTGGCATTTATTTTAATTGGCATTGATTTTTTTGGCAAGATAAGGAAAGATCTTATTTCAAGCATAAATCAAATTAAATCAATCTATGCAAGGAAGATTGATTTGGAGATCAATGCTATCTTGATATTTTCGGGCTTATCTTGGTATTCTTGGAAGTTATCATTGGAGAGCTATCTTTGGAAAAGATAAGCATGGAAGGCACAAAGGTTTCCATCGTCCTATGGGATTTACTTGGAAATAATCTTGGAGATAAACATGAGAAGATTTGGTGTGCCTATATGATCTTTCCACACCACACGTTTTTTATGTGTGCAAGGCGTGCGAATTGTTTGAATCGTGTGGAGCCTTGATGTTTATTTCGGTCTTCATTAGACTGTGAACACACTTCTTTGTTGGAGGTCTTTGATCAATGTGTGTTGGCTGAAGCATCTTATTTCATTATTATTGAAGATGCAATCCTTGTGTTCTTTATTATAATCCAGCCTCGGGAGGAGGATGTTGAGGAGCTCGGGAGAGTTCAAACGTGGGCAAAAGGATCTTGTATCAACAACGGATTTCGGGATGAGTCGTCATTGACAAGGGGATCTTGTCTTCATTGTGGGCAAGGAGACTTGCATTAACCACAGATTCCGAGAGGAATCAACACAAGTCGAGGGCCGCTCGCACAATCTATTCACTGTGGAGTTAGAAAGAGGCGGCGTCAAAGATAAAAGGGAGTCTTACTTTGTATCAGACCGAGTGTCTTGTAACTTGTGAATTTAGTCGATTGTTTTATCTGGGCGTGGCCCCGCAGAAGTAGGCAGATTGCCGAACTGTGTTACCAACCTCCTGTCTCTTTACTTTCCGCATTTTAATATTGTCTATTATCGCTTTTACTATCGGTGTCACACCTAGTGTTCCAACACACTAGAACACCACGTATCTAACCTAGATCTCTTAATTGATATCAGAGCGGGTCGTCTTTGTTTCTTAGGCGAGATCCGTAGGACTTGATCTTGGTTGTGTGCGATGGACTCTATGAAGAAAGGAGGTTCAACAATGCGTCCACCATTATTGGACGACAGTAATTATGCTTATTGGAAGGCTAGAATGAGAGCATTCATCAAAGCTGTTGATGAGAAGGCTTGGAAATCAATCTTAACAGGATGGGATCCTCCAATTACTACTGATGCAGATGGTGTCAAATCTCTCAAGCCAGAAGAGATTTGGTCTGCTACTGAAGATGCCTTGGCAAACAGTAATTCAAAGGCTCTTAATGCCATATTCAATGGAGTTGACCCTGGTCAGTTCAGACTTATTTCCATATGTGTAACTGCTAAGAAGGCCTGGGAAATTCTCCAAACTACTTATGAAGGGACTTTAGCTGTGAAGTTATGAAAGATACAGATTCTGACTACAAGATTTGAGAACTTAATAATGCTTGAAGACGAAAGTATTGCTGAATTCAATGTCAAACTCTGTGATATTTCCAATGAGGCATTTGTTCTTGGTGAAAGTTTTTCAGAAGAAAAACTTGTGAGGAAAACTTTACAGTCATTGCCTTAACGTTTAGCTTATAAAGTTACAGCCATTGAGGAAGCAAAAGATGTCTCAAAGATGAAACTGGAAGAACTGAAGAGATCCCTTAGAACATTTGAGATGAACCTCGGAGTAGACTTGGAAGCAAAGAAAGACAAAGAGATTGCCTTAAAAGTAGAAATGCAGAAATCAGATATTCCTGATGAAGATGATCTTGAGGACTCCTTGGCGTTAATATCTAAGAATTTTAGCAAAATAATAAAAAGATTTGGCAGAAGCAATCATAGTGTCAAGGGCAGTGTCAGTCACACAAAGAATGAGTTGGCAAGCAATAAAAAGTACAGAGAAGAAAATCATGCATATGATCAGTCGTTCAAATATAAGGGAATCAAGTGTAGAGAATGTGATGGCTTTGGGCATGTCCAGACTGATTGTGCAAATACATTAAGAAATAAGAGGAATTCCCTCAACACAACCTGGAGCGAAGATGGTTCAGATAAAGAGGAGGATTTTTAGAACAATCATGTGGCTCTTACCTCTAAGACTGAATAGTCAGATCATGGTCGAAAATCTGATGTTACACAAGGTGTCACTGGAAGTGTGGCAGTATATAAGGATGAAGATGAGGAGTATGTCACAGAAGAAGATATCCTAGTTGAATATAAGATTCTTCATGATAAGTGGACTGAACTAACTAAAGTAAATCAGGAACTTCACATGCGGATTGGAGATCTACAAAAAGAAAGGGACAATCTTCAACATTCTAATACTGATTTGAGAACCAAACTGAGAGTAATTCAAGAGGAAGTAAAGTTTTTGACCAATGAATTGAACCATCTAAAGAAAGGTGTAAAGATGTTGAATTCAAGTTCTTCTAAGTTGGATGAAATTCTTAAAACTGGTCAATCTAGTGGTGATCACTCAGGACTGGGATATAAAGGAGAAATCTTGGTGTCACAGCCAGTGTCACAGTTAGTATCACAATCAGTGTCACAACCAGTGTTACAATCAGTGCCACTACCAGTGGATAAATCCAAAGGAAAGCAAGTTGCTGTAGATACTGCAAAGAATGCAAAAAGGATAAATCCTCATTATTCATATCATGCTCCTAAAGGAAGACGTAACAGATTTATTCCTATTTGTCATTATTGCAATCTTCGTGGTCATATTCGCCCTAGATGCTTTATTTATCTTGCTGAATTAAGACAAGGTACTGCTAGAAAGTCCTCTTCTCGCAGAAATTCACAACAGAGCTGGGTGATGAAGCATAATTTCAGGTGCAATTTCACATATACCTCACTAAAAGCTGCCACAACTGATGAGTGGTACTTCGAAAGTGGATGTTCCAGGCATATAACTGGTGACTACAAGTTTTTTAAGAATGTTGTGTCTGGAAGTATGGGAAAAGTAACTTTTGGCAATGGTGTCATATCTCGTGTCATTGGAAAAGGTATTCTAGATATGACATGGTTACCAAAGCTGGATAATGTACTGTTGGTAGATGATCTCAAGGCAAATTTGTTTAGTATCAGTCATTTGTGCGATCAAGATTTGGATGTCAAATTTCACTAAGAAAAATTGCAAGGTGATTGATCAAAACAACATGTGCATCATGGAAGAAGTAAGATCGAGAGATAATTGCTATCTCATCTCTGCCTCATCTACATGTTTTCGATCAAGTATGGAAGATTCACTTTTATGGCATCGAAAAATTGGGTCATATGAATATACGGATGGCGCAGAAAATTGTTACTAAAGGAGCTGTCCGTGGGATTCCCCTACTAAAGTTTGATGAAAATAGAGTGTGTGGACCATGTCAGATTGGAAAACAAACAAAGGTGTCACATCCCAAGTCTCAGACACCAGGAACAACCCGTGTGCTAGAGTTGCTTCATATGGATTTGATGGGTCCTATGTCAGTAGAAAGTATTGGAGGCAAACGGTATGCCTATGTGACTGTTGATGATTTTACTCGATATACATGGATTGAATTTCTTCAAGACAAATCCGACACATTTAATGCTTTCAAGGCACTATGTACAAGTCTTCAGCGTGAAAAGGGCTGTGCTATCATGAAAATTGTACGAATTCGGAGTGATCATGGAAGAGAGTTTGAAAACTCAGATTTCTCAAATTTCTGTAATCAGCATGGAATTGGTCATGAGTTCTCTGCACCTAAAACTCCTCAGCAAAACGGAGTTGTGGAAAGGAAAATTCGAACTATAGCAGAGATGTCATGCGTCATCTTTCTCGAAAAGAATGTTCCACAGAAATTCTGGGCTGAAGCAATGAACACAACATGCTACACTATAAATCGTGTATATCTTCGTGGAGGAACTGAAATGACTCCCTATGAAATATGGAAAGGTAGAACTCCAACTGTTAACTATTTCCATCCTTTCGGTAGTACTTGTTATGTGTTAAATGACAGGGAATATAAAAGAAAGCTTGATCGCAAGAGTGATGAAGCTATTTTTCTTGGATATGCTGTCAATAGTCGAGCTTATCGAGTTTACAATAAACGAACTCGAACTGTCATAGAGTCTGTAAATGTGCAAGTCGATGACTCTCTGGGAGTTACAGCTGCTTGTCATGAAGATGTTCCAGAATCTTCACATGAAGTAAGTTCCAGTGTTCCAGGCAGTGTTTCCCCCAGTGTCACAAGTGGTGTCACTGCTCAGAGTACCGAGGATAATAATGTAGAAGATGTCCTCTCACCTCGCAGACTGCCATCCACTCGTGTTTAGAAAAATCATCCTACTACTGAAGTTATTGAAAATCTGGATGATGGTGTTCGGACAAGAGAAAAGCCAAGAGTAAACTACAGAGACATGATTCAAATGGCATGTTTTACATCATCTATTGAGCCTAAGAATGTGAAAGAAGCATTATTAGATGAATATTGGATTGGTGCTATGCAAGAAAAACTTGATCAATTTACTCATAATTAAGTTTGGGATCTAGTTCCATGTCCACCTAATGTGAATGTCATTGGCACAAAGTGGATATACAAGAACAAAAGTGATGAGCATGGGAATATCACTCGCAACAAGGCTCGGTTGGTTGCTCAGGGATACACCCAAATTGACGGAGTTGACTTTGATGAGACATTTGCTCCAGCTGCTAGACCTGAGTCTATTCGGTTATTGCTGCCATTGTATGTGTGTTGAAATTCAAACTGTATCAAATGGATGTGAAAAGTGCTTTCCTCAATGGTCTTCTTAATGAGGAAGTCTATGCTGCTCAACCAAAGGGTTTTGAATACCTTCATAATCCCGAGTTTGTCTACAAATTGAAGAAGGCCTTATATGGACTCAAACAAGCTCCTCGGGCATGGTATGACCGGCTAACACAGTACTTGTCGGCCAAGGGATAGGAGCGAGGGGGAGTAGATAAAACCCTTTTCATTCGTCGTGCTAAAGGTCAGTTTTTACTTGCTCAAATATATGTTGATGACATAGTGTTTGGCTCAGTGTCACAGGCGATGGTGGATGAATTTGTTGCTCAAATGACTGAGGAATTTAAGATGATTATGGTTGGAGAGCTCACATACTTTCTTGGACTTCAAATTCAGCAACGCAATGATGGTATCTTTATCTCTCAAAGTAAGTATGCCAAGATTTTGTTGAAGAAGTTTGGATTGGAGAATACTAGTCCAAGAAGAACACCTATAGGAACTTATGAGAAGATATCTAAAGATGAGAAGGGAACTTCTATTGATGCAAGTCTATACAGAAGTATGATTGGCAGTCTCTTGTACCTAACTGCTAGTCGTCCTGATATCTGCTTCAGTGCCGGTTTATGTGCTCAGTTTCAGGCAAATCCTTGCGAGTCACACCTGGTGTCAGTTAAACAAATTCTCAAGTACATTAGTGGAACAGCTGACTATGGGATCTGGTATTCTTTTGATACAAACACCAACTTAGTTTGGTTATTGTGACGCTGACTGGGCTGAAAGTTCAGATGATCGAAAGAGCACTTCTGGTGGATGTTTCTATTTGGGAAACAATTTGGTGTCATGGTTCAGCAAGAAGCAAAACTCTATACTGTCTACTGCTGAGGCAGAATATATTGCAGCAGGCAGTTGCTGTACTCAGCTTCTCTGGATGAAACAAATGCTCAAAGATTATGGTGTCATACAGGATGTCATGACACTCTACTGTGATAATATGAGTGCTATCAATATCTCTAAGAATCCTGTTCAGCATTCTCGGACAAAGCACATTGATATTCAACATCATTTTATTAGATCTCTTGTGGAGGATAAATTGCTGATATTTTCACCAAAGCTTTGGATGGAACAAGGTTTGAAGAACTAAGGTCTGTCTTAGGCCTTTGTGTCTTATGAAGAGGTTCTTCAAGTGTTTTAAGTGTTTCTTTTGTATTGTATTTGTATTTATAACAATATAAAAAATTATGGAAAACATAAAAATATTGTAGAATAGATGTTGTGTCTTTTGTGGTTTCCCGCCTCAAGCTTTTAAGCGGCATTATGGCTGAGGATTTCGTGTTTTGAGGATTTTGATCGTCAGCACCGAAAGTGACACGTGTCTTTTTGGGATTTCTCGACTGAATATATGGAATTGAAGAGTTGATCTCAGTTACGTAAACTCTAACTGCAATAATTTCGGTACTTATTTTTCTTTTTGATATTTCAAGGGTTTTTGGTTTTCTGAGTATCTACTACCCAAAGTGTTCGATTATTCTTAACCGTCTTCATCAGTGTGCACATAATCAAAGTTTCTGAGATTTTTCGTAAGTCAAGTGATCCAAAATTCTCGGGATATCGCAATCAGAGTCTTCATCTCGGGCTAGAAAGGTTGTTGAAACTATGGATGATGATGAAGTTCATGTAGTTGTCACCCCTGCATCTCCAAGTTCGTCAAGTGACGATGATAATACTTCTCACTCAAATGAGAAGTTTTCAAGTTCTGAGGTTGACTTGTCGTCAGAAGCGGCGATTGCCACTCCCATTCAATCAGTATATCCATTCGGTGTGAGAACTAGGTTCGGACAAGAAAGTGGTGGACAATTTAAGACAAGTGTTGTACCTCCTAAAGCACCTGATGCTTCTAAAGTTACCGTGGAGCCTCAGAGAAAGAGATTTCGAATTGTGGATGAAGATTCTTCAGGTGAAGATTGGGGTGAAAAAGAAGAAGATGTCAGAAAGAATGTCCCATCTGATGATGATGATGATCAGAGTCTTTACGACCCAGACCTGTTCAGTTCCCAAAGTCAAAGCGCTAGAAGAGTACTCCGGTTTCAGAATCTCAGCGAGTCACTCGCTCAAAGGCAATGTTAAAGGGAAAGTCGCATGCTGCTACCAGTAAGTCATCTGATCTCTCTGTCAATTTGGATGATTTTAATTCTGAATATAATGATGGGTTTACGGAGTAGACTCTCTAGAAGGAATATTTGGAATGAAAGGAATATTCATGAGTATCTAGGAGGAATATTTCAAAGATTGCCAAAAACTTGTTGATCAGCTGATTAGCCAAGGTTTAGGGAGGACAATTAAGGGGATTAAGCCCTATGTCAGGAGAGTGGTACAAGAGTTTTATTGCAATCTAGACTCTACTATGAAAGATGTTGAACACCCCGATGGTGGTCATGTGTATGTGAGGGGTAAGCTGTTTAAATTTTATACGGATGTGATTAATACCTATCTAGGTAGCCTTTGCTGCTAACCCACGCTATAACACCATGGATTGCAGATGGTCTCAGAAAATAGAGTGCAATGCAAGTCCTAATTTATTACAATTAGTTAGTTGGGAATAATTAGCAAGTTTATTCCACTCCTACTCAAAAGTACATAAGGCAATTTTTATAGAAGTATATGCCATGGAGCTAATTAATCTCTACAATCAATCAAAGAAAAATATATATCCCTACAATCAAGAAAGAATATATATATTGCACAATCAATCCCATATATAGTAAATTATTTTTACAATAAAATACAAAATATTTACTTATTTTATTTAGGGTTAAATGCAGTTTACCCCTCCCCCTCCCCGCCCCTCCCCCTCCCCGCCCCTCCAGCTTGTACAACTGCACCCTCAATGAAATAAATAAGCAGTTTACCCCTTTTATCTAAATTAACTAAATATAAAATTAATACAAGATAATTTTTTAGTATAACGTCATAAATACACTTTTTAGCAGTAGTTGATTTTTTTTGTTATTATTTAGAATTTCATTAAATATTTGTATAATTAGAAATATTTTGAAAATTTTCTTTTAACAAGTTCTTTAAAAGATTTAGACATAGTTAAACATTATATTTTTTTTTGTAACATTATGAGATATTGACAATGATAAAAAAATTTGACTGTGAATACGGAGGTTTTGCTCTCGTTTATATTTAATAATAATTAATTGTAAATTATTATTATTTATATTATTATTGAGAACAATGTGTTTTCAAATATATTTTTTTAAAACATATAAATAAAAAATTATCCTTTGCTAAATGAATTATATAGTGAAATAGTTTGTTAAAAAAATTCTACACATGATCAACATCATTTATATAGAATATAGAAATATATATTTGTGAAATTCGTAAATGTAAATAGAGGTTAAATAACTATAATTTCAAATACAGAAAAAGTATTTATCACACTTGTCCTTTTCATAAATAAAGATTAAAATTTTAAAAATACCAAACGAACTTATCACTCTATTTTAGATTTTTTGTAAATAAAATATTAAAACAATAAATGTTTAGAATCTTTTAAAAATGTTGCTAAAAGAAAATTCTTATAAGATTTAAATTCTACCAATGTTTAATGGAATTCTAAATGATAACAAAAAAAATCAACTAATTCTGAAACGGGTATTTATGACACTATTCTAAAGAATTATATTTTATTAATTTTATAATTAGCTAGTTTAAATCAAAGGTTAAACTGCTTATTTATTTTAGGGGGCAAACTGCACCTCATATACAAGTTAAGGGTGGTAAACTGTATTTATATAGTGAAATAGTTTGTTAAAAAAATTCTACACATGATCAACATCATTTATATAGAATATAAAATATATTTGTGAAATTCGTAAATTTATAAATAGAAGTTAAATAACTATAATATCAAATACAGAAAAGTATTTATCACACTTGTCCTTTTCATAAATAAAAGATTAAATTTTAAAAATACCAAACGAACTTATCACTCTATTTTAGATTTTTTGTAAATAAAATATTAAATGAATAACATGTTTAGAATCTTTTAAAAGATGTTGCTAAAAGAAAATTCTTAAAAGATTTAAAATTCTACCAATTTTAATGGAATTCTAAATGATAACAAAAAAATCAACTAATTCTGAAACGGGTATTTATGACACTATTCTAAAGAATTATATTTTATTAATTTTATAATTAGCTAGTTTAAAACAAAGGTTAAACTGCTTATTTATTTTAGGGGGCAAACTGCACCTCATATACAAGTTAAGGATGGTAAACTGTATTTAACCCTTATATTTACAAGAATATCTTACGTCCTATATTTCTAACACAATTGATGATTTCAAATCATGAAAAATTAAACTACACTTTTGTTTGACTTTGATTTACTCTCTTTCATTCTTTTAATCTTGTCTAATCATGACAAGGAAATCTTCCTCAATGATTTTTTCCTTCATTTTTTTTTCGGGTGATTTTTTTCCTTCATGTTTCCAAACGCTTCCAAATTCCTCCAAATTGACCGCCTTCCCAAATCTTATTATGCAAGTTGTCCGAACGCCAATAAGTCAATTCTTGCAAATAAACATTTTATTACCGGGAAAATATATTCAAAATTAAATGTTTATAAACTATTAAACATTTTCACATAAATTGTGGTATTGAATTGCAACAAAAATTAGATTCTATACTAGATAGAGAGGTATTTGATCATGAGTTCGATTTTCTAGAGGTTTAGTTCCCAAGGGATCATGCAACAAAATATCTCGTTATCTAAATGTATCTTTGTGGGTTCAATTAGCTAGTAAGGCTCTTCACCATAGGAGCGGTTTGCGATTATACTAATCAGATTGTTGACAATATAGTATTGATAAGCCAATATTTTTGTGGATAATATATTTGTTATTTTATAGATTATATTCGTTTAATGGTGAAAAATTGTGGGAAAAGTGTTAAAAATTATTATTGTTTGGGTTATTTTTAATATAAGAAATGGAGCAAGGCTGAATGTATCTATTATTAGAAGAAAATGCAGAGTTTGAAGCAATTAAAAGCAATTAATTTATTTAGAGAAAAAGGGAGAGAATCACCAATATACGACCAAACAAAATCTAGAAGATGACGTATAATTTGGAAAGAATAATTTATGTGATTATCGTGGATTATTTTGTGGAAATCGAATTGTTTTCATTGTTATATTTTGGTGGTTTAATTTGTGTATGCAATTTTAAATCACGTGTCTAATATTATCCTGTCGTATTCTAATATTTAAAACCACGTAATTTCACTAAAATTAGATATTAAAAGCATAAATATCACTAAAATTATTTTACAATTAATAATCAATATATGAGTGAACTATATGACATATTTTTAATCTAAACAGTATAATTTTGAACAGAGGACTCTCATCTCGTCGATGAACTTTATATAAACTTTATATAAGAGTTCAGAATTATTATCGCTCGGAGAGTCCTGGCTAATATTAGTTGTTTATGTTTTGTTTTAAAACATCAATTTAATGTTAATTAATTTAGTTAAAATCTTGAGATCAGATCCTCTGTCCAATATTTATCATGTCTTATTCTGTTTAAACATTCAAAACGACGTAGTTTCATTAAAATTATGGACTAAATGCATAAATATCACTAAAATTACTTTACAATTATTAGACCCTAACCAAGAGATTAGTGAACCCTACGATTTTCGTTCTCTTCCCTGCTGGGGAAGGTGGATCAAAGAAAGGTAGTTTGCTTCTCTCCTGGATTGATAGCGGCTTATGTAGTGGTCGGCCTTCCTACCAGAATACCTTCTTGGTCGAAGAGCCCCTTTACTCGTAAGAGCGTAAGAAGCCAAAAAACTTGCGCGAAGGACGTTTTCTTCTCTGCATTCTCCTCTCCAAAAGCCAAGGGAGAGACTGTATCCCTTTCCTTCGGTAGCTCTTTTGCTTTCCCAAGGATGGCGGTAGCTGGGGCAAAGCCGCTTTCTTCGCTCCGCAAATGAAGAAAGTCAGAGTAAAAAACACGTTCTCTTTTTGCGAGATCCGAAAGTTGAGAACGCATAGCATTCTCTGGGCACATAGGATCAAGCGTAAAGCAGCGCTCTCTTGGCAGAGTTTTAGGCGGCAAGAGACTTTAAGGATTGTTGGAGCTTCTGAGCATAACAAATCGAAGCCAAAGATGGGATCAAGATAGCTTGTCTGCCAAGCCGATATGCGAAGGGACGAAGGATGGAACGTGCAAAGTGGATCGTGCACCTGTCGTGTGACCCGTTGGTCTTAAGCAATGTCTTGCGCGAAGCAACCCGCCTAGAAGCAGCTCTCATTTATGTTAGGGGGGGGTACTAAAATGGAACTTCAATCGGATGCGGGTATCAAATCCCACCGCTGCGATGTCCAGCGGATTCCTGGGCCTTGACGAATGGTCGGCTACCTTTTACGTTAGAAGAACAAAAGGCCCAAGGCATAGCAGGATGAACCAATGTGAATGAGTGTAAGCTTCGTTGCCCAAGCACGATGGGTGCTGACCACACTAGGTGCTACCGTGGTAGCAAGAGAGGCCGGGCGGTGACAATTGAAAGGTTGTCATTGAGCATTCCTAGTCACACGGGAAGAAAGGTCAAATGGCAAGGCAAGGCCATACGCCTGTTTGGCTCCTCGCGGAGTATAGCTCATATCTAAACATACTAGGCTAATATGGAAGATTTTAGTCCTGACTATAGCGTGATAATCACTGATATCACTGGGGGTGTCAGACGGGTATGGCCAAGAGGAAAAGATTTTCCTGCTTCTCAATTGTCCGTGAAATATTCAATTATGCATAAAATTGCTATGATAAATTGGCTGCCTACATCTTATGGTACTGGAGTGAATAAGTCAATGGCCATTTTGCTGTTTAAGATTGGAAACTTTGTTGAGTTTGATGTTGGGCAGTTTTTGTTTGACCAAATTGTGAAGCAAGCTGACTGCAAAAATGAGAGGCTAGCTAACGTGCTGTGATTAGAGTAAGAGAAAATTCTGGAATCTGATAAGGAATAAATCAGGATCAGTTACAAGCTGTTAAAGGGTGATCATGTCAATGACATGGAAGATGAATCAGAGGATGTCTCTGACACAGAAGAGCTGGGTAACTCTATCTTGCTGTCGCGCACCATTAAGGTGCTGAAGGATGAGTTGAAAGCTTTGATGGCTCAGCAAATTGACATTGAGAAGAGAAGGAAGGAAGTCTCTTCGATACTTGATGATCTGGTAGCTTTGAAGACTGTTAAGGATGTTGTAGCTGAAAGAAAGAAGAAGTTTGATGCACAGGCTAAAACTGTAGCTGGTGATGTTTCTGGATCTTCAGATGTCCCACCTGATGTCACTCCAGATGTTACTACAGGTATATTTCAAAATTTATCTCCTATTTTTACAGAGTCTGAAATGGATCCAGGCAATCCTATCATTGAAAAACATGTTCATTCTGATTCTGCGGAGGAAGCTGTTGCAAAGGACACTCCAGTTCCTTTTGCTGTTTTTGCTAAAGGCACTTCTGGTGTCACTCCTGGTGTCACGTCTGGTGTCACTAACAGTCATGTCCCTTCCAGCGCCCAATCTGGTGGGTTTGATGCTGGTAAAGATTATAATGTTCCAGAAGCTGCTGCTGGTATTCATCTACTAGCAGATTCAGTTGGCCTTGTGCCTTATGATGAGGAGGAGTCTGATTAATTACTCTGATATTCTATTCTTTGATGATTGCTTAAAACAATATATTATGTTTTATTGTTGTTTTGTGCCCTTTTGTCCTTTTGTGGCAAAAAGGGGGAGTAATTTGGATTTTGTTTTGTAATCCCTAAAACAATGTATGCTGGGAATGGGTGTTTTTTGCTGTGTCATGCACGATGTTTTGTGCAGTGATGTTTCTTTACCTAGTTCCTGTTCAGGAGGAGATTTCAAGACCTTCAGATTTAGCATACAGGAGAAGTTTTGATTTTGCCAAAAAATGCCAAAGGGGAAGATTGTTAGTGCACACGTGGAGTGGCATTTATTTTAATTGGCATTGATTTTTTGGCAAGATAAGGAAAGATCTTATTTGAAGCATAAATTAAATTAAATCAATCTGTGCAAGGAAGATTGATTTGGAGATCAATGCTATCTTGATATTTTTGGGCTTATCTTGGTATTCTTGGAAGTTATCATTGGAGAGCTATCTTTGGAAAAGATAAGCATGGAAGGCACAAAGGTTTCCATCTTCCTATGGGATTTACTTGGAAATAATCTTGGAGATAAACATGGGAAGATTTGGTGTGCCTATATGATCTTTCCACACCACACGTTTTTTATGTGTGCAAGGCGTGTGAATTGTTTGAATCGTGTAGAGCCTTGATATTTATTTCGGTATTCATTAGAATGTGAACACACTTCTTTGTTGGAGGTCTTTGATCAAAGTGTGGTGGCTGAAGCATCTTATTTCATTATTATTGAAGATGTAATTCTTGTGTTCTTTACTATAATCCAGCCTCGGGAGGAGGTTGTTGAGGAGCTCAGGAGAGTTTAAACGTGGGCAAGGGGACTTGCATTAACCACAGATTCCGGGAGGAATCAACACAAGTTGAGGGGAGCTCGCACAATCCGTTCACTGTGGAGTTAGGAAGAGGAAGTCTTACTTTGTGTCAGACCGAGTGTCTTGTAACTTGTGAACTTAATGGATTATTTTATCTGGGCGTGGCCCCGCAGACGTAGGCAGATTGCCAAACTGCGTTACCAACCTCCTGTCTCTTTACTTTCCGCATTTTAATATTGTCTATTATCGCTTTTATTATCGGTGTCACACCTAGTGTTCCAACACACTAGAACACCACGTATCTAACCTAGATCTCTCATACTGCAAACTTATGATTCATCTCTATAGGAGTTTCGACAAGTTTGCAGTTGAGCATACCAGTTTCTATTATTAAATCTGTCACATACTTTTGTTGGCAAAGAGATATTTCTTGACTTGACTTTACAACTTCGATGCCCAAAAATTATTTCAAGTGCCCAAGATCTTTAAGTTCAAATTTGGTTGCAAGACTTTCTTGGAGTTTAGCTATCTTATTCAAATTATTTCCTGTGACAACAATATCATCGACATGCACAATAAGGGCAATAAGCTTATTTAGCTTTTGCTTTATGAAGAGAGTATGATCAGCATCACTTTGTTTGTATGCAATCTTCTTCATGAAATTTGAAAACCTTTCAAACTATGTTTTAGGAGATTGTTTTAGCCTGTACAGGCCCGTCTTTAACTTACAAACTTTACCACCACAATTTATTCGAGGAGGGAGATCTATGTACACCTCTTCTTCCCAAGTTCCATAAAGAAATGCATTCTTAACGTCAAGCTATCGCAATGGCCAATCTTGATTTGCTACTATAGAGATAAGAATTTGAGTGGTATTTATCTTTATCACGAGAGCAAGTGTATCCCTATAGTCAATACCATACTTCCGTATATACCTCTTTGCAACAAGTCTTGCCTTATATTGATCAATACTTCCATTAGAACTGAGCTTGATTATGAATATCCACATGCAACCCACTGTTTTCTTCCCTATGGGCAATGATATAAGTTCCCATGTGTGGTTTTTCTATAAGGTTTATATTTCATCATTCATAGTCTCTTTTGATTTTGGATCCATCAATACTTCCTGCACATTAAGAGGAATAAATACAGAGGATAATTTAATCATAACAAGTGTATGTGACTTTGACAAATGATGAAAAGATATAATTGTTAATGGGATATTTTGCTTTAGCATGAAGATCAGGATCATATTGTACGTTTGGAATTCCTCTGTTTATCTTAGTTGAATATCTAGATTGAATATTAGGTGGAGATGAAGGGAGTACGGATACCTAAGGACACATATCTGGAATTTCTATGGCTGTTGGTGCATCTTCGAAAGTTGTACTATCTTGATCTTTCGAAGATTTAACATCATGATGGTCAAGTTGTATATGATCCTAGACAATTAATGTTAGAGTGTATCAATATTGCATGGTTGGATATATTATGGTGCATCTATAATAAACTGAGAGCTATTTTCAATTTGGTTCAGTGATGTTTCCCGTGAAGAGAACACATTGGGTCATTGAAAAAGGGAATATTTTCATGAAATGTAATATCTCGAGTTACATACATCCTATTTTCATTTGGATCATAACAACGATACCCCTTTTTGAAATCTGCATAACCAGTAAAGATGCAACGCATAACTCGTGAATCAAGCAACCATTTAATGTTCTCTCTCTAAATTTTCTCTCATCCCTCTCTAAAAATAGAACCCTAATTAATGGAAGTCATTAATCCTAAGCCTCCTAATCCTAAATCATATAGGGAAGCTGTATCCAAAAATTGGTCAGAAAATTTGAGGTAGCATTTCCACCAAGCTGCCAAAGAAATCTCTCAACATTTAAGGGGAGCCGGCTCTCATCCTTACAGAAGATGAAGAAGACCAGCTTGCTCTACCATTTCAATTTACCCTTATTGGAAAATTCTCCAAAGGAAGGCCTTCTATGGAGATTCTCAGAAAAGAAATTCTGGCAGCCTCCTTCACCGGAGAATGTCCCCTTGGCCTCCATGACCATAAGCACATTTTCTTCAAATTCGACTTGGAGGCAGATTTCCATCGAATGTGGATGCGCCGGAAGTGGGTGTTCAATGGATTCCCAGCAAGGATTTTTTTATGGTCCAAAGAATTTAACCCCGAGATCGAATCTTCCATAGCACCGGTATGGATAAAGCTTCCAAAGCTCCCTCTCCATTTATTTGACAAGGACAAGCTGTTCTCCATTGCCTCAGCTGCTGGAGTTCCCCTCAAGGTGGATCGAGCTACTGCAGCTGCCAGCAAACTACTCCGCCCTAGTGAAGCTAGGGTTTGTGTGGAGCTGGATGTGATGAAGGAGATTCCTAAGAGGATCTGGATAGGCTCTGGAGATAAAGGTAGATGGCAACACTTGGAGGTGGAGGATCTTCCTATTTTTTACCCAGATTGCCAGAAAATGGGCCATTCCAGTGGCCAATGTAACTCCTCATCTCAGACACAACTCCCCTCAATGGATCTAAGACCTGATATACTCAAGAAAAGGCCCGACAAAATCTGGGTTCAGATCCAGCCGATCGTGAACAGTGGCAACACTGTCCAGATCAAGCCGATCGTGAAAGCCAACTCTAATGAAGATGTGCCTGAACCCTCTTACAAACTAGGAGCCCCAATCAAAGCTCAGACCATGGCAAATCTGACTGGAAATGGCTCAGGTACAGTAGAATCTCTGAACATCGAGCTGACAAGGACCAACGACCAAGCTGTTGGTAGAGATGCTAGCTTGCTGCCTGAACACAATGCCACACTAGGAGCTACGATCGAAGCTCCAAGCGAGGGGAATCTGACCGGTGATAGATCCAATACTGTAGCAGAACTGAACATCAAGCTAACAAACACCAACGACCAAACTGCTAGTAGAGATGCTAGCTTGTTACCTGAATCCACTGCCACATTGGGAGCTCTGATCGAGGCTCCAAGCGAGGTGAATCTGACCGGTGTTAGATCTGGTACTGTAGCAGCTAAGAGCCAGGAGATGATGAACAGTGACCTAGGTTCCGTAGGTAAGCTAGGTGCTATAGGTGAGCTGTCCTTGGAAGTTCCACCAGCTGAGGCAGAACGGCCTCCACCACGTGAGGTAGCTCCACTAGCTGAGGTAGAACGGCCACTACCACCTGAGGTAGAGATGAGCTCAGTTGGCAGTCCACTGTGTGCAGTGGTTCAGACACTCACACCTACTCCTCCTCCTCATTTAGTCAATGAGCTTCAGTGGAAGCATGATGGTAGGGTTTCAAAGAATTCAATTCAGGAGGCATTGATGGCCAATGTAGCTGAAATGGGATCAAAGACCAACTGCAAAGATGTCCAAAATAGGGAACACATTGAAGATTCGAACCATCTGAGCTGGGGTAAGACCGGGGAAGTGGCCTTTAAGCTCAACAAGGACTGCAACTTCGTAGCTGTGGAAGATAATAATCAGCTTTCCAATCAGCTGAATTTTGAGCCTATCAACGTGATGGCCAGTTGGGAGAAAGGGGAATCATCAAAATTGCATAAAATTAGCTCAATAATCTACAAAGCATTCCAATAGAATCATAGAAGATAATAATCAGCTTTCCAATCAGCTGAATTTCGAGCCTATCAACATGATGGTCAGTTGGGAGGAAGGGGAATCATCAAAATTGCATAAAGTTAGCTCAACGTCTAAACTAGATAATCTACAAAGCATTCCAACAGAATCAGAATCAGATATAGACGGTGAGGACCGATGGACTGAAAATAGCTACGAGGAAGAATCGGAAGATGAATTAGGCAAGTTTCTCTCAAAATGGAAAAAAGTCGGAAACCGTCTAAGTAAACGAGGTACACGGAGGCTCTAGTTAACCCCAAAGCTAACGTTCAATCAAGTAGAAAGCTCAGGGAGAGAAACCCCTTCATTTGTTACTCTGAAGGTAAAAACTGGAACCCTAGGTAAGCTCTCCATAGCTTGTAATGGCCCTTGATTACTGGAGTTCGATCAGTTTGGCCTTTGTTAAATAAATGTGATTTTACATTCAAGTCCAAATGGTTGGCGAACAACTTATTGCTGTGTTGACCACTCATTTATTGATTGATTGAAATTGAAGAAAATCTTGCCTTGATGGTAGTCTGGAAGTAACAATATATATGCAATGGAGCTGCTGAACTTCCTTTTCAAGTTGGAATAAGGCTATGCTATTAGCTTCTTGTTTTGATTTAGTGGTTACAGCCTAAATGGGGAGCTTTTTTGACCTCTTGAACACGTGCCTGTCTCTGTATAGCAGTTTAGACAGGTTGTGGATTTTTTATATTGGCTTGGTCAGTATGTGGTTTTCTAGTGATATTGTAAAACTGGCCAGGCAGGTTTAGACAATGGTAATTTTGGTTCATTGGTTGGTTCATTGACATTGTGAAGTAATGCCTACTAGCTTGGCCTATGTTACGAAGTATTATTCATTGATATTGTTTAAGGCTGTTGACATTGGCTAACTCAGATTTTAGACTGGTTATGAATAGTTGTGGTTCATGGATTTGGCTCATATAATGTCATGGCAGGTGAATTGATATAACTGAGTTTGATGCTGTGAACATCATGGCTGGTGCCATAACTGAGAGTGGACCATGGATCGAACAAAGATATTGAATGAGTTTGATGTTGTGAATTGAGATAAAGCCAGCATGTAGGAATAAAGCAACACTCAGTTCAGGCTCAAATACATACTGTATAGGACTTTTTTTTTTGAGTAATTTCTCAGAATAGGATTGTTTTCAAAAAAAGTTCTAAGAGTGGGATTGTTTTTGGGTGAGTTTTTGGGTGGGTTTCTAAAAGTATGAACTCGCATTCCTTGAATGCGAGTTGTGGGAATAAAAAATTCTAAAATTATTAAAATAATAATATAAATGTAATAAAATAAAAAATTATTTGTTAAAGCATTCCGGACGTCCGGAAAAAAAAGGGGATACCGGACGCCACATCCGGACAAGAAAACACTCGTCCGGATGTCCATAATTTTTTTTTAATTTTTGTTAGGAAATCGTAAAAAAAAAATTATTTCTCAAAAACGGGCAGAAGCCCTTTCATCCCTTACAAACTCAAAAACCCTCCAAGTTTTCATTTTTTCATTTCCTCTCAACTCACCTTCACACCAACACTGTTTATTTGATTTTCTTCACAAATTCAACCACAGAATCGGAGTCTTCAATCCATCTTTGCACGTCAAAACAAAAAATTTCATCATTCAATATTTGGATTGAAAGCCAAGTAACGGTTTTTGAACACTAATTTCCTTCACATATTTGGGTAGATTTGTGGCATTCCAAAGCTACGGAATCATTCTAAGTAATCTTCACAACGTTTTGAAGGGTCCAAACATCAATTAACAACACCAATTTTCACTTGCACTCAAGAAATCAAGTTAACATACTTGACTCTTCTTGTTCAAATTCTTGCAATTTACGTGTTTACTTGTGCTTGAATTGTGTTGTATTGTACTAAGTAAGTATAGGAAAATGGTTGTGTTGTTGATTGGTATGCATACACACTCCTTTGCTCACAGAATTAACATGAACAATATTTGCACTCTAGGTGTTTGACAAAATGTCTCAAAGGCGTTTTTTTCACTTGAAAAAATAATAATGTCGGGAGTTATTATTTTACTAGATGTAAATTTTGGTTGATGAAAAAATGGTTGATGGTAAGTGCTGAATGTTTGCAGAGAAATTTAAAAATGGGGAGAGGACGACCGGACATCTAGAGTAATTAATTTGGAGTCATACGGTATATCATCTGGATTATTATTTTTTAACCGAACTTGTTTGATGAATATTAATTATTTATACAATTAATTGTTAATTGTGTGCATATCCAACATAGGGATAAAAGACGTGACATGCCTCCTAAAAGCTTGATTACGATAGGTCTATATTGGGGGGGAATAATCATTCGCTAATCGTCATCGGTATCGTATGATCCTTCAAATGCAAAACAAACATTTAAGGTGCACACTAGGATTCAGTATTCTGAATTGGTAGATAGAATCTATGGGTTTATGGGAGTTGACAAGAATTCAGTGACCCTTACCATCTTGCTTAAGCAACCACATTGTTATACCGAATGCGAGCTAAAAAATTACACAACCGAAATATATGATGATGAGTCGTTTGAGTTGGTTTACGATAATGCTGCAGAGATGCCACATTACACTGCTGAGTTATACATTATACAAAACGTAATTGAACCTACTTACAAAATGCAAACCATAGGTGGGATGCATGGCCCTGGTTCAATAGTGTCGTTATTGAATAGTTTTTCAGATCCAATGGCAATTGTCAACCGAGGAAAAAGTACTATTCAAGAAACACATTCCTACCCATGTTTGAACCAAGTAGTAGAAGTGCCAACATCATCTCGAAGTGTTGGTAAACATTCACCCTATGGTTTTGAAACATCTCATTGGATAGGACTCGGTGATTACATTCCTGATTTTTATGCCATCCCGAATTTAGGCCCGGCCAACTCTTCATGCCTCTCTCTGAATATTATAGGTGATGTGGATGAGGATAATGATTATGTTCCAAATACTTTCGAGGAGTCTAGCGAAGATGATAGTATGAGTCCGGATGATATGTGAGGTGACTATTCAAATGATGTAGTTGGTTGTTGTGGTGGTGATGATGATATACATCACTATACTGGTCATACAAATATATCAACACATTCACAATCATACACACCAACTGGTATTGATTTCTATAAAGATGTTGGTTCATAGGCTGATGATCCTACTGAGAGAGGTGATCATGAAAGTATAGACATTTGGACGGAGGCAAACAACGATATTCGATTAGGAATAAGATTTGAAAGTAAAAAATAACTGAAGAAGGAAATTACTTTGTTGTCTATACAACAAAATATGGAGTTCATAGTTGTTGAGAGCAAAGGAAATACTTGGGTCGCTAAATGTAAAGGGGCACATATGCCACGAGAATCAGTCAATTGCGACTGGTATGTTCGGGCACGACAAAAGTCTACGCACAAAATGTGGCAAATCACCAAGTGGGTGAAGGATCACAATTGCGGTGGGTCATCTCTTTCAAACAACAGCACCAATTTGAGTGCTGCGGTCATAGCTAGTTATATTTTGCACTCAATTCAAGGTGATCCTGCATATAAGGTTAAATACATTCAATCGATGTGAAGAATGCTCTTCGTGTTGATATATCCTACAAGAAAGCATGGTATGCTCGAAGAAAATCTATTGAGCTTGTTTTTGGAAATTGGGAGTCATCATTCGCTGAATTGCCCCGATATGTAAAGGCACTGTGCGATTCAAATCCAGGGACTGTGTTCCAATGGCGGTACAATCGAAGTAGTTCTACCACTGTGGAAACTTTCAAATATGTATTTTGGGCATTCGGTCCTGCAATTGATGCATTTCATTTGTGCATACCTGTAATTAGCATTGATGGCACCCACTTACGTGGTGAATACAAAGGTAAACTATTAACAGCTGTTACAGTGGATGCAAATAACAAAACATTACCAATTGCATATGCAATCGTTAATGAGGAGACCATCGAGAGTTGGTGCTGGTTTTTTGAGCAGTTTAGACTCCATGTTGCACACGATCGGTATCCCATATATGTATTGTCTGACAGACACAAAGGGATAATTCATGCTATGACAAATATGGATGATTGGAAGGAACCAGCAGCATTTCATAGATTTTGCTTGAGACACATCCGGAGCAACTTCATGTCAAAGTATAAAAATTATCATTTGAAAAAGTTGTACTGATCTTTGGGTTCAACTCGTCAAAAACGCAAGTGGATAAGATTTCGAAATGAGATTAGGAGTATTGATGCTGAGGCTTGGAATTACTTGAGTTGTATTGATAGGAGTAGGTGGTGTCTTGTATATGACAAATGTCATCGTTGGGGTAATTTGACTACGAATTTATCTGAGAGTTTTAATAATGTCTTAAGGGGTGCTAGACATTTGCCCATAAAGGCATGTATTGATTTGACATGGCATCGGACTGTGCATAAATTCAGAGACAACACCGAAGATGCTAAACATTCTCGTTATCTACTGACAGCGACTGCGTGGAAAAAATTCAAGCAAATTGAAAAAGTCACGCAAGGTCATCAAGTAGTTGAATATGAATATACATCCGGTGTGTATAAAATAGTTACAGCTCGTCGGGTTGATGAAAAAGGGGGGAACGTCCAAATTGTTAGGTATGACAAGAAGAATTGTTCATGTGGCAAATGGCAAATGTACAGATTTCCATGTTCACATACAATGGCAGTTTGCAGACATAGAGGGGATGACCCGATGATGATAATAGATGTTGTATACCAGAATCGCACTTTTTTGCAACAATATTCGGGAATATTCCACCCAATGCCACATGAAGAATATTGGCGAGTTCCAAATTGGCATATTATACCGGATATGAGTCGCTTTCATGATCGGCGTCCTGGCCGAAGTCAAGTGACTCGCATTCATAACGAGATGGACGTTCGACACCACACGATGAACCGTGCAAGTGCTCACATTGTCACCAACCCGGGCATAATAAGAGGAATTGTACTAATAATAAACGTAGAGTTTAATTTTCATTGGTGTCCAATATCGGGTCATCACGGTCTTTTTATATGTAATAGTAGTAGTTTGTTCTTAATGTATGAAACCTTTGTTATTGTAGTTGTTTATTTAGTATATCTTTGATGCATTAGTGTTAATGTAAATTGACATTCATAATGCGAGTAAAACACACGCATTTGTATTTATGATTTTTTTGCAATGGGCGATTAAATGTCTGACATATGTGTATACAGGTGCAATATATCATGTCATCTCATTTGCGACAGAATATACATCCAGGCCCTTATGTGAATGACTTGCTCTTCTTACAACATCAACACAGAACATATGCATTGTTTAGAGGACAATTGCACGATGAGAAACTTACTGTTAGGCGATGTGATAGTAATTTATGGAACCATCCCATACCTGAAAATGTGATGAAATACATTAGATTGGTTGGGTTTGAGGGTGTTATACGTTGTGGATATATTTTGGTGGATCACTCTCTTATCACTGCATTTGTTGAGCGATGGCGACCTGAAACTCATACTTTTCACTTACCAATTAGTGAGGCAACTATTACACTACAGGATGTCGAAGTTCTATGGGGACTACGTGTTAAGGGTGATCCTGTTACTACTATATGTATTAACTTCAGTGTTGATGATTGGATAGAAGTTTGTAAAGAAGTTTTTAGGATTTGAGCCACCACGTAATGCTATTAATGGATGTCGGATTAAAATGAGTTGTTTAGCCAAATCTCTAGATATACCATTACCAGAAAATGCTTCTAAAAATGCCTGTAAACAGCGTGCTCGTACGTATATTCTGATGCTTTTAGGAGGGCATTTACTATCGGACAATTCTGGCTATTTAGTGTCTCTTCACTATTTACAAGCCCTTATTTCATTAAAACTCGCATCGTTATTTAGTTGGGAAGTACGATTTTGGCATATTTATATCGTTGCTTATGTAATGCAACTTCACCTTCTGCAACGAGTATTTGTGGCCCCTTGGTACTATTACAGGTGCGTTTACATATATTTGCTCTTTACATATAACCAATTATTCACACTTGTTTATACTAATTAGTTTATAGTTATGGGTATATGAGCGATTTCCTACATTGCGTCCGGAACGATTTAGACTGCGCACTGATTACTCATATCCATATGGCGCAAGGTAAGATAAATATTGTTCATATATTTGTCTTTTCGTTCCTATTATCCTCAGCGCTTTTTGATTTTCAATCATTTACATCATAAAAAAATGCAACAATTTGTGTTTCAGGTGGAACGTTGGATTTGATTTGTCCAACTTGTCCATGCATGTACTGTCTATATATCGTGACCAATTGACTAGTTTACGATTCGAGGAGGTAATTTATGAATAATTTTGTATTAATATATATATTTTTATAACAAATGCGTTTAACTTTATAGCGTTTGTTACATTGTAGTTTATTTGGATGCCATATACGGACGAACTGCTACTTCAACTTCCTCCATATTGTAGCGATGGTAGAGACATATGGAAAGCAGTTACGTATCTTCTTTGCTGGGAGATTGTTGAACCGCACATGCCTAATAGAGTACTGCGACAGTTTGGCATACATCAGCCCATTCCGGTCCCTAGGTTGCTAGAGAATCATGCTCAATTATATAAAATTGACCGACGCGGAAGAGGCACGCAGGACTGGGCCATAATACATGCGCGTTATGTTGGTCATTTCAGTACGTGTGCAAATTCAGTGAAGTCCGGTGACGTGGCTGACGATGTTACCTATCCTTCTATTGAGTACATGGATTGGTATAAACAGCGAACTTTGATTTACATTAGAAACTTTGGTATAAACAGTAATGTTCAGAGTGGTTTTCAGGGTGATGGTGGTACAGCAGAGTATTTGGTGAGTATCCAGATACGCTGTTTGTCCGATCTCTGTTATTTCTTACAAATCACTTATGATAATATTACATTTTAATCTAGATGGACATGGTGACAAGGATGTATTATATGGCATTGGACAACATGAACTCTACTCATAAAGGTGGTTCTAGCAATACATTTGCCAAAGAAATAATGGAATACACACATGATGCAATGCAAAATGTTCGTAATGGCTATCGTCTTCAAATGCGGCCATCACATGTACCGGAATGTAGTACGGTTAGTTTGGACCCACACCGAGTACCACGAGCTCCGCGAAGTTTTCTTAATGGTAGGCAGGGTGGTAGACAGAGAAAAAATCCACGGCCATCAACTTCTTCGATGATTGTCGATGACTTGCAGCCCGGGACATCATCACAGTTTCGCACTCCAATGGACATGACGCCAAATGTAGAATCCTCCATAGCTGCCAACAATGCAAATCGTCATAATTCTGCCATTCCATTCCATGCTCTTGATTACAATGAGATTAACGATGTCGACATTAATGTGAACGTTCGTATAGAAGAAGTTGAAGAACATTTAGATGCGGTAGAAGAACATTTAGACGAAGTTGTTGAACATGTAGATGATGTTCCTGAACATGTACATGTAAGACTCCGTAGATCAAAAAGAGTTCCACGTCGGTCGACATGTGGTACACATGGACATTTGGGATGACATTCAATGTACACAAAGTGATCCTAAGATAGATTCTTTTGTAATACTTGCAAGGTTTTAATTCATACTTTTAAGGTTTTAATTCATACTTTTAATTGTACGAAAATATTATAAAATGTTCTCAAAAACCTTTAAAAATTATTAGATGGATTTTCGAAAAAAAATTCTACACGTTCAATCACAACTATGTTTTTTGGAAAAAATGAAATTAAACTATTATTAACAAAAATATGAATTTCGAAGAAAAGAATAAGACAATTATTTTTTTTGGAAAAAATTTTAATAATAAAACTATTATTAACAAAGTATGAATTTCGAAGAATATATTTTTTTTGGAAGAAAATAATAATAAAACTATTATTAACAATTATTAACAAAATATGTTTTTTGGAAAAAAAAAAATTTTACCGGACGCAGGTCCAGACGAGCCAAGGGTCGTCTGATTTGCGTCCGGTAAAAAAAAAAATTTTTTACTTAATAATTGTTTGATTATTTTCTTCCAATTTATAAGGTGCGACAATATTCATATTTAGTTTATAATAGTTTAATTTTATTTTTTCCAAAAAACATAGTTGTGATTGAACTTGTAGAATTTTTTTTTCCAAACTCCATCTAATAATTTGTAAACGTTGTTGAGAAGAATTTTTAATATTTTCTCACAATTTTTCTTACAACTATAATGTAATGTTGGATGAATATTTTCTTCGACAACATAGGCATATTTTGTTAATAATAGTTCAATTTTATTTTTTTCAAAAACAAAAATATTTTTTTGTAGTTGTTTTACAAAATTTTCGTATATTCACAATGCAAATACATTGTAAAAACATTTTAAGTTTACGTTTGTTATCCACTATACATCACAATAATGAATACTTCATACCCCCAACCCATATTTCATCCTATTTATGCAAATAATTATATAAAATGACCAAACATTAAGTCTTCAATTTTTCTAAGACTTATCCACATAAACAGGGCAAAACACACATAAAAAGGGCAATACACAAGTATTAGTAGTATGATACAATCTTTCCAAAACATAGCTAGAACAAGATATAATGTACTACTGCAACTGAATTAATAGTGAACTACAACTTATCATTTTTCTTTTTCGCTCTCACTTCTAATGCATCATCATCTTCTTCATCTCTTTCGTCTTCATCTTCTTCATCTTCTTCATCTTCAGCTTCTTCATCATCCTCTTCATCATCTTCTTCTTGCTCATCTTCGTCTTCATCTTCTTCATCTTTTTCATCTTCTTCATCTTTTTCATCTTTTTCATCTTCTTCATCTTCTTCATCTTCCACCGCGTCCTTACGTGCATCCATGAAAGCCTTGAATGATGCCTTCTACTTCTTAGTCATAATGAGGTCAAATCTTGGCAGTGCAGAGGTTGATTTTCTTGTTCATCTTGGCTATCAATTTGTCCATTTTGTCAAATCGGGACAACATAACACTTATGAATCCTTCATCCGCTCTTCTGCTACTTGGCCCGGCTTCATTTTCTCCTCCCCTAGCACTACTTATACGATCTCTTCCAATATCATCATAAATATAGTCTCTAATATATGACAACATAGCAGCAACACAATAACGAAATTTGGATTTTCTAAACATCCACTTATTCCCACTATGGATCATGTGCATACGCCTAAAGCATTCATCATCTATTATGTCAAAGCTAGTGGGAGTACTAGGCTGCTCATCATTCAATGTAACTTTGTCAACAAGGATTAAAGTAATTATCCGTCCAAAACACAATCCATGTTGTGATTTTTTCTTGCAGTACATCAAGTATTTAATGAAAAATGCACCGTAATTTATCGGTATTTTTCGTATTGTTGCATAAAAAAGATTAAGACTCACATGAGATATATCGGTTTTATGACCATGGGTTGGGGCAAGAATACTAGTGACTATGTGATATAAAACTCGATGACATGGGGTAAAACATGTCATCTTCAAATTGTTCACCCCACTCTTAATATCAACATTTGGAAAAAACTCCTTTAAAGTCACTTTTCACTATGATGGGACTCCATTTAGTAGGAACAAAATCTTCGCTACCCTCATTTGGACACCCAACAACGTATTAATCCATGATGCATCAAAATTTATTCTTTCACCTTTAACCACAGTATGCAAAACTCTTTCACTTTCTCGCATATTAGCGAAAAACTCCCTCACTAAATTTTCATAGTAGTTATTAGAAATTACTAAAAGTCTAGACCAACCCAAGGCTTTAAAATTTTCTATAATCAATTGAAAACCATTGACAAATTCTGAAGTGTTGCACCATTTACCTCCACATACAGCTTTATTGGAGGATTTTTGGTAGAAATCAACGGCCTCATCATTAGTGAAAAATGCGCCTTCAAATTCTATAAATCTATCTCCGTGTTTTCCTCCTCTACCACCAGTTCTACCCTGACCACCTCAATGTGTTCTTCCTCCTCTACCTCCAGTTCGACCCTGACCACCTCCACGTGTTCTTCCTCCTCTACCGCCAGTTCGACCCTGACCACCTCAATGTGTTTTAGCCATATACTCGCTCTAGGTAGGTTTTTTCTCCTCGAAGTGTCTGGATTTGTATAAACACAAACAATTAAAAAGGCAGTGATTTTTTATTTCATATGCATGTATTCCAGCAGTCCACAAATCAAATATTCAAAATCGCATATAGTTTGCCAAGTGCTTAACAACTACCAAGCATTTGTTTCATATGCATCTTTGATGTCTCACTATATTTGTACTAGCTTAAATGCTCAACCAAAACAAAAAAGGGAAGAAGAAAGAAAGAAAACAGAAAGAAGGGTTGCAAATATTATAAATTCTGCATTTTCTCCAATAAAAGGTTTTTTCTCATTTATGCTTATTTTTATCTGTGATTGCATAGTTCAGGTTTCTTTGAATGGTTTTGGTCAACTAGATTTCTCTTATAATTGAGTTAACTATGCGCATTAGGGGATAAAACCCAGTTTTGCTTTCTTCAATAAACCCATCATGCATCCAATTCATTATGCCATTTCGACAAACACATGATATGCATAATGCAATCTTCTCAACTTTTTTATCTATTTTTGCTTTCTTCAATAACAAACCCATCATGCATCCAATTCTGCCATTTCGACAAACACATGATATGCATAACGCAATCTTCTCAACTTTTTTATCCATTTTTGCTTTCTTCAATAATCCCATCATGCATCCAATTCATTATGCCATTTCGACAAACACATGATATGCATAATGCAATCTTCTCAACTTATTCAAATAAATCCTGGAGGGTTGTATACTTTATCAAATCTATACCAACTAATCTCACCAACATAAATACTAGTCATCAATATAGTAATTTCAACCATCAAAACACAAAGGCATACACAAATGAAACCAAAGACGAACAAAATTGAACAGTGTTCATGTGGGTTCATATGATTATGACGATTTCATTCAACATGAACTAATTGATGGGATTAATAGTAATCTACCACAAAAAGATGCAAATTAAAGCATTAAAAGACAAATCATTCATAAAGATATTATAGAATTGAAAGATAGATTGAAAGGATTACCTAGGGTTCTTTAATAAACTCCCCAAATTGCTGTAAATTAACCCCGTCAAAACTGTGGATTAAATCTAATATGATGTTCTTCTTCTTTGACTTTGTGAGATTTGAATGATTATAAGAGAAGAGATTGGTGAGTGATTTTCGTGTGGTGTGTGAGGAGTGCGTTTGTTCGCAAAGAGAATAGAGGGAAATAGAGAAGGTGAGTTGAGAGAATGATATGCTGGGAGGAAAGGGCTTCTGCCCGTTTTTGAGAAATAATTTTTTTTTTCGATTTCCTACAAAAAAAATAAAAAAAATTATGGACGCTTCTGCCCGTTTTTGAGAAATAATTTTTATTTTCGATTTCCTAAAAAAAATTAAAAAAATTAAAAAAAAAATTATGGACATCCGGACATCCGGATGATGGAACTCGAATTCACAGAATGCGAGTTCCATTAAAAAACATCCGGACGAGTGTTTTCTCGTCTGGATGTGGCGTCCGGTATCCCCTTTTTTATTCCGGACGTGATTCCGGACGTCCGGAATGCTTTAACAAATAATTTTTTATTTTTATTTTTTAATTTTATTACATTTATATTATTATTTTAATAATTTTAGAATTTTTTATTCCCACAACTCGCATTCAAGGAATGCGAGTTCATACGTTTAGAAACCCACCCAAAAACAATCCCACTCTTAGAACTTTTTTTGAAAACAATCCTATTCTGAGAAATTACTCCTTTTTGTTTGGGACCTAGACAACTATACTCTAGTAGGTACTAGAGTAGACGTTTTCTTAGTCCATCTTTATTTACTTTGGAATCATGTAATCCTATAATGGAGTAGTACTCCATATTTAATGCTTCAATCTTTTGTAACAATGCGTTTGGGTATATCCAGCATTGTATTTTACTTAGTATGTATATAAAATTAGTTTTAAAAATAATTCGTGAATCAAGCTTGCCTGTATTCTGGTGTACATATGTTGTGTAGCCGAACACTCGTGGCTCGAGATTTGGAAGAATTGGAGCAGATACAAACACATGAAGGTTTTGAAATAGAGTTTTGAAATCAATAACCCCGAGATGGTGTACTGTTGATAAGATATGCAGCAGATCAAATTGCTTCTCCCTAATACTACCAAGGAACTTTCATTTCAAATAGAGAAGGTCAAACAATCTCTAATATTTGACGATTCATACATTTTGCCAAACCATTCTATTTAGTGGTACCGATACAGGAAGTTTGATGTTGAATGCCTTTTTCTTTACAAAACAACTGAAGGTCGTAGTTGATATGCATTGTCGTGGCACCCAGTTTTGCACCAAGGCGCAATTGCATGTGCATGTGGACAATTTTTGTTTTTTCATTTTATTCATAATAACCCTATTCAGAATTCTTTGGATATTTTGTAATAAGACCCTAGTGATCCTATTTGTTCAGAATTAGTTTGTAATTCTTATCCAAGTTTTGTTGGTCATGTTCATGGTCCATATTTACCATTTTCAAAGATTCGACATAAGGTTATTCTTGTGAAATTTCTATTTTTTTACTCTTCTTTTGTTAAAGGGGTGTTTGCGAATGGGTGCTAATAATACGTTTAAATTTGATTTTTGGTTGCCTACGAGGTGTGTTTATCACCCGTTTTTTGTCTGTGTATGACACCGTGTATCACGTGTTTTGTGTTGGAAATGTTGCTCAGATTGTATAAAAGCTTTTTTTTTTTTTTTCAACTAAATTGGATTGTAAAGCTCATGTGATTGTATATATATGTGTTGTTGGTTCATTCACTACAAAAAATAGTAAGATGAGTGATAACTTATATTCATATTAGGATATAAAGTTGTTTCTAAAAATATTAAATAACAAAAAAAAAATTATCACTGGATTGTCATAGTAGATGGGTGGCAAGATATTTTTGTTTCAATATGATTGAAGTTGTCACATAATATATTTTTTAGTACTACAATGTGAAAAGTTAACACAATATCATTATATATTAGTTACAACTTTAATTTTCACAAAACAATTTAAAAAAAATGTAACTTTACATAAAAAGTTGTCACATAAACTATAGTTTGATAAATTTGTGACTAACAATTATATAAATTTTCAAACAATATACATAATATCCAAATTTCATAATATCCAAATTTTATTAATTAAAATAGATAAAAAGGTCATAGCTCACACTTACATGAGTAAAAGCTAAAAATCTTCACATTTTTTTCTTACAATAACGTAAATGAGGGTTCCTCTTTTACGGACTTGAAATTTTGCGAATTTAGGGATAATATGAATATCGCCAAAAGATAATAACATTCATATTATATTAGGAAAAATTTGTATTAACGGTGTGTCTCACTTCATAATTATTAAGTAGGACGCAACTTTAATGTATTTATTATTAATGGCGTTAAAATAACTTTATTATTTTATATAATTAATTAAATACTTTGTTACACTCTTCGCCATCTAGACAGTAATGTACTTTACGTTTAAACACTAATTATTTTAAATCTATTATCTCTAAATCAAAATCTAATTATTAATCCTTACAACTCTTCAATAATCATAAACTAATCATTAATTTTTACCTTGTGATAATAGCCAAAAAATTTTATTTGCTTTATTTGCTTAATGATTTTTGTTTGATGGTGCAGAATTCCACTTCATTGGGTTGAGTATCCAAACCCAAACTCATCCCAAAACTCTAAAAATTCTACATCTTCTTCCACCCCTATCAAAGTTGTCCAATCTCAAATGAACAAGGACACTAGAAAAAATTCATAAATAGTTTTGGTACTTATTAGATGGTCTCATGTTGTAATTCTTTTTCTTTTCGTAATTTTGCTTGTTTACTTTGATTTTTTTGGTGGGTTAATTGAATGAAAAAAAAATAGGGAAAGAATTCTCTTGAAAAAAAAAAGAAAAAGTAGCTGAAGGTTTGTATCATTCCAGATTTCTAATGATTAAGCATCAGAAATTTAGCAATAGTTTCATTTGTTTAATAATTATCTGTGTTTGGAACATATGGAAAAAAGAATAATACTAATAACTAATTGATGGTAAGAGTGATGACAAATCATCAAATAAAATTTCCATTTACAAGTATATTGTTCTAAACAAAACCATTCTTTAAAACCAAATACGATCAAATAAAAGAAAACGAAAGCATCTAAGTGAAATCACTACAAAATTAAACATCACCATGATTCCTTTTCCATGAAGAGATTAGAATGAGTTATGCACTGAGCATCCATCTTCACATTCATATCAGCAAAGAATTTCGAAATCGGAAAATAATTTCTCAAAATTCTTTTTAATGTTCGGCCCCTTAATTTGTTTCCTTCAAATTGTAATCATTAACTCAACCATCCGATGAAATGTATAACATATTTCTTTCTTTATTATGGATCGACAGTCATTTGCAAATAATAAACTAATGTTTTGGATTAATGACTGATTTATGATTATGGAAGAGTTTTAAATACTAATTAGTTTGAAGTAGGGATAAAAAGATTTTAAAAAATTATTGTTTATCTACAAAGATGATAGAAAGGGTAAAAAAGTCTTAAAATTATTTAAAATAATAAATTTATTTTGACGCCCTTAATAATAAATATATTAAAGTTACGCCTTACTTAATAATTACCACGTGATGCGCCCTTAATACAAATTTTTTCTATTATATTAAACTTCTTATTCTAGACCAAAATATATTCTACCTAACTACTTTCTATATTTCACAAGGAGTGATCATATTAAAATATTGTCTACCCATGAGATGTTAGTCCTTCGCAAGTAACATAGGGCAGATTATATATATAACATTAAAGCAACAAAATAAGCTTAAGCAAAAATTGTTTAAAAGTCTATTAGTATACCATTCAATATATAAACTGAATAATGACTAATGCTTAAATCAATGTTAAAAAATTGTATGTTTTAGCAATATATACGACGTTCTATATTTTCTCTCACACGAAAGTGCCTTTTCTCTCACCTGAAAGGGGGAAGAACTTCGCCTTCCACAGTGGGAGTTACTACCTTTTTCAAATTTTAAAAATTTCAAAAATCTTTTTCCAAAACTATGAATCCAACATCAAGATCTATCTTTACTAGATTATGAAGTGTATTTAGAAGGTATAAGGTGGGGTTAGGGAAAGTAGAAATACAGTAGCTCTAAAACAACTTGGGAAAATGAAAATAGGAAAAACTAAAAAATAAAAAACACAAATAATCTCTTGCTTTCTTCATCTATTTCTGGTATTGCTGTAACTAATTGTTCTTGTAACATGTTCGATAGAGATCTGTCAATGCATTTACTTTTCCGAAGGAATACATAATCTTCCCTAAAGATGAATGAAGAAGTAGTAAATCGGTTTATCAAAGTTTGCGTTACCAATGAAGAAGAAGGAGTGATACGGGATAAGCTAGATTTTCAAGACAAAGATGGAGTGTCAACTCAATCAAGTGGAAAATATTGTGGGAGATAAGGAAAGCCAACTCCACGAGGTTGAAAAACTCAATTTCAACAACATGGGAAGTTCAAGGTGGTCTAAAAGTGAGGGAGCTCAAAAATAATATGTATCAATTCTTTTTTAAGACTGAGCTAGACTTGAACAAAGTACTCAAAAGGGTGCCGTGGACTTTTGACAATCAATTCCTGGTGTTAAAAAAATGATTTCAACAACATACTTATGTGGGTGTAAATTTGGAACCTCTTGATACATTGGGTAACCAATGAAGCTGGTAAGAAAATTGGCTTTGTATTTATTGAAATATTTGACGTGGTAATCCCTAATAATGGAAATATGGAGGGGTGGAATATGAAAATTTTGGGCAACATTGACCTGAAGAAACCATTGATTCGAGGCACTAAAATCACATGTGACAAAATTTCCCAACATTGATCTGAGTTGAGATACGAACATTTGCCAACCTTCTGTTTCTATTGTGTGGAAAGTAGGACATAATGAAAAATCATGTGAAATGAGAAAGGTAGACTTCTGGGATGGGAAATTGGCAAGGGGACAATATGGCATATGGCTTAGAGCAAACAGTTATAGGAAAACCTCTAAGGGAAACAAAGCTAGACATATGCATACTAAAGAAAATATCCAGAGGCACCCAAACTTAGTAAGAATGAGAATCAACCGAATGGGAATAAGCCTTTGCCTATAGAAGGTGGGGAAAAGGGTAAGAGTGCAGGGATAGAGTCGATAAATTTAAACTATAAATATATTAATAACTAAAATAAACTTTATATCAAACTATAAATGTTTACTAAATCATAACTAAAATAAATAATCTGAATAAAACACCATTAATTCATCTATAGATTAGATATTGCTTAAGATCAAATATAATAATTATAAAATGAAAGTAAAAAATACAAAATATCTCAAAATTTATGAAGTTTTCTTTTATTTAAACTTTTTACGCTATTAAAAAATTACTCATAGTGCTAAAATCAATTATGAAGTAGAGATAACAACAACAGTCAGTCTGAATGATACAGTGGAGGGAAACAATAGGAGCGAGAAAGAGAATGTTGTAAATAATCTATGGAACCCCAAGAAATTAGAAGGCGGAAGCCATTGTATTGAGGAAGAAGGGAAAAACCAAGCCCTAAATGAAAATTCTTATTGTGTAGAAGATCATATGCTAGTGAAAGTAATATTGAGGCAAGAATAGCCAAGAAAACTACTTGAAAATATTTCAGAAGGGGCTGAAAATAGAGTAATCAACGAAGGAGGTAAAATAAAGTGTTTTGGAAACAACAGATTAATAAGGAGAGTAGACAAAGAGAGTATAAAACGAATAAAGGAAAAAACATTGAAGTGGAGAGAAGAGAGAATGTAGATTGAGGAATGAGGTGGAAGAGAAGGAAGAAAAGGAAGAATCTGAAAAGAGAATCAAGACAGATATGGATAACAATCAATTAAATTCTCGGATGGTGGGGGTAGCTAGCCTAAAATGGCCCCAAAATACAAGATGAAGATCATTTCATGAAATTGTAGAGGGTTGGGAGGAAACTCTACATTTTCTCAACTAAACTAGTCTCTAAGACTTCACCTTCTAGATTTTGTCTTTTCATGCGAAATAAAAACAAAAAATAGCTTTTGTCAAAACAACGTGTGAAAGATCAAGGTTAGTACGCGATGTTCTAGTGAGTTGGAACACTAGATGTGACACCGATAACAAAAACGATAATGAACAATATTAAAACTGCGGAAAATAAAGAGACAAGAGGTTGGTAACGCAGTTCGGCAATTGCCTACATCTGCGGGGCCACGTCCAGAAAAACAATCCACTAAGTTCACAAAGTTACAAGACACTCGGTCTAACACAAAGTAAGACTCCCTCTTATCTTTGTCACCGCCTCTTCCTAACTCCACACGTGAACGTGATTGTGCGAGCTCCCCTCAACTTGTGTGATTCCTCCCGGAATCCGAGTTATGGCAAGATCCCCTTGCCCACGATGAAGACAAGATCTCCTTGTCAATGGCGACTCCTACCGGAATCCGTGGTTATTGCAAGATCCCCTTTCCCACGTTTGAACTCCTCCCGAGTTCCAAAGCAACCTCCTCCCGAGACTGCGATGCAACCAAGAATATAAGGATTGCACCTTCAATGATATTGCATTGAGATGCTAACAGCCAACACACTTAAACAAAGACCTCCAACACAGAAGTGTGTTCACAGTTTTAAAAAGACCGAAAGAAACATCAAAGCTCCACACCCCAAAACCGTGTGGTTGGAAAGATCATATAAAGAGCACCAAAATCTTTTTATCTTTATCTCAAAGATTTCTTCCATATAAATTCCATAGAAAGATGGAAACAGTGTGCCTTCCATGCTTATCTTTTCCAAAGATAAACTTATAATGATAATTACCAAAAATACCAAGATAAGCTCCATAATTATCAAGATAGCATTAATCTCCAAATCAATCTTCCTTGCATAGATTGATTTAATTCCTTATTTGCCAAAAAATTAATGCCATTAATAAATAAATGCCACCTCATCGTGCGCATTAACAATCTCCCCCTTTGGCATTTTTTGGCAAAATCCAAACTCCCCCTGTATGCTGAACGGAAGTTGACTGAAACTCCCCCTGAACAGAAACTTAGATAAGAAACATCACTGCGCAAGACATTGTGCAAGACACAGCAAAAGACACCAAGTTCCCTAAGAAACATCGCTGCACAAGACATTGTGCATGAAACAGCAAAAGACACTAAAGGTCATCCAGCAATGAAGAGACATCTCTCCTTCTCTTCTCAATGTCATTCTGTTGCGCCATCAGAGATTTCAACTCATCCTCTAACACTTTAATGGTGCGGTTCAGTAAGACTGAATTCCCAAGCTCTTCCTTTTCTGAGTCAGAAACATCCGCGAGACATCCTCCATGTCATTTACATGATCACCCTTCAACAGCTTGTAACTGATTCTGATTTCCTCCTTGTCAGTTTCTAGAATCTCCCTAGCCTTAATCACACTTCGTTGTGAAGATAGAATACCATATATTAGGCATGGAAAGGGATAGGCTATGCACTCATTCTTGCAGTCTGTGTGCTTCACAATTTGGTCAAACAGAAACTGTCCAATATCAAACTCAATAAAATTTCCAATTTTGAACAACAAAGTGGCCATTGACTTGTTCACTCCAGTACCATGAGATGTTGGAAGCCAATTTCTCATTGCTATTTTATGCAGAATAGCATATTTTACAAACAGTTGGGAAGCAAGAAAGTCTTTCCCCTTTGGCCATACCCGTCTAACACCCCTGTGACATCAGTGATTATCTTATAGTAATCAGGGCTGAACTTCTCAACGTTAGCCCAGTGACTGCCTAGATGAGTGTTTATCACATCCGGGGAAAAATCAAACACATGACCCCTCACATATACGTGACCACCATCGGGATGTTCAAAGTCTTTCACAGTTGGGTCCAAATTGCAATAGAACTCTTGTGCAACTCTCCATACATAGGGTTTTATTCCCTTAATTGTCCTTCCTAAACCTTGACTAACTAACTGATCAACAAGTTTTTGACAATCTTTAAAGTCCCTTTCATGAATATTCCTCTCGCTCCCGATATTTCTCCTAGACACTCTACTCCACAAACCAGCATTATATTCAGACTTAAAGTCATCCAAATTAACAGAAAAATCTGATGACTTACTTGCAGTGGCTGGAGACTTGCCCTTTGACATTGCTTTTGAAAACTCAAATTTCTCAGATTTCTGTAATCAGCATCATGAGTTCTCTGCACCTAAAACTCCTCAGCAAAACGGAGTCGTGGAAAGAAAGAATCGAACTATAGTGGAGGTGTCACGTGTCATGTTGTACGAAAAGAACATTCCACAGAAATTCTGGGTTGAATCTATGAACACAGCATGTTACACTATAAATCGTGTATATCTTTGTGGAGGAACTGAAATGACACCCTATGAAATATGGAAAGGTAGAACTCTAACTGTTAACTATTTCCATCCTTTTGGTACCACTTGTTATGTGTTAAATGATAGGGAATATAAACGGAAGCTCGATCGTAAGAGTGATGAAGCTATTTTTCTTGGATATGCTGTCAATAGTCGAGCTTATCCAGTCTACAACAAAAGAACTCGAACTGTAATAGAATCAGTGAATGTTCAGGTCGATGACTCTCTGAAAGTTGCTGATGGTTCTAACGACGATATTACGGAATCCCTACATGAAGTAAGCTCTAGTGTTCTTGGCAGTGTTTCGACCAGTGTCACAAGTGGTGTCACTGATAAGAGTACAGAGGTTGATAATGTGGAAGATGTTATCTCACCTCGTAAGCAACCATCCACTCGCTTTCAGAAGAATCATCCTACTGATGAAGTTATTGGGAATCTGGCTGATGGTGTTCGAACAAGAGAAAAGCCAAGAGTAAACTATAGAGATATGATTCAAATGGTATGCTTCACTTCATCTATTGAGCCTAAGAATGCAAATACATTAAATCCAGGGTGGAATGATTGCCCAAATCTTAGCTATGGAAAATAGAGCACAAACATAACCACCGCTAGGGATAATACTGCACCCATAGCAATTTAGGCCTCAACAGCAACCAACACATCTCAATGCAGTACATGTCTCAAGACAAGGTACACCCCTTGAGTATTTGATTACTAGCTTAGCTAATTCAAGTCAAAATTTGCAACATGGTATGATAAAATCTCAAGCTGAGTTGCAAAAATTTCAACAATAAAGGCGAGCCAACATCTAAGGTTTGGGTAATCAAATCAGTCAACTCTCCATAGTAATAAATGCACTGGAAGGAAATCAAGGCAGATTACTATCATAGGTACAGATAAATCCTAGAGAGAAGATCATATAGAGCACACAAAATCTTTCTATGTTTATCTCTAAGATTGTTTCCAAATAAATTGCATAGAAAGATGGAAACCATGTGTCTTCTATGCTTATCTTTTTCAAAGATAAATCTCCAAAGATAATTACCAAGATAAGCACCAAATATACCAAGATAGCATTAATCTCCAAATCAATCTTCCTTGCATAGATTGATTTAATTTATTTCTGCAACCAATAGATCTTTCCTTATTTTCCAAAAAATAAATGTCAACACATTAAAAATAATGCCAACTCATCTTCACTCATCTTGCGCATTAACACTTGTACCTCTCAAATGATTCAAGGTTGATCTCACAATAAACGTCCCTCTTGCATTTGGAATCTATATATAATAACCCTTTATTTCAAGGGATCAGATCCTCTATTCACAATTAGCCTGTCTTATTTATTCAATGATCAAAACATTGTCGTTTTACTAAAATCAATAACTAAAAAAATAAATAAAGTTAACTCATATTTGAATTAAAATATAATAATTATAAATTTTATTTTATTAATATTTATATTTTTAATACTTGATTTTAGTAAAACAACGTAGTTCAATCTCCTATATCAGTAGCAAAGTAAATTATCAGACAAAAACTTTATTACATCCATCAAATCCTAATTGCTCTTCCAATTCCAATTCCACTTTTCATCCTTATTCCCATCCTCATCCCTATCCCCATCTCTTTCCCCTTCCTTTGATGAGGGCAACAAGGATAAAATCTCACAACTAGATCTAGTTTTAGTGGTGGCTAACCGCCTCAGTCTCATCAAATTTATTTACCTTAGATTTTCTTGGGAAGTTGTTGCTGTACAGAACAATTTGGACTAATAAGCCTTATCGTGTAAGCCAATGCCGTTAGATTTAATCAGTAATGATACTTTTGGCAAAAAAATAAAAATAAAAAAAAAAGTTCAGTGTTTAATAGTCAAATTTTAAAAAAGTGTAGTGATTGTTTTTGAAGTTTACTCTATTTAAATAATGCAAATTCATACTTCATATTTAAAAATTACTCTAATTTTATACTTTCATCACATTTTTTCAGTTCTTTAATAGAATTCAAAACTCTTTTTCTTCTAATTCTTAATAGAATCCAACACTTTTTTAAGAGGATCAACAATAATTCTTTATTAGAATTCAACACTCTTTTTTTTCTAATTCTTAATAGAATCTAACACTTTTTCAAGAGGATGGACAGTGACACTTCATTAATTCTTTGATGACTCGAGAAGGTAATGCCGAATCCGTAGAACTCTTGACAAAAACATTTACTGAGATACTCTATTTGGACTGGAGATAAGAGAGGCACTACACGAGTTGTGGGTAGTTCTTTTCTTATCTTTCATGTATCTTTTCAATTAGAAATCATGTAATGGAGTAATACTCCAAATTTACTGCATTTACTTATGTAACGGTGTGACTGGGTATATCCAGCACCGTATTTTGCCTGGCATATATATAGCGTTTTTCTAAAAAAAAAAGATGACTCAAACTCATGATAAGTCGCAATGAAAATATAATTAATTTTATCTACACTTTGTTGTCAATAGAATTCAACACGTGAACATATGGATAAGAGGTGGATCATACACATTCGAAGTTCACAAAACCTTCCTCATCTTGTCCTCTAATTTCTCTTCTTTTCCACTCTATTACACGGCAAATTTCAAATTATTTGCCAAAAAAGGATTGATTAGTAGCTCGTTAATTGGTGGCCTTGTTCCATTTTGCATATGAACCAACAAAGTTTCCTTAAATCTTCATCATGTTTTTTTATTATTGTTATTTAAAACCTAGCAGGGAGGAGAACGCCATCACTATTTCTATTCATACTCTATTTCTATTAATATTGATAACACAAATGCAAGAGGGACATAAAATCAAACCTGTTAATGTGCACGTTGGCATCTATTAATTGGCATTGATTTTTTGGCAAATAAGGAAATATCTTATTAGTTGCAGGAATCAAATAAATCAGTCTATGCAAGGAAGATTGATTTGGAGATTAATGCTATCTTGGTATATTTGGTGCTTATCTAGATATTCTTGGTAATTATCATTAGAGGTTTATCTTTGGAAACGATAAGCATGGAAGGCACATGGTTTCCATCTTTCTATGTGGTTTATTTGAAAATAATCTTGGAGATAAACGTAGAAAGATTTTGTGTGCTCTATATGATCTTTCCAACCACACGGTTTTCAAGTGTGTAGTTTTGATTATTCTTTAGGTCTTTGTAAGAATGTGAACACACTTCTTTGTTAGTTATCTTTGTTTAAGTGTGTTGGTTATTCGCATCTTAATGCAAAAGTGTTGAAGGTGCATTCTTGGTATTCTTTGTTATAATTCAGCCTTGGGAGGAGGCTGCAAGGAGCTCGGGAGGAGTTCTGATCGTGGGCAAGGGGATCTTGCCATAACACGGATTCCGGGAGGAGTCACTATTGACAAGGGGATCTTGTCTCTTAAGATTCTGAGAAGAATCGCACAAGTCGAAGAGAACTCGCACAATCAGGTTCACGTATGAAGTTAGATAGAGGCGGCGATAAAGATAAGAGGGAGTCTTACTTTTTGTTAGACCGAGTGTCTTGTAACTTGGTAAACTTAGTGGATTGTTTTTTGGGCGTGGCCCCGCAAACGTAGGCAATTGCCGAACTGCGTTACCGACCTCCTGTCTCTTTATTTTCTGCATTTTTAATATTGTCCAAATATCGCTTTTATTATCGGTGTCACACCTAGTGTTCCAACTCACTAGAACACCGCGTATCTAACCTTGATCTTTTAATTGGTATCAGAGTGGGTCGTTTGTGTTTCTTAGGCGGGATCCGCAGGACTTGATCTTGTTTTTTTGTGCGATGGACTCTATGAAGGAAGGAGGTTCAACAATGCGTCCACCTTTATTGGACGGCAGTAATTATGCTTATTGGAATACCAGAATGAGAGCCATCATCAAAGCTATTGATAAGAAGGCTTGGAAATAAATTCTAATAGGATGGGACCCTCCAATGATTACTGACACAGCAGGTGTCAAATCTCCCAAGCCAGAAGAAAACTGGTCTTCTACTGAAGATGCCTTGGCAAACAGTATTTCAAAGGCTCTTAATGCAATTTTCAACTGTGTTGATCCTGCTCAATTCAGACTTATTTCTACATGTTTTACAGCCAAGAAGGCATGGGAAATTCTTCAAACTACTTATGAAGGGACGTCAGTTGTGAAGTTATCAAAGATGCAAATACTAACTACAAGGTTTGAAAGCTTAAGGATGCATGAAGATGAAAGTATTGCTGAATTCAATGCAAAACTCTGTGACATCGCCAATGAGGCGTTTGCACTTGGTGAAAGTTTTTCTGAAGAAAAGTTTGTAAGGAAAACTCTATGATCTCTGCCTCAACGATTTACTTATAAAGTTACGGCCATTGAAGAAGCAAAAGATGTCTCACAGATGAAGCTAGAGGAACTGATAGGATCTCTCAGAACATTCGAGATGAATCTTGGAGTAGACTTGGAAGAAAAGAAAGTTAAAGGGATAGCCTTAAAAGTAGAGATGCAGAAGTCAGTTGATTCTGATGAAGATGACTTTGAGGATTCTCTTGCATTAATATCTAAGAATCTTAGCAGAGTCATAAAGAGATTTGGCAGAAATAATCAAAGTATCAAGACTGGTGTCGGCAACTCCAGGAATGAATTGGCGAGCAATAAAAAGTACAGGGAAGAAAATCACACATCTAATCAGTCATTCAAGAATAGAGGAATTAAGTGTAGAGAATGTGATGGTTTTGGACATGTTCAGGCAGATTGTGCAAATACATTGAGAAAGAAGAGAAGTTCTCTCAACACAGCCTGGAGTGAATATGATTCAGATAAAAAAGATGAATTTCAGAATAATCATGTTGCTGTTACTTCTAAGACAGAACAATCAGACAGTGGTGGAGTCAAGAATGTTACACAATGTGTCACTGGGAATATGTTGACATATACTGATGAAGATGAAGTCACTGAAGATGATATTCTCGTTGAGTATAAGAATCTTCATGATAAATGTACTGAACTTATTAAAGTAAATCGGCAGCTTCATACTCAAGTTGGGGATTTACAAAATGAGAAGCTCAATCTTCAAACCTCTGCTGCAGATTTGAAAGCCAAACTGAAAGTAAGTCAAGAGGAAGTGAGACTCTGACATACGAGCTAAACCACATAAAGAAAGATGTCAAGATGTTAAACTCAGGTTCTTCCAAGCTAGATGAAATTCTTAAGACCGGTCAATCCAGTGGTGATCATTCTGGACTGGGGTATAAAGGAGAAAGCTTCGTGTCACAACCAGTGTCACTAACAGTGGATAATTTCAAAGTGAAGTACGTTGCTATGAATACTGCAAAGAACATGAAAAAGTCAAATTCGCATTATTCTTATCATGCTCCAAGTGATAAAGGTAACAGATTTATTCCTATTCGCCATTATTGCAATCACCGCGGTCATATTCGTCCTAGATGCTTCATTTATCTTACTAATTTGAGACAAGGTACTGCTAGAAAGTCTTTTTTTCACAGTGATCCACAACAAAATTGGGTAATGAAGCCCAATATGAGGTGCAACTTCACATATACATCACTAAAAACTGCCACAACTGATGAGTGGTACTTTGACAGTGGGTGTTCCAACCATATGACCGGTAATAAGAAGATTTTGAAGAATATTGTGTCTGGAAGTATAGGAAAAGTAACATTTGGAAATGGTGTCACGACTCGTATTATTGGAAAAGGTACACTAGATGTGTCATGGTTACCAAAACTGGAGAATGTTCTTCTGGTAAATGGTCTCAAGTCAAATTTGATCAGCATTAGTCATTTGTGTGATCAAGATCTGAATGTGAACTTCACTAAGGGAAAGTGCAAGGTGGTTGATCATAACAACATGTGCATCATGGAAGGAGTAAGATCTTCGGACAATTATTATCTCATCTCTGCCTCATCTACGTGTCTTCGATCAAGCATGGAAGATTCTATCCTATGGCATCGAAAATTGGGTCATGTGAATATAAGGATGCTGCAGAAAATTATCTCTAAGGGAGCTGTCCGTGGGATTCCCATACTGAAGTTTGATGAAGATAGGGTGTGTGGACCTTGTTAGATTGGAAAGTAAACAAAGGTGTCACATCCCAAGTCTCAGACACCAGGAACAAATCGTGTGCTTGAACTGCTTCATATGGATTTAATGGGTCTTATGCCCATAGAGAGTATTGGAGGAAAACAATATGCTTATGTAACTGTTGATGACTTTCGTCGATATACATGGGTGGAATTTCTTCGAGAAAAATTCGATACATTTAATGCCTTCAAGTCAATGTGCAGTCATCTTCAACGAGAGAAGGGTTGTACCATTGTGAAGATTATTCATATTCGCAGTGACCATGGAAGAGAGTTTGAAAACTCAGATTTCTCAGACTTTTGTAATCAACATGGAATAGCTCATGAATTCTCTGTACCTAAAACTCCTAAGCAAAACGGAGTCGTGGAGAGAAAGAGTCGGACTATAGTGGAGATGTCACGTGTAATGTTACACGAAAAGAATATTCCACAGAAATTCTGGGTTGAAGCTATGAACACAGCATGTTACACTATAAATTGAGTATATCTTCGTGGAGGAACAGAAATGACGCCCTATGAAATATGAAAAGGAAAAACTCCAACTGTTAACTATTTCCATCCATTTCGTAATACTTTTTTTGTGTTGAATGACAGGGAATATAAAGGGAAGCTTGATCGCAAGAGTGATGAAGCTATCTTTCTTGGATATGCTATCAATAGTCGAGCTTATCGAGTCTACAACAAAAGAACTCGAACTGTCATAGAATCTGTGAAGGTTCAAGTCGATGACTCTCTGAAAGTGACTGATGTTTCTAATGAAGATGTTACTGAATCCCTTCATGAACTAAGCTCCAGTGTTCCTGGCAGTGTTTCGACCAGTGTCACAAGTGGTGTCACTGATCAGAGTACAGAGGTTGATAATATGGAATATGTCATCTCACCTCACAGGCAATCATCCACTTGTGTTCAGAAGAACCATCCTACTGATGAAGTTATTGGAAATCTGGCTAATGGTGTTCGGACAAGAGAAAAGCCAAGAGTGAACTATAGAGATATGATTCAAATTGCGTGCTTTACTTCATCTATTGAGCCTAAGAATGTGAAAGAAGCCTTACTAGATGAGTATTGGATTGGTGCTATGCAAGAAGAACTTGGTCAATTCACTAGGAATCAAGTTTGGGATCTAGTTCCGTGTCCCCCCTAATGTGAATGTCATTGGAACAAAGTGGATACAAGAACAAGAGTGATGAGAATGGAAATATCACTAGCAACAAGACTCGATTAGTTGCCCAGGGATACACCCAAATAGAAGGTGTTAACTTTGATGAGACGTTTGCCCCTGTTGCTCGACTTGAGTCCATTCGTCTCTTGTTAGCAATTGCATGTGTGTTGCGATTCAAGTTATATCAAATGGACGTGAAAAGTGCTTTCCTCAATGATCTTCTAAATGAGGAAGTGTATGTTGCTCAATCAAAGGGTTTTGAAGATCCTCATCATCCCAAGTTTGTCTACAAGTTGAAGAAGGCGTTATACGGGCTCAAACAAACTCCTCGAGCGTGGTATGAAAGGCTGACGCATTATTTGTTGACCAAGGGATATGAGCGAGGGGGAGTAAATAAAACCCTTTTCATTCGCCGTGTTAAAGGTTAGTTTTTACTTGCACAAATATATGTTGATGACATAGTGTTTGGCTCAGTGTCACAGGCGATGGTGGATGAATTTGTTGCTCAAATGACTGAAGAATTTGAGATAAGTATCGTTGGTGAGCTTAACTATTTCCTTGGCCTTCATATTCAGCAACGAAATGAAGGTATTTTCATTTCTCAAAGCAAGTATGCCAAGAATTTGCTGAAGAAGTTTGAATTGGAGAATGCTCGTTCAAGAAGAACACTTATTGAAACTCATGAGAAGGGGATTTCTATTGATGCAAGTCTATAGAGAAGTATGATTGGTAGTCTCTTGTACCTAACTGCTAGACGTCCAGATATCTGCTACAGTGTTGGTTTATATGCTTGATTTCAAGTAAATCCTCGAGATTCACATGTGGTGTCAGTAAAGCGAATACTCAAATATATCAGTGGGACAACTGACTATGGGATCTGGTATTCATTTGATACAAATACCAATTTAGTTGGATATTGTGATACTGACATGGCTTGAAGTTCAGATGATCGAAAAAGCACTTCTGGTGGATGTTTTTACTTGGGAAATAACTTGGTGTCATGGTTCAGCAAGAAACAGAATTCTATTTCTCTGTCCACCGCTGAGGCAGAATACATTACAGCTGGTAGTAGCTGTACCCAGCTTCTCTGGATGAAACAAATGCTGAAAGTCTATGGTGTCTCATAGAATGTTATGACACTTTACTGTGATAATATGAGTGCTATCAATATTTCTAAGAATCCTGTTCAGCATTCTCGGACAAAGCACATTGATATTCGACATCATTTCATTCGATCTCTTGTGGAAGATAAAACTATTGCTTTGGAACGTATGGTGATAGAAAAACAAATTGCTGATATTTTCACCAAAGCTTTGGATGGAGCAAGGTTTGAAGAACTAAGGTATGCTCTAGGCCTTTGTGTCATGTGAAGAGGTTCTTCAGTGTTGTAAGTTTTTTTTTATTATTGTAGTTGTATTTACAGCAATATAAAAAAAATATGAAAAACAAAAATAGTAGAATAGTTGTTTTTTTTTGCCTTTTCTGGTTTCCCACCTCATGCTTTTAGGCGGCATTGTAGCTGTGGATTTCCATTTTGTGAATTATAGTCTTCAGCTCTTCAAGTGACACGTGTCGTTTTGGGGATTCTCTGCTGATATTGGGGAATTGAAGAGTTGGTCTCTTTCACGCAATTTCTGACTGCACTTATTTCGGTCACTTTCCTTCTCTCAGCTAGTTCAAGGGTTTGTGGTCTTTTGGGAGTCTTCTTCTCAAAGTGTTTGACATATCTCAACCGTTGTCGTTATCTTCACCATATTCAAGAATATTAAAAGTTCAGATAAGTCAATTGTCTCCATTTTTTTAGATGTCTCAGTCAAGGTCATCATCTCGGGTTAGAAAGATAGTAGAAACTATGGATGATGATAAAGTTAATGTTGTCGTCACTCCTGCCTCTCCAGACTCTTCAAACGAAGATGGTAGATCTTCTCATTCACAGGAGAAGTCCTCGGATTCTGAGATTAAGTTGTCTTCAAAAGCTGAGTTGGTCACTCCAATTCAATCAATAGATCCTTCAGGAGTAAGAACAAGATTTGGACAAGCTAGTAGTGGTCCATTCAAGACAAGTGTTGTACCCCCTAAAGCACCCCATGCCTCCAAGGTTATCACAGAGCCCACAAGGAAAAAGGTTTCGGATTGTGGATGAAGATTCATCTGATAATGCTTGGGCTAAAGAAGGAGATGTCAGAGACAATGTTTCCTCTAATGATGATGATGATCAGGATCTCTCTGATCCAGAACCGGTTAAGTCCCCTAAGGCAAAGCGATAGAAAGAAAACCCAGCCTCTGAATCTCAGCGAGTCACTCGCTCCAAATCGATGTCAAAGGGCTAGTCTCCTGCAACTACAAGTAAGTCATCAGATTTTTCTGTTAATTTGGATGATTTCAAGTCTGAATACAATGCTGGTCTGTGGAATAGAGTTTCTAGGAGAAATATATGGAGTGAAAGGAATATTCATGATGGTGATTTTAAAGACTGTAAAAAACTTGTGGAGCAATTGGTTAGTCAAGGCCTAGGAAGGACAATTAAAGGAATAAAACCTTATGTTAGGAGAGTCATTCAGGAATTCTACTGTAATTTGGACTCTACTGTGAAGGATTTTGAACATCCTGATGGAAGACATTTTTTTGTAAGGGGTATGCTGTTTGAATTTTCCCCGGATGTGATAAATACTCACCTAGGCAGCCATTAGGCTAATGTAGAAGAGTTCACTCCTGATTATAGTAAGATAATTACTGATATTACAGGAGGTGTCAGACGTGTATGGCCTAGAGGGAAAGACTTTTCTACTTCCCAATTGTCTGTTAAGTATGCAATTTTGCATAAAATTGCAATGAGAAATTGGTTCCCTACCTCGCATGGAACTGGGATGAATAAGTCCATGGCTACTCTGTTGTTCAATGTTGGAAATTTTATTGAATTTGATGTTGGGCAGTTTTTATTTGACTAAATTGTAAAGCATGCAAACTGCAAGAATGAAAGGATAATATATTCTTTTCCATGTTTGATTTATGGCATTCTCTCATCACGACATTCTGATTCAAGCAAGAGAGATTTTGGAGACACATAAGGAAGAAATCATAATTAGTTACAAGCTATTGAAGGGTGATCATGTAAATGATATGGAGGATGTCTCTGAGGATGTTTCTGACTCAGACCAAGAAGGGCTTGGGAATTCAGTCTTACTGACGCGCACCATTAAGGTGTTGGAGGATGAGTTGAAATCTTTGATTGTCCAGCAGACTGATATTAAGAAGAGAAGGAGAGAGGTCTCTTCATTGCTGGATGACCTTGTAGCTTTAAAGACTGTAAGAGATGTTGCCACTGAGGTTGCTAAAAGGAAGGAGCATTTTGATGCCAAGGCTGAAATGATAGTGGATGATGTTGCTAGCTCTTCTAGTGTTCCACCAAATGTTACTCCAGATGTTACAATAGGTATTCCTCAAAATCTATCTCCTGTTTTTGCATAATCAGAGATCGAGCCTGAAAATCCAATTGCTGAAGAACTTGCTGATTCTGATCTTGATGAGGAAATGATTGTGACGGGTACTCCAGTTCCTCCTGCTCATTCTGGACCTGATGGTACTTCCACTGTCACTCCTGATGTCACTAACAGACAGGATCCTTCCACACCCAATCTGGTGGGTATGCTGCTGGTAAAGATGAAAGTATTCCAGAAGCAACTGCTGGTGTTCATTTGCTAGCAGACTCAGTTGGCCTTGTGCCCTATGATGCGGAGAATTCCGATTGATTGCTCTGATGATGTTTTTTTATGGTGATTGATTAAGATAATTTCTTATGTTTTTATTGTTGATTTATGCTCTTTTGTCTTTTTGTGGCAAAAAGGGGGAATATTTTGGATATTTGGATATTTATTTTTGTAATCCCTGAAAAATTGTATGCTGGGAACTTGGTGTCTTTTGCTGTGTCATGCACAATGTCTTGTGCAGTGATGTTTCTTATCTAAGTTCCTATTCAGGGGGAGTTTCAGTCAACTTTCGTCCAGCATACAGGGAGAGTTTGGATTTTGCCAAAAATGTCAAAGGGGGAGATTGTTAATGCGCATATTGGCATTTATTAATTGGCATTGATTTTTTGGCAAATAAGAAAAGATCTTATTGGTTGCAGGAATCAATTAAATCAATCTATGCAGAAAAGATTGATTTGGAGATTAACGCTATCTTGGTATATTTGGTGCTTATCTAGATATTCTTGGCAATTATCATTGGAGGTTTATCTTTGGAAAAGATAAGTATGGAAGGCACATGGTTTCCATCTTTCTATGCGTTTTATTTGGAAACAATCTTGGAGATAAACTTAGAAAGATTTTGTGTACTCTATATGATCTTTCCAACCATACGGTTTTCAAGTGTGTAGTTTTGATTATTCTTTCGGTCTTTGTAAGACTGTGAACACACTTCTTTGTTAGTTGTCTTGGTTTAAGTGTGTTGGCTGTTCGCATCTTAATGCAAAAGTGTTGAAGGTGCATTCCTTGTATTCTTTGTTATAATTCAGCCTTGGGAGGAGGCTGCAAGGAGCTCGGAAGGAGTTCTAATCGTGGACAAGAGGATCTTGCCATAACACGGATTCCGGGAGGAGTCACCATTGACAAGGGGATCTTGTCTCTTAAGATTCTGGGAAGAATCGCAAAAGTCGATAGGAGCTCGCACAATCAGGTTCACGTGTGAAGTTAAATAGAGGCGGCGACAAAGTTAAGAGGGAGTTTTACTTTGTAATAGACCGAGTGTCTTGTAACTTTTTGAATTTAGTGGATTGTTTTCTGGACGTGGCCCCGCAGACGTACGCAATTGCCGAACTGCGTTACCAACCTCCTGTCTCTTTATTTTCCTCATTTTTAATATTGTCCAAATATCGTTTTTATTATCGGTGTCACACCTAATATTCCAACTCACTAGAACACCGCATATCTAACCTTGATCTTTCAAAACCTTCTATTTATACATGAAAAGTAAGTGAACAAAAAGAGTACTACTCCCATGCCTAAGGTTAAGCAAATACAAATCTTAATACTTCACAAGATAACTTGAGCCAAAAAAAAAAACAAATCCCAAGCATTTCAAGCATTCTTGTCTCATCACTTGCTTCACGTCGGCATAACCTTCCAGTTCAGCTCTTCCTCAAGGCTCAAATTGTTGTTACCACAACCTTTCTTTTCACCATTAATTGGTTATGTTTGTTTTTTTGTGTACCGTTTCGAAAGCAACTTTTAGAGTATATATTATGCTAATGGCAACAATCCAGGAGAAGTTGAGGAAAATTTCTTAACTTTATGAACAGTTCAAATGGCTCTTTCTCATGGGCAGATTCTCCTTCCAGGATGGATAACGTGCGCATATAAAATTTAAAGTTTATAATTACAAAACATTTTGAATCAAAACAATCATGTGAACCCATTTAACAAACAAAATAAGAAAACCAATACTGAAATAAGTATCCTTACAATTCTTGAAGACTATTAATTCCATGGAGATAAGACTCCATATGATCAAAGCCTTTGTTCTTTTATGTCTAATTGTGAAAAATTTGAGAACAAGATGAATGGATGAGATCTCAAGTTGCATTGTTGTTGTTTATATAGGTGCACTTTATAAGGTTTCATTCATTTTTTTGGTAAGAAATATTTATGGTTGATAAGTGGTAGTTAAAATGAATTTATTGCAATATTAATTACTTTGTTGAAAGTAAATAGTGTGAATTAATTGCAATCCTTTAGTAATGAAATCATAATATTATACTTATCTAAGAGGGAAAATGGAAAAAAAAAAGTTATTATCTCCCTCTCTTTCAAAGAGGGTCTAAAAAATTCTATCTATTTATTGGGTAAAATAACTATTATCATCAATCACTTTTTTTTTCTTTCTAAAATAGCTTAGTTTCTAAAAAAATATTCTCAAACTAACAAAATTTTAAATTAAAATTCCTAACTAATAATTTTTTTGCCACATATTATTATTGGTCTCTGTAAAAAATAAATAATTCTTTTCTCTTTTACTAACCACGATAAGTTCACTTTTCATTCTTAGGTTTAAATTTTAACCTTCTTCAAAACAATTATTTCTAATTCCTCTTCTCCGTTATCATCTTTCCATATTTACCTTGGAGCCTTCCATCCATAATCGATATTAGTGAAATTTTGAGACTTGTATCATCCTTATTGCTTCTATCTCCCCCTCAAGGCAGATATAATGTCTTCAATAGTTCTTTGAGAAAAACAATTGTTAAATGATGTTCAACTTATATGAACCATGCACTTTCAAAATTGGCACTTGCAAAAATTTATCAATAATTGAAGAAAGAGGCATTCTTCTCTACAACAGTCAACTAGCGTATCAAATTCAAAAAATCAGCATATAAAAAATAATTAGCGTATTAATTTTTACTTTAATATATAAGTATTAAATATTAGCGCATAAAATATCAAAATTTTACGTATACAGTATAAAAAATTAAATGATCAGTGTATCAATTTCACTTTAGCGTATAAAGCATAAAAAATTAGCATATAAAGTATCAAAAATTAGCGTATAAAATATAAAAAATTAGAGTGTTAGCGTATAAAGTATCAAATATTAACGTATAACGTATAAAAAATTAGTGTATTAGTATATAAAGGATAAAAATACAGCGAGTAAAGTATAAAAAATCGGCGTATTAGTGTATAACATATAAAGAATTAGCATATAATACATAAAAATGATCATCTTAAGTATACCAACATTAGTGTATCAAAAAAAATATTCACGTATTAAGTATAAAAAACTTTGCGTATCAAATATAACATGTTCGCGTATGACGTCGCATATATGCAATGGTCGCACGGAAATTTTTGTGTTGAATAAATAACAGTTGGATCACTTGAATTTGTTCTATACGGTTTCCCTTCAAGTGAAGATAATCTCTACTGCAACAAAATGAGTTGCAACTCCACAAGCTAGTATTTCAGCACCATCAAGCTTAGAACTTGGGAGGCCAACCTATTCTCCAAAGAATTTAGGAAGGTCTTGATAGGAAATAAGAGGCACCAATATTTGGAAAAAGTCCCAACTCTAGTTCAGGTACGGCAAAAACCAAAGTTTTTGTGCCAACTCAAAATCTACTATGCATTGAAAGACCTGCGCCTCCTCTCATGACAACTCCATTAAGAATTGAATCCTGTTGCTTACTGTATGTTGCTATCAAATGGTTCAAAGTAAACTCGTTGCCCAAAAATTGTACACCTAATCTCAAATTTACTCGACTAATATCACCAACCATAGTGGCAACATCACCTCCGACACAGAATGCTCTTTCGTCTCCCTTCATAACAATTAATTTCACATTGGGATCCTTCTCAAACTCATGGAAAACTAAAACTTTAATTTACACAAACACATGTAATGCAAGTCGCTCTTGCATATGTAAGAAAGTTCGAAAGAACACTATCATACATTTATTGAAAGATGATAAACGAATACCAACTAAAGAGTCAACATTGTCGTTTTCTATTCTCTTAGAATGATGAATCAGAAATAATCTTTTTGGAGAAGGTTTAAAGTTTAACCTAAAAAGATAAAAATAGAAAGTGAGTTTATTGTGGTTAATAGGGGAGAGAAAAGAATTATTTGTCATGTATAGTGGCAAATAATGATCTACTATGTGGCAATAAAATATATTAGTTAGGGAATTTAATTTGAAAAAGTTTTAGTTTGGAATTATTTTTAGAAATTAAGTTATTTTGAAAAAAAAGAAACTCATTTATATCTTGAATGGTAAAATTATGATATATTATTAAATTATGCAAACGATATAAAAACAAAGAAAATAAGTATTATCCAAACCCACAAAAGATATAAATAATCTAATTTGAAATGAAAAAACCATAAATATAAATATAGATTTGTGATCCAAAATTTTGAAAATTAACTTAAGATCTTTTAAAAAATATGCAAGTTGTGTGAAAATCCTTACATGCATGTATATTTCAGAAAGCGTAAACCTAAGGGGAAGGAGACCATAGATAAGAATATTTAAACGTTTGTGATAGTTTTTATTTTTTCAGAGATTTATGCCAAACTTTCACCTCTATAAAATATTGGTGCTCAACATGATTGGGATCAAGCTAATAGAGTTAATGGATTGAGAATAATATAAATAAATAAATAAATAAAAGTTCCAACTCAAGATCTTAACAAATATATACATACAATGTTGTTTTACTTGAACTAGAGATCGACTATATTGCAAGCATAATTCTTGTTCAAAAATGAATAAATCAATAATAGTATTAATTGAAGTTAATAACTCATTGAAATCATGGAAAAAAAAATTTGAACTCTCACTTGAACCTTCAAATATTATTTTACTAACCGATGAGGTATTGGGGAGAACAAATATCTGGCATAAAAGAAAAGGTAACAAAGTGTCTAACTTATATAGTTGGATCATGCTCCATCTGAGATGAATACTTTCTAAAAAGTTAATTTTTTCAATCCATCTTAAGTTATTAGCTGATTTCCGTAATGGTCTCTTGGCTCTACAATTAATTTTTTTAGTTTATTATGTGAGCGTAAATTTAATCATTAGACAATAAAATAAAATTTTCTATCACAACTTAGTAGTGATAAGGAATATGAATTTTTTATACACTATTTAATAGCTTCATTCACTTAGAATTCTAACTCAATAAATAAAAATTCTATTTAATTGGGATTGCAATGTCCTTTTCGCTTGTTTCATATTATCATTAAGAAAAGTGAGAAAATTTCCTTTCCTCAATTTCAATATATCTCTGTCATTCTTGAGATTGTAAATTGCAAGAGATTACTATGATTCACATTTACAAATGAAAAGATTCTATTAATATTATATATAGATGTAGTGTCGGTATTTTTTTTATATTTTTCTCAAAATGAGATATTGTTAGGACTTACAAATGATTCAGTGATAGATTGCGTGTGCTTCATTCTATTTTCTTTAACTATTTATAAAATTTGGAGATGACATTCCTCGTACGACGGGTTTGTCATTTTAAATAAAAAAGAGAGATTCTATTAATAGTTATATGACCATTCAATCAATATATATGACAGAACTTCTTGCAAAGAAGTCAAAAAATCATTTCTAATAGCACTGTGTATGATTCTTTTTGCTTTACATAGCACAAAATTCTTTTGCTGTGGGTGAAAAATAATATTCCTTGAAGGGCTGTTGGTAGTATGTTGCTTGCCAAAGAGCTGATTAGGATCCAGTCAAATTTGAGTGTAGTTGAACACTCAGGAGATATATCATCTTCAAATGGGAATGTCTCTCTTCGATTTGAACAACTCGATTGCACATATATGAAGCAAAGCAACATTATCAAATCTGGGCGAAGAGAAGATCTAAACCCTAAATCCAAGATGAATAACCTGCACATACAAAATTTTAAAGTTTATGATTACAAAATATTATGAATAACAATAATATTGCACAGGAGAAATATGGAAGATGAAAAAGGTGTAAAAAAATTAGAAAAGTTATAGTGAAATAAAAGTAGATACATTCTGGTAGATCATTAACTCGATGAAAATGAAAATAAAAAAAGAATTCGTCATGTTTTTGGATTGACACTATTGCTCTGGAGAGGCATCTTATTCTATTTGTGAATACTTTTAGAATGAGGCGGTATTGGATGATATCTTTATGATGTTATACAAGTTATGTATATATAAATGCACTTGGTAAGATTTTCAGTACTTTTTTTGGTAATTAAGAACTTTTTAAGGCTGGTTGTTGGCCGTTGCTTAGAATTTATTACTGTATTAATGATTTTCTTGATAGTGGTGAAGTAAATAATGTGAATTAATTGCATTCCTTTGTATAACACTATTGACCAAAAAGGAATAAAATGGGAAAAAAAAATCACAATTGCATAGAATATGACTGAATTCGATTGTTTCCATTTCATTAGGGGTAAACAATGGATCCCTTAAGAGTCATAATTCAGAAGTACTTTTATAAAGGAAAACCATATATATATATATATAAAATATCCTTTCTTATATAATTGACATGCAAAAAATCTAAACTAAATCACAATGACTCACAAATTTTTTGCCCATCAATGCATTCATCAATTTTAGATTTGGTATTATTTAACTATGAGATATTCTCCTGTGAAACGGATTCATATATGTAACATACATGCACGCGTGTTTATTTTTTTGTGTATCACTTTTCATTTCAAATACTGATACTTCATATGTGAATATATAATTAATTGATATTTTATACGCAAAAAAGTGAGATAATGTACACGCGAAAAAATGATACTTGGTTAATATTGTACTTTAACATTCATAGTTGATACGAGAACAAATGATACTTGATAAGTGACAAATTGATCGTTATACCTGAAAATGATACTTTATATGCGACCAAATGATACTTTATAAGATGGTCATAATAATACTTGGTTAATAATAATATGCTAATATTGATTTTTTATACGCGATAAAATGCTTGATACATAAAAATTTTCATACTTAATACATGAATATTTGATATATGATACACAAAAAATTAATACTTGACACGCGAATTATAATAGAAATTAACAAAAGTATCAAATTCATATGCTTTAAGTAATTATTGATACAAAAAAAATATTGATACTTTATATGCTAAAAATTGATAAAAAAAAATTTATTGATGCGCGAAAAATACAAATGCTTGATACGCAAAAGTAATTACTTTTAAATGTATCAGGTTCTTACTTTTCTAATTAATATTGATACGCAAAAGCTAGTACTCGATACACGATTAATATTGATATTCATACGCCAAAATTTATATAAATTTTGAATGGATACTTGATAAGATAATCAAATTGATATGTTTGTATTTAAATATAATACTTTTTGCATTGATCAGGGACACTTTAAATGCTTGCATGATAAAATGCATAAGTAATTATTACACAATAAGTTCCAAAAAACTAAATAAAATGAAACGAAACGTCATTATTCATTGGAACTTTTTTATGATACTTCTCATATTGATACGCGATACGTATGAAATTGATACTTTATACGTGAATAATAATAAAAATTAACAAAAGGTATCATATTCATACACTGTTAGTAAAAATATTGATACGCAAGAAATATTGATACTTTATATTGATACTTTATAATATGCAAAAATATTGATACATATCAAGCATCAATTTTCCCTCTGTTAAACATATTAAATTGATACTTTTGGATCTAAAATTGATGCTTGATATGTTAATTAGATTAATACTTTTCACTACAACAAAAAAGGTCATTAGCGACGACAAATTTGGCGATGAAGTTTAATTTTCTCGCTAAAAATATAAATTAGCGAGGATTCAAAACTCTTTTACTGTTCATTGAGAATGTAGATTTAATCAGTGAGGAAAAAAAAATTCTCGCCAATTTTTGTCGCTATTAGTATGGCGGGAAAGGTCCTGCCAACTCAATTATCTAATAGTGACAAATTTTTTACTCACTTTAGTGAGAAAACTATATATTTCTCGCTAAATATAATAGAACATGTTCTATAATTCCTCACTAAAATAAAAGATACTTTAGCAAGAAATTTATTTCTCACAAAATACTTTAGATAGAAAATTAATTCTCATAAAATTACACCAATATAAAAAAAAATTAACTATTATCTATTAAAATATAGCAAGAAAATGAAATATTGTTGCTTAAAAAGGTGGGCAATCTAATAAAATATTTTCATACAAAATATCCTAATTTTTTACCTTTTCGCTCTCCCTTTCCCTTTTCTTTTTTCTATGCATTTCTAGTAAAACAACCAGTCGCTAAAAATATAGTATGTGGACAAATAGAATATTCTAATAAAATATATTAATTAATTTTTATTTTTATTTTCTCTTTTCTTTTTTTCCTCCTTTATTTTTTTTATCTATTTTTCATGCTATCTTATTTATCTTTATTTCCATCTTGTATTCTCTAACGAAGATACTTGCATAGCATTGTAAAATTAAACTGTAAATGTAATTTGTATATAATAATAATAAGTTAAGTTATCGTACTGTAAAATCTCTCACCATTGTTGTTCAATAAAAAATTCAACATGAAGATTTTGTTACTTGGATATATAGATATATATATATAGACACACACACATATATATACATGTACAACTTGCATTTTTCTTGAAAGAGTTGATAAATTTTATAAAAGTTGAAATTGAATTAATAATTATATAATACCATAAGTTACAGAACATATATTCAAATATTCTAAAACTAATAGTTTTACAAATGTTAAGTTGAATTAGCACATTCAAAAATGCATATTGAGCCTATATTTGTTAATTGGGCTTTTATTTCATTTGAGAATTAGGCTTTATTTTCTAATTGGGCTAATCCAAAAATGAATATTGGGACTTTGTTTGTTAATTGGACTTCTATTTGATTGGAGAATTAGGCTTTATTTTCTAATATTGCTGGATCTAAATATGCATATTGGGCCTTTTTTTGCTAATTGGGCTTTTATTAAGAATTTAAACTTTATTTTCTAATTGGGCTACAACACAAACATTTGGGCTTTAGTTTTATTGTAGCCCAAATCGATACTAATCAATTTCATATGCAATTTGCTTTTTAAAAAATTACCAAATAATCGTTAACATTGTACCAAAGAAAAAAGTATTTTGTGATCCACATTAAAAATAATGTATTTTAGCTACTGGCATTGAGAAAATGCACCAAATTACTTATCAACCAAAGTTTGTTAACTTTTTTAAAAGAAAAAAATCACCCTTTTACATCATGTACCACTTAATAACGGGGTAACAAAGTTTCATCTGTGATGTAAACGTAAGTTTTCTCTATTAAAAAAATTAACAGAATAGTGATGAAACGAAATATTGTTGATAAATTAAATCTTTTTTTTTGTGCAAAATAAATTCAATAGATTCATTTATCTCAATTAAATTTAAAAATATTCTTACAAAATGTAAAATGTTATGAGTCATTTAGTAGATGTCCATCAATATTCTCCATTAGGGGTGTAATTGAGTCGAGTCGAGCTCGAGTGCACCCCTTATCGAGTAGCTCGATTTTGAAAAAATGGGTACTCGAGCTCGATCGAGCTTCAATAATCGAGCTTGACAAAGAGTAATCGAGCTCGCGAGTAGCTCGATCGAGCTCGAGTATTTTTTTTTTTATTTTTTTTATTTTTTTTTTTTTTTTTTAAATTTTTTTTATTTTTTTATAAAAATTATAGGATGTATTTGTAATTTTTTTAAATTTAATGAGGTCAAATTATAATTTATTATAAATTAAGGACTAAAACATAATTATAAATAGATTAAATTATAATTTATTAAACTACAGGGACTAAAACATAAATATAAATATTAAAAATAAAAAAAATATACATATACTCGAGTAGCTCGCGAGCTACTCGAGTATATGTATTCCGAGCTCGACTCGAGGTCGAGCTCGAATCGAGCTCGACTCGAACTCGGTCAAACCGAGTTCTAGTCGAGTAGTTGACCGAGCTACTCGCGAGTAGCTCGCTCGTTTACCACCCCTATTCTCCATGATTCATTAGATCCATGGTGGTTTCTTTTTAATTTTTAACTAATAAATTAGTTGGAAAAAAGATTTCATCTCTCTTATTTATTTGTAAAGAACTTAATCTTATATTTATGGTTATGTTATGCATAAAAAATAATAGATATTGTGAAGTTTTTCACTTGGAGATTATAAAATGTTGTAAAATTAATTTGTGCTACTTATTATCAAATTAATATAACTAAAAAAGAAGATTAATTGACAATTAGTTGGTTCAGTGGTAAAGAATTTATTCGTAATGTTCGGAGGTTATGCTATCGATTCTCCTGAATTAAAGTTTTGGTGTTTGTTACTGTTTCAATTTGACTCATATATTTTTTATTTATTCTAATTTGACCACCTAGTAGTTGTTATTATTTTAATTTAACCCTTAAAGTTGACCCTTATGTTTGTCATTTATTCCAATTTGACCCCAAATAGTTGCCATTATTTCAATTTGACCCCTAAAATTGACTCTTATGTTTATTATTATCCCAATTGACCCTTATGTTTGTCATTTATTCTAATTTGACCCCAAGTAGTTGTTATTATTTCAATTTGACCCTTAAAATTGACCCTTATGTTCGTTATTTATTCCAAATTGACCCCCATTAGTTGTTATTATTCTAATTTGACTCTTAAAATTTTGTATGAATTAAAATTATAGTTATTTTTCTTATTCTAATTCGACCCTTAAATTTAAAAAATACTCAAAATATTGACTTTGTTCTTCCAATTTAATCCTTAAAATTTTCAACTTTACTTAAATTATGGCTTATTATTCTAATTTGACCCTTAAATTTTTTAAAGTTACTTAAATCAAATGACAGTTACTTTAATTATCGGCTTATCAACTTTAATTATTGGCTTAATGACCCCTTAAATTCTAAAATTCTTAAATCAAATGACAAATTGTGTGACTCGATGTAATAGGATAATTGGTTATTCTAATTTGACCTTTTAGATATGAAATTATTTGCAATTGAATCCTTAAATTAAATTACAAATAGCCTTTTGAAGATTTAAATTACATTCAATTTGATCTTTACGTGTTCCTAAGTACCTAATATCATATTTAATTCCCATAAAAAGTCTAGTTGAAACCCTATGAATTTGTAAATTCTAAAAGCATTAAACACCAAATTACATTACATATTCAAAAATTACAATCTTTAACTTTTACAAAACAAATAATATATTAAATATTTTTAAAGATTTAATTTACTTTAGTTTGTAGTGATATAATGATTAATCTGTTAAATCTATTATGCGATATAGCATATAAAGGACATGGCATATTTGAATAACGTTTGTTACATTGAATTAATTTTTTCGAAGATTTAGTTTGTAATTCACTTTATTAGTTATACTGATCGTCGATATGGAGAACGCTATCATTATATATATACATATATACACACACATAAATAAAATAACATGATACGTTTGAATTAAAGTGTTATTATAATTATAATTTACAAAATTTAATATTCTATTTTTTTAGAAATTGTCAAAAAATATAAATTAATAGAATAGTTTTGTTTTATGATAATGTAGCTAATTATTGTACCTAATTTTTATAAAAATAATTCATTAGTTAATTTTATCTTAAAAAATATTGTATTTAAAAAGCTTATGATATAGGTTACCAAGTTAATGGAAAAATTTCTCAAAACACATTTTTGATTTCACATATAAACTATATGAAATTAATTGGTTATAATAAAAAAAAATGATAAAAATTGATATAACAGCACAAGTTGATGTTTTTGAAAAAAAAAGGTAAAAAAAACGAAAACCAATCAATAAGATAAGATTAAATGGAAAATAATTAACTTTGAAAACGAAAAAGTTAAATCTGTGATAAGGAAACGCGCAAACGCACATAGAAGCGCGGAATTTAAATTTTTTGGGCAACAAACTAAACGGCGTCGTATTGTGACGGGAAGTAGTTAAACGCTGTCGCATTTGGGTAATGTAAGGGTATTAAAACAAGATTTTAACACTTAGAAAATTTTTGTGGTATCCTTCATCCCGTCTCTCGAATCTGATCGAAGCCCTAATTTGTCTCTCTGCATTTCTCCTCCTATCATGTTTCAACAATACATAACGATTTTTGGTAAATCCTCATTCAATTATCTATGAAACTCTAAATCCTCATTCAAGTTCTTTGTTTGGGAGAAATCTTTTCCGGGTTCATTCGTGGGAAATCTGCCTTCCTTTTTTTTTTTTAAAATTAGATCTGCACTCTAGGTCGCCTCATTCTGCAATAGATCTTGCTCGCCTTGCCTGTGCATCATCATCATCATCTATCAAGATATTCACTTCTCCAACCCAAGATGCCCTCTCAGAAGACTTTCATGATAAAGAAGAGGCAGAACAGGCTCACACGGACAATACCATCGAATACAACGCCAAGCGCCCCAATGGCACTGCATCAAGCTCGGTTTCTAAGAGAGCGTTCTGTTGTTTCTCTCCACCACAACCAAATGTTACCGGTTTTTTCGTTTTCTTCTCTAATTTTGTGTTTGACTATTTATTTTAAGATTGCTGTGTTTCAATTTTTGAATTGTTGTTAGTTTTGGAACCACTGTTATGTTTGGTTTTGTCTCTATAATTACGGGTGGTCTTAGAAATTAAGCAAGATACTATCATATTTCAATATTTGGATCTCTAATTTCTTTACTAAGATAGTTCATCATTTTTCAAAAAATACAAAAAATAAAATTCTGGGCTTAACTCAAACACCTCACGGTTCTTTTTGTTAGTTCAATTATTTTTTTATGTCATTACTTCTGTGAAATTTTTCTTTAGATTGTGATTTTTTTTAGCTAATTTGCTGTTTTATGAATTGGCTCCCTCTTGTTCCAATTCTAAGGAAGTAGTTTTGGCATTGTGATGGATTTGGAACTAATGGAATTTCTATTTGGTCAATAAGTACAGAAAACATCAATTAACAATGTCACAAAAACTTGGACATACTATGATCTTTAGTCACTTGGGGTTCAGTAGTTGCTGTTCCCAGTCTCTCCTCTATACTTTTGCTTTAGAGAAGCTAAAATAAGTGACACTTTAAACTTTGAAGCTTTTAAGCAATTTGATAAGTAGAACTTCAAACTTTGAAAGTGTTTTTTCTTTACTCCATCTCCATACAGATTTAGGTAAATTTTCAATGTTGACTGTGTGTTGTCTTTCTGTAGAAATGCCTAATCGCAGTGGACCTGGAACATTGTTGTTACCACTGATTAAGGATGGCAGCTAGCCTAAAGAAGAGAATCTGAAACTTCTTAACGGACCTCTAGATCTATCTGACTAGGTAAGTTCCACTCTCATTTGAGTATTTCAGTTGTTTTCCCTTTGAGAACTGATTGTTTTGACATCACGAAGTGGAATTTTACAAAGCCTAAGAATCCAATTCAACCGTAAGGTAATTGAGGAGGGAACCACTGTGCATGTTGAAGCAGTGATGAATGGTGTATAGTTGATGGATAGCTATTGACTATGAAGCTACTGCAGTAAGGATAACTAATGGCTTTTGACTTGACTCTCTGTTAATGACTGGAATACAAGTTAAGTTTTCATGTTCCTTGGTTCTCTTATGGTATTAAATGCAATTTTTCATTTTAATAAGGTGTCGCAGTTTTAATTTTGGTTCTAAATGCTGTGTTTCTTGTTACTGTTGGATTATGAACTGGTACAAATCTATTTATAATGTGTAAAAATACATACAAACTTATTTGGTGTTTCATCCTAGATGAGCATGAGGCCATATTGATAATAGTAATGTTTAACTCCATATGTATGCTTTCTCCATAATCCTTTACAAGATGATGCATGCCACTTTTCAATTCGTTCTGACAGTACCTAGTGTTCTTTTGTTGTGTTCATGAGACTTTTGGACCATTTTCTCAACTGATTGTATATGAAAAATGAGAAACGGATAGGGATCACTTTCTTTATCTAAGCAAAAATGGTTAAGGATAAAAGTGAACTATAATGGGTTTCTTTAATTTGAGTTGTTTTGATTTTATTAGAGGAAATTTTGCCTAGAATGGATCCATTCTGCTCAAGAACATATTGATTTTGTATTCTTTACTTTGTCTTTAATATTGGATTAGTGACTACTGATTCAGGAATCATGAATTCAATGAAAAGAATGTTTAGATGTCTATTTGAGAAATGGCAGTCTTTGGTATCACTTTCTTATATATATTCCATTAATGTTTTTCCTCCTTTGACCTTCTTAATTTGGCTTTTTCTTGTTTGACTGGTTTTGATGATTTTGAATGTGTTAATGAGAGGCAGCCAATCTGCCTTAAGTTGATGGTATCTATATACATATTCATTGAATCTAAGATCATTCATGGCCTAATCTCAAGGATAGTGAACAAGAATCTAACTTTCATTTTTTCTTGTCTTTGGTGATTCCCCTATAAATGCTGATTCATTATTGGTAATTCATTGATACAATCCATCATAGTAATTCATTTTTTTCCTTGGTGTTTTGGGTACACTTTCATTGTTGATTCCTAATATGAATTTTTTGTGCTTTCTGTTTGACAGGCTCATTCCTACTATAGTTTTGGAGAAGTAACATTTTATTTGTCAATGAATTACGTGAACCCATTTTTGGTGAAGTTGTTAGCTGTAACTTGCCTATCATTAGTAGCTAAAATGGCTGAAATTCAAGGTCAAAGGGAGAATTTAAATTCTGTGAGCTAGTGGTTTACTTTTTTTTGCCTTGAATGTATTACCAATTTACTATGGTAACAATATTAATCTTTTTTTCTTAAAGTTATGTTATTTTATTATATAGAATGTCAAATTTTTTCCCTTGAATGTTTTTAATAAATTTATTAGGAGTTTTAATCACCTTTTTAATTATGAATAATATTAATTCCATTGTTACCATATTATAGAAATTTTAGTAGCATCAACATTTAGGACTATATTACAATTTTTACTAGTTACAAGCTAATAGCATATAAAATTTTTCTCACTAATTATATAAAAAATAATATTATTAAAAATTAAATTAGTGAGTAATTATTCATTGCAATTGCAACAATATTTCTGCCTAATACATTTCACTAATGAATATCACATTGCCAAATATTATAATTAGGGAGAAAATTTTTTTGCCAACATTGTTATGGTTACCTCGCAACTTCCAAACATTAGTAAGAAAACTCATCACTAAAGCACGATATTTAGCAAGTAAAATTTTCTCGCTAATTCGACAATTCTTATATTATTGTATGTTTTAGAGGGAATTATTCCTCACTACTATTACAATTAGCAAGATATAATCAAATCACTAGCGGCGATTTTTTCTCGTTAAATGTGTGATTTTAGCAAGGACAAATTTATGTTTAGTAAGGATATCTTATGTCCATTTTAATCATTAGCGATAAAAGTTTTACCCACTGATTTCAACTATTAGTGAGAAGTTTTTTACTTTTTGCTAGGAAGGGTATAATTGTCTTTTCAAATTTTTGGCAAGGAAACCATTTTTCCTAGCTAAAACTATGGACCATTTGCAAGGTTTTTCAACTTTTAGCGATGAAATTATAGATATAATAGAGAGGAAAATTTACTCGCTAAAGATCCAAAAATTTTGTGAGAAACCTGTTTTCTCGCTAAATGTTTACATTTTTAGTGAGGAATGGTTTTTGGTTTCTCGCCATAACCTTTTGCGACGCTAAACTAGCTAGAAAACTCGTTAGCGAGGAATTTTCGTCATCTTATCCTTTTAGCGAGTACTTTCCATGTTTTGGCGACCATTTTATTTCCTCGCCAATGACCTTTTTTCTTGTAGTGTTTGCATTTAATGTGTTACTTTTCAGAGGGAAAATTACCCTTTAAATGCCTACCTCTGGCAAACTTAATGAGTAATTATTACACAACAAGGTCCAAGAAAACTATTTAATGAAACAAAATGACAACTGAAATAAAAAGTAACGTCATTATACATTGAAACCCATTCATTATACTTTTCAATTTCTCTAATAATAAATACTTATCATCCTTTTCAAATAATCGCGCATTATTTCACTATGCTACATCTACAAAAACCACACACTCGCAAATCAACACTACTTTGTAGAGCAGATGGTGAAATACTAAGATCAAAAGGCTCAAAAAATGTGGACAAAATTAGAGATGTCAAACTACACTTCAATCCTTCAAAACTCAGATCTTGTACGATTAGAGAGAAATACAATATTCCAAATGAATTTGAACTCATCATTCCTGACAAGAAGGATAGTGCCATGAGAGATGACCTTAATCTAGGGGTGGCAAATGGGCGGGTTGGGTCGACCCGCGGGTCGGGTTGAGTGAGGAGTGGTAGTTGGCGGGTCATGACCCAACCCAACCCGCCTATTGTCGGGTCATGCATGGGTCGGGTCATGCATGGGTTGGGTTATAACTAGTTCAACCCGCGGGTCAATTCTAGTACTTTTTTTTGACCCGCGGGTCAATTTAACTAGTACTTTTTTTTTGACCCGCGGGTCAATTTAAGTATTATTTTTTTTTGACCCGTGGGTCAATTTAACTATTACTTTCTTAATACATTAGTTAATTCAAATTTTTCTTTTTAATTTTTGTTACTTTTAAATTAAATGTTTATTATACACATTTACACACACTATACATATTTTACACATAGTACACACATTTTCACATACTACACATATTTTACACATAGTACACACATTTTCACACTCTACACATATTTTACACATACTACACGCATTTTCACATACTACACATATTTTACACTTAGTACACACATTTTCACACACTACATATATTTTACACGTAGTACACGCATTTTCACACACTACACATATTTTACACATAGTACATATACTTTCACATAATATATATAATTTACACACAATTTACACAAATTAACACGGTCCAGACCAATGACCCACGACCCACGACCCAGACCCACGACCCACGACCCACGAACCACGACCCACGACCCACGACCCAGACCCACGACCCAAGACCAACATACTATACAGATTTTCACACACTACACGCATTTTCACATACTACTCATATTTTCACACACTACACACATTTTCACACACTACATATATTTTCACACACTACACACTTTTTCACACACTACACGCATTTTCACACACGCTACACATATTTTCACATACTACACATATTTTCACACACTACACACTTTTTCACACACTACACGCATTTTCACACACGGTACACATATTTTCACACACTACACACTTTTTCACACACTAAACATATTTTACACATCGTACACATTTTTTCACACACTACACATATTTTACATATAGTACACACATTTTCACACACTACACATAGTACACACATTTTCACACACTACACACTTTTTCACACACTACACATATTTTACACATAGTACACATTCTTTCACACACTACACATATTTTACATATAGTACACACATTTTCACACACTACACATATTTTACATATAGTACACACATTTTCACACACTACACATATTTTACATATAGTACACACATTTTCACACACTACATGTATTTTACACATAGTACACATTTTTTCGCACACTACACATATTTTATACATAGTACACACATTTTCATACACTACACACTTTTTCACACACTACACACTTTTTCACACACTAAACATATTTTACACATCGTACACATTTTTTCACACACTACACATATTTTACATATAGTACACACATTTTCACACACTACACATAGTACACACATTTTCACACACTACACACTTTTTCACACACTACACATATTTTACACATAGTACACATTCTTTCACACACTACACATATTTTACATATAGTACACACATTTTCACACACTACACATATTTTACACATAGTACACACATTTTCACACACTACACATATTTTACATATAGTACACACATTTTCACACACTACATGTATTTTACACATAGTACACATTTTTTCGCACACTACACATATTTTATACATAGTACACACATTTTCATACACTACACACTTTTTCACACACTACACACTTTTTCACACACTAAACATATTTTACACATCGTACACATTTTTTCGCACACTACACATATTTTACATATAGTACACACATTTTCACACACTACACATAGTACACACATTTTCACACACTACACACTTTTTCACACACTACACATATTTTACACATAGTACACATTCTTTCACACGCTACACATATTTTACATATAGTACACACATTTTCACACACTACACATATTTTACACATAGTACACACATTTTCACACACTACACATTTTTTCACACACTACACACTTTTTCACACACTACACATATTTTACACATAGTACACACTTTTTCGCACACTACATATATTTTACACACACTACACATATTTACACGCGCTGCACATATTTTCACACACTACACATATTTTCACACACTACACATATTTTACACATAGTACACACTTTTTCACACACTACGCATTTTTTCACACACTACACGCATTTTCACACACGCTACACATATTTTCACACACTACACACTTTTTCACACACCACATATTTTACACACGCTACACATATTTTCACACACTACACATTTTTTCACACACTACACACATTTTCACACAATACACATATTTTCACACACTACACATATTTTCACATAGTACACATTTTTTCACACACTACACACTTTTTCACACAGTACACACTTTTTCACACACTACACGCATTTTCACACACTACTCATATTTTTCACACAATATATATATTTTACACACACTATACACATTTTTACATAATACATACAATTTACAGAGATTAGCACGACCCAATGCCTAGACCCGCAACCCACAATCGATTACCCATTTGATATAAATTAAAGGGAAAATTTGTATTAAGGGGGCGCATCTCATGTTATTATTATTAAATAGGGTGCAACTTTAATGATATTTATGTATTTAATCCCTAGTTTTAATGAAACTACATCGTTTTGAGCGTTAGACAGAATAGGACATGATAAATATTGGACAGAAGATCTGGTCTCCCTTATTATTGTGTTTCAGTGTATGTAATAATGGAAATTTCAAAGGGGCACTTGGAATATATTGAAGAAAGTTTAGGCAGATATCGATTTCCAAAAGTATTTGTGTATTTAATCGGAACTCGTAATTGTACTGGTGCGAAATAAGAAATACAGTAATGATTAAAAAGCTGTATTATTATTTATTTATTTAAAAAAAAAAAGGAATCCTTTCAGTTTTTTTGCTTTTCACTTTTGGAAGTGATGATACATCTCAAAACGACAAAGAAGAAAACCCCCACTTGTGGACCCCACACCCCCCTGTCAATCACTGATGAATTTTTATTGAATTGCAATAAGAACTGCCTGACTTTTTCTTTTCTTTTTCTCTTTTCTTTTCTCTTTTATAATAATAATTATTATTAAATAGTTTATCAATTTTTATGAAATCAATATGAGATACTTTCGAAGAAGAGCAAGACAAGAATAAATTATTCGGATGAATTCAAACCCAATATTAGAAGACGAGTTTTAAATTGAATACTAGAGGAAAACGAGCACTATCAATTTATTATTTATGTAATTAAATAAAGACTGTTACTCTTCAATCAGCATTCGAAAAAGCATCTTGTTCGCTAATGAATTTACTTATATCAACCCCAAGTGCATCTTCGTCTTCTTCATCATTGACAATTTTACCACCTTGAACCACATTATCTGATACAACTACCACAAAAAAAAGAATTATTTAACACTTTGAATTATAGTGATTATCAAACAAATACAAATTAAAATTGAATTACAAAAATCTTACCAATATTTTCACTCAACCAATCTCGAGAACATATAATTGCCTCTACATTGTCGGGCAAAAGAGAAGTGCGATATGTTCCTAATATCCTTCCACCATGGCTAAAAGCAGATTCAGATGCTACCGAAGTAATTGGAATACTCAACACGTCTCGAGCCAAAAGTGAAAGTTCCGGATATCTAACCATATTATCTTTCCAATAACCAAGAATGTCCAAATCTGGATGTTGCTTGCGGTCTACTAGACGCTCCTCCAGATACAATTCCAACTCTGATTTACTTATGGAACACCGTACTGAGACTTGTATGAATCAAAATCCTGCAAGTTCAATTAAAATAACATAAAATGTATTAATTCATATTAATGATAAAGAATATTAATAAATTCTTACTTACCTCAGCAGGATCCATAGAAAGACTAACACTTCCACCGTCTGTTGAAGCTTCTGAAGGTTGACTAGAATTGGCATGGTTGATTCTAGAATACTCATCAAACAGTCCAAATAACTTACTTTTGACATTATTAACCTTTTCATCCCTCGTTTTAGGATCCAACTTATAAAGCAATAATCCACAAATTGAAGCTTATAGCGAGGGTCTAAATCACAGCAAATGATAAAACCATACTGTAACATTCCCAATACTTGAGAAACTTGGTTTCATCTTAGAAGCCATTTCACTAATCAAACCATCTTCACTGTTAGCTTCTTTATCTAAAAGTAAATGAATTTTCCAAATGTTTTGGAAATATAGATTTGATGTGGGGTATTTCCTCCCTGAAAACAAAGTCGTCATGTCATAGAAAGGCTTCAAAAAATTGCAATCTTTCAACTCTACCCCACATCTTCCGAGGGACAAAATTTGTAATCCTCATCCAACAATTTCAACCGAAAAAATGCCACTTTCAACAAAAGTGCCCTTTCAAGCATGATAAATGTAGAATTCCATCTTGTTGAAACATCTTGAGTCAATTTCTTATTAGTCACCAAGCAAAGTTGTTTAACATAACTGGCAAATTTCTTTAATCTAACTTCAGAGCCCTTCAATATTTCACACTTTCTCTAATCTTAAAAACAACTCCTTCAATCACATCCAAACCTGATTTTACAATTAAATTCAATATATGTGCCCCACAACGCACATGAAGGAATTCATTTCCACATATAGAAGAACCCTCAAAAGAGAAATAAGTTTTCAAAGACCTTATAACTCTATCATTATATTTTGCATTGTCAAGCGTGATAGTAAAGATCTTCATCTCAATACCCCATTCTTTTAAGAATTCAAAAATCCTCTCAGCTAATATTTGACCATTGTGAGGTGGAGGCACATGACGAAAAATAAGTAACTTATTTTGCAATTTCCAATCATGATCAACATAATGTGCAGTTAAGGACATGTACCCATCAGTAGTTATAGAAGTCCATACATCAGAAGTCAAACAAATCTTTCCCGAAACTAAATCAAGCTGTTTTTTGACATTTTCTTTCTCTTTCTTGTAAAGTTTTAGAACATCTGACTTCGCTGTATTTCTAGTGACAATTTCACAGTAGGATTCAAAAAAGCATGCAATGCTCCCTAATTCCCTGATGCTCTACAAATAGAAACGGATAGTCATGTTTGACAATTGCAGTTGCCATTTTTTCACGATACATCTCTTGATCTACCGAAACAACTCTTTTATGCTCAAGTTCAAGTTTATTTTCAGAATGCTTTTTAGTCAAATGACGTTTCAAATTTGACGTTCCAGAAGCAGAATCAGCAAAGTATTCCTTACCACACAGTTTACATATAGCCTTTCGCCTCTTATTCTCACCTGTCTCCAATATCTCAAAATTAGTCCAAACATTTGAAGTGAACTTTTTATGCTTCTCGCTAATACTTGATTCACCGCTTTCTTCCAAATTCACAGGAGCCGACATAGTTCTGCAAAATAAAAATAAAAAAAGTAGCTATTGTTGATTAATGAGCGATTCAAGGTTTCCAGCCTCTAATGCAGATGCATTGGAGCAACTTTTCCTATCCAGATTATAGAGCTACCAGCACAACCAGACATTATACTATCAAAATTCAGCAGCAATCATCAATTCATCACATTCATTAATCAGAAAGTTTATCAGCCATCAACTTATCAGTCCTCAATCAGAAATGAAATCAATGAACACTCCGATTTGCCATCAAATTTCTCTTATTCTACTTGTATAATGGTTAATAACACAGCATAATGCTTCACAAGAAACCAAGTAAGAAACACTTGAAGATACATATATTCGGATTGCAAAATGCCATATTAGAAGTTAATGTCTCTGCATTGCACAACATGAGTTAAGTTAAGGACATAAACAAGTTTAATCTAAAACATTCACCATTCAGTTTGTTTAACACAACATTCCTAGGCAACACAATCAGCAACTGTTATTTCTATTGTTGTTTCTTTGATAAGATTTTTATTCTGCCATCCCAATCTTTACACAAAAGGAAAGGCAAACGGTAGTTTCAAAACCGTAGTTTCAAACTGAACTGCTATAATATAACAATTGGAAAGGCAAACGGTTGGGGAGATTTCTTTTTCTATGGAGGTCCAGGGACAAATCCTAATTGTCCATGATCAAATTAAATATGCACCTTCTATATATGATGAATTTTCTTTATATATAGTTCAACTTGTTTTACCAAAGTTCGTGGTTCACAGTAAAAGCCATTTTAATAATTAATAAAATTGACATTCTCCCTTTTGTCTCAACATCATCGTTATATATTTTTTATATATATATTGTGGACAGTCTTAGTTACACTTAAATATAAACCAGAAAATAAATTTAAATCCAATATGGTAACGAAAAAATTTGATCTATAGAGTCACAAATTAGATTAGATTGAATAGAATGACAAAATGTCATCGTATTTGGGATCGTCTTAACAATTATAGGAATAATAGTTGAGATTATTTTCTTTATCTCTTTTTTATAAAATCAGAGATGTTAATGTCTTAGAAACTTTTGTGTCTATTCTTGGATTAGCACGTTCACCATTCAGTTTGTTTAACACAACATTCCTAGGCAACACAATCAGCAACTGTTATTTCTATTGTTGTTTCTTTGATAAGATTTTTATTCTGCCATCCCAATCTTTACACAAAAGGAAAGGCATCACAAAAGCTTTTTACCATCCAGACAATAGCATTGTACTAATACATTACTTCATAATGTGGTCACTAAGGGTGCATCTGCGTAAAGAAAACCATAAAAGAAAACTCATCAAAGAGATTTATGCAAGTAAAAAACCCAATAAGAAAAATTAGTTCTTTTTGCGAAAAAGTGAAATCATTCTCCAAACTGGATTGTGCCAGAAGCAACCCATCTGGAATCAGCTCACAATCAAATCATCCAACACGTCATGTACTAAAATTCACAAATTTCACAAAAGTAAAAGAAAAGCAATTATGTTCAACGAAAAAAGATACAACCAAATGAAACCCAGAAAAAATAAAATAGAAATCAATAAAAGTTAACAACTTTCAATAGACAAAGAACCCAGATGATATCATGTTATCATCCAGATAAAAAATAATAGCAATCAAAGGATAGCAGCAACCAAGTTTGAATTTTTACCAGCCAAAGACCAGCAGATAAGCCCACAAAGATCTCCCCAAAGATAAGGAAGAGGTGTTGCTGCTGCAGGTGTGAGGGAATCGCAGCGTGGTGATTTGGTGGTGGAAGAAAAAACGCCGAAGAGGAAGAAGACAGTAGGCAAGAGGGGAAGATCAAAGCCGAAGTGAAAATCTGATTGAGGGAGAAAACGCAAACAAAATTGATGATGACCCGCGGGTTTTCCCTAATCCAACCCAACCCAACCCGTTAAAGATCAAGACCCGTTTGACCCGTAACCCGTTTGACCCGTGACCCGTTTGACCCAACCCAACTAGTTAATTTGATGGGCGGGTTGGGTCAAAAATACGGGTCACGGGTTCATTTTGACAGCCCTACCTTAATCACACCATAACCATCTATACCGACCAACTAGAGGCTGAACTGAGATTTCCTATCTATGATTTTATTAAAGATATACTGAATTTTTACGATATAGCACTAGGTCAGTTAACTCCAGAATCTATACGACTAATAATCAGATTCCATAATTTTTGTAAATCCGCCAGAGTTGCTCTCCATATAGATATTTTCCGAAGATTTTACTCTCTCTCTCATATTGGAAGTGCCCCGACCTGCTTTTATTTTGTCAAACGTTCAGTTGCTCCTTCACTACTAACGGTACTCCCTTCCTCCTCTGATGGATGGAAATATCAGTTTTTCTTTGTAAGAAGTCATTCCTTAGCAATAAGGAATGTCTGGACAACTAACTATACCGTTGCACAAACAATTCCAAATGATGAATTTTCCATACTAGCAGAGAAGATGTTAGTGAAAAAATTCATTCAGATAAAGGAAAAAAAAAACCTTACAAAAGGGGGAGAAATTGCCAGCTCCGACGAACAACAAAATAAACGGCAACGAATTGAATAGAATTGAAGGGATAGTTTCTCTTTTGCTTCAGGTCAAGTAACCCTTTTTGTTTTTGCTTTTTGCTTTTTCCTTTATAGTTTTTAGTTTGTTTACTTTATGAATTTTAAATTTTTCATTGTAATTTTTTTCTTATTAATAGATTTGGATTTGATGTTTATTTCAATGAGGTTGTTAATTACCCTTTTTTATATGCAAAAACTCATACTCGATACGCCAAAGTTTATAATTTATAAAAGTATCAAATTAATACTTGATACGCAAAAAATGATTCTTTATATGCGAATCATAATAGAACTTGACAAAAAAGTATCAGATTCATACTTTGTCTGTTAAAATTAATACGCAAAAGATTATACTTTTAAAATTATCATATTCACTAGTACAAAAATAGCCTGTTACACCGGTTAAATCTGGATATTTACACCGGTTATTTTAAAAATGAACCGGTGTATATATAGGCGGGTAAAATGTGCATAATTTTTTACACCGGTTTATAAAACCGGTGTAAAATGTTTTGTTACACCGGTTATTTTTAAACCCGGTGTAACATGTTTTAATTTACACCGGTTAAATAACCGGTGTAAAAAGTTTAGTTTACACCGGGTTTTCTGTAACCGGTGTAATATGTATTTATAGTTACATCGGTTTTTGCTTGTACCCGGTGTAATATGTATTTACATTTACATCGGTTTTCTTGTACCCGGTCTAATATGTATTTACATTTACATCGATTTTTTTATATCCGGTGTAATATGTATTTTTTCTATGAATTAATTTAAATCATGCATTCACAGAACAAAACAAAACAGCCCAAAATACAGAGAGTTTATAAACATACCAATCCAAAATACATATTGAAAACAATGCATTCAACAATTGCCATTAAAAGTAACAAAAATTTTGTACATATATTTACAAATATTGATTTCTAAAGTCAAAAGTATTGCATATACATATATTTACATCTACATATAATGAATCAAATCTATTTCAGTTTGCATCCATCAACGCTTGGAGCTCATGATTCATTACATAATTAGCCCATGCTTGTCGAACAATATTCAAATCTATTTCTGTTAATGCTTTCACGTCTTTTTTGAAGCACTGATACATTCAAAAAAAGTCATTATATTATTAATAATTCATATGCAAAAAAAAAAAAAAAGGAATTGAGTAGCAAAATACTATGATAATGAAATAATAAAACAAAACCCAATAACCTTCTTGAAATCCTTCTGCTCTATGACTCCTCGGAATATGATCATTCGCTTGTACCACATGACATAATACCCACATTCCCAATTTGAGACTTGCCTCTTGTGCTACAATTAAATAATAATGTCATAAAAAAATAACATTGTTTACATTAGAACATTAAGTCGAACAATTGAACAAGCTTACATTTATCTCTATCCATTGAATTGTTTTATGCGTCGACGAGTGATCCCCTTCAAATTGTGCCTGATATACCCTCGATACACTGTAAAAGACAACATTTAAAAGCTTATAAATAAGAATTAGCAAATAAACATGTGATAGTATCAGAAATATAATATTCAAAAAATTATGAAGAAATATAAATACGTGTTCATCAAATTCGTAGCATCATCTCGGGGCCCTGAATGTACTGGATCAAACCAGTACACAATCATATCCTGTGGTTTTATTGCCATTAGCATCTAGTGTGCACTGAAAAATAATAATAATATAAAAAATTCCAACTTATCAATGAATAAACCTATTGAAAATGCGATTAAAAAAGTAAAGCTATTTGAAATTTAATTACTTTAGAAAATACGGCGCTAGGTAGATGCTCTTGTTTCCATTCTTCAGGGTAGAATCAATGTACTGTACTCTAGATGTTTCTTTATTCCTGAACGGTTGTATATGATCTGGAGATAGGAACCCTATCCCAATTTGACCCTGTTCTATACATCGTGTATACATTGTCTGACAACATTCATTGACAAATATAAGGACACGCTTGATTAGTTAAACTATATTGCAAATTAACCAAAAAATAAAATAAAGTTGAAACTTTAAAAATATATACGAACTTAATGAACTTACTTTATGAACACTTGCATGCAATTACCCGTCACCATATCAAACGACAAGAAACCACTGAGGCTCTCATTAGTAAGATATACTAAATACTCATTGCCCACTATTCCTTTAATCATCTTGATTGTGTAGGAAGAATCAGTCGAATGGTGGCTCACCAATATACACAATTGCCATAAAGATCCATCGAGTTGAGATAATAATGGATTATCCGTTTCTTGCGGGTGAGCCACCACTTTTGTTTTCTTGGGTTGAGGGGATTTCTTCAACCCTTTAGAACCTTTTGGGTTCCGTACCTTTAAAAAATAACCCAGTAATTAGAGATGTTTATTAATAAATTTATAACAAAAAAACACAAAGAATCATATATAATTACACCTGCAAATCTGGATCGGTACAAATCTCAACCAATGACCTTGGCCACTCTAACAGATTCCCAAATCCTGTCCCAACTGTCGTGGCCTCATCATCTGGAAATGGCAATGGAGCATCATGTTCGATCGAGGTAATGATATTGACTTTCACTCTGTCCCGCATTACCTCTTTCCCGTGATTCATTGATAAATTATACAGTCTCCTGGTAGCTACAAGACGCCTCCCTTTAGTATGATCAATCACAAATAGGCGACATTCTGTTCCGTCCTGTGAATAATAGACAAATATAGTATATATAATTAAAAGAAAATAATTATAATTTGTTACCTCGAACTCTCCCAATGAATTTGGGAGTCCAAAACCAGAGCATACCGGTATGTGCTCTGCCACGACTTCTTTGCTTATAGTCTCTAGATGATTTAACTCTTGTTGCTTCAATGATGATTTCGTACGAGAAAAACTTGAGACATGTCTCGTAGGAAAAACTGGAACTGGTTTGCCCAAAACTCTGTATAGCTCCTTCAGTGCTTCAGACAAAAACCTAATTTCCTCTCTGCATTGAGCGTGACTGTCTACATTCGTAGTACGACCGGACGATGAGGCTCCAAAAACTTGAGACGTCCTCATCCGACCCCCAACACCTCTTATGCGACCAGGGTGATCTTTCTTTCCCGTAGCAATGACAAGAATGTCATTATTTCCCTTTCCGATGTCCAAGATAGACCGTCTTGCTACCATGTACAAGCTGACAAGAATCTGTGTTCTCCTCACATATAGGACATGCTTGGTGTCCTTTAACAGAAAATCCAGATAAATTACCATATGCAGGAAAGTCATTTATGGTACAGAATATCATGGCACGCAATGTGAATGACTCCTGACAATGAGCATCAAACATCAACTCCCCTTCATCCCACAACTTCTTCAAGTCTTCAATTAAGGGGGCTAAAAAATCATCTATGTCATTTCCAGGTTGGCGTGGACCTGAAATCATTAATGGCATCAAAATATACTTGCATTTCATACACAAGTAAGGAGGTAGATTGTAAATAACCAACATTACAGGCCAAGAGCTATGTGCACTACTTAGACAACCACAAGGATTCATCCCATCCGTACACTTAAATTTCTTGCATCTCTACCAAATAAGGGGTAAACCGAATCAATCTTTTTCCACTAATCAGAATCTGCAGCATGCCTTATCATCTTGTCCTCCGGAGAAATATTTCGATTTGCATACCATGTCAAATTTTTAGCATCGCCAGAATTGACAAACAATCGCTTGAATCTCGGTATTATAGGGAGATACCATAACACTTTCACCGGTGATGATTTCTTCCTCGCATCTATATAATCTTCAACGCCATAACCAATTTGCTTCTTTTTGAAACGAGAAACCTGACATTTAGGACAATACAACGAATCTTCATATTCATTCCTATATAGTATGCAATTGTTTGGGCAAGCATCTATTTTCTTATACTCCATACCCATAGGACACAATATTTTTTTAGCCTCATAAATGCGATTCGGAAGTTCATTACCTTCTGGGAGTACATTCTTCAGTAATTTCAACAGTGCTGTAAAACTAGTATCAGTCCACCCATTTGTCGCTTTCAAATTGTACATTTTTAAAGTTAGTGATAATCGTGTGTACATAATACACCTAGGATATAGAGGCTTTTCGCTATCATTCAACAACGAAGCAAGAATATCAGGCTTATCGGCAAAACTACCGACCACATCCTCAACCATATCATCCAATCGATCATATTTAATCGCAACATCATCTTCTACATCATATTTTTCTTGTTTCGATTAATTTTCACTCTCGCCGTGCCATTTCCATATTTTATAAGCAGGATCAAATCGCCTCCGATACAAATAGTCTCTTATAGTGTCAGGGTCGTCGAACACTGCAAAATTCTTACAATCCTTACATGGACAATAGATGTACTTGGCATTACTATAAGCAGATTTAATAAAATTCTCAACCTCTTTTTCATACACAGATGTTGTCCGATCACCAAATATAATATCATTACGATCCATGACTATCGCACCCTTTAATTTATAAAAAAAATAATTATAATAAGTTAACCAACAAAATGAATGCATTAATGATGCTTTCATAATATTACATCATATAAATTAATCAACAAAATCTGTTTCTAATTTTAATTAAAATAGACATTGCTAAAAATATTTACTTCCACAAATTAAATGAAGGACAAAATCATTAATAATTAATAAATTATAAATTTGTATTATGCAATGTATCAATATAAATCTAAAAAATATACACATGAACGCCTAAATAACAGAACAAACATCATTTTAATTGCATTTATTACACATATAAAGCTTATATATTGAAATCTACAATTTTACAACTGTTTTACAAAAAATGAAATGCAGATCCAAATATATATGAGTCAATGCTTTGACGAATGAGAAGTAAAATCATATAAAAGAAATCAGTTTATATATAACAAGCTAACCTCAGATGGTTGAGTTGCATGAACATAAGTTAATTTGTAGCTTCTGATTTGGCCTTCAAAAAGATTTTGTGAGCAGTTTTTTGAAAAAAATTCGTTGTTCTCCGCGACAAGGATAACCTTATTGAAGGTGGAGCAGAAGGAAAAATGAAAGGATATTTTTACACTTGTTATTTACACCGGTTAACCAAAACACCGGTGTAATAGTAAAATATTTACACCGGTTATAAGAAAACCGGTGTAATAGATAAACTATTTACACCAGTTATAAGATAACCGGTGTAATATATACACTATTTACACCGGTTGTCTTATAACCGGTGTAAATAGTTTATCTATTACACCGGTTTAAATAATAACCGGTGTAAGTTGTTCTAATTCTTGTTTAATATTACGATAATGCCACCGCATTTTTATAAATTACACCGGATTATATTTAACCGTTTTAAAAGGGGAGGTTTAAAAAGGCTATTTTGTAGTAGTGATTGATACTTTTTCCAGTTAATATTTACAAGCAAAAAATCATACTCGATTCACGAATCAAGTTGATACTCAATTGCAAAATTTTATAATTTATAAATGTATTTGATTGATATTTGATACGCGAAAAATTTAAAATTCATAGCAGTATCAGGTTGATTCATACGCTAATCATTATGGTACTTGACAAAGATAACAGATTTATCCCTCGTCACTACATATTGATACGAGAAAAATTTATACTTTATAACAGTATTAAATTGATACTTTATACGCAAAAAAATTGATACTTTATACACTAATCATAATGGAACTTGACAAAGATATCAGATTTATACCTCTTCACTACATATTTATACGTGAATAAAATTAATACTTGTTATGCTAAAGTTTATATTTTTCCAGTTAATATTAATATTGCAAAAACTCATACTAATAAAATTATCATATTAATACCTGATATACGAAAAATTAATACTTAGTACGGAATCAAAATGGACCTTGAAAAAGGTATCAGATTAACATCTTGTCACTAAATATTGATATGCGAAAAATATTGATACTCGATAGCCAAAGTTTATACTTCATAAAATTATCAAATTGATAATTGATATACGAAAAATTGATACTTAATACGCGAATCAAACTGAAACTTCGCAAATTAAGGTATCAAATTGATAACTTGTAAGTAAATATTGATATGTGAAAAATATTGATACTCGATATGCCAAAGTTTATACTTTTAAAAGTATGAAATTGATACTTCTCAAGTTAATATAGATACGTAAAAACTTATAATCTGAAAAATCAAGGTTAGATGCGTAGTGTCCTAGTGTGGTGGAACACTAGATGTGACACCGTTAATAAAACAGTAATGGACAATATTAAAATGCGGAAAGTAAAGAGACAGGAGGTTGGTAATGCAGTTCGGCAATTGCCTACGTCTGCGGGGCTACGCCCAGGACAAAAACAATCCACTAAGTTCACAAGTTACAAGACACTCGGTCTGACACAAAGTAAGACACCATCTTATCTTTGATGCCGCCTCTTTCTAACTCCACAGTGAACGTGATTGTGCGAGCTCCCCTCGATTTATGTTGATTCCTCCCGGAATCTATGGTTCATGCAAGATCCCCTTGCCCACAATGAAGACAAGATCCCCTTGTCAATGGCGACTCCTCCCGGAATTCGTTGTTAATGCAAGATCCCCTTGCCCACGTTTGAACTCTCCCGAGCTCCTTAACAACCTCCTCCCGAGGCTGAATTATATCAAAGAAAACAATGATTGCATCTTCAACAATGTTGCATTAAGATGCTTCAGCCAACACACTTTGATCAAAGACCTCCAACAAAGAAGTGTGTTCACAGTCTTGAAAAGACCGAAAGAATAATCAACTCTCCACACACAAAACCGTGTGGTAGGAACGATCCTTATAGAGTGCACCAAATCCTTCTATGCTTATCTCCAAGATTACTTCCATATAAATCCCATAGAAAGATGGAAACAATATGCCTTCTATGCTTATCTTTTCCAAAGATAATCCTCCAATGATAATTACCAAGAATACCAAGATAAGTCCCATAATTATCAAGATAGCATTAATCTCCAAATCAATCTTCCTTGCATAGATTGATTTAATTGATTCCTCCTGCCAATTATGATCGTTCCTTATTTGCAAAAAAACCTTATGCCAATTAAAATAAATGCCAACTCCACGTGTGTATTAACAATATCCCCCTTTGGCATTTTTTTGGCAAAATCAACACTTCCCCTGTATGCTGAATCGGAAGTTCTTTGAAATCTCCCCCTGAATAGGAATTAGGTAAAGAAACATCTCTGCACAAGACATCGTGCATGACACAGCAAAAGACACCAAGTTCCCTAAAAAACATCACGTCACAAGACATTGTGCATGACACATCAAAAGACACTAATATCCCAGCATACATCTGTTTAAGGGATTACAAAACAAATATCCAAAATATCCAAATGACAATAAAACAGAATAAATTGTCTCAAAACAAAGGATCATAAACAAAATATCAGAGCCATATCAATCAGAATCCTCTGCATCATAAGGCACAAGGCCAACTGAATCTGCGAGTAATTGAATACTAGTAGCAGCTTCTGGATCATTATCATATTTACCAGCATGAAACCCACAAGATTGGGCGCTGGAAGGAGCAAGACTGTCAGTGACATCAGAAATGACACCAGGAGTGACATCAGAAGTGCCTTCACCAGAAACAGCAAAAGGAACAGAAGTGTCCTTTGCAACAGCCTCCTCAGCAGAATCAGAATGAACATGTTCTTCAATGATAGGATTGTCTGGCTCCATTTCAGATTCTACAAAAACAGGAGATAGGTTTTGAAGAATACCTGCTGTAACATCCTGAGTGACATCAGGTGGAATACTTGAAGAACCAGCTCCAACATCAGCTGCATCAGTGGCATTTTTTGAAGCAACATTCTTCTTCCTTTCAGCAGCTTCAGCTGCAACATCCTTTGCCATTTTTACAGTTGCCAAATCATCAAGTAAGGAAGATACCTCTTTTCTCCTTTTCTCAATCTCAGCTTGCTGAGCCATCAAAGCTTTCAACTCATCCTCTAGCACCTTAATGGTGCGTGATAGCAGCATAGTGTTCCCAAGCTCTTCTGTGTCTGAGACATCCTCTGAGACATCTTCCATGTCATTGACATGATCACCCTTTAACAGCTTGTAACTGATCCTTATTTCTTCCTTATCAGATTCCAGAATTTCTCTTGCTCTAATCACAGAATGTTGTGAAGACAGAATGGCATAAATCAAACATGGAAAAGGATAAGCTAGCCTCTTGTTTTTGCAGTCAGCGTGCTTTACAATTTGGTCAAACAAAAATTGCCCAACATCAAACTCAACAAAGTTTCCAATCTTAAACAGCAAAGTGACCATTGACTTATTGACTCCAGCTCCATGAGACGTGGGTACCCAATTTCTCATTGCAATCTTGTGCAGAATTGCATATTTAACTAACAACTGAGAGGCAGGAAAGTTTTTTTCTCTCGGCCATACCCGTCTGACACCGCCAGTGATATCGGTGATTATCACGCTATAGTCAAGACTGAAATCTTCCACATTCGCCCAGTGACTACCTAGATAGGTATTAATCACATCCAGAGAAAATTTTAAACAGCTTACCCCTCACATACACATGACCACCGTCGGGATGTTCATCATCTTTCATAGTAGAGTCCAAATTACAGTAAAATTCCTGTACCACTCTTCTAACATAGGGTTTTACTCCCTTAATTGTCCGTCCTAGCCCTTGGCTAACCAGTTGGTCCACAAGTTTTTGGCAATCTTTAAAATCACCATCATGAATACTCCTTTCATTCCAAATATTTCTCCTAGAGACTCTACTCCATAAACCAGTATCATATTCAGACTTAAAATCATCCAGATTAATAGAGAGATCTGATGAATTACTTGCAGCAGCAGGTGACTTTCCCTTTGACATTGCCTTTGAGCGAGTGACTCGCTAAGATTCGGAAACCGGAGTACTCTTCTGGCGCTTTGGCTTTGGGGACTAAACAGGATCTGGATCGAAAAGACTCTGATCATCATTATCAGATGGGACATCCCCCTTGACATCGGCTTCTTCTCCAGTCCAAACATCGTCTGAAGAAACTTCATCAACAAGATGAAATCTTTTTCTATTGGATTCTGTGGTAACCTTGGATGCATTAGGTGCTTTAGGAGGCACAACACTTGTCTTGAATTGACCAACACTTGCTTGTCCAAATTTAGTTCTCACACCGGATGGATCTACTCATTGAATGGGAGTGGCCATCTCCACTTCTGACGACAAGTCAACCTCAGAACTTGAATACTTCTCCTTTGAGTGAGAAGTATTACCATCTTCACTTGACGAACTTGGAGATACAGGGGTGACAACTACATGAACTTCATCATCATCCATAGTTTCAACAACCTTTCTAGCCCGAGACGAAGACCCTGATTGTGACATCTTGAGAAGTTTGGATCACTTGACTCACGAAAAATTTAGAGACTTTGATTATGTGCACACTGATGAAGACGGCTGAGAATAGTCCAACACTTTGGGTAGTAGATACTCAGAAAACCAGAAACCCTTGGAATATCAAAAAGACAAATAAGTGCCGAAATTATTGCAGTCAGAGTTTATGTAACCGAGACCAACTCTTCAATTCCAAATATTCAGCTGAGACATCCCAAAAGGCCACGTGTCACTTGAAGTGCTGAAGTGCTGAAAATCACAAATCCCACAAAACACGAAATCTACAACTACAAACTCGCCAGAAAGCAATAGGCGGGAAATCAGAAATGAAAAACACACATATTCTACCATATTTTTGTGTTTTTCATATTTTTGTAAATACAATTACAATACAAAAAAAAACTTACAACACTGAAGAACCTCTTCACATGACACAAAGGCCTAGGGCAGACCTTAGTTCTTAAAACATTGCTCCATCCAAAGCTTTGGTGAAAATATCAGCATTCTGTTTTTCTGTCACCATATGTTCCAAAGCAATAATTTTATCTTCCACAAGGGATCTAATAAAATAATGTCGAATATCAATATGCTTTGTCCGAGAATACCGAACAGGATTCTTAGAAATATTGATGGCACTCATATTGTCACAGTAGAGTGCCATGACATCCTGCGTGACACCATAATCTTTCAACATTTGCTTCATCCAAAGAAGCTGAGTACAACAACTACCAGCTGCAATATATTCTACCTCGGCAGTAGACAGAGAAATTGAGTTTTACTTCTTGCTGAACCATGACACCAAATTGTTTCCCAAATAGAAACATCCTCCAGAAGTGCTTTTTCGATCATCTGAACTTCCAGCCCAGTCTGCGTCACAATAACCAACTAAATTGGTGTTTGTATCAAAGGAATACAAGATCCCATAGTCAGTTGTTCCACTAACATATTTGAGAATTCGTTTCACTGACACCAGGTATGACTCGTGTGGATTTACCTGAAATCGAGCACATAAACCAACACTGTAGCAGATATCTGGACGACTAGCTGTTAGGTACAAAAGATTACCAATCATGCTCCTTTATAGAGTTGCATCAATAGGAGTTCCCTTCTCATCTTTAGATATCTTCTCATGAGTACCCTTAGGTGTGCGCCTTGGACGAGCATTCTTCAATTCAAACTTCTTCAACAAATATTTGGCATATTTGCTTTGAGAAATGAAGATTCCATCTTTTTGTTGCTGAATTTAGAGTCCAAGAAAATAAGTAAGCTCTCCAACCATTCTCATCTCAAATTCTTCAGTCATTTGAGCAACAAATTCATCTACCATTGCCTGTGACACTGAGCCAAATACTATGTCATCAACATATATTTGTGCAAGTAAGAACTGACCTTTAACATGGCGAAAGAAAAAGGTTTTATCTACTCCCCCTCGCTCATAACCCTTGGACAATAAATACTCTGTGAGTCTTTCATACCAAGCCCGAGGTGCTTGTCTGAGCCCATATAATGCCTTTTTTAACTTGTAGACATATTCGGGATTATGAGGGTCTTCAAAACCCTTTGGTTGAGCAACATATACCTCCTCATTAAGTAGACCATTGAGAAAAGCACTTTTCACATCCATTTGATACAATTTGAATTGCAACACACATGCAATGGCTAGCAAGAACCGAATAGACTCAAGGTGAGCAACCGGAGCAAATGTCTCATCAAAGTCAACTCCTTCAATTTTTGTATAACCCTGTGCAACTAATCGAGGCTTGTTAAGAGTGATATTTCCATGCTCATCACTCTTGTTCTTGTATATCCATTTCGTGCCAATGACATTCACATTAGGGGGGCACGAAACTAGATCCTAAACTTGATTGCGACGGAATTGACCAAGTTCTTCTTGCATAGCACCAATCCAATACTCATCTAGTAAGGCTTCTTTCACAGTTTTGGGTTCAATGGATGATGTATAGCATGCCATTTGAATCATATCTCGATAATTTACTCTTGGCCTTTCTCTTGTCCGAACATCATCGTCCAGATTTTCAATAACTTCAGCAGTAGGACGATTCTTCTGAACACGAGAGGATGGATACCTGCGAGGTGAGATGACATCTTCCACATTATCATCCTCGATACTCTGATCAGTGACACCACTTGTGACACTGGGTGAAACACTGCCTGGAACACTGGAACTTACTTCATGTAAAGGTTCTGTAGCATCTTCATGAGAAATAGCATGACACATCTAGAGTACCTTTTCCAATGACACGAGCTGTGACACCATTTCCAAATGTTACTTTTCCCATATTTCAAGACACAATGTTCTTCAAAAACTTCTCGTCACCAGTCATATGTCTGGAACACGCACTGTCAAAGTACCACTCATCAGTTGTGGCCGCCTTTAGTGAGGTATATGTAAAGTTGCACCTTAAATTGTACTTCACTACCTGATTCTGTTGTGAATCCCTACAAAAAGAAGACTTTCTAGCAGTACCTTGTCTCAAATCAGCAAGATAAAAGAAATATTTAGGACGAATATGACCGCGACGATTGCAATAATGGCAAATAGGAATAAATCTGTTACCTTTTCCTTTAGGAACATGATAAGAATAATGAAGATTTGTCCATCTTGCGTTCTTTGCAGTATTCACAGCAACTTGCTTCACTTTGGGATCGAGTATCCACTGGTAGTGAAACTGATTGTGACACGAATTGTGACTTTGATTGTGACATTAAATGTGACACTGAGCTTTCTCCCTTATACCCCATTCCAGAGTGATCACCACTGGATTGCCCAGTCTTAAGAATTTCATTCAGTTTGGAAGAACTAGAATTTAACATCTTGACTCCTTTCCTTAAGTGATTTAGATCATTGGTCAGATTCTTCACTTCTTCCTGACTTACTTCCAGTTTGGCTTCCAGATCAGCAGCAGCGTTCTGAAGATTGAGCTTTTCACTTTGTAGACACTTAACTTAAGTATGAAGATGCTGATTGACTTTGATACGTTCTGTCTATTTATCATGAAGATTCTTATATTCGACAAAGATATCTTCTTCAGTGACATCGTCTTCATCTTCATCACTATAAATAGACACAGTTTCAGTGACACCTCGTGTAACATTCTTGATTCCACCATTATCTGATTGTTCAGTCTTGATAGTAAGAGCCACATGATTGTTCCGAAGATCATCTTCTTTATCTGAATCATCTTCACTCTATGTTGTGTTGAGAGAATTCCTCTTCTTTCTTAATGTATTTTCACAGTCTGCCTGAACATGCCCAAAACCATCACATTCTCTACATTTAATTCCCCTGTTCTTGAATGCCTAATCAGATAAGTGATTTTCTTCCCTGGACTTTTTATTGCTTGCCAATTCATTCTTAGAGTTTCTGACACCAGGCTTGACACCTCTATTATTTCTGCCAAATCTCTTTATGACTCTGCTAAGATTCTTCGATAATAATGCAAGAGAGTCCTCAATGTCATCTTCATCGCCGTCAACTGACTTCTGCATCTCTGCTTTTAAGACTATACCTTTAACTTTCTTTTCTTCCAAATCTACTCCCAGATTCATCTCGAACGTTCTAAGAGATCCCATCAGTTCTTCCAGCTTCATTTTTTAGACATCTTTTGCCTCTTCAATGGCCGTAACTTTATAAGCAAAACGTTGAGGCAAAGATTGTAGAGTTTTCCTCACAAGTTTTTCTTCAGAAAAACTTTCCCCAAGAGCAAACGCCTCATTGGCAATGTCACAGAGTTTGGCATTGAATTCAGCAATACTCTCGTCTTCAAGCATCCTTAAGTTCTCAAATCTTGTAGTTATCATCTGCATCTTTGATAACTTCACAGCTGTCGTTCCTTCATACGTAGTTTGAAGAATTTCCCATGCCTTCTTGGCTGACACACACGTAGAAATAAGTGTAAACTGAGCAGGATCAATGCCGTTGAAAATAGCATTAAGAGCCTTTGAATTACTGTTTGCTAAGGCATCTTCAGTAGTAGACCAATTTTCTTTTGGCTTGAGAGACTCAACACGATCTGTGGTAATCACTGGGGGATTCCATCCTGTCAAAATTGATTTCCAAGCTTTCTCATCGATAGCTTTGATAAAGGCTCTCATTCTTGCCTTCCAATAAGCATAATTGCTCCCGTCCAATAAAGGTAGACGCGTTGTTGAACCTCCTTCCTTCATAGAGTCCATCGCACAAAAACCAAGATCAAGTCCTGCGGATCCCGCCTAAGAAACAAAGACGACCCTCTCTAATACCAATTGAAAGATCAAGGTTGGAACACTAGATGTGTCACCGTTAATAAAAACAGTAACGGAAAATATTAAAATGCGGAAAGTAAAGAGAGAGGAGGTTGGTAACGCATTTCGGTAATTGCCTACGTCTGCGGGGCCACGCCCAGGAAAAAAACAATCCACTAAGTTCACAAGTTACAAGACACTCGGTCTGACACAAAGTAAGATACCATCTTATCTTTGATGCCGCCTCTTTCTAACTCCACAGTGAATGTGATTGTGCGAGCTCCCCTAGACTTATGTTGATTCCTCCCAGAATCTGTGATTCATGCAAGATCCCCTTGCCCACAATGAAGACAAGATCCCCTTGTCAATGGCGACTCCTCCCGGAATCTATGTTTAATGCAAGATCCCCTTGCCCACGTTTGAACTCTCCCGAGCTCCTTAATAACCTCCTCCCGAGACTGAATTATATCAAAGAAAACAAGGATTGCATCTTCAACAATGTTGCATTAAGATGCTTCAGCCAACACACTTTGATCAAAGACCTCCAACAAATAAGTGTGTTCACAGTCTTGAAAAGACCGAAAGAATAATCAACTCTCCACACACAAAACCGTGTGGTAGGAACGATCCTTATAGAGTGCACCAAATCCTTCTATGCTTATCTCCAAGATTACTTCCATATAAATCCCATAGAAAGATGGAAACAATATGACTTCTATGCTCATCTTTTCCAAAGATAATCCTCTAATGATAATTACCAAGAATACCAAGATAAGTCCCATAATTATCAAGATAGCATTAATCTCCAAATCAATCTTCCTTGCATAGATTGATTTAATTGATTCCTGCTGCCAATTATGATCGTTCCTTATTTGCTAAAAAACCTTATGACAATTAAAATAAATGCCAACTCCACGTGTGCATTAACATAATCGATACACCAAATTTATAATTGATAAAAGTGTAAGATTGATATGTGATACGTGAAAAATTAATACTTCACGCATAAAAAATTACACTTGTAAAATTAACGTGTAATGATACTTTTTGAGTTAATATGGATACGCAAATCAAATTGTAGATTGATACGTGATACGCGTATGATTTTTGAGTTATTAATTATACTATTTACTCGTTAACAAGTATTACTTTTCAATCTAATGTATAAATCCAAAACAGATACTTTTTAATGCCACTCCACATCAAGTACATATTTCATTTGAGTTTTAACTTGCAAAAAAAAGTGATTAAAACAATTTTACGTAAGGAATCTTGCTGCCAAACTTATTATCTTGATTTGTTTTGGAGTAGTAAAGTTTTAAGAGTTCAAATGCATAGAGTTTTAAAAACAAAAAATATACATTTTTTAAGGATTTAAATTTGTGATCAAAATCATTTTTAATAAACAATATCATCAAGTGGCACTTTTGGTTAGAATTTAATAAAACTCTAGTTAAACTAATCATCTAAAATTTCCAACAGAATCTGCTTTGAACAATCAAATATTCAACATTAATCTTTAAGGGATTGTAAATGTGGGATTTTCATCTTTGATCGATGATAATTTAGAATATAAAAATGAGATATTAATTGAGTCTTACAGAGACAATTTTGCTTAGACCTTCAATTTCATTAATATCATTATTTGTACTTTCATTCCTTCCATTTTAATTTTATTACATATCCAATAATTCATGCAATTAGTACATATTCCTTAAACATTATTAAATATAAATTAGCTTAGATCATGTTTTTAGTGAGATCACTGCTTGTCTTATCTAAACAAAGTTAATTTTTGAGTGGTATAAGTTGGTTTTTCTCAAACAAAGCATTCCTAATCAAACTTTTATTTTGTTGTTACCTTAATTACAAAATATGTTTATTTACAAAGATATATCAAAGAAGTGGGGTTTACAAATTGATAGAAAATAATGTTTATGTGGTGGGCAACAAGAGAGCATTGATAATTTGTTTTCGATATTTCACTTCTCATTAGGCAATAAAATAAAATTTTCCATCATAACTTAGTATTTGCTAAGGACTACCAGTAATGTTAAAACTCCATTTAAGAGGGATTAGAATGTCATTGAAAAAAAAAGGTTATTTTTTAAAATTTTGTTTTTGTTGGCTTTCTTGATCATATTGTTATTAAGAAAAGTGAGAAAATATTCTTTCTCCACTTTCAATTTATCTCTGCTATTCTTGAGATTATAAATTGCAAGAGATAACTATGATTGACATGAAAAATAAACAACATATTCATATCTACAAATGAAGAGATTTTATTAATAGTTTTTTGACTATTAAATCAATGTACATTGAGAGAACTTCTTATAATTAAATCAAAAAATCAAATCTTATCAATTGCTAATCATTTTTGCTTATATATGGTATAATTAATACCGCTGCTTAGCTTCTTTTATAATCAAGCTCATCTTCTCCTATGTTCAAATTTTTCCCCTTCCAATTAAATTCATTTTCCATTCTCGCAAGCTCTTCCTCATCTGAATAAAAGCTCATGTTCTCTTCTCTCCAAGAGTTTCTCCTCTGAAATAAGCTCATCTTTCCTTGTCTTCAAAATGTTTTGCTTTGAATCAAGCTCATTTCCCCTTCATTCCAAAATTTTTTTCTCTGGAATCAAGCCCATTTTCCCTATTCTCCACAATTTCCTCTCTGAGATCAATCTCATGAATTAAGAGGCTCTTCTTCCAGGATGAATAACCTGCACATACAAAATTTTAAAGTTTATAATTACAAAACATTATGAACAACAACAATGTTGTGATTCCATTTAACATACACGGAAGAAAGATGGAATATGTAAAAGTCGCAGAAATTTAGAAAAGCAACAGTGACATAAAAAAAACGTACAATTTTGGTAGATCATTAATTCGATGAAAATAAACCCAAAAATGGATTCGTCATTTTTTAAAATTAACACTATTGCTCTCTCGTCATCATCATATGGATCTATATAAGAGTTTGGATCCATCTCATTCTAGTTGATAACATTTTGATAATGGTGATTGGATGAGATTTCATGTAAATACTAGTGTTGTTTATATAGATGCACTTGATAAGCTTTTCAATATGTTTTTGGTAATTAAGAAGTTTTTAAGGCATGTGGGTGACTGTTACTTTGAATTTATTACAATATTAATGACTTTCTTAATAGGGTTGAACTGAATAATATGAATTAATTGCATCTCTTTGCATAATACTATTATCCAAAAATGAAAAAACAATTCACAATTACATAGAATATGACTGAATTAGATTCTTTCCATTTCATTAGATCATTAAGAGTTCATAATTCGCAAGTACTTTTATAAAGGAAATATATATCTATATATATATCAAATTGATGTTTTGGTTTTAGTCATTAATTTCTGTTAGAATACTACATACTATATTGATGTTTTGGTTTTAGTCATTAACTTCTATTAGAATACTATATACTATATTGAATTATATTATATTGAATGTTTACTGAAATTCTTTTTTTTATTATTGTTTAGGAAATTATATTAAAATCTATTTCTATAAAATAAACCAAAATAATTTAGGAAACTAATAACTAATTTAGAAAATTATACACAATTAAATGTTAATAAGAAAACAAAATAATTTAGGAAACTAACTAATTTAGAAAATTATACATGATTAAATGTTAATAAGAAACTAAAATAATTTAGGAAACTAACTAATTTAATTTTTCACAATTAAAGCACGATTAATAAAATTTTAGAAAACTAACTAATTTAGTAAATTATACAATAGAATATCTTATAAACCATATTACAATTATGAATTAGATAACTTATTTCATCATCTATAAATAGGTGACTAACAAACTAAAACACCTCATAGAATTTTTTTAGTTGGTGGTTTTTTGGTGAAAGTACGATTTTTAACCTTTATCATCATTTTCTTCAACCAACTAAATTGATATTCTTAATGTAATTAAATTATTTTAGGAATCAAATAGCCAATAAACCCTATTACAATTGCAATTATGAATAAAATAACTTATTTCATCTATAAATAGATGACTAACTGATTGAACTAATATTTTACACTTATTTGTTATTTTTTAATGCATATTATTAACATTTATGTATTGGAAATAATGGGTTTTGTTATGTTTTCAGGATTTATGCAGAAAATTACTGGAATGTTGAAAAAGTGCTGAATTGATGCAGAATAGGATAAGAAGGTTAAGAAGATTTTACTGGAAGGTTGAAAGGATTTTTCCTGGAAGGAGAAGAGATTTTACTGGAAGGTTGATGATATTGTGTAATGTGTGGTTATATCTAGCATTCTACATTTAGTTGGGATGGAATATTTTTTCCTATTCAAATCTCCTAATATGTTAGAATTTGAGATTTGGGAGTTTGTTAGGGAGTATCTTTTGTTAAGAGTTTTTAGGAGTTAGTTGGTTGGGTAAGGTCTTTAAATAGTAAGTCTTGAGTAAGGAATAGAAGTGAGTTAGCATATTAGTTTTCCTAATAATTCTTAAGTTTAGGAGTTAGTTAGTTGGGTAAGGTCTTTAAATAGTAAGTCTTGAGTAAGGAATAGAAGTGAGTTAGCAGATTAGTTTTCCTAATAATTCTTAAGTTTTGTTTTCACGTAACTTTAAGTATTCAAGTTATCTTTGGAATTTAATAAAGTTATCATTATTTTAAGGGCTATCTTCAATTTACCCCCATGAAAGATAGCCTCTAATAACTTTGCCCCCATAAAAGATTTTTATTAACACTTTGCACCGTTGACTGTCAATTAAAGATGCTAATTGATAACATCATTAATTATTAATTTTAAATGACAATTTTATCCATCAATAAGAAATAAATTAAATTATATTTGTCCCTCTTATATTTAAACATTAATTTCAATTTATCTACTCCATAATTTTGTATTAATACTTAAATATTATTAGTTTGAGGCATAAAATATTTGATCAATTTTTTTAACAAATTAAAATACTTGTTTATTTTTTTTCATCTTTTTTCTTTTCCTTTTATTTCATCTTCTTTTATATAAATAAATATGTCAAGTTTTTTGTAATTTATGATTTTTTTATTCATTTTAATTTGTTGTTTCTTTACAATATGATTGTTTATCTTATTTGTATTATTGACAATTTAAAGCATTGATTTAATATATTAAATTTTTTAATTATATTATTATATATATTAAAGTAATCTAATCAACATAATAAAATTATATAATGACAAAATAAATAAATAAAATAATTATTTGCTTATTAGTTGTAAGGTGTATATTTATTATAAATATATATTTTTCTAATAGAGATATCTTTTATACTTAAAAAATTTAATAAAAAAATTCATCCACTCTAAATTAAAAATCCATTGATATCAGAGTCGTAAAATAAAATGTTTCATTAATTTTTTATTAAAGAATTTAAAAAATTGGACAAAGTATATATTATTTTATTACATTCCAAAAACTTAAATAATTCATATGAGGTTTTTATTGACCAAGTAGATTAAAAATAGTTGACAAATTATAAAAAATAGTAAACCGTATCCAAAATCTAATTTTTTTAGTAAGATTATATATATTATTCTATTATTTAAAGTAATAATAAGAAATTTAATTTGTTAAAGTATATATGAAGCAAAGAGAAATAAAATGATGACAAAGTAGGACAAGATTTTGAAACTTAAATTTAAGGGTAAAATAGTCTAAAACATAAAAAGAAATAAAAATAATAATTTAAACTTTTCATTTAAATATAGTAATAGGATATCCTTATCGGTGCAAAGTGCTAATAAAAATCTTTGATGGGGGCAAAGTGATTAAAGATCATCTTTCATGGGGGTAAATTGAAGATAACCCTTATTTTAATTAGCGTATTTAAATTTCTGCAATTTTAGTGAAGATAATTGAGTTAATAATCTATTTGGATAATCAATATCTTATTCCTTTGCTATTGGATTTTGAATAACTTCAACCATCACTCTTATCAACTCAAGGTTATCTTTTCTTGATTTATTTCATTTACTTATTCCAGGTACGTTTATTTTTATGACATTCAATTTCAATTTAATAGATTTATTTTCAGTTATGTTTAGTAGCTAATTATTTAATTTCGGTTAAAGTGTTGATAAGCATTAATATCTGTGAGATCAAATTGGACTAAAATACTATATTAATTAAGCTTTTATTTGTGTTCTGCGATAAAATTAATTAAGGCTATTCTATGGTAATTAAATAGTGTACAATATTTAATTAAACATAGAATAATCTAATACCAATTAAAAAGGTGGATTCGTAACTGTCTATTTACTTTTAATTAGTGGTAAAACTGCCATTTGGGCATAAAGGGTTGATATTGGCATATGGGTTCATATGGGCATATCAGAATTGGGTTACTTTAAACATTAATGCAATCAATAATTTAAATCTAATGAGGGTTCTCTTAGGTTAATTATTGGTTAGGAAGTAATTAATAAGGGTTCTTTTAATTACTAATAATTAAGAAGGAATAAGGTTATGTGAGTGGGTTCTGGTAACTATAACTGATTGATTTAATTAAACAGGTACATTATTGCATCAATGATCAAGAATAATATTAATGTTGATTCAAAACTTTAACCAGAATTTATTTTACTTCATTATTTGAATTTTGTTATTTGTTGGAAACTAATTCTCAAACATTTGATTTGTGACAATTTGTGTAAAGGAAAAGAGAAACTACCGTTCCCTTGGGAGACGACCTTACTTGTCATTATACTAGAATTTATTCTAGTTAAAAAGTAGGATATTTATTTTGGTTGCAAATGTCACGCCCCAGACCCGTAAGCACAGTGAACCCATGGGCCCATACGCGCAAGCGTGCCCGTGACACGACTAGAGCCTGACGCACCCATGCCCAACTTCGTTTGGCTCATCCTCGCTATGCCAAAATGGATATCCTGAAGTTGGACTTGCATGCTAGGCCCTACACTTATATCATAGTCATCATCCTTATACATATTCGATGTGGGACTGGGGTATCACATTCACCCCTCCTTAAGGCCTTAGCGTCCTCGCTAGGCCCAAACAGGATCCCAACCAGGCCCACCTCGGTGGTGAAGGATTCTAGAGGTGGCTCCTTAGGTCGACGTAGCACTTAGTTCCAACACTCCGTGGGTGAAACCTGGCCTATTCTCTGATACCATTCTGTCACGCCCCGATTTTCGAGGACCGAAACACGCCGTAACCTCAAGATTTAGTTTCCAAAATCTTGAGATCACAAGGCACCTCTTACTATCATTACTCAATAATAATATAAAAATAATACCTTATTAATTATCCTTACAAAATATTAATTAATAAATATCCATAATAAATACTCAAAACATAGTCATGGGTCTAAAACCCATAAATTTATTCATAAATCCTATACTAAGTACTTGATCCCTTCATCCTTCACCATTCCCAGACCCCGGTCTCATCCTTAACTACTCCATCAACTTCATCTGTAAAATATTGTCCATTCCCAGACCCCGGTCTCATCCTTATCTACTCCATCAACTTTATCTGTAAAATATTATATATATAGAAGAATGAGCGAATCGCCCAACAAGTAAACCCTAGATCATTTAAACTAGTAATACTTCAAAAATAATATCCTTTCAAATAAACATTTAATCAAACAAACAACCATCAATAATCGTCTTACGTAATAACATTAACTTATTCGTTACTTAAACTTTCATATAATTTGTACATTCATACACATAAATACACACACACATAACATGACATAACATGTATTCACGGCTTAATGAGTAACCATGACATAACATGTATTCACGGCTTACTGAGTACTCAGCCTAGCTGTATTCCCGCTAGGTCGGCCATTAGGCCCTTAGGCCACATACATGCCCCTTAGGTCGAGAATCTTCATTACATAATTAAATCCCCCTTGGGTCGACGATTAATTATGCCATGACATACATGTTCAGAACACGTGTTTCTACCGTTAGAACATGTAAGTCATATAACTATTCATTAAGTTTCCCACATAAAACATGTTAATCCTCCATTATCAATAAAGGAAAATAACACTAACATATAATTCTTTATTAAAGAAAATTACTTATAAGATCAATGTAGTATTATATTTGAATCAAGAATCTAACAATTTGACATGGAGAAAATCTTCGTTCTAAAACAGAAACCTACCAATCCGTTTTGATTGAATACTGCTATGTAACAATATGATGCTATGTAGATATACCTTGCATGGGTGGATTGTAAAATGTAAAGCAGTAGGCTAAATAACTTATGTTTACTGAAATCAAGACATCAGACCACTTTTTTCAATATTTGAAAATCAACTTTTCATAAATCATTATATGCGAATTTTTATAATTTTCACACATTGCAATATGTGTCCAGTTCTGAAGACAAACTTGTATAAATACCATTTAAAATCTTTTAAAACAAAACATGATCCTTGAAGTATAACACATCATGATCTATTCGAGTCAGTTAATAAATGCACAGCATTATATGTGAAAGCCACAACAGAAACTCGAAGTTTCCAAATTTCATTAGTGAAAGAAGATTTGGAAAATACAACATCCTTCAGAGTTTGATTCACTTTGTTCAAATGTTTCACAAAACTGGACCCACAAAGGACAAAACATGAACTATGATGTGTATTCCTTTATATACATGTACTAGGCATGGGTATGCGCTTTGCGCAAAGTAGTACCCGTGCATAATCAGCTAGTTGTAAAGAAGGGCAAAAATAGGAACATTTGCTGAAGGGTTTTCATAACTTGTTATGAAGCAAAATTGGAAAAATTACTGAAGTTTCAATCTGTAGCTGCATGTAGGTCTGACAGCTTCTGTGTTAAGATGGATGACTATTTGTTCACAATTTGGCCTAAAAAGTGCTGCAAATCGTTCACAATATATAAACAACAAAAATGTGAAGAAAAACAAATAAAGCAAATTGCATCATTAATAGCAAGGTGTGGAAAAACAATACAAACCAATATGTAGAGACTCCTGTAGAAGTTCTCACAACCTCCAATGGCTTTAGCATTGACAACAGTAGTTGGAGTAGCTAAGCAGGCAGCTGCTTCAGCATCCTAAACAGACATGTCGTTGTATTTGCTGTTTGTTCCTTGTCTACGTGTTTTCTGTAAGTTTAGTTGTTGACTGTTCTTACACGTGGATTTCTTCTGTAAAACGTGGCTGTGTATTTTGTTTTATTTGCGAATTGTGTTATAAATAAGAATTTATGTTTTTGCTGGTTTAGAGGTATTTTGCTTCTAGTTTTTTCTGCTGAGATTATTTTTTTGGCTGTGCAGATGGATAGGACATTTTGTTTTGATAATCTTTGTCATGGCATCAATGTTTTAACGCTTGGTTCTCAAAGCAACTTACTTGTGAATCATGATGGTGAAGCTGGTAATGTTAGGTGTGGTGCTGTGATAAGAGTTGATAATGAACAATTGGGTCATGAAGTATATCATTTCTTTCAAATTCTATATCGTGAGCAGATTTCTGCTAATATTGTTGATAGTACTCTTGCGAGGTTTGGGCCGTTTCCAATTTTAGAAGCTTTTGTAGATTTTATACGTGAAGAACAGATTATTGAAGATGAAGCAAGTCGTCATGGATGACTCTTGTAGAAGTTTCAACTGTTTTGTCTTGTTAATATATGTAGATTTAGGTTCTATCGTTATTATGTATTTTCACAAATGTTGATTTAGTTTGTTTTGTAAAAAGTTGGTGTATCATTAGTATTGCTAGTGATAGTTTGATTGTGGTTGTTTTCTGAAAAGCAATCAAATTGTAGTGTTTCTTTTGTGGTGCATGTAGCTTGAATAGCAATAAAGAATTGTTTGTAAATATGTTCAGTGTGAAGTGTAAGTTAAACATGTATGAAGACCCATATAGCAATAATACAAAATTGAAGATGAAGAGCAGTTGTGAGAAAATGTTCAATGCAAGAAAACTTTATGAGATGTTGTGTTTTTATGGCTTTGAAGTCGACGACTTCAAAGGGGATAAAATTTGACAGCAAATGATTAACTTTGAGCTGTAACCTGGTGGTTTTGTGTTGTTTTATGAGAAACAGGGGTTTTGCAAGTTAGGTAGACTTAAAGTTGTATTGATGTGCATTTGTTACATTTGCATATTTGCTATATAAACATGATCACGAACTGCAGTTGATGGAATGTTTGGAAGAAGAGCATGTATATAGAAGCAAAATAGAACTGTGGATTTTGATATTGTTAACAATTGTAGCATACTTCATAGTTTGATGGCATATATACAAGACTGATGATTATGAGTAGACAACATGTTCTGTAAGTCGTTTGCAGCTGTTCTTACAGAAAGCAAAAGTGTAGGTAAGCAAAAAAGGAATATGCTAGAGTAGGATAATGAGGAATTTAGTTACGCCGAGCTCTTTTGTGTGCTGTTTCTTCAGTGCTTAGATCTTTTGAGATAGTTTTCATTCTCATTATGTCTGCTGGTTTTGTTGCTGGTGGTTCTGTTGAGAGCTTGGGGCTTTTCTTTGCCAAAGGGTATACCATCACAGCTGTGAATTTATTTTCTGCTGAGAAAGAGGATTGGTATGTTGCTTTTTTGACCAAACATACCAAGTTGTGCTCCTGTAAGGATTTTGCTATTGTGTCAAAGTCGATGCATCCCTGTTGGTAAGTCATACTGAAATGTTAGAAGTCAGTCATATACACACAAAAAAAAAGGACAAGTTGTTTAAAGAATGTGTAGTAATATAGCTACAAATGGAAAGTTTAATATACACATACTGCAGAAAGCATGTAAAAATGGCCATAGGGAAAAAAGTACTCATTTTCTCTGCAGAGTTTGATGTTGTAGTCATTCTAATATGATCAGTAACATTAAGTTACAAAGTATATTGGCCAGTATGGTATAGTCCAGAAGACAATGTATAATGGCATTATTTTTTTTTTGAAGAATGATAATATATTTTCAAACTTCAATAACGAACTTGCAGATGTAAATGTCGGCTGATACAAAACATAGGAAAATCGAGGGAATTTTTTTAAAAAGACAATGTAAAACATGATTTTTTTTTGTACACCTTGTCTGCAGAGGGAAAGCAACAAAATAAGTATGTGATACAGTTCCTTTAAGCTTATGAAAGCAGTATTAAGATGATGATGATGATGTTTTGAGATCATATAGTTTTACGTCTAACATTAATTTATCTTTAAGACTAATGCATGTTAGCCTAACATGTGTTTGTAAGGTTAAAGTGGGAAACTCTAGGCTGGTAAAAAAGGATAAGGTACACTATGAAGGTTTTTTTGAAGGTTGTACAGATATACTGATAAGCAAAAACAGGAAAGTAGTAGAAATAAACATCATTATCATGAACATTTGTTTAATGAAGCTATAGAAAACAAATAGTCAAAGTTGATCAAACAGCAGCTTGCAAACAGACATAGCAAATATGAATATCATTTGCTTCAGCATAATTGTTGAATGTCTCAGGTAAAGCTTATTACTAAAAACTATTCAACATAAGAAGTAGTCAATTAAGAAGTCTTACTTGTTCATCCTGTTGCTGGAGTTCAGAGGAATCAAAGGGAATTATCTTCTGCACATCTTCTCCATATATTTCAACGGTAATTATGGCAGAAGGGTCAGCGAGTTCAATAGTCATTCGAGACCTAAATGGATTTTTTGTTTGTCAAACCTTAGCTTATGAAACTGTTATCAGATTAGTTTTGTAAAGCTTTCTATAATATGTCATTTTATACTACCTTGGTTCTACATGAATGGATGATTTACATGTAGGACATTGAAGTTGCCACTCAGGGTTTGACAGCAAGGATTTGTAGCAAATAGGGCATGAGAGGTAGCAAAGTTTTTGTTTCCGTGCAGTAAGTTCAGCATTTCCTTTCACCAAACTTGTTTTGTGCTGTCATATTGGAAGTTGGAATTACAGTTTAGTTTGCAAAACATTGCTACAGAGAAGTTTGGAAACAATAAGCATCACATCTACCGAATTTTTGGGACTTACTTGTCTTTCGTTAAGGACTTGGATGATGGGTACAATGGCGTCATCAGTTGGCATTGGTAGTAGAGCACATCTGTTGCTGTGCACTTTTGTTTCAATCATGTTTGCGAATGTGTTGTGATGTGCTTCAGACCTGTAGTGTGAAATTCTTGTAGTAATAGATACTTGAAAAATCTTTTTTTTAGATCAGAAGACAAGTGAAATACCAATTTTTCAGCAGAGTTGCTTCTTCAAGTGGTGGATCAATAAGAAATAAAGAACCATACTTTGACTAGAGATTCAGTGCTGTCAATTGGATGTCTTATAGATGTGAGAAAATAATTTTTTTAGACAATGCTGTTGTGAAGGCAGAATAAAAAATAGAATGCTTACTATGGTAAGCAGTGACTTTGATGTGTAATGCTGCAACAATTGGAAATGCTTCTATTTGGTTTGCTATAATAGATCTCTCAGATGTTGCAAACGTTTCCCAAAGCGTCAATGTAATAGCTTGAGATCTGTTTAGTAAATTCAGTTATTATTCATCAGTATTTGAACTTTTGGATTGAGTGATAATTTCGGATTATGGAGAAGTTATCGTGGACATACCTTTCATTGACAATGACTATGTCTCTAGCAGTAGTTGGACCATTATTTCCATTTGCTGCTCTAACCGGTGTCACATGTATTGCAATTCCCAGGACGTCTACATATGTATATATATGTATCAGTTTTTCATTTCTGCAGGTTTCTATTCATAAGAAATTTGTAGAGAAATAGAGCTCTTACCAATTTGTTGATTTTCTTCCATATACTCGTGGAATAAGCTGAATGGAGTAAACTGGAAAACAGATGGCAACTGTGGTGGTGATAGTTCATTCATTGCTTCAACAATGGTTGAGTTGTCAATTTTCCAAAAGCATTCGTTTGGCCGTGTAGCATAGGTTGCATTGCCAGGTTTCACTTTTGCATTGGAAATATAGTACCTTTTGTAGAGATGAAAATGGTGCTGGAAAAAAGTGATATCTGAACCAAAAAGTAATGCCTGCATTTTGTTGCACTGTAATGAAAATTCTAATCAGCTGTTCATTTCATATGTTCCTATTCATGATACAGAAATTGGTTTGTAGTAAAACATAGTTTTCAAAAAATGGTACTGTGTCATTAGTTTAACAAAATGAAATTATAGCAGAAAATGATAATACAATCAGATATTCTATGTTTGTTATATTTGCTTTAAATTAAGAATGGATTTGAAAAGATTCATGAACATGCTGAAATTCAGATTTTCCAAACGATGAATATTGTATCATTGAGTTGGGGTTGTCTATGGACAGAGTTTTTTAGGTTTTCATCAGTTGTTATGGTGATGTAAGTTTTGCTTTTAAGAGAGTTCTTCTTACAAGAAAGAATGGCTCAATTACAAGACATTCAATGAAAGAGTTTATGTATAGAAAGACTGATGAAATCAGCAACTTATGATATCAAATAATAGTTTAAAGACATCATGATTCTTTTTACATGTTCCTATTCTATTCATCCAGCTGGTGTGGTGAAAAAGCCAGACCAGAAAATTGTACATACTTCTCAGTGGATATGCCTGGGGTAAAGATTATTTGATGTTGACAACTTCATGTAGAGATACCGCAGAAAAAATAAAAAATGACTTCAAGGGAAAGAAGACTTCTTAGTTACTGTCTACCTGTGGTGATGATCTACTGAAACGTGTCAAGTATTATTGTTGGCTACAAAGTTTGATCTTTTAGTCACTCTGATCTCCTCAGCATTATTTGCATGATGATGATCATGTTTTTTGGAATGGCTTCTCTTATAAGAATCAATATATCTTCCTAATCATATCCTGCAGAACTAAATGTAGCCCTGCTTAACTGCTCCTATTATTGTTGTGATTAATTTTTTCAGTATGACAATGAGCAAATCCATTAATCTTTGAGTGTTTCAAATTTTGGAATTACCATAAAGCAGCTGATTAACATCTTATACTAAGCTTTGGAGGTTAGGTTCTTCTATGTGAGTTTCATTAGCCTAACACAAACTGAATATACTGTATTTCAAAAGTAGTGTATTATTGGACATTTTTAAAATGGCAAGGTAAAACATCAAACTTTTTGTGAAGGTCGCATAGGAAAGTGAGAAAAGAAGATGGGCAAAGAATGGACCTCAACACCATAGAAATAGACAACTTAATGTAGACATAGTCTGAAAAGCATCAGAAAATTTGTTCAGAAAAAACTAGTGCTCTTAATTTGTTGCTACCAGTGGGTCTGATGTAGCCAAACCTTTAAACTATAGAATTTTTGTGCAAAGTGTGATGTTGTACTGATTCTAATCTTATCAGCAGTAATAAGCTGATGATAATGATGTTTTCTGATACTACAGTTCACACTATATTTGCAAGCATGGTATACTTCAGAACACAGTCAAAGAAGGCAAGAGTTCAGCATTTAGTAAGATTAGTTGATCTTCAATAGTGGAAATGTTATTCTAATGTTCAAGTAAAGCTAAAATACATTCGTAAGGTTGAAGTATGAGGATATATTAGTAAGGACATTTTTCAAACAGCAAGGTAAAGCATCAAACTTTGTGTGAAGGTCGAAGAGGAAAAGTTAGAAAAAGACACAGGCAAAGTGTTGTAGTCATTCTAATCTCATCAGCAGTAGTAACTTGATGATAATGATGTTTTCAGATAGTACAGTTGACACCATATTTGCAAGAATGGTATATTTGAGAACACATTCAAACAAGGCAAAAGTTGAGTATTTAGTGGCATTAGTTGATCTTTAACAGTGAAAATACTATTCTAATGTTGAAGTAAAGCTAAACCATGAAATTTTGTGTCAACATTACATGAAGCAAGTCAGAACAAGAAATCTACAGCTTAATGTAGACATATGACAGTAAATATCAAAAAATCACTTCAGGGAAAACAACTCTTGTAAATTGCTTTGTAGGTATGGTCATGATGTACTGAAAGCTTGAAAGAAGGCATTTTCTGTACAAAGTTCGATGTTGTAGTCACTCTAATGCTATTAGTACCATTAACATGATGAGGATGATTTTTTTTGGACAGCTTTTTTTTATTTCACTGCATGTCTGTATATGCTGTTGTCTATAATTTCTTGCAGAATGAGATATAGACTTTGTTATGTGAGATCTGGTTTGGTGATTGTATTCAGATGCTCCTATTGTTATTCTTTTTTTTTGCTTTACTGTGACAATGAAGAGGTATATCATCTCTGAAGTGTTTGGAATTTGGGAATTAGCATAAACCAGTGGATGAAGAATTTATACTAAGGTATGGAGCGTAGGTAGTTCATTGATAGGACAGTTCAGAGCTTTTTTTGCCTTGACTCTCTTAGCTGAAGACAAACTGGATCTGTTGTATTTCAGCTACAAATGGAAAAATGTAGATGCAAGTGTGGGTCATAAAAAGAATTGAAACCTTGTGGCCAAAAATTTTAAAAGGCCAGTGTGAATCATGCAATTTTTTCTGAAGATTGCAGACAGAAAGTGAGAAAAATAAATGAGAAATCAAAATAAATAGACATGATTTTGAGGATTCTCTACTGAACATATATATAAAAAAAATAGTCCTATTTCATGAGAAAACGGGTTTGAAAAAGAAATATTAAATATTATCATCCTCTGAATGAGTATAATTTTTCAATTTATGAGATTTATACATTATGAGTTTTAGGCATGACATTAGTTAATCTTCAAGAATAATGCATCTTACTCTAACATGCATTTGTAAGGTTGAAGTGGGAATGTAAAACTGCAAGTGTGGGCTGCTAAAAAAAATGAGGGAAGTGGGGAGAATTTCTTTAAAAAGATAAGGTAAAGTATGAAGCTCTCTCTAAAGCTTGTAGAGAGACAATGACAAGCAAAAACAGCAAAGCAATAGCAATGAACATCATAATCATAAATATCTGCCTAATAAAGTTATAGAAAGCAAATAGTCCAACCTGATGAAACTGCAGTTTGCAAACAGACATAGCATCTATGAAGATGTTCTGCTTGAGCATATTTGTTAAGTGTTTGATATAAACATAATTTGTCAGAACTAATGAAAATATCAAGCAGTGAATTAAGCAGCTGGCATGTAACTATAGATCATACATAAACTGCTTTGTAGTAAAAGCTTATGTTCAACTATTTAATCAGTTATAAGTTACATAGGAAATGCAAGTTTATAGTAAGTTAACTACTTACTTGTTCGCCGACAAGAGCAAGCCTTTGGTAGCGGTTTTGTTTTCATGTTTTAAAAGATAAAAGTGGTCGGGTTTTCTCGATTACTTGAACAAGAGCAGTCCAATTCTTTTCCCCAGCAGCAATCTCTAAAATCTGCTTTGTTTGTCGCTCCATGTTCCTGCATATAGTAAAGTCATAGCATAATGTCATAAATAACAGTTTCATATACTAATTAGATCAAAGGATGCAAGAGCAAATATCAGTTTTATTTGTTGACAATCATGTATGGAATGGCAAAAACAACTTTAGAAAATACACATATGCTCATCATAACAGAATGAATAAGGCAGATACAAAGAGGATGCATACATAAATTCCTAATTATACCTGTGTGTTGTGTTGCAGCGAAAAAAAATTAAAACACATGTTGGCATGCAAAAACTAACTTGCAGATTTCATTTAACATGCTGTACAAATTTTGTTGTTTACAAATGCTAGTTGAAAATGTAGTATATCAAAATTTCCTGAGAACATCATTACAAAAACTGGAAGTATGACAAGTAATGATGGTTTAATGAAATCTGCAAGATGAGTTGTCTGAATAAGGAAAGGAATTTGGTAGACACAAAACTTCAGGATACACAATGTTTTTGGTGTAAGCATCTGTATTATAGTCAGCAAAAGTAGGCCGAATTAAAATTTTGATGTCTTTGCTACTTTTAGCTCTAGACAAAGCAACATAGAGTTGGCCGTGTGAGAAGACTGGCTCACGTAAATAAATACCAACAAAGTCTAAAGTTTGCCATTGAGCTTTGTTGATTGTCATTGCAAAACAAAGGCGGAGAGGGAATTGTGTCCTTTGTAAAGGAATTGGAGATATCTGATCACTGGACACAATAAATTTGATTCTATGAACAAATACTTGTTTTCCAATGTGCTCGCCTGCTGCAATTACTGCATCTATGACATGATCTCTTAAACCACGACATACTAATCTGGTTCCATTGCATAAACCTTCAGCTGGATCAATATTGCGTAACAACAGAACAGGACAATTGTACTTCAGTCTCAATCTGTGAGGCGAAAAACCATTTGGAATCAATGTGTTGAGGAAATCTTCATACAAAGTTTGTTCAGTACCATTTGTAGCTTCATCACGACTAAAATACTCCATAGCATTTCTTGAGAATTTCTCAATCAACATTGCATTTATATCATCAACATATTCATTCTTTGTAGTCAAGATTGCTTTGTTAATTTCACATTTATTCCTGAACAAACACCAGTCTTCAAAATTTCCATATACAATATCTATTAGTCGTGACAATGATTCTTCTTCAGATATATAAGGCAGCAGCAAGGCACGAGGAATTTTCACTTCATCTGTTCCGTTTGTTGGTTCTTGACCATTGCCAATACTTAATAAGTATGCTGCAAAGTCTGGATCTGATTGTGCCCGCATATTTTCAGTCAGCTGAATCTTTGTTAAGGCTGACCAAATATTGGAATATACTAAGCTTGCTGTGAGACAGTCTTGCTTGCTACCTTTTGGTACAACTAGAAGTATTTGTCTAAAATCACCACCAAAAACCATTACTTTTCCACCAAAAGGACAGGATAATTCCATCAAATCTTGCAAAAAGTCTATCAACTGCCTCAATGCATAATCTATGTGCCATGGGGGCTTCATCCCAGATGATTAGTTTCGCATCTTCAATTAATTTACCAGCGGAGCTTTGCTTGCTAATATTGCAAACGTATTTGTCATGGATATCAAGTGGAAATTTGAAGCGTGAATGAGCTGTTCGTCCACCAGGCAATAAGGCTGCAGCAACACCTGAGCTTGCATTGGCCAATGCTACATAACCTTTTGATCTGACTTCTGCAAGCAGCACACGGTACAAGAAAGTCTTACCTGTTCCACCAGGGCCGTCTATGAAAAATAGACCAGGCTGGTTGTTGTAGACTTTTTCTTTAATCATTTCAAATGCTCTTCTTTGTTCAGTGTTTAATTTTGCAGCTGCTTGTAAATCTTTGATATTTATTTCAAGATGTCTTTCAGATAATACCTCTCTTGACTCCACATTGTCTGTATCAAAGTTTACAAATCTGGGTAGCAAAGCATACATGTTGATATTTTTTTCCATTGACTCTAAAATTCTGCTAATATGCTGTAGCGTTTGGACATCAATCTGCTCATCAGTAGCAAACTGCAGTTTTCTAAAATTTTCTTGCATGAGCTCTCTGAATTTTATCCATAAAGCATGAGGATCGTTGGGTGGTAGACATACTAAAATTGTAGCAAAAAGTCGCCTTAAGCTGTACGGCATATGGAAAAGAGAAGCCTCTTGCAAACATTATTCTTGAGCATCATTTGTGGCAAATAAACCTCTTAAAACTGCAGCCTCACGAAATGTACTAACATAATTACCATCAATCGTTTTTAAGTCATCATATGATGTAGGGCCTCTAACATGCAATAATAACAGCCGTAAAAAGTACCTTTCACCTTCTATTGGATTTGCAAGAACAATTCTGCCAATAACATGCCTTTGTTCTCTTCTTTTTCATCTCCGTTCACCTTGAAGCCAAACAAAATGTTCAGGGAATTCTTTGTATGTGTGTTGTTCTTTTTGCACTGATTGATCATATTTATTAAGTGCAAAAAATTCTGTTAGCATTGTTTTCTTCAAAAATGCATTCCTCAGAATAGTTCGTAAGTCAACATCTTCTTCAAAGCTCATGTTCTGATAATTCTCCAAATATAGTTGTAGATGTATCACAGCTGGCTGCATTTCATTCAGAGGAAATCGAAAAATACGCCACATTACTTCAGGTGGTGAAACCCATCTTCCTGTTTGGAATTCTTTGATTTCATCTATAGCAGATGTTGTGTCATCACCATTTAGTTGGAAGTGAATACGGTCATGTCCCTTGTAGATGTACTTATAAATATATTTCACATCAGTGATCGTGGAGCAGTGATAAGTCGGTATTTCACCGACTTATTCGCTTGACTTTCTTTATCTTTTGCTATGGATTTTGTGCGAAAATGATGCTTGGTGTGTTGACAGTATGTTAGAACGTGCATGTTTTGGAGATTGTTGTGAAAATGCCTAAGTGTTGTAAAACAATGTGAAAGTGCTGTGATCTTCGAAATATGCAAAACACTTAGTCATGCACACCACTGACCTCTTCATGGAGGTCCGTAACTATTCACACAACACAGACACTTAGTCATGCACACCACTGACCTCCTCATGGAGGTCCGTAACTATTCACACAACACAACACTTAGTCATGCACACCACTGACCTCCATGCAAAAGTCCATGATTTGCAAGTCTATGATTAACTATTCACAAGTTCAACACTCACACTTGCATTATTCTCACAACACGCACAACATTCACAAGTCCACAAAACACACAAGCACACCACGGACCTCCTAGCTTTCATGGAGGTCAGTAACTATTCACACAACACAACACTTAGTCATGCACACCACTGACCTCTTCATGGAGGTCCGTGACTAAACACACAACACAAGCACACAGCACACAACATAACACTCACACAACACACTTAGCACAAACACATCACACACACGCACAATACTTGGCGGTTTCACTGTGCGACCGCCACAACACGGTACGCCCGCCTCACACACGCACACACACAACACGGCGGTCGCACAGTGCGACCGCCACACACACGGCGGGCGCACCCTGCGCCCGCCACACTCACCTCACACACTTGCACGATTTACTCTTTTTCATGCATTTTTCCTTTGTTATATTTTTAGTTAGGATTTTTCTCATGCAATTTGTAGGCACTACACTACACTCGATTCCTCTTCACACTTAACACACACAAGTGAACAACCAAGGCAAATGTCTCCCACGAGCACCAACTGTTTGATGATTTTCGTTGATAATTCTTATTCATTAAGTCTTGTACCAAGCACGTGTCCTCACTTTGGCTTTGATTAATATTTACAGAGACACGTGTCAACATCCCCACGAAAGGAAGAAGCTTTCAGGAACCATTCAAAGGGACTCATCGAGGGGAAGCTATAAATACTACAAGATGAACATCAGAGAGAGACCCCGAGGAGGGGAGGCGGCCGCACAATAGAATAGAGCATAGCATTCTTTAGATTAGGGTTCATAGTTTAGCTTAGGATTTTCTCTCTCTTTTTCCTTCTTTAGATCATACTGTCTTGAGGGTCAATTGATGGATCTAATCTTATTTGAGACATTCGTATTGCTCATTATGTGTTTGATTTTGGTTCATATCGTTTGATGTTTCATTTCAATGCTTACTCACACACGATTATGCCCTTTATGTGATTTGCGGTACCCACTGAAATGAATTTAGTGCTGATAAAGGAAATTGAAACAACATCACTCGAATATGGAACAAACTTGTATAAGTCCTAATATCTGTGCCTTGTTGTGACTTCAATCGTGCGGTACCCACTGACAATTGAAGTCAATCCAGTGAAAGAGAGTTAGGATTATTTGAGTATTAACACTTGAACCTTTAGCTAGGGCCTTAAGACCAAATAGGGATCTGAAATTAGGAAGCTGAGCCTGAATCTTGCCCTACCAAGGAAAGACACGGGAGTATTGTGAATTAGGGTTGTGAGATCTACCAAGAAGATCAGTCCTAAGTTCACTAGAGGTCAATCCCCTCATACATGTTGTTACACAAGTCGATGATAATAGGGAGAGATCCATACCAATTGGTTCATCCTCAAGGCAGTGCTTCCATACTAACCTATTCATTCTCATTTTTGCATTCATATTGTTTTGCATTTGTCCAATTTGCTTTGGTTTCTTGAACAAGTGATCTCTCGACATCCAAACCTTTCCTGTGGATACGATCCCACTTGCCACCTCTACATTAGTTGAGTAAGTTTGGGTATTTGACGAGGTCGAGCGACCGACCTCCATCAAGCAGATTTCCACATTGATGTGACAGTTGAACTTTGCTAATAAGTATGGATTATGTGGGACGACCCATCGATTGTAAAGTAAGTGGCCACGAACTTGAACTTGAACTCTGTTATTCCGCCTTCGATACAGAGGATATGAATTGAGTTGGTGTGTTGTATGTTCAGCCCAATCTTTAGGATAATGGTTTTTACAACTACCGTTACTCTTCATACAAACATTTGAAGGCTTCAATTTACCACATGGCCCATGCATCATATGTTTCTTCACAGCTTCAAATAGAAATGGATATTTTTTTTCATCAGGTAGTTCCGCTAAGACTATTTTATCATAGGCATCCACTGAGTAAATCTTTGCACTTGGCTTTAAGAGGAGTAAAAAATGGGCATGCGGTAGACCTCTTTTTTGGAATTCAACAACATAAGTGTAAGCAGCAATTTCCCCAAAAATGTGCTTTTTGAACAGCTCATTCTTTAATTCTTGCAATTTTGCCCGAAAAACTCGAGCAATAAGATCAGGTCTATTTTCCACTACATCACTTTTCAGCATGTGTTCCTCAACTTCAGGCCAAGATGGATTACAAGTTATTGTTATAAAAAGGTCAGATTTTCCGAATCTTTCAACTAATGTCATTGCATCAACATACCTTTGTCTCATATCTCGTGGTCCACCAATAAAAGATGCAGGTAGAATGATTCGCTGACCAACTTTTGATCCTCCAATTTGTCCATGCATAACACTGTCCATGATTCCTTGTAATTGTTCTCTACGTAAATCTTTCTGCTTGCTTCTATAAAAATCCAGCCTTTGTGTCTCAATCTTCACATATATATCAACCACGTATTGCGGCAACAATCTTCCGCTATGCAACAAAATGGAACTCCTACTGTGTCGCATTTGTAATTTGTAAGCATAATATTCCCGCATTGACACATATTCTGCTTTATTTCTGCCCTTATTTAAATCTGCATACATATTGTAATATTTTATATGTTAAGTGAGATGAAAATAGTTGCAAATAGAGTTTTAGAAAAAAAGTGAAAAAAGAGTGGTTTAATTTACTTGTTTCCTCTTGAGAAAGCAGCTCTTCAACTATTGATACTCCTTTTGGATCAAAAATATTGGGGTGTCGTTGTTTCTCTGCTTCCAATCTCATATGAAAATTCTGAGCCTTTTTTATCCCTTCATGCCATCCAGTTTCACCAAAAGGATGCAATAATGGATATTGTAATTGATCATAACAACCATAATAATATTGAATCTGGTGACTTCGTCCTTCTTTAGTGTAAACACGAATGTCTCTTTTAGATGATCCCTCAGATTCAGCATTTTCAACCCATAATGCTGCAACTTGAGAAACAGTTGGCTTATTGAAGATTCGTTGGTCGCTATCAGGATGCATCCTCAATGCTATTTGATATGATTCAAGGCTCTGAATGCTTCTTAGATGTCAGAAAAAACAAGCGTATGGATTTTGATCCATAACTTCCATTAGTTTGACTATAATGTCTGCATTTACTTGCTGACATACTGCCATACGGTTTTCCAGCTCATGTTCGGTATCATGAAAATAAAGTTGCAAGAAGCTGCCCCGACCTTCAGCTGGTTCTAAATTGTTGAGAAAATGGTAGATTTGGCCTTTGGACTTTAAAGATGTATGTACCACTGTTTTTATTTGCCAATGTCTTATCATAACAAACACCCAAAGAAGTGAATGCAAATATATTGTTGTATGTCCGCACAAATCTACGAAAAGCAGAACTTTGAGTTGAATCGCCTAAAAATAAATCCTTTAACACCTTTGGCAGCTGATGTTCAGACAGCACAATTTGGCCTTGTAAGCAGCAAAGGTATTTGCTTTCACGATGAAATTTGATGGCTCGACAGTGTTTACAATCAGTTGCTGCAAGTAAGATATCAGGGCTGCCAACAATACAATCTAGCAATCCTATGCCTGCTGATCCTTTTTTACCTACTAAATGACATAGAGGAATTATATATATTGTTAGAAATCATTTTTCATATACAATAGGAAGAAACAGATGAGCAAACAGAAGTCATGAATAATAAGTAAAAACAGCTGTTGTTTTTCTGTTCTCATAATAACATTGTAAATGTTGGTTCGTGCTTAAACTACACAACACATATACTGAGAACCAGTCCAAACCATTGTTAAAAAGGAAGCAAACATTGCTACAAATGTGAAGCACAATTCTACAGAAAATAATAGAATGCAGGAAATGACAAGATCATTCCAATTTAGACAATTAATTTATGCTCAAAGCTATACTTATTTCATGTGTTATTCTTCAATAACATGTTTTTTTATTTTTCTGCTGTTATGTGTGTTTTGCTAGGATGCTGGATGACAATGATTTCATCGAACAATTCCAATGTCTTTCAACAGCTTAATGCCTTAATCAATCTCTAAACATTTTTTTATTCAAGTTGCATTTGTGGAAGTGTTGGGATTTTTTTGATACAAACTTATGCTGCTTGCTATCTTTCCAATTAGAGGAATTGATGTAGCAACAGTTTTAATGGCTAGCTGTTTCCTTCCATCGGAAATTTCATCTCTCTCACAAAGCCGTAGGTCCTTTCTTATGAGTAAAAAAGATAGAGATTTGGTAGGACCCTGGAAAAGATCATGATTAGTAAAGGTGATCTAAAATGAGACTTTATAAATGAGTATTATTTATTAGAAGCATTTAGTTTTTTTTTATGGGAAATGATGCAGAATTGATCCATTGAACCTAATTACATAGGCTTTCAATTGTAGTACAAGCAGCAATAATTACATAGCATGTTTGTGTACAAAAAATCAGATACAACAATTTTTTCTGACAATATTGTAGAGCTAAACATGAAGGAAAACCAGTAAACCTACAAAAGAAACATTTGCCAAAGGGCTTCAAAAAGGTTGATCTGGAACAAATTATCATCTCTGTCATTCTTGGTGAAACAGAATAGGACAAAGCTTTGTCTAACTTTATGAGTAGACAATCACAGTGGTATGACTTGTATGAATGATTAATAACATTCCAAATGTGGCTCATGCCTAAACTACACAAGACATATACTGAGAAACAGTTCAAAGCATTGTTAAAAAGGAAGTAAACATTGCTACAAATGTGAAGCACCATGGTACAGAAAATAATGGAATGCAATACTCCAAGTTTAAGGAGATAGGTACATGAGTTCTCATCATTTATGCCAGACATGCATGAACAGGCTCTATTGTAAGGTCGCAAACAAATTTTCACTTGAGAAGGAATCTTGCTGTAACGAAAAGCTGTGAAGAACACATACAGTGTGCCTACATAGGAAAAACTAATGCAAAATGATTACCAATTGATGCAATGGGTCTTTATATAAGAAGGCTATATCAGATAAGGAAATTAGGTAAACAGCAGAAGACCATATATAATGGCAATAGCATTAAAGCTTCTTTGTTACCTTAAATGAGCAGTTGAAGTAAGCATCATATTTTTATTTAGATCGAATGCAAAGTGCTTTTTGTTTGCATTAGTATAATTCTCAATAGATGATTGAATGTTTTCAATGGTATATAAAATAATAGAAGAATAAAATGGCAACAAAGAATCAATGTGGGAGTAAAACCGTAAGCTCAGCAATACATAAAGCTCAGAATATAGTGATTGCTGATTTGAGTATTTTTATTATAAGTAAGAAGTGGATGAAATCAGTAGATAGCAACGTAAAACAACTACGAATATGAGAAAATGAATGAGATGCAAGCTGTTGAGAAGAAGCAACAAAATAAGTTCACCGAAATGAGTTGTTGCCTAATTTTTTTCTTTGTTGCTGGAACTCTGCACTTAGAAGCAGCGAAGTTACATTGATTTGGTTAAATGGGCTACATACAATGTCAAGTAATCTAATCTGCCTAACCTACCTACTTGATTTCTCAATTATAGCTAAAATTCTCCCGAGGCTAAAAAAACCCACTACCCACCATGCTAACCAGGTTGAAAACTTTCACTTTATTCTATCACCTAAACTGAGGTGTTTCATGGATTATCCTGTTTTTATTATGAGCATGAATTTACTGTCAAGTTACATGCAGTCCGTCAAGAATGGGCAAACCATGATTGTAAACAAAAAGTGAAATGAACAATTGTATTTTATCGATAGGCAAGAATATGAAGATACAAATGCTTACTTTTTGTCTTTGTCGTCTTAGAGCTTATAAGTTCACTGTCAAATTTTTGCTCTGCAGCTACTGCATCAAGTCTATTACTTAAACTGTCGCCATGATTTGTGTCATACAATGCACCTGTCAAAAGTAACAATTTCATTCTAAAATTTCTATTCGATTAACAAGATACTTGGTGCATTGTGTAAAAGAGTGCTGGTTGTATTATGCAACTGATTGTGCTAAATTGACAATGTTGTTTCTAACAATACACTATGCTTTTGGTATGAACCATTAGAAGCAATGCAGATTTTATCCATATGAAAGTAGAATAAAACTGGACAGAAGATAATCATGTAGGGTTTTGGCTTAACCGTTTGTCCAAAGGGGTCCAAGATTACGCCTTGTAAATTAAGGCTTTCCCCAACATCAACATGTTCATTAGCAGCATATGTTGGAAGATGCATGTGAACCCAGTTCATTTCTTTCTCTTGTAGCTGCAAATTACACAGAAAGGAAAAAAAACCTTTCAATTGTATATGTGAAGCTAAGCAGATAAAGTTCTACTGATGCTCAGCTTCAGTAAAGCAGGTTTTATTACCATTTGATTAGGTCATCAAAAATAATTTGTACATGTGTTTGTAAACCTGTATATAGTTTGTTGTTCCATGGCCTGAACATCTGAACCAATAATGAGGTTGTACATATGCAAATAACCATATGTTAATCATTCGTGATAAAGCATTTCACTTGGCTAAAAAATTAAAACAACTGCAAGGGAGAGTTATTTGAAAATAATAGTAAGGCTACATCTCATAAAAACATGAGTAGTTCCATTCGATTTGACAAATACAAAATAAGATAGAAATGACAATGCTTACCTTTGTTGTTTCTTCTTCGCGAGCCTAGAACTTTGGTATGCAATCTACTGTCTTCAGATACAACATATGCGGTATTAGTTAGTCCTTCGTGAACAGTCTTTTTGGATGGCTCACCTGAACAGCAACCGTGCGAAAAAAAATTGAGAAATCAGCCAGTGCCACAAATTTTGCTGTATAACAAGGACGACGGTAATAGCACTCCTAACCTGGTTCATATATGCTGAAGCTACTCATAATGCCTTTCATTTTCAAACGAAGATATGCTTCATGACCAACCACTTGTGTAGCTACATAGACATACATGTAGTACAACATGTATGAATTTTGTTCAGTCATGAAAATCACATGAAATATAATAAACCTAGATGTAAAGCTTATTTGACATTACAGCGTGGCACAAGTATTCTGAAAATTTACAGACTGTTTGAAACCAAAGTACCTTGGGACATCTCTATACGGTGTTTAGTGAGTGCTTCACTACACCGTCCAGTCATGCTTGCTGCCAGGTTTTTTTCACAGCCAATTTTACATATCGTTGGCACATCAACATTGTATGTTTGATTATCAAGCACAGCAGTTAAGCCTTGCTCAGATTCATGCTTTTCATTATGTTGCCAATCATCCATGCTCTTCATCATATTCATCAGCAAATTCTTTTTCTTTTTCTGCGCATATGCTTCCCTTCTTTTTCGAAGTCGTTCCAACTTAACACTTTCACTAATATGGTTTTTTTTTCCTTGCAAGCTCATCGCAACATTGTATGTTTCATTATCATGCACAGCAATTGAGGCCTCGTCAGACTCATTCTTTTGATTATGTTGCCAATCATCCATGCTCTTCATCACATTCGTAAGCAAATCCTTTTTCTTTTTCTGCACATATGCTTCCCTTCTTTTCCGAAGTCTTTCCAACTTAAAACTTTCACTAATCTGTTTTCTTTTTCCCCCCAAGTTTATTGCAACCTTTTCTTCAGCAGGCACATTTGTATTTTTTTTTCATTATCATGCACAGCAATTGAGGGCTTGTCAGACTCATTCTTTTGATTATGTTGCCAATCATCCATGCTCTTCATCACATTGGTAAGCAAATCCTTTTTCTTTTTCTGCGCATATGCTTTCCTTCTTTTCCGAAGTTTTTCCAACTTAACAGTTTCACTCATCTCTTTTCTTTTCCCCCCCAAGTTCATTGCAATATTCTCTTCAGCAGGCATATTTGTATGTTTTTCGGGAATAATTTTCCTCTTCTCTATTCCCCTCTTTATATACGGGCCTGTCATAATGCTATCTTTGTGATAGTTTACAGGGCAACACTCATAAGCTTCACACACTTCTTAAAGTACTACACTTCCCGTCCTACATTTCTAAAACACTAATCATAGCATAACAGTAGCAGAAAAACTACAAGCATAAAGCAATCCAAAAGCAACACAGGAAATGATATTACACGCAGCATGACTGGAGTTACATAACCATGAGAATGTGTAGAAGAGAAATATGAAATGATAAAACACATGCATCTTCATTCCAATTGCAGACCAATCTGCAGAATGCATTACTGAACCAAAATAGGTGGTATGCAAGAAAACCATTTTTTGGAATTTTCAGAAGCAGGCATCTCGTTTCATGCAGGAGGAAACGTGAAAAACCAAAGCATATGGAATGTCAGTGCATCGAGATGATGTAATCAATGCTTCATACGCAGCTCATGCAAACGAACAATTGGAAAACACATAAAAAAACTTAAAGAATAGTCACACCAATGAATGAAGAATTTCAAACAGAGTCAGCAAAATAGCAAGCAAAATGACGAAGCAACGAATCAGAAAGCAAAGAATCATTGCGATCATAAAAATGAAAGGCGTAAAAAAAATTCATAAAATACTGACACCAATATTATGGTAAGTTAAAATAAAATACTCACACCAATATTACAGCAAGTTAAAGTGAACTGAGCAAACAGCAAGATGAATACAGAGGCAAACAGTGAGAAGTAGTCAAAGCAGAGTTAAAAATTGATGAGAAAGAAAACAAATGCTGAACAAGAATGACCTGAAAGAAGTCTGAGAAGTGAGAAGAATCAGTTCAATGAACAGCTGTCCAACTTTAACATTGACAGCTGAAAGGAGCCATCCTAAAAAGACAGCTCTTTCTTGTAGCTGATTTTTGGAGCACCATCCTAAACAGGCAGTTGCTGGCATCTGCTGGGAGGAGGGAACAAAGAATCCAGCAGTAAAGCACAAAGGCTATGTACTGGAAAGGCACCTTTACCCTGACAACCAAACATGCTTGGTGACAAATTTCTTAACTCCCTCTTTTATGTCATGTGTGTAGTTCCAGTGAAAAGACAATTTTAGTCCTTCCTAAGCAAGCATATTCAAGAGGAGTTTGTTGACAAAAATCTGTTAATTCCCTTTTAGAACTAATGCTAAGGGAGTGGCTACACTTTGCGCAGGCTACTGGGTATGGGAAATGGGAGGGAAGGGCCGTATGTTTGTATGGGATACTTGTTGCAACTGAATTTTATAGAAAGAGATAGTTTATTTTTGTTTGTTTACTTGGATGTTCGACTTTTTTTTGTATTTTCGTAAAGAACTTCTCTTTTCCCTGATAGGGCGCATCTTTATCCTGTTAGGGTGAAAAGTGAGCGATTAAAAACATAGAACTACAAGAAGGGGAAGAAGTAGCAGACTGTTCACAAACCATGTGTTTCTTCCCATTGGAGCAAATCTCCTATTCAAAAGGAAAATTTTATAGAAGGAATTGCAAAATAAGAGAAACTACATTGATGTATGAAAAAATCCAAAAAAATATATTCAAGAATCCAAAAAAATATATAATGAATAGTCCTCTAGGTAGACAGATATATATATTTAAATTTTCACAGAGGCTCTATGCATGCATACAGAAGCTAATCACAGTGATGATGAATCCCATGTATGAAAACCATTTTCCTCATTAGTTTGCCAAACTCTCGGCATGCAGAAACACTAAAACTTTTTGGTATTTTTCATGGGTTTACATAGGTCTTTAAAGAAAGCCAAAGCCTCGTAAGAACTTGTCAAACCTGCCAAAGTGTTAAAATCCAATAAAATGGTAGAGTTGTTATGTATGGTGAATTGAAATAGAGATAAAACTCATTTGAAAACAGTTAAAAATAAGGTTTTAACAAAAAACTGCTACTTAAGAAGTTGATGTACAAAATGAATGGTTTTTTTTTTCTTTCACCAACATATGGAAACTCATTTTGATTTTGGAGTGTAGCAAAATTCTTAGAAGTTCATCCAGCCACTTTGATGATCAGCAATGTATTTCATGACCTTCAAAACTGAAGAAGTGTCATAAAGAATGAGCAATTGCGGTTCCACTGGATTTACCTGGAGATTTCAGCATCAAATACTGTAAAAAGAAGCAACTCAAGGCAAAGAGAAAAATGTGGCTTCAGCTGACAACTATGCCAATCGTAAAGCTTCTTCACTCTTGTCCCTCTGTTAAAAGGGCAATCCAATAAATTTTCAAGGGAAAAACTTGAGAAAGAGTTTGCAAACCCTAACAACAGTTCAAGTAATTCTTTACATATGTCACCCAGTTCTTGCATGGGTTTCTCAAGACACATAATCTCTATAATCACAAGAGGGAAACACTGCAATCCTCTCTGGGGAGATAAAGATACAACGTTATTTTTTTCTAAACAAATTTAAAGATTTTAAACCATATATAGACCATAAGATATTCCGCAAACTAACCAAAGCTTTAGAAATAAATAAACTCCAGTTATATCCATGAGAATTAGTTTTTATCATTGATAATATGTTTATCATAAAACTAATGTCACAGGCTCACAATGCTAGCACCATTCACGTTTACCAATTCCTCCTTAAAATTTATCAAATTTAAACTAAATGAATCCACCATTTGTAAATGGATTGCATTTCACAAAAGCTCCATGAAAATTGTCTACCTACGTAAGGCAATCCTCTTCCACTATCCTAGTTTGAGGCATACCTGAAGAAGATGTCTAAGACAATGTAAAATAGTTTGAGCTTGAGGAGATGGCTGAAAACATGGGAACTCTGTACATGCTGAAAAAGACATTCTTTGGGAAACACGAACTACAACTCCAGCATTGGGAAGCAGACGAAGAGGATATACCTCACTGTCAAATTCCAGCTCTGGGTCCAACTGAGAGTTCATACAAAAAGTTTCAAATAAATCGCATCCCTTAAAGTAAAATGATACAAGACAATAAGCCCCTGATTCAAAAGTGATCTGTAAGACTGGAATACATAAAATAGCTTCATCTTCACAAATTACAAATAGCAATTAAAGTCAGACACCATCATTAATATGCCAAATATTTCTGGAACAGTCCTACAAATATGGCTAAAGAAAATATTACAACATTACCTAATAAAGCACCAACCTTTTCACATTTCAGAGATCAGTGTTCAAAGGTGTTAGCTTTGGCCCTTTAATCCACCTTGACATGCATTAGAGTGCCGATGAGATTTTCTGGGAGGATGCTCACAGGTACTAAGTACCTGACCAACTTTTAATCTTTTGCAACTCGAACAACCAAGCCACTGGGTGTTTGAACAGTTTTTAGGTGACCTGAACCAATCAGATCTGTCAGATGAAATCTCATATCCAGCAGAGAAAGTTAAGCTAAAAAGATCTAGTTAGACTGATGGACATTTCCAGACTTTCAAATGCACATCTTCTTCCACTGTCTCAAAGGTATGATATCTCATTACTACTGAGTAATAAAGCTAGATGCTAGCTGCATAGCTTTAAAGTCCATACAGCAGAGCTTTCCTTCACCATCTTGCTTTATTACTCAGAGCAGTGCTTAGCACAAGGTATCTGACATCTTTTTATCTCAAAAAATGACTAATAAAAATGGCATTAATAAGATCAATAATCACATTAGGCAAATGACAGCCTAGAAAACAGGTGCCAATATGTACCATTGTATCATAGTTCAAAAATATATACATATATGTGCCTAAAAAAATCAATTATGATTCATTTAGTTAGCAATCAACGATTACTTATTACCCCATTATCACGCCAAAACTTTTGCATATCATAAATTTTGCACTAATTGTGTGAAGTTGGTGTTGAAGAAGTAGAGTTGAATGGTGTAGGGAAAATAAAGACTACAAGGAATGAAACTGTCTTGATGCTTACCTGTGAAAGGCCCTTGAGCACCGAACCAATATTTGGAATTGCAAACCAGTACATGTTGGGGTCAATAAGTTGCCAAGTCTGGAAAAAAAGTAGTAACAGAATCAGAATGAAAAATAGAACACAAGGACCAATAAGAAAAGAAATCAGAAATCATGTCAAGCTTGACGCCAAATTTATGGCTAGGGGCATAGACCCACCCAGAAGTTATAGATGAAAACAAACACCACCACCAACTAAAAAAAATAAAGAAGTTCAGATAAACTCACCAGAAGGCCAGCATTAATTAAAAGAGAAATGTGTTCCTCTTTTACCTTTTCGGGCAACGAGAGAAGTGAACGCTATCAAGGAAACCAAAAAGACCACAAGAAAAAAGATTCAAGTTACTCAAGAGTCATTATAAAATTTAATGCAGATAATAAGAATGACCTTTCACAATCTTAAACTAAAACATAGAATTTGACTTCAAAAACCAATTTTGTCCATCATCACAATAAATGCCTGACCATAGTTAAATAAAACAACTCAAATTTGGTCCCATAATTGACATGAGAAAGTAGAATCCTGTTCAAAGGAGATGAAAAACGAAGATGTTATTCCAGAAGACAAATCTCTCCATGGTATAACACGTTGCCAATAAACTTATCTTATAAGTTATTAATTTTTCCCCTTGATATTTATCTACTATATTACATCAATACATATATATGCATAATTTTGGAAATAGTTTCTCATGCACACAGGTTTCTACATAGAAATTTTAATTTGATAGACCGTAATTTTAGAAAAGTGTGAGCCATCTTCACAGAACAATCCATAAATATTGAAGGAAATTCAACCTCTGGTATAGAGCGCTTACAAGTTCTTGATGTCCAATACTGGGATCTAGCTTGGATGGAATAACGTGTGCATTAAACCAATCAAAAATTGCGAGATCATCTTGCCTCTTTGCTTCAAGTCTTTTGACAGCCCATGCAATCTAAAATAGTAATGACAATGGTGACAAATCCAGAAATATCATTCCGATAGTTGTTTGTACATTAGTCAGTAAGTACATATAAAACTAATTTTTCCAGGATTAGGGCACAATGGAGAACATGAAACATAAAGTGGCTGGATTCAAATACAAATAAAAGTACCATCAAATAACACCAATAAATAAACTTGACAGTACCAAAGAATAAGTTTATCGTGCAATCAACACAAAACCTGACGTCCAACTCACCATTCGCATATAATCTACAGAAAGAAAGAAAGAATCATTTCAGGAATACTCAACCAACCAACCTGACTTTGGTAGTCATCTAGGAACATTATAGCATGATCATCTTGTCCAGTATTTAACTTGAAAATGCGTATAATCCTCTCCCCTTTTAAAGACTGCAAAAGAAAGATACAAATAGTTGAAAAGGTTAAAATGGCTGCCAACAGTTGCCGCACTAAAAAGAAAACAAAAAGAAACATAGACTAAATAGAGAGAAACTCAACAAAATGGAGTGCACAAAAAAACTTGAGAAGAAGCGAAAATTAGGACAAAGAGTATCAAAAATCCTATATAGTGCTTCAACACAAGCTTATATCCAGTGCAATTGATAAATGCTTCATACCTCTAATTCCCTATCCACTTGTGTCCTATCCATAACACTGCTGTATAACTGCGATCTTAAAATGAAAGGCTGAATGGAAATCTGAAGATGCACAATTAGTAGGTGATGGAATTTGTAGCTTTCAAAATAAATAATCAACAAAATACAGCTCAAATTAGAGCAATCAGAGTGTTAATTGAGTTTGCAAACAACATGCAAATAATTGAAGTTTCCAAGTCCTTGCCAACAAAACTTGCAAAAAACAAAATACTTGAGATTCAATTATGGAAATTTCTCTTCCAAAAACATGTGTTCTTTACAGTTACAGCTCATAATATAGGACAGTGTGATCCACTTAATTAATAACTTTTATTTACGTAAACCTACCAAAAACAATTTGGAGATTTACAAAACGATTAGCTCACAGAAACATGTAGGGAAAAAATATCACAACAGAACAAACAAAGAATCATAGCTTAGGACAGTGGCTGTATCATTCCCATGAACAAGAGGCTTATAAGTATTGTATAGATAAATGTAAATTGAAGGAAATCAATTACAAACTGAAAGCTATGAAAACCATCTCGAAGTAGAAAAAACAATCTAATTTGTTACCATGACCATGAAGGACAATTCCACAGGACAAAGGACTGCCTAAGGCCATGTGAAAATTGTAAAAGAGATATGCAGAGAAAACCAGAAAGGAGGAGAATCAAATTCCCCTTTAATAAATTGAGAAACAAGTTACCTAAAGATGAACAAAACAAGCTAAGATTAATAATCGTAAGAATCAACAAAGAAAATCAGTAAATCTGGAATTACCCAAGCATTAAAACCCACACAACTGCCGAAATACATACAACAATGAAAAATCTGAAAACCAGTTTAAACAAAAAAAAAATAGAAACCAAGCAGAAATTGATGAAGATTACAATCCTAAAATTCCTGGCCCAGCCTCTTTTGTCCTGCCTTCCTTAAAGCTCATCCTAAACAGACAACTCCTTGCAGGTGGTGGAGGCAGCAAAATTGAAGCGAGAATACAGGTTTACCCCCTCAAACAAGCATGTCGAAGAGCACCACGGAAGAAAAGACTCACTAAGCCGGGCCCCCTCTGATGCGTATTGTGTGTGTATGTCAAGCGAAAAGACAATTGTACCCCTCCAAGCACACATGTTGAAGAAGAGCTTTCCAACAACTCCCCCTTATATGTAATGTATAGATATCATGCACATATTCATATCATGCATTCAATTGCTGGGATCAAGTTCAGAATTTGCATTCAACGAATTCATGTAGTCTGGAAGAATTTAACTTGATATCACCCCATAAACACTAACCGATTTCATGCGAAATCATGATATATATATATATATATTCAATTTAACACCGAAAATTCGACATATCAATACATAATATTTGCAGCAAAGGATGTATACATATTACTTGTAAAAAAACGTATTACACATATTACGTAAAAAACAAAACATAGATTTAAATTAGATTTAAATAATACATCTCAGGTTATATAAAAATATAAATAAATATTTAATGTAGTGGAATGGATCTAGAATCTACTTACTGGTTATTGTGGTTGCTATCAGCCTTTCTCTTGCTCCAAAAGTTTTTACGTGAATTTTCTGATGTATGTAAGAGTACTATTTATAATGTTTGATTAGGGTTTACATGTACCAGTTTCCTTATATATAAAGTATTCTATTCCTACTTTTTAGCCTTGTTTCTCTAGGGTTTACATGTGTTAGATTACTTGTGCGTAAAGTATTCTGTTCCTTTTCTTGTACGTAAAGTATTTTATTTCCTTTTATTTTAGATATTAAATTTCCAACAAATTTGTATCTTATTCTATTTCTTTTAAATAATTCCCTAAGAAACTTAAAACTATTTAATTTCTCACGTATCTTTATCACTATAAGCATAACCTATTAAATAGTTTCCTATATAAAATAATACATAGATATTTTAATTTTTCTAAAATTTCTGGGTATTACAGCAAACGACACGACCACTAACAAACTAAAACATCTTATAAACTTTTTGACTTTGTTTGGTTCTTTGATTAAAGGTATGGTTTTCGAAAATTATATTTATTTGTAAAATTTTATTTACTATAGGAATCTTGTCTCTATAATTTTATGCTCTTGATTGAACTTTATTTTGAATTTGATTTTTGAACGTTCTTGATTTTTTTTTATATAATAATTGTTCTTTCTTAATCGTACATTCTTGATCTTTTCATATAATAATTGTTCTTGATCTTTTTACATAATTATTATCTTTTTATCTTTTTAGGTAATTGTGTAATCGGACAAAATTTAGGTAATCCATTTCATTTTTTTGATGTTTTGATTTTATTTTTATATAATTCATGCTATTTTTTAATTTGTTTTTTCATGATAATTCATATTACACTATTCTCTCCATGATTACCATGATTGAATTAATTTTCATTTGAAGTATGTTTTTATTCTTTTTTTTATAGCAACTGTTTGAGTTTCGAATTATAATATTATATAATAATTGTCTTTGATGTTTTTACATGATATAAAATTTTCTTTCTCCAAATTTTTTCATCTTCAACTTAAAAAGAATTACAAAGTGCGCTGGAAAAGAATAAAATTACAAATATAGGTAATCTTTATTTTTTTTCGAGGTTCTTACTTTTTGTTTTTTTAGATAATTGATGCTTTATTTTTTAGAATACGTTATTTACTTTTGTTTTAGATAATTCATGATTTCGCTTTCTTTTGATAATTCATGATAAATCATAATACCCTTATTCTCTCCATGAAACTCCATGATTATTGTGTTTAAATTAATTTTCGTTTGAAGTATGTATGCATTCTTTGGTTTTTTTATAAGGTAAAATACACTAAATTCCCTTATACTATTGCTTCGTTTCACAATCACCCCTTATAGTTTTAATTGAAATATTTAACCCCCTTAATTTTTAAATTTTAGAATAATTAGTCTAATATGTTAATTGTCCTTAAATAATTAAACGGGATTGAACATATGATTTTATTATAAGATAATAAAATGACAAGATTAACTTCAAAATAAAGAATTATTTAATAAAAGTAATCAATAACTGAAAATAAAATATTTGACAAAAGAATAAGAAGGAATCCTATTATGCTTTCTAAGGAAGAAATTATGACAAATATTGTAGGATATATATTGAAAAATCTCTTTCATTGTTGGTGAGTTTTATGTCAATTTATTCTATTTTATATTTTTCAGAGTTTAATTAGGTGTTTTAAATATTGAACAATTCTTATAGGAATACAATTAGTGTTGTAAGTATTGAACAATTCTAATAAGGTTAAAATTATATTTACATTGGCTCTATTCATTTTTTCATAAATTAATTGGTTGTTGTAAGTATTGAAGTGTTTTAGTCGGATTAAAATTATATTTTCATTAACTATATTTAACATCGTTATTGATTTTCTTTAAGCTGAAAAGTTAAAAGAGTTAATTGTTGTAATTAAAACTATAGGGGATAAAAGTGGAACAGATCAATAATATAGGGGGATTTAGTGTATTTTACCCTTTTTATATCAACCTTTTGAGTTTGGAATTATAATGTTGTAGTTCTTTAGAGTTTTATTTTTTAAATTCTATTAATTTTCGTTTTGAGTTTTTTAAAAGTATTAAAACTCTTCTCAATGAATTTTTGATATTTAGAATTTAATTTAATTGAATGAAAGATAAATTAATTTTTAGTTTTAGTATACATGTCTTTTTTATGGCAGTTTATGAGTTTCAAATTAATTTTTTGAGTTTCAATTTTTATATTTTGCAGTGTTTTAGTCTTTCAACGTTATTATAACTCTTCTTAATTAATTTTTGAAATACAAAATTTAAATTACTTGAATGAAAGATATGACAATTTTTTAGTTTGTATCGAATTGTATTTTAGTTGGTTAAATTATGATTGGTTTAAGAAAGTATTTAATTCCACCGTTAAATTGTTATTGGTTTAGGATGGTGGAATTATTATTGGTTTAGGAAAGTGAAAATTGATATTTTTGTGTTTTAGATTTTAAATCTTATTAAAACTCTTCTTAATTAATTTTTGGTAAACAAAATTTAATTTAACCAAAGATAAATTAAATTTTGTTTGAAGCGGATCTGTATACATAACTTATTCACTTCATATGCAAAGCAAATTGATGTTTTAGTGTATTAGTGAGATAGTTTTTAAATCATATTAAAACTCTTCTTAAATAATTTTTGGTATACAAATTGATATTTTAGTGTTTTATGACAATTAGTTTTTAAATCCTCTCAAAACCCTTTTTCATTAATTTTTTAGATAGTTTTTGGTATATAAAATCTACATATTTTAATCTTCTTAATTAATTTTTCATATGTAAACAGTGGCGGAGGGAGACCAAATTTTTTTAGGGTTATTTATATATGGCTTATGTCCCACAGAAAAAATATTAAAATATATTAATAAGTCTTATATGTTTGCCCCAATGCCCAAATCTATCCCACACAAGTGACAACTCAACAAAATAATGATCCACATATGACAAACACAATCAAAAGTATAACAAAACAATGGCCCACAGATTAACATCACCAAAAAGTACATAAAATGATAGAACAGAATACAACCATAACACCAAGTTTGCAAAGCAATTCAATTGTTTTGCCTTGTGGTTTAATTTTCTTTTAGAAATTCTTAAGAGAATAAATCGGTTATCTAACCTAAAATATCAAACATATTACCTACTTCTTTTTTATTAAACAATTTTCATCATCGTCTTTTACCCACTTTCTCTCCAACTTTATTTTTCAAATTTTCTTTCAATACCACATTAATCTTATTTCTATTTCTTGATCTTAATACTCCATCATTGGTTCTAGCTATTTAGCCTTTCACTCTTGGGATCAAAGAGGTAAAGATTACAAATTTTAACTTTTGACTATTATTTTATTTCTTTCAAGTGTATTCAACTAATATTTTTTTTCCATTGAAATATTAAAATTAAGATTTTTTTCTTGTAGCATTATTTTCTATTTGAATTAAAGATTACTTCTTTACGTTGTTTTTCTTAGTTTTCTAAGACTTTTATATACGTTGTAGTATTGTATATATTTAAGAATGAAGACAAGAGTTTAATTATAATTTATTTGTTAATTAGATACAAATTTAATTTTTAATCTTTATGTTGTTTTTCTTAGTTTTATAAAACTTTTATATACGTTGTAGTATTGTATAGATGTTAATTAGATACTAATTTTAAGAAATTTTACAAATATACAATCTTATTGTTTGTAATATTATTAATAAAAATATGTGTATTTATATTAACTATTTTGTGGTTATATTATTATTATTATTTAACATATTAATATTGCCCCCACTCAAAGCAAATTTCTAACTCCGCCACTGAGTAAAAGCCTTTTAGTGTTTCAATCCTATTCAAACATGCTCTTTTTAATTAATTTTTTGTATATTCTATCACCCTAATTTTTTGAAAGGGTGTTATTGTACATATGCTTCCCCATCTAATGCTATAGATCATGCACTTTTCATCTACGTTAATTTTGTGTCTTTATGTTTTCTAGCTATTTTGTTTTATCCCTTAAGCTTGAATTCATCTTATGGTAATGTTGGCATAATGGGATAAATACGCCCATGATAGATTAGTCTAATATTATCTCAAAGTATGAGATAAAGTTATATTCTGATAAAGATAAGAAGACTATCCCTATCTTGAAGCTTTCTTGTAGCTCAAGAATAGGACTCTATTAATCTTTATATATAGGGAATATCAGACTAGGAATATAACAACGATAGAATAACAAAGATAGAAAATATCGTAATACGTATTTTCCTCCTCAGTATTATATTTGGTTTTCTACTTTGTATCTAATTGGTGGATCACAATAGATCCTCGAGTAGTATCTATTACCGAGAGTTCCTTTTCTATCAAAGCAGTGAATTCCATACGTGGAGTAGAACAAGATCTCGTCTTCCGCTCTTCTAGGTTAGTTTCCTGGAAAACCTTCATTGGTATCAGAGCCAAGTTTATGTTCTTCCCATGTTTTTCCATGTAATTACTTATTATTTGTTTTTAAATGGAAATTATGAATTTTTTGATGATTTTTTTCTATGGAAATAAATTGTGAAATTCATAATTCCAGATCTGATTCTTGCAATTTTTGACTCACTTATCATATGAATTAAATGATAAGTAATACATGGTTAGAAACTAGACTTAAAACCGAATCCAACGGTATAAAGTATGTGAAAATCGGATATACGGTTAATTAGATATGACTGTTTTAAATTTTTTGTTTTTGATTTTATTTTCTGATTATTGGTATTAAAAAAAAAACGTGTGGGCTGTCCAACTCAAGCCCACAGTATTTACAAGTCTGCATACCAAAGAGGCCGCCCGATCGGATATGATGGCATCACTGCTGGGTGAGCCTTAAATGGAATTGCAGGACATCTTGGGCTTGAGGTTCGGGCTTGAGGATGTTAACAAACTAAATAATCAGAAAATAAAAGTGGTTTGAATGTTTTTTTAAGAAAAGCTTTATGTAAGTAAAACTCAGTCTTGTATGATTTATATGCATATGTTATTAATTTCAATTTTTTTTGTGAATATTCATAAAAATATGAAATAAAAAAAATCCAGAAAACAAGAAAAATGTTCTTGCAACTACAGAATATTTCTATAGTCATGAGTTTCCGGATTTTACATATTTTTTTTGTAATTTTTGCATGCTTATTTATCATTTTTGTGAATTTGCACAAAAATTAAAATAAATATAAATAAATTACAGAAAAATCCAAGAAACCTACATTAATATTCTGAGGTGTTATTAAAGTTCCAGAATGTTAATTTTGAATTTTTTTAACTGTGATAATTTTTTTTGTCATTTAAAAGCATATTTATTTCTTATTTTGTGAATTTACACAAAAATTGAAATAAATATAATTAAATTACAGAAAAATCCAGAAAAACTATATTGATATTCTGAGGTGTTATTAAAGTTCCAGAATGTTAATTTTGAATTTTTCTAACTGTGATCATTTTTTTCGTAATTTAAAAGCATGCCTATTTCTTATTTTGTGAATTTGCACAAAAATTGAAATAAATATAAATAAATTACAGAATAATCCAGAAAAATTATATTAATATTTTGAGGTGTTATTAAAGTTCCAGAATGTTAATTTTTGAATTTTTCAAACTGTGATAATTTTTTGTAATTTAAAAGCATGCCTATTTCCTATTTTGTGAATTTGCACAAAAATTGAAATAAATATAAATAAATTGTAGAAAAATCCAGAAAAATTATATTAATATTATGAGGTGTTATTAAAGTTTCAGAATATTAATTTTTGAATTTTTATAACTGTGATTACGTTTTTTGTAATTTGAAAGCATGCCTATTTCTTATTTTGTGAATTTGCACAAAAATTGAAATAAATATAAAGAAATTGCAGAAAAATCCAGAAAAATTATATTAATATTCTGAGGTTTATTAAAGTTCAAGAACGTTAATTTTTGAATTTTTCTAACTGTGATTACGTTTTTTGTAATTTGAAAGCATGACTATTTCTTATTTTGTAAATTTGCACAAAAATTGAAATAAATATAAAGAAATTGCAGAAAAATCCAGAAAAAATTATATTAATATTCTGAGGTGTTATTAAAGTTCCAGAACGTTAATTTTTGAATTTTTCTAACTGTGATTATGTTTTTTGTAATTTGAAAGCATGCATATTTCTTATTTTGTGAATTTGCTCAAAAATTGAAATAAATATAAAGAAATTGTAAAAAAATCCATAAAAATTATATTAATATTCTGAGGTGCTATTAAAGTTCCAGAACATTAATTGTTGAATTTTTCTAAGATTACATTTTTTGTAATTTGAAAGCATGCCTATTTCTTATTTTGTGAATTTGCACAAAAATTGAAATAAATATAAAGAAATTACAAACAAATCCAGAAAAAATTATATTAATATACTGAGGTGTTATTAAAGTTTCAGAATGTTAATTGTTGAATTTTTCTAACTGTGATTACGTTTTTTGTAATTTGAAAGCATGCAAATTTCTTATTTTGTGAATTTGCACAGAAATTGAAATAAATATAAAGAAATTGCAGAAAAATTCAGAAAATTATATTAATATTCTGAGGTGCTATTAAAGTTCCAGAACATTAATTTTTGAATTTTTCTAAGATTACATTTTTTGTAATTTGAAAGCATGCCTATTTCTTATTTTGTGAATTTGCACAAAAATTGAAATAAATATAAATAAATTACAGAAAAATCCAGAAAAATTACTTTAATATTCTGAGGTGTTATTAAAGTTCTAGAATGTTAATTTTGAATTTTTCTAGCTGTGACTATTTTTTTGTAATTTAAATGCATGCCTATTTCTTATTTTGTGAATTTGCACAAAAATTGAAATAAATATAAATAAATTACAGAAAAATCCAGAAAAATTAAATTAATATTCTGATGTGTTATTAAAGTTCCAGAATGTTAATTGTTTTTCTAGCTGTGATTAAGTTTTTTTTTGTAATTTAAAGTTCATGTTTATTTCTTGATAATAATTCATGAATATAAAATTAAATTATTTAAACATGCAAGTATTTTTTTAAGTTGAATGAATCAGTTTTATTCCTTAAAAATAACATTAAAGTGAAGGGGGTTTTGCACAAAATTTGTATAATTATAATTTAAAATATTTTTGATATAATGTGATTCCTAACATAGCGAAGTTTCCTTTGTACATAAATGTTTTGATTATAATTATTACAAATTAATGATTCTGCAAAATCTACATATATGTGTTAATCAAGATCCTTTTGTGCACTGCTTAAAAGATAGCTTTCAAACAAGATAATTATTAATTTAAATTATGGTCATAAATTTATTGGTGTTTTTTTTCAAATTGGACACCATAAAATTTAAATATGGGCTTGGTAGAGTAGTGGGCCTAAGTGGGTTTAAACTATATTATGGCTTAATCCAATATATTATTGTTCAACATCAAGATCTTGGGCTTATAATAAGTTCAAAAGTACTAAATAATATAACTTGCATCAAGTTGTTGAGTTATATTGGCAATGATCTAATGTGTGAACAATATGTCACCACGAATAAGTTGTTCTTATTCATGAGTTTGGTAATATTTCTACGAGAAAGTTGTATATTTTAGACCTTCATGGAGGGTGTGATATGTGAAGAGGTAGAAATTATTTCTATTAGATGAGTATTGAATTAAAATAGTGATTAATCACTTAATCATTTTTTAAATACTAATATGGTTTAGGGAAGAGCGCTTAGTAGCTGCTAATTCTTTTTTATGTTAGTTATATAGTTTAAATTTTCGCAAAGTATTTAGGCTTTATGCGAAAACGAACTAGATGAACTCCTAATAATCTCAATGAGAGATTTATACTCGAGAAAAATACCAAACAAAAGAAAAATTAGTTTTGCAGAAGGAACAAATCAAAACTCTACTAATAGAATGGTTAGTTAGAACTTCACTCGTGATAGCACTGAGTTGAAATATATGTTTTTTGTACCACATGTCTCACATGTTACTTATTACTTTTAAGAAAGTAACAATTGTAATTAGTTGCTGAATCTCTCCTATTGTGGATGACAGATTCAACAATAACCTATCCACACAGTTGAATGAGTTGCAGAATCTCTCCAATTGTGGATGGAAGATTCAAAAATAACTAATTACACAACTAAATTAGTTGTTGAAACTCTCCAAATTATGGATGATAGATTTCGAAGAACAACTTAATTCCTATGATGAGAGATTGAGTACAGTTTGTGGGGATTTTATTGAATTTTTGAGTGGAAGTAAATATGATAACATAAGGAGAAAGAGGTTTCCAAGTGGGAGAATGTTCTTCAGCAAATCGAAAATTTGACTTGTGTAACCATTTTCTCCATAATGTATTTAATAGTTCATGACTTCAATAAAATTTTATATTTTGTTGCTTATTATACTTCAAACTAATTTTTCTAAAAAATGATTAAGAGGCCAAGAAATTGATATTAATTAGTAGGAACAAATTGATTTGGTTTCTAATTATTCATGATATTTGGATTTTATAATTCCAGATATGTATAAAGTTTTCTCTCAGTATCTTCTAGGAGAGTATAAGATAATGATTCAGCCTAAAATGAACATAACAAATTGAGTCATTTTAGGCCGAGATGATATAGCGTATAGCTAGAGAAGCGTTTGATCGGGACCTACTCGCAAAAAACCATCCTTTGCCTATTCGTGAATATTATTTTAGGAGAAGCAAATTAATTAATAAATCCATTTTCAAAGGCTAAAGGGGCAATGCTTAATCCATCTTGATATCTGTGGGCCAATATAAAATAAGGGTTAGACATAATAATTCCTATTACTTCAATAGATTGGCCAACACGCTTTTGATTATATTTTTCTGATCTCCCATATTCCTTGAAAGTAGAGAATCAGTTATGAGCTTAATCAAAACTCGCGAAGTGATCTGATTTCAAAGAATTATATAACAGAAAGTGAATTATTTTAGGCAAAAAAATGATGATTTCTTATATTTTGCACAAAATGGTGTGCGCAAATAAATAAGAATCGATCTTTACTGATATAGTCATTGGCGCTAATAATTTTTGTTAATTTCCTATTAGGGGAGATATAGAAATTAAGCAGCTGCCTATGTACTTAACTATGTACCCTTATGATCAGTTTCTTCCATAAATCATGGATCGACAGAAATTCATATTTGAATAATTTGCAGTTATGAAATATACGTGCTACCTATAACATTTTTCTCATTAAGTATGAGAATTTGTGACTTAGAGGTAAGAAATTTATCTTTGTTAGATATCTACGCCTCACAATGTTAAGTGTTTATTGCTAGACAATTAAATGGAAATCTAACTGATATTGAGTCATGATATGTGAAATTTCTAGAAAAGAATTTCCCTAACTGATGCGAGGTAAAGAATAATTTATAACTCTGTGCATTGGAAAGTACTGAAGGGGGTGATTTTATTACTCCAATGAAAATCGAGATAACTAATTCTCGACCTCTCGAAGATAGTGGGAGCATATTTCCATTGAATAGTTTAGTACAAACCAATGAGAGTTCTAAACAATTTCAACCTCAAAGAAGTAAATGAAAAATTTCCCTTCGTCATTTTGAGACTGAAGGGGAAACCCTCATGGTTGCTTCTCATGATGAAAATGAGCCAAAGAACTTCCATCAGGCTATTTCATCAAAAGTTAGCGAAGAATGAATTACTTTAGTGGAGTTTATTGAGACTAATCAAGTTTGGGACTTGATTAACTATTCTTTCGGACTAAAGACCATTGGGAACAAATGGTTCCCAAAGTCAAAGGTCAAAGAAGGTAGTTCCGTTGAAAGGTTCAAGGATTGTTGAATAGATAACCTTAGTTTGGCTCTTGTTACATATTTTGATTTGAAATTTTGTGAAATGAATGTTAAAAATAACATTTCTCATTGGAGAAATTGGATGAAAGATTCGCAAGAATCTGTTCGTTGACTTTGTTATAGGAGATTGAAAGCGCAAAGTTTGCTAGCTGAATCAATCTTTACTATTACAAGAAGTAATCATCCAGATAGTTATATCCAAAACTTCATAGAGCCAACTAAAATCCGGGTTTATGATAGTTAATAGATATTACTATATGTATCTTACACATTCTAAAGTAAGTTTCATATATTTCGTTATATTTAGACGATATTAAGTAAGCATAACTAACAAGGAGACGATTTTTTTTATTTTTTTAAACAGAACTAGCTTTATTAGGGCATAAGAAAAATAAAACGAGGCCGGATATACCCGACACCCCGTTACAAAAGTAAAGTCATAAAAGAGGAGTACTACTCCTTTACATTTCAGGACCAAAAGCTCCTATGCTAGAATATTGAACTAAAAACTAGGAGTATGTGCGAAGATTGAGAGTCCAATGGTAAGTGGTTGCCTTCAAATTGAGAGTCCAAGATTGAGAGTCCAAGATTGAGAGTCCAACGATTATCACCACTAAATAAGTGGTTGCCTTCAAATTTTGAAATGAAGGACATATGACACTCCTATAGTAAAATGTGAGTCTATAAGCCTTGAAAATTGCCCTAACACTCTTAAAAGTAATGAGTAAATAAACTTTGTTCCATATGTGAGTACAGTGGAGAAATTAGTTTTCTCACTTTGGATACTCATTTGATATTTACAATATGGTTAGGTTAGTTAGCCAATACCAAGCAATACCTAATTTAAATTTTTTGAAAAGCTATCAAAACGTATATTTCGCTAATTTGAACATGACTTTAGATTACATGTTATCAAGGTTTGGATTTACGACTTATCAGAAGTACAAACGCTGTTTAGAGCGATTATCTGGATAAGTGTAAATTAACCAATGTATATATTTTCTTACTTAATGATGATATTATATCATAGATGAGTAAGAAATAAACATGTAAATCATTGTCTATAGAGTAAGTGAAATTAATACCTTGTACATTAGTAGTACAAGAGGTAATGTGTTTGAGAAAGTTCCTTGTAAATCTTGGCATTGTTATAGACTCATTAGATTCTACATTTGTTTATGGTAACAAGATAGTTACTTTAAATTTTTACCAAGGATTTCAAGTACTATAAAAGAACTAAGACACATTTTAATAAGCAGTGCCACAAAAGTAAGTGTTTTTATAGTATATTTTCTATGAACCAAATATTTGCTTATCATGTGACTAAATGCACAATAAGGTGATGCATTTTTTTTGTTTATGAAAGAGCAACATGGTTGCATAGAACTTTTGTACTATAAATATTTGTAACAGTTTACAAATATCTTGATTTTAATGTAATTAGATGTACATATTTGATTTGTTTTTCAATTATGTGACATTGATTATAGCACATATATGAATGTATGTTTTTGTAATATACATGGATAAGCTGATTTGCTTACTCACACAAGCAACCTTTTGGCGCTGATGATAGCGAGCAAAAGATGAGACATTAAGTATGTTGCCTTGACGTTGGTCAAGATGAGATCTTATCTAAAATCGCATATGGATAACCCAAAATATATATATAAGCCTAATTTATAGTGTGAGACTTTTAAGTGTAATTGGAGTTACACTAGAAGACAAAATAAGTTTCAAGTAAAGCGCTTGATTAGCGACTTGACTAAGATTCCTATGGCATAATACTTATATTCCATAACATGTTGTTAGAATAACATGTGCTTTGCTATAATGGATGGAGGTAAGTGAATGGGTCCCTGCTTCCTCACCGTGTGAGTCCTAAGGGATATTGAATGTCCTTATTAGAAATACCCTCTGTGACTTTAGACTGTATCATGAAATTTAAAGTTAGTGTTTGCTACTTTAGCATGACTAACAATGTTCATGGTTGATTCGGCCGGATGGGGCATGTCTGGAAAAGCAACTAATTTTAAGTTGAATAATATTAGGGCAAAGGAAGACTATTTGGATTATATCATTACACTATACTCATTCGTCGATGGGTTATGGCGCTTTTTTAGTGAGTGATATAATTATGAGTGTAATGTAGATAATGGAGGCACAAGTATGCTCTTTGAGGGATTAGAGATACTTGACCAGATATAATCAAATAAGTCTAGGGTATACTGAGTCACGATAGTCATTTCTAATTTAGTGGTTGATGTCTCTATGCTGGCCTTAAATGGTTTTTAGTATAGAGCTCCCCAAAAACAGGTGAACTCAGCGGTCGCACAAATTATTTACTAGTATAGACAGATATAATGAGTAAGTTGAGGAATAAAGTAAGAAACGTCTTCCCATCATATGCGAGTGGGAGATGTTGGCATATGGGATAAATACGCCCATGATAGGTTAGTCTGATATTATCTCAAAATATGAGATAAAGTTATATTCTGATAAAGATAAGAAGACTGTCCCTATCTTGAAGCTTTCTTGTAGCTCAAGGATAGGAGTTTATTAATCTTTTTATATAGGGAATATCAGACTAGGAATATAACAACGATAGAAAATATCGTAATATGTATTTTCCTCCTCAGTATTATATTTGGTTCTCTACTTTGTATCTAATTGGTAGATCACAATAGATCCTCGAGTAGTATCTATTACCGAGAGTTCCTTTTCTATCAGAGCAGTGAATTCCATACGTAGAGTAAAACAAGATCTCGTCTTCCGCTCTTCCAGGTTAGTTTCCTAAAAAACCTTCAGGTAATTTTGGCATTTATCCATTATCTTAAGTCATGGGATGGTATAGTTATCTCAAATTGAGTTAATTTATAGAGTTATGGTATGCGTTAAAGTTAAAACATGTAAAATTGTTAGATTTTCTGTTTAAACTCTAAAGATATAAAATACACATAAACAAAACCTCCATGATTATCTAGTTGGTAGATAATTCATGAGTTATATCCTTGACTTCTATTTTTTTTAACTAAACAAAAAATTGATGGAGCCAAAGTTGAGTTTCATGGGTTTCTTTAATTTGAGTGAAGGTATGGTTTTTAATACAAATTCTTTGGTTTCATATGAATAATTGTTTTGGAAATTTTAATCTATCGATCAAACTTTACTTATGGTTTGAAATTATTTTATTTTCATAATAGTTTTTTTTATCTATAGTTGAGTTTTCTCTTCATGGAACTCCATTATTACTATGTTCGTAATTAACTAAGTTATGAATTATATCCAATTGATCTCTATTTTTTTTAGCTAAGGAAAAAATTGATGGTGCCTAAAGCTTAAAAGAACCAAGAACCATCCGTCCAGAATTTTGAACTATTGATAATCTAAACATATATAGTGGCTAAATTTGATTTTTTTTCTTTAATTAAATACAATACTTTTTTTATCAAAACTTTTTGAAAATATTTGGGACTTTGTCTTCTGAATTTCTTCAACTTCATAAGAATTACAAAATAAAGGATTTTTTTAATTAAATGTCTCATTTTAAATGCAATTTCATTAGGTTTGTATTCTTTTATGGTGATACAATTTGTTTTTAAAGTAAGTTGGCACGAAGTAAATATCAAGAAACTAATACAACAAAATAATCATAGTACTATTATAAAATGATCAATTCTACTAATAAGAATTATGAATTTAAAATACAAATGATAATACAACAAAACAATTGTAGTACTATAAGAAAATGATCAATTCTATCAATAAGAATTATAAATTCAAAATACAAATGCGAAATGTCAATGATTTTGACAGAAAAGTATCTATAGTTGGTAAATAAGCCTTGTGCATCCAACTTAAAACCAATTGGCCATGAGTGGAGTGACCCAAGGATCTTATTAATTAGTTCAAGTTCTTTTATTTAACCGATGTGGGATAGCCCTTAACATCCCCCCTAAAACATGACTTAGCCCAAGTCATGTTTGAAAGGCCCAAATTCAAACACAGGTAAGAGCTTACTAGGCTGCTAAACCCTAGCTGCCTGGCTCTGATACCTGGCTCAGATACCATGTTAAATAAGCTTTATGCATCCAACTCAAAACCAATTGGCAATGAGTGGAGTGGCCCAAGAATCTTATAAATTAGTTCAAGTTATTTTATTTAACCGATGTGGGATAGCCCTTAACATCCCCCCTCAAACGTTGCCAATTGGTTTTGAGTTAGATGCACAAGGCTTATTTAACATGGTATCAAAGCCAGGTATCAGAGCCAGGCAGCTAGGGCTTAGCAGCCTAGTAAGCTCTTACCTGTGTTTGAATTTGGGCCTTTCAAACATGACTTGGGCTAAGTCATGTTTGAGGGGGATGTTAAGGGCTATTCGACATCGGTTAAATAAAAGAACTTGAACTAATTAATAAGATCCTTGGGCCACTCCACTCATGGCCAATTGGTTTTGAGTTGGATGCACAAGGCTTATTTAACATGGTATCAGAGCCAGGTATCAGAGCCAGGCAGCTAGGGCTTAGCAGCCTAGTAAGCTCTTACCTGTGTTTGAATTTGGGCCTTTCAAACATGACTTGGGCTAAGTCATGTTTGAGGCGGGATGTTAAGGGCTATCCCACATCGGTTAATAAAGAACTTGAACTAAATTAATAAGATCCTTGGGCCACTCCACTTATGGCCAGTTGGTTTTGAGTGGGATGCACAAGGATCTTATTAAGTTAGTTCAAGTTCCTTTTTATCTTAACCGAATGTGGGATAGCCCTTAACATCCACCGCTCAAACGTGACTTAGCCCAAGTCATGTTTGAAAGGCCCAAATTCAAACACAGGTAAGAGCTTACTAGGCTGCTAAGCCCTAGCTGCCTGGCTCTGATACCATGTTAAGGGCTATCCCACATCGTGATAGCAATCCAACCACTTCCTTGGTGCCAAAGCCGAGCTTTAATGATCCTTTGAAGAATCTTGATGGACCAATGGACTAGATCAAGGAGCAAAAAGGATGAAAGAAGCTTTGCACTCTTTGTTGTCATCACACTTTGAAAAGACTTGAGGGCCGAGGACTTCTCCATCATCTCAACATGGAGTTCTTTGGCATGTTTCTTCCATAACAATTCATGAAGATGTTCCTCAAAGTTCTACATTAGAGCTTAAGGAAATTCCACCTTGAAGAAGCTTGCAAAGGCCGAGAGTTGAAGTCAATGAAGAGGCGTGTCCCTTGGCGTTTCATATGGATCACGCCCTTAAGTAATTTTTAGGGCTTTATTTTTTTGTTAATTAATTAAGTCCAAAACACTTAATATGGGCTTTAATTAATTGGTTGTTAATAATTACTTGGCCCAATTATCTTACATGATAAAGGCAAGTATAAGTTTAGGAAATAAAGGTAGCAAAAACGTGTTTTGCTTCCTCTTAAAACCGTGTGATCATTCCTTTTTTAGAAAAGGATTAGCTAGTTTAGTTAGTTAAGAAGTCAAGTTGTACTTGCAACTACTAGGGTTTGACTTTCCTAAAGCCAAAACTCATCTCTATAAATAGAGACATCTTTGTAACGTTTTTTTTAAGAAGCTGAATGAATGAAATTTTTAGCTTGCTGAAATTAGAATTAACACTTTGGTGTTGTTCAAGCCTTGGAGAATTATTTAATTGTCCATTATAGCAAATTACCTTTAGCGTAACCCTATAGGTGATTCACAATTGTTCTTATGTTAAAGAGCAGGCCAAATTAACTTGTTTAACTAATTGAATTTTCATAAGTTAATTGAGTTCGTTTGTATTAAAAACGTGGGGTTTGATTTACTCATTCTTGGCAGTTTTCCCCTTGAATCTTCTTCCACTCAAATTGCTATTGTTTGTGTTCTTGGAATAACTTTTGTGCAGCACGATCCTTTGTGGAGATCGAATTTGGTCCAGGAGTTGGAGCCTCGGCCAACCATTCACATCAATTGGTATCAGAGCACAGGTTGTTGCCCAAAAATTTCAGGTTAATCCGTCTAAATCTCTTCCGCAATCTTGCTGTTTTGTGTTGCTTCTTTGCTACTGTTTTTGACGTCAAATCTGCTGTGTCTTTTGTGTCCCTCTTGCTGCTGTTTTGTGTCTTCTTTGCTGTCTTAAATCGTTTCTAACTCAGTTATTAAAATCGTCTAAAATCGCATGAACATTGAATGCTCAAATCTGCCCAAATCTGCCCAAATCGTGTCTTGCATTTTTAGCGTTTTTGTTGCATTGTTTCTTGCTGTCCTTTTGCGTTTTTCTTGCTGTATTTGGTGTTTAAGTTCTGCATTGTTTTGTTCATAATCATAGTGTGGAATTCTTTGAGTTTTCCTTGCTGTTTTCACGTCAAAGCATTGCTAGGGTTTTGTGTCAAACTAGGGTTTTCAAAAACTAGGGTTTCCTCGATCAAGTTTCATAAGTTGCTCAATCTTGTCCGTTTCTTGATCTTCTTTTGTGTTCGTTTCTTTATCTCATTCTTGTTATAGTGTGTTTTCATCAAACTTTTATCACACTTGAAAAGATAAGTTCTTGAATACTTTCTTGAACTTCTTGATTTTCTTGAAAATTCAAAAGTGTCCAAATTTGAATCTTGAGCCATATTCTTGTTCCTTGTGAAATCTTGAATTTTGTGAAAGTGGCACATGCAAATTTGTTTTCCTTGGTGAGATATTAAAGTTTTGAAAATTTTAAGGTTGTAAGGTTAAGACAAAAAGACAAAACATCCTTAAACCCTAATCCTAGGTTGTTGTCTTCAAACCTTAAACCTAAGTACTTTGTACTAGGTTCTTGTCTTAAAACCTTAAACCTAGTATCATTTAAGGTTCTTGTCCGAACCTAGTCTTTTGTTTTGTCCAAGGTTTATGTCCAAACCTTAAACTTTTTTTTGTTTGTCTTAGAATCTTGTCCAAACAAAAAAAAAAAAAAGAGTCACGGTCAAAAAAAAAAAAGTGTGACCGATTCAAAAAAAAACAGAGAAAAGAACAAAAATATATATATAAATTCGGACTTTAATTTATTTTTATTTATTTATTTCTGTTATTTAATTTATTTTATTTTGAAGAACACATTGTTCTTAAGTTGTTACTTGAAAACCACCTTGAATTAAAAGTGCCATAACTTTCTCAATACAACTCGGAATTAAGTGATTCAAGTTGTGATCTCTTCGTCTTTGAATCTAGTTTCTGAATTTCGTAGTTTCTGGTGGTAAATCAGTTTATAACCCACACGTGTTCTAAACCTCTTTTGACGTGATTCCTTGTTTAACTCTCTTAATTTTTTCTTGTGAAAGTTTTGTGTGAAACTTGTTGATTGAGACTTGCTATTAAAATAATTGAACTTGGTGAGTCTTAATAATCCCAACACTTTCATTAATTGAGAGTTTTAGTTAGGATAAACAAGAGAGAACACTACCTAAATAGAGTGGAGAGTACCTACTACCCAATAGTGAGGAACCCGAGAGGTATATATACATATATTCTTGTGTTTTCTTTACTAATTTGCAGGTACCAATGGAGGAACAAAAAGGTGGTAAACCAATCACCGAGGCCGAACAAAAGTTCGCCAATGAGGTCCTATTCAACATGCTTCAAAAGATCAATCTTCGTCTTGATAATTTGGAGTCATCCACAAAAAGCTCCGCCTCAAGAAAGCTTAAGTTTGAAGATCATGATGAATCCGATGATGATAATGATGAGGAAAAAGAGGAGGAGTACACGAGCTCTTCAAAAGGTGAAAAGTCTAAAGTTTCCATCGAGTCTGTTAAACTCACCATCTCTACCTTTCATGGCAAATCAGATCCCGAAGCTTTCTTTGATTGGGTTCGAGATTTAGAACACTTCTTTAAAGGTAATGATGTCCCCGAGAAAAAGCAATACCGAATTGCTTTTATGCACCTTAAAGATTATGCTAGTCTTTGGTGGGATCAAGTTGTTCGAGCTAGAAGACAAGATGGTGAAAGGCCAGTTAAAACTTGGAATCAAATTAAGGCAATCATGAGGAAGAAGTATGTTCCCTCACATTATAATAGAGAGCTCAACCGAAAGTTACATACCCTTGTGCAAGGTAGCCGAACAGTTGAAGATTACTACCATGAGATGGAGGCATTGATGATAAAAGCCAATATTCATGAAGACCCCGACACCACCATTGAGAGGTTCCTTAGAGGTATGAATTCCGAATTGGCTTATAAAGTTGATCTTCAAAGTTACATTGATCTTAATGAACTTGTTCACAAAGCTATCAAAATTGAGAAGCATATGAAGGGTAAAGGGCGAAATTTCCAACAACCATTGCCGCCTTGGAGGAGAGATCAAAAGCCGAATTACACCCCTCTATCAAAGCCGAAAGTTTTCACCCCAAACCAGCCTTCAAACACTTCAAATAATGCTCCCAAAATAGTCCGCCAACTTGCTGAATCTTCAACCAAAGCAACGCCCAAACCGAATGAGAGATTGAGGGACATTAGATGTTATAAGTGTCAAGGTTATGGCCATTATCAAACCGACTGCCCAACCAGAAAATTGATGATAATTCGTGATAATGGAGAGGTTGAAAGTGATGAAGAATGTGCCGACATGCCACCACTTGAAGAGAAGTACCAAAGTGATGAAGATAGTGAAGATCTTACTACATATGATGTTGGTAAATTCTCTTTAGTTACTCGCCGAGTCTTGAATGCATAACCACTAATTGAAGATGATTTGTCTCAAAGAGAAAACATATTTCACGCTCGATGCATGGTTCAAGTTAAGATTTGTAGTGTGATTGTTGATAGTGGTAGTTGTACAAATGTGGCAAGTACATTATTTGTTAAGAAGCTAAACTTTACTTGCATGAAACATCCAAATCCATATAAGCTTCAATGGCTTAATAACACTGCCGAGAGTAAAGTGACTAAACAAGTTAAATTTTCTTTCACCATTGGAAAGTATGTTGGTGATATTGTGTGTGATGTTGTACCAATGGAAGCTAGTCATATTTTACTTGGTCGTCCATGACAATTTGATAGAGATGTTACATATCATGCAAAGAAGAATTATTATTCTTTTGATTATCATGGCCGAAAGTACAACCTTAGGGCATTGAGCCCAAGCCAAGCTTTTGAAGATCAATCAAGGATTGTGCAATCTTGCCATGAGATGGAAGAAAAGGAGAAGAAAGAACAAGAAGATAAAAAGAATGTAACTAGTGTAGGCCGAAGCATTGATTCTAAATCTTGTAATAGCCGAAATAGTGTTCCTTCTAAGTCTTGTTATTTTGCTTCTAAGAGTGAGGTTAAGAGAGTAATACTAGATAAGCAATCATTGTATTTGATGATCCGCAAGGAATTTGTACTTATTGTTGATAGTGATCACCTTGCTTCTTTGCCTAGTGTTGTTTTCTCTCTTTTGCAGGAATTTAGTGATGTGTTTCCCGATGACTTACCCATTGGATTGCCGCCAATAAGAGGGATTGAATATCAAATTGATTTCATTCCTGGTGCACAAATTCCAAACCGTCCAGCATATAGAGCAAATCCTGAGGAAACAAAAGAGATTCAACGTCAAGTGGATGAACTCCTTGACAAAGGTATTGTGCATGAATCTCTAAGTCCTTGTTCTGTTCCAGTAATTTTAGTACCTAAAAAGGATGAATCTTGGAAAATGTGTGTTGATTGTCATGCCATAAACAAAATCACCATTAAGTATAGACATCCAATTCCTAGATTAGATTATATGCTTGATGAATTGTATGGTTCGTGTATTTTCACCAAGATTGATTTTAAAAAGTGGCTACTATCAAATTAGAATGAAAGAAGGTGAAGAATGGAAAACAGCCTTTAAAACAAAGTATGGTTTGTATGAATGGTTAGTCATGCCTTTTGGTCTAACTAATGCACCTAGTACTTTTATGAGGCTAATGAATCACGTATTTAGGTCTTTCATTGGTAAATTTGTTGTGGTCTATTTTGATGACATCCTTATTTATAGCAAATCACTTGATGAGCATGTTGAACATTTAAAACAAGTGTTTGTTATATTACGTGAGAACAGATTGTATGCTAACCTTAAAAAGTGTTCTTTTTGCATGGAATCAATTGTCTTTTTGGGTTATGTTGTTAGTTCTCAAGGTATTTCTGTTGATGAGTCAAAAGTCAAGGCTATAAAGGAGTGGCCGAGACCTAAGAATACTAGTGAAGTTAGGAGTTTTCATGGTTTAGCAAGTTTTTATAGAAGGTTTGTTAAAGACTTTAGTTCTATAGCTGCAACTTTGAATGAACTTGTTAAAAAGAACATTGCTTTTGAATGGAAAGAGGAGCATGAAAACGCCTTCACTAAACTAAAGTATATGTTGACTCACGCCCCTTTACTTGCATTGCCTAATTTTCATAAAGCTTTTGAGATACACTGTGATGCCTCCGGGGTTGGTATTGGTGCTGTTTTGATGCAGGAATCAAGACCCGTGGCTTACTTTAGTGAAAAGCTTAATGGGGCTGCTTTAAAGTATGCAACTTATGACAAGGAGTTGTATGCTTTGGTAAGGTCATTACAGGTTTGGCAACATTACTTATGGCCTAAAGAGTTTATAATTCATTCTGATCATGAAAGCCTTAAATTCTTGAAAACTCAAGGTAAATTGAATAAGAGGCATGCTAAATGGTTAGAATTTATTGAAACTTTTCCATATGTGATTAAGTATAAATCTGGACAAGAAAACATTGTAGCTGATGCATTATCTAGGCGTTACTCTTTATTCACCTATATGCATGCTAAGTTACTTGGATTTGAGTTGATAAAAGATTTGTACAAAGATGATCATGATTTTAATGCCGCCTATAATGATTGTGTTTCAAAACCGAATGGTGACTTCTATTTGCATGATGGTTTCTTGTTTCGAAAGGATAAATTGTGCATACCCCTTTGTTCCATTCGTGAATTACTTGTTAAGGAAACCCATGGGGGAGGGTTAATGGGGCATTTTGGTATTGCTAAAAACACTTACTATTTTTGAATGAACACTTTTATTGGCGCTAATAATGATTAAACGATGTGAAAAGTGTTTGTGATAAAATGTATTTTGGTGTAAACAAGCCAAATCGAAAATATTGCCTCATGGATTGTATACTCACTTTGCCTGTTTCCTAGTCATCTTTTGGGTTGATATTTCTATGGATTTTGTTCTTGGATTGCTAGATCACGCAATGGTAAAGATAGCATATTTGTAGTAGTGGAATCGATTTAGTAAATGGCACGATTTTATTGCATGTTCCAAAACTAATGATGCTACACATATTGCTCATTTGTTCTTTAAGGAAATTGTTAGATTGCATGGCATTCCACATAAGTATTGTTAGTGATAGGATGTAAGTTCTTGTCTCACTTTTGGCGTACTTTATGGAATAAGTTAGGCAACTAAATTGTTGTTTTCTACTGTTGCACATCCAACAAACTGATGGACAATTGAAGTAGTTAACCGCACTTATCTACCTTACTTAGCCATCATCCAAAGAAACTTAAAGAATTGGGAAAGTTGTCTTCCACATATTGAGTTTGCATATAATAGAACTTTTCATAATTCGACATCTTGTTCACCATTTGAGATTGTATATGGTTTCAATCCTTTGACTCCACTTGATATTTTGCGTTTGCCTATTAATGAGTTTGTTAATGTTGAAGGTAGAAAGAAAGCTGAATTTATTAAGGGGTTACATGAAAGGGTTCGAAATACCATTGAAAATCGAAATGAACAATATGCCAATCAAGCCAATAAAGGAAGGAAGAGAGTGATTTTCGAACCAGGAGATTGGGTTTGGATTCACTTGAGGAATGAAAGGTTTCCTGAAAAGAGGAAATCTAAACTTCATCCAAGAGGAGATGGTCTTTTTCGTATTTTGGAAAGGATTGGAGATAATGCTTACAAAGTCGAGCTTCCAAGTGAGTATGGCAATGTTTCATCTACATTCAATGTTTCTGATTTATCTTTGTTTGATGTAGGTGATTCGAGGACGAATCTTTTCGAGGAGGGAGGGAATGATAGCAATCCAACCACTTCCTTGGTGCCAAAGCCGAGCTTTAATGATCTTTTGAAGAATCTTGATGGACCAATGACTAGATCAAGGAGCAAAAGGATGAAAGAAGCTTTGCACTCTTTGTTGTCATCACACTTTGAAGACTTGGAGGCCGAGACTTCTCCATCATCTCAACATGGAGTTCTTTGGCATGTTTCTTCCATAACAATTCATGAAGATGTTCCTCAAAGTTCTACATTAGAGCTTAAGGAAATTCCACCTTGAAGAAGCTTGCAAAGGCCGAGAGTTGAAGTCCAATGAAGAGGCGTGTCCTTGGGCTTTCATATGGATCACGCCCTTAAGTAATTTTTAGGGTTTTATTTTGTTGTTAATTAATTAAGTCCAAAACACTTAATGTGGGCTTTAATTAATTGGTTGTTAATAAATTACTTGGCCCAATTATCTTACATGACAAAGGCAAGTATAAGTTTAGGAAATAAAGGTAGCAAAAACGTGTTTTGCTTCGTCTTAAAACCGTGTGATCAATTCCTTTTTAGAAAAGGATTAGCTAGTTAGTTAGTTAAGAAGTCAAGTTGTACTTTGCAACTACTAGGGTTTTACTTTCCTAAAGCCAAAACTCATCTCTATAAATAGAGACATCTTTGTAACGTTTTTTTAAGAAGTTGAATGAATGAAAGTTTTAGCTTTGCTGAAATTAAGAATTAACGCTTTGTGTTGTTCAAGCCTTGGAGAATTATTTAATTGTCCATTGTAGCAAATTACCTTTAGCGTAACCTATAGGTGATTTCACCATTGTTCTTTATTTAAAGAGCAGGCAAAATTAACTTGTTTAACTAATTGAATTTTCATAAGTTAGATTGAGTTCGTTTGTATTAAAAACGTGGGGTTTGATTTACTCATTCTTGATGTTTTTCCCCTTGAATCTTCTTCCACCGAATTGCTATTGTTTGTGTTCTTGGAATAACCTTTGTGCAGCACGATCCTTTGCTTGTGGAGATCGAATTTGGTCCAGGAGTTGGAGACTCGGCCAACCATTCACATCACATCGGTTAAATAAAAGAACTTGAACTAATTAATAAGATCATTGGGCCACTCCACTCATGGCCAACTGGTTTTGAGTTGGATACACAAGGCTTATTTAACATGGTATCAGAGCCCTAGCAGCCTAGTAAGCTCTTACCTGTGTTTGAATTTGGGCCTTTCAAACATGACTTAGGCTAAGTCATGTTTGAGGCGGGATGTTAAGGGCTATCCCACATCGGTTAAATAAAAAAACTTGAACTAATTAATAAGATCCTTGGGCCACTGCACTCATGACCAATTGGTTTTGAGTTTGATGCACAAGGATCTTATTAATTAGTTCAAGTTCTTTTATTTAACCGATGTGGGATAGCCCTTAACATCCCCCCTCAAATGTGACTTAGCCCAAGTCATGTTTGAAAGGCCCAAATTCAAACACAGGTAAGAGCTTACTAGGCTGCTAAGCCCTAGCTGCCTGGCTCTGATACCATGTTAAGGGCTATCCCACACCGGTTAAATAAAAGAACTTGAACTAATTAATAAGATCCTTGGGCCACTCTACTCAAGGCCAATTGGTTTTGAGTTAGATGTACAAGGCTTATTTAACATGGTATCAGAGCCAGGTATCAGAGCCCTAGCAGCCAAGTAAGCTCTTACATGTGTTTGAATTTGGGCCTTGCAAACATGACTTGGGCTAAGTCATGTTTGAGGGGGGGATGTTAAGGGCTATCCCACATCGGTTAAAGAAAAGAACTTGAACTAATTAATAAGATCCTTGGGCCACTCCACTCATTGCCAATTAATTTTGAGTTGGATGCATAAAGCTTATTTAACATGGTATCAGAGACAGGCAGCTAGGGCTTAGCAGCCTAGTAAGCTCTTACCTGTGTTTGAATTTGGGCCTTTCAAACATGACTTGGGCTAAGTCACGTTTGAGGGGGGATGTTAAGGGCTATGCCACATCGGTTAAATAAAAGAACTTGAACTAATTAATAATAATAAGATCCTTGGGCCACTCCACTCATGGCCAATTGGTTTTGAGTTGGATGCACAAGGCTTATTTAACAATAGTCGTAAGTGATTTTGAAGAAAATTAAGAATTCAATTCAGCAATTAATTGCAAAGTCCAAAATTCAATTCAAGATATGTACGAATAGGGAGTCACAAGAACAAAAAGAAAAGTAGTAGAAATAAAAAGAAATTCTAAGACAAATAAAGTTCAAATTGTAATTGACAACAAAGAGAAATTTTAAAAAGAATAAAATTCTAAATATAGATGAAGACAATGACAATAATGAGATGCTTATTACACAAAGGGATGAATATGGAGAAAAAATAAATTGATAGTAACTTTTTTTATTCAAATTTAATATTTAATTTAATTGTTGTATTGTCTTCTTTTTTTTTTTTTTGAATTAACAGATTAAAATTCATTAAAATACCATTAAATTAAATACTTAAAAATAATTAAATCAAACACACGGCATAGCACATACCCTCTCTCTAATTCATTTTTTTCTAAACAAATCAATTAGAAAAACTTAACAAATTTTCCTAATTCAAGAGAATCATTAAAGATTAAAATAGATTCAAGAAACAAAGCAAAGCAAATTCTGATTAAACTTGATAAATGTACACTTTTATGAGTTGAATGAATTAATGCAAGATGGAATTCTGATTCAAAAAAATTAAGATTCAAGGAACAAAGCAATAACTCTAGCAATATAAAAATTTTCAAAGAATCATCAAAGATTAAAATAGTTTACAATTATTATTTATGGAAAAAAAATCATATATGGTAAAAACTACAATTATATAAGAGATTATCGTACAAGGAATTTCAAAAGATAATGATTACCTATATTTTCAAATCATGAAGAAATCTAGAAGACAAAATCGCAAAAACACTAACATAAAAAATTATTCTTATTGAGACAAAGATGTCACAGAATTACGAAGGGCTAATTAGTTTATTTTCTAAGCAACTCATATATTTATAGATTACAGAAGATATTTTATTTTTCACCATATATAATAAAGATATTTCAGAATCATATATTCATTATAAGTAAAAAGCGAAAACATGAATTATTATCCAAAAGATTTTAGAATTCAAAAGCCTACACCTCATGAAAATTGAATTTCTAAAAATTGTCAATGTTATTTGACCGATGTTTGGGAAACTTAAGCCTATACCACATGAAAATTGAATTTCTAAAAAATGTTACTTTTCAAATTTTTTTTGCCATAATGTCACAGTTTACAGATTTTCAATTAAGTTAGGAAAGATAGGAACTATTAAAAGTATATGCATATAATTATTCAAAATGTTTTTTTTCAAAATACCCAAGGCCATATAGCTTACAAAAGTTGAGACGACTTTTGAAAATTTAACTCTTTACTTTTTTTTCCATCATCTATTATTTTACATGTGGTTTATTAAATTGATAACAAAAAATGTATTTTTAAAATATACTCATAAACAAATTCAACTAAAGCTGCATTATCTATTGAAGCTGCATTTTTAATAAATTCAACTAATTATATTTCTAAACTAATTAAAAAACTAATTAGCATTGATAAATTCAACAAAAATACTATTCTAACAAATTTGGTACCAATTAATGTTGTTAGAAAATCAATTAGTGTTGATAAATCAACAAAATTTATTTTATTACAATTATAAAATAAATTATTTACTTCTCAAATTAGATAAGTATGTAACAAAATGAGATTTTGTTTACTAAAAAAATTTTATTTTCCAACGATAGTTTAAAACATGTGTAGATAACTAATTTAGCTACAATAAAATAAATTTTATTTTTTTTAGTATAAACTATTTAAGAATAACATATAGTTATTACTAATATATATATATATATATATATATATATATATATATATATTAATGTATCTTTAGAAGTCAAAGGTGATCTCCTGGACAGACTTATCAAATTGAATACACTAATTGACATATACTAATAATAGATAAGAGTCAATGGTGGCTATTCCGTGATAAGTTATTTTCTTCTTGCTTAAATATATAATTTTTCTAACTTTCTAATTTTTTATTACTTTTTCATAATTTATTAGTTTACAAGGTTATAGCCACAAAAACATAAGTATAAATATTTTTTTTAATCTTTAAAAATTGGACAAATTACTACAAAAGTTATTTTTAGAAAAATTTTATTGTTTAGAAAAGTTTGAAAATTTAGATAATTGAAGTCAATATTTTTGTTTGATTTGATTTAGGAAAGTTCTAAATTATTTTGTTTCAAGTAATTTGTGCTATGATGTTTATAATAATTTACATGAAAATAATTTCTTAAAGATCTTTTAATGGTTTATAACAAATAATATTCTTTTTGATATGCTTACCATACTACAAGATCACAAGATAATAATAATAGTTTATCAAGAAATAGTAGTTTATTCATCTAGAGTAGGATTTTTATACATGCCTGCTTGTTGACTTTTACAAATTTGTTATTTGTTATTTCAGAAATGTGCTACGATAAAACAACATCGAAAAACTAATACTAAAAGAAATTGGTATGCAAATTTAAATGAAAAGAAAAGGCAAAAGTATATTAAAAAAGTGAAGGAATAAAAAAGAACAAGAACATATAATGGTAAAAGAAGTTGGTTTTCAAATTTACCTGAAGAAGAAAAGCAAAAATTATATTGCAAAACTTAATGAATAAAAAAACTAAAAGAGTATGAACAAATCCTTGGTTATTAAAAGTTGTATTAGTATCCCAAGAATGCGAAAGGATTCTAACATATAATAAACTTAAGGTAATTGATTGTTTAAAATACAAAGTTTTTTTTTTTTTATAGTTACTAACATTTGAATTTGAATAGGGAAGATTTTACTTCAACCCACATATTATATATATTCAAGCACACATATTATCGAATATCCCATCTTGTCAGTTTTGTGGTGCAAAAAAATTTGAATATGAGCCACCATCATTTTATTGTCAAATGGGAGAGATTAAAATTGTAGATGTTGAAGTTCCTGAATAATTATATAATCCATTCATATATAACTCAATTGAAGCAAGAAAATTTAATGAGAATATCCATGCCTACTCTTAATGCACACGTGGAGTGGCATTTATTTTAATTGGCATTGATTTTTTGGCAAGATAAGGAAAGATCTTTTTGGAAGCATAAATCAAATCAAATCAAATCAATCTATACAAGGAAGATTGATTTGGAGATTAATGCGATCTTGGTATTCTTGGGCTTATTTTGGTATTCTTGGAAGCTATCATTAAAGATCTATCTTTGGAAAAGATAAGCATTGAAGCCACATGCTTTTTCCATCTTTCCATTTGAATTATTTGGAAATAATCTTGGAGATAAACATGGGAAGATTTGGTGTGCCTATATGATCTTTCCACACCACACAATTTTGAGTGTGCAAGGCGTGCGAATTGTTTGAGTCATGTAGAGCCTTGATGTTTATTTCGGTGTCTAATGTGAACACACTTCTTTGTTGGAAATCTTTGATCAAAGTGTGTTGGCTTAAGCATCTTAATGCAATAATATTGAAGATGCAATTCTTGTGTTCTTTATTATAATCCAGCCTCGGGATGAGGTTGTTGAGGAGCTCGGGAGAGTTCAAACGTGGGCAAGGGGATCTTATATCAACCACAGATTTCGGGAGGAGTCACCATTGACAAGGGGATCTTGTCTTCATTGTGGGCAAGGGGACTTGCATTAACCACAGATTCCGGGAGGAATCAACACAAGTCGAGAGGAGCTCGCACAATCCGTTCACTGTGGAGTTAGGAAGAAGCGGCGTCAAAGATAAGAGGGAGTCTTACTTTGTGTCAGACCGAGTGTCTTGTAACTTGTGAACTTAGTGGATTGTTTTTCTAGGCGTGGCCCCGCAGACGTAGGCAGATTGCCGAACTGCGTTACCAACCTCCTGTCTCTTTCCTTTCCGCAGTTTATTATTGTCCATTACTTTTTTATTATCGGTGTCACACCTATTGTTTCTAACCCACTGAAACACCGCGCATCTAACATTGATCTTTCACCTACAATAGTTTTTTTTTTCTTTCACGTCATTTGGAGCGGTTTTAAACAATATCTTTATAGTTTTCCAAGCAAATTGAGCAGGTTGTGCATGAGTCACCTTCAAAATTCTTATTGAACATAGTTTTTTTAGAAAATTGTGATTTTTTCCTAAAACCACGGTTATAGCTAATGAAAATTGAAACTTTTTTCAAATTTTATTTTTCTATTTCTATATCATAAGCTATTAGTTTACATATTTTTCACTAATTTGAGAACCCAAAAAAAAAAAAGATTGTTAAATGCAGGCATGCATAATTGTTTTACAACAAGGAAAACAAGATCAAAACTAACAAAAACTTGAGATTTTTTCAATTTTTTATTCTTTTACTATTTTGTCATATTCTATCTGTTTATATATTTTTCATTAAGTTAAGAATAAAAAATAAACTATTAAAGCATATGGATATAGTTTTTCAAAAAAATTTTATCTTTCCCCAATAATTCTACTTTATAATCCACGAGAATTGAAAATTTCTAAATTTCTTAGTTTTTCATATTTTTCTCATAATTTGGCCATAAATTTAGTAAAAGCTTTCTTAAAACCAATTGAATTTGAGATTTTAGTAGTTTAACCCTATTAATTGTACTATTGTAATTAAAATAAATTAAAGTAAAACTTTCTTAAACAATTTTTTGTTTTTCAAACCAATTATTATTATATAATAAAAATAATTTACAAAAATTAATGTACACTAATTAAATGGTTGATCAAACTTTAAATTTAAAATCATATGTATCACGTTATTTTTTCATTAATTAGGATACAATATTATTTAGTATCAACCAAGGTTATACAATAAATATCATTTATATATAGAACTCTTAATAAATAACATATTGTTATTATGAGTGCTAAGAAAATTTTAAGAAGCCATAATAGCTTTAAGAAATTACATCAAAAGAAAATATATTAAATTCAAGAGTGAAATTAAGTCAATAATTGTGAAGTTCAAATTGCAATTCAAGATATCAATGAAAGAAAAAAGAAAAAGACATGTGATACTAGTGTTATTTATATAGATGCACTTGATAAGCTTTTCAGTATGTTTTGGGTAATTAAGAAGTTTTTAAGGCATGTGGGTGACTGTTACTTTGAATTTATTATAAGTCAATAATTGTGAAGGTCAAATTGCAATTCAAGATATTAATGCAAGAAAAAAGAAAAAGACATGTGATACTAGTGTTGTTTATATAGATGCACTTGATAAGCTTTTCAGTATGTTTTGGGTAATTAAGAAGTTTTGAAGGCATGTGGGTTACTGTTACTTTGAATTTATTATAAGTCAATAATTGTGAAGTTCAAATTACAATTCAAGATATTAATGCAAGAAAAAAGAAAAAGACATGTGATACTAGTGTTGTTTATATAGATGCACTTGATAAGCTTTTCAGTATGTTTTGGGTAATTAAGAAGTTTTAAGGCATGTGGGTGACTGTTACTTTGAATTTATTACCATATTAATGACTTTCTTAATCGGGTTGAACTGAATAATATGAATGAATTGCATCTCTTTGCATAATATTATTATTATCCAATTACATAGAATATGACTGAATTAGATTCTTTCCATTTCATTAGATCATTAAGAATTCATAATTCGCAAGTACTTTTATAAAGGAAATATATATATATATATATATATATATATAGCAAATTGATGTTTTGGTTTTAGTCATTAACTTCTATTAGAATACTACATACTATGTTGATGTTTTGGTTTTAATCATTAACTTCTATCATATAGATTTCTTAAGAAATTATTATAAAAGTACTTTTTTCTTTTCTTAATTGTAAAGACAATATAAATAATTTCTTAAGAAATCTATATGATAGTAAAATGCCAATATAATATGAAATTAATTGATCCTTCTCTTATAAAGGAAAAAGTTTATTATATTTACATCTTTAACTTTGTGCATTGTGACAAGTAAGAATTTTATGTACTTTGAATTGATATTCATTAGAAAATATCCAATTTGTTAAAAAAAAATAGACTAACCACTAAATCTTGCCAATTGCAATTAATGAATGTACTTAACTCTTAATTATTATTTTGGGAGTTACACGAGAAATCATGACTTGTCAAAATTGTTGATTTTAGTTCTTCTAGTATGTACATTGAATATAAATATCAAACAAATTCAATGTATTTAATCAAACTTATATTATTTCTAGGACAAAACTTTTTTTTCTAACCCTGCCAAGGCATACAAGTAACTTAAATAGAGAAATAACAATAGAGGAGAAATTAAACTATCTAAAATTATACTTTTGCCAATTTTACTAGCCCTTGTATAGTTTTGAGATTACAAAATTTACATTTGATGTGCTTGCTTCTATGATGATGGTTCATTGCTTTGATTTTTATCGGTTGCTGATGAGGATTTCCCACCATTGTAAAGCAATTGTAGATGTCGGTCAACTTTTCTTCCAACTGATGATTATTTGCCATTATGGGATTGCGATTCTTGATTTTGATAACCCTTTGCTTTAACAAAGGATGATGCATCATCATCATTAGGCAGCAACCTTTCATGTTTTTGTAGATCATCTTCTGTATTAACTGATGCTTCATTACCATCGCATTGTGATTCTTCATTTTTATGAGTTTCTCCAGAATCTAACGCAGTTGATGATGGTTTATTCTCAAATTGTAGATCTCGAACTTGATCAATTAATTGTTCTTCAATGGAAGCATCTTCCCATTTCTGTGAGGAATATTTCAACTATGAACATGAGTATGAAACTGTGCATATTATATCTATAAATACATGCACTCTTGCCTATTAATAAACATAAGACAAAGATTTAAAAAAAAAATGATAATAAGACGAAACCTTTTTCAAAATCTCCTTAAAAGCTCTCTGCTTATCTTGGAGAGTGTTAATCTTCTGTGATTCCTAATCATTTGTTGAACCATTAATTATAAACTTAGGTCATGGAAGCTCAAATGAGAAATAAACTCGAAATGACAAAATTTTCTGAGGAAACTAAACACAAACCTGTATAAAAATAGCTTTTCGACAATGTAACTTGTCCAACTCTTGATACAATTTTTTCATGGTCTGCAAAATATGATACAAAATTAAGTTAACTAATTAATAAAGTAAGTTTAAGCCAATATTTGGACATTAGAATTAACTTCCAAAAAAAGAAAGATAGAACGCATCAAAAGCTTCCCAAAATACTTAAATACACATACACAATGCCCTTGATTAGGTTGATTTGAACATATTAACCATTCTTATAATAAGCCATGTTTAAATAAATTGAACCGTTCTTGTTAAATCGATATAAATTAAATGGATGCTAAATCAAGTAATTAAGCAATAATCCATTCATGTCTTTTTTTTTTAATTCTTTTTCAACTTTTCTAGTAGTTATTTTACGTTACAATTTGTTATATCCTCTTATACCAATTTGATAAAAATAAAATTCAAATATGATATTACTTATATCGTACAAATATGTTTGGCAGGCTAAATAATTCCAAACTGTGACGACTTTTTCTCTAAGGTCACCTTGAGATGTCTTAACTCTACTAATTATTTTCCTCTTTTTGAAATTAGAAAAGTTTCTAGCATCCTAGCTAAATGTTAGAAAATTTTAAATTCATATAAAGAACTAATTAAGAAAAAAAAAACTATTAGCAAACTTACTTAAATTTTAAGTAACAAACTCTATATGAAAACTATTTTAGTTTAAAGCACCAGCAAAGTTACCCACGTTACCAAATTAAATTCTTTTTTTTTTTCATAAGTATCAAAATCAATATTCACCATAAAATTAAAAAAGGACATGCATGATATTCAAGATCATCATATGATTTTCAACTTCTAATATATTAGGGCTTAATATATGTAATAATATGTTGGAAAATCATAAATTAATCTAAATTATATTGCAATATATAAGTATGCAAATGAGAAAAACAATACTGACCTCATTCTCTGGACTTGGTGGTGGAGTTGAACAAGTTTGAATTCTTGACCTTTTCTTTTTGCAATCCCACGTTGTATATTCTAAACTGCATCGACTTTCTTCTTCTAAAAGAGGGCTACTCTGGGAAAGCATAAGTAATCCGGCAACCGCATCTCTAGTCTCTTCTTGTTCATCATCCGCAACTTCATCTCTAGTGTTTTCTCTTGATTCATTATCATTTTGGAATGCACTCATATTTGTTCCCGAATTCTGTTTATATATCAGCCTAAATTAATCAGATCGAATAACATGAAATAAGAAAATTAAGAAAGATTAACTAACAAATCTTATATATAAACTTAATAACCAAGCTACTTATTAATTACCCTCTCATTGTCATTTACTAATTAATTGTTTCTAATTCTTATGTTTATGACATTCTTTCTTTTTCTTTATATGAATTAAATCTTTTGAAAACTTTTTCATACACATGTATGTATTTTAATAACGCAACATGATCTTATGTTGCAATTGGCATAATTATGCAAAGAATCATTCGTGCAAAATCAACTATGTAGATGGTAGCCACTAGGGCTAGACTACTGGTTAGAAAGTTAGCATCCCGACCTCCAAGTATAGAATTCGAGACTTGGAGATGCATGTGTGAGTGTGAGTATAAAAAAAAAACTACTATGTAGATGGTGATTACTCTTTAACAGTCTCATATTCTACCTCATCTCAAGGCAAAGGAAAAATTGAAATACAATCTGAGCATGTTTTATATCAAAATTAAGCCAGCGCAAACACTAGTTTTTGACACAAAAAATTAAGGCTCCGTTTGTTTCCTCATAAATTAGTGTTTTATTTTACAAAATCCAAATTAAGTGTTTGTTTTATCCATTTTTTCAACCAAAATTTCTAAAAACAAAAATAATGCTAAAGTAATTATTTTTACTATAATAACTTTTATATTATTTATAAATAAATTTTTAAATTTAAATTTTAAATCTTTAATAATAAACAATTCTTACTAACCCAATCTCTCACCAAAACAAACTTAAAAAATATTAATTTAAATTTAAAATTTTAATATTAAAAAATTCTCCACTACAAATTCCCCCCAAAATAAACATATTAATCCAAATAATTTCAAAATATTCTTTTATTATAACAAATTCTAAAAAAAATATTTTAATATAAAATCAAAAAATACTTAATCCAAACAAAGCCGCTAACTACGTAACAAAACATCAAGATACAAATACATAAATTTTGAAGCTAATTTGAAGCTATAATTTTTTTTTTTTTTTTGTCTCCTCACTTACATAAATTCCTCATAAGGGGCAACAAACATCCTTGAATAATTCTGTTCATGCAATATAAGCAACCGTACATAGCATAAATAGTAAAAATCCCATTGCAGTACAATTGGTAAAACTATAAAATAGTTATGGAGATGAATATCATCCGTGGACTATAAATGAATTCGTATAATTTCTTATTGTTTAAATAATAGACTTGACAATTTACCGATGATGCAGTTATGTAGATAAAAAATGAATTGTAGAAGAAGTGGTTGTTCTAAGATTAATGGATATCACAATCACCGGAACATTTTATGATTTAACAAAAATATTACAAAACTTAAAAAAAAAAAAAAATTGGAGTAGAAGTGGGCTCTGGAAGAAGTCCCTAGAGTTGTGGGCGGTGCGCAGTAATTTTGTTTTCAATCATTCCCTCTAATTGACCTAATGAAATCTAAGGGCCATTCACACCGTCAATGGTAATAATTTTGACAAGAAATACATTTCATTCCTAATAATGATAATGATAACTTCAAAATACATAAAAAATAACAATTTTTAAAATTAATTAAAAATATTTAAAATAAAATAGATACTATTCATATATTATCGAATCTATGCATTTGCTATTGTCTCTGTCGCTTTTCATACTATTAAAAATATCTACGATCTAATATGTATATAGCTATACTCTTTTTTAATAAGTAATCAACGAATTTACAAGAGTATTAGGTTCAAGTGCTGAGTGAAGTATTCTAAACTGAGTCTGCATGTGGTGCAAGGGTGAGTAAAAAAGGTGGATAAAAATAATTAAAAAATCAATGAATTTGCAAAAGTATATAGATATTGGATTAAAAATAATTTATAAATAAAAAATTAGACAAAAAGAAAGGGCTAAAAGTATATGGATTTTGGGTTAAGAAAATTTATAAATATTTATAAATAAAAATTAGACCAAAAAATTGGTTAAGAATATATGCAAATTAGGTTAAGAAGAATTTGTAAATAAGAATTAGACAAAAATAATGGACAAGAATATATTAGATCATATCTTCTATCCAATATTATCATGTTTTATTCTGTTTAATATTCAAAATGACATAATTTTACTAAAATTAGGGACTAAAAGCATAAATATCACTAAAATTAAATTTACAATTATTAAACCCCTAATCAAGGAGACCAGATCCCCTGTCCAATATTTATCCTGTCTTATTCTGTATAACGTTCAAAACTACGTAGTTTTATTAAAAGTAGGGACTAAATGCATAAATATCATTAAAATTACTTTACAATTATTAGACCTTAACCGATTAGTGAACCCTACGACGTAGTTTTAATTAATAAGACAAACAAAATCTTGGACAGAAGGTAATAAGACAGACAAAATCTTGTACAGAAGATCCCGTGTCCTAACGAACATATGAGTGAACCTACAAGATAATTTTAATTTTAAAAAGGATAAGATAGAATAATATTGGAATAGAGAATCCTATAATTGTAAACCGCAATCAAATATAGGGAAGAATCCCATATTAGAATATATGAGTTTTGGGTTAAAGAAATATTTGTAAATAAAAAGTACAGAACAAATTTAATACTAAGAGAACAATAATAAATTCAAACATTTCGTGGGCTCCAAATTTGAATGATAAATATACGGCCCAAAAACTTTTGGGGCCAAAGTTTATATATTTTTAAATTATAAAAACAATTTGTGATTTTTTTTTTATAAAAAAAACCACCCTATTCTGATAGAAATCTTGATTTTTATCTTTTTTTTTTCTAAAAAAATAGAGAAAAAGCAAAACATTCCAAATTATTCAGCATGGAAAGATTTCTAATTCCTCATACTCGTATCATTTAACCAAATTATTCAGCATGGAAAGATTTCTAATTCCTCATACTCATATCATTTAAACCAAACATCCCTAATTCCTTCATATCCATAACTTTGAAATCAAGACCAAGGATTGGGTTGGTTGCCGATTTAAAAATTTGTAATTTATTTTATTCTTTTATTACAATTTAGCCACAGAAATATTTTGTTATTAAGTAAAAAATAAATAGATGGTGAAAAATATGTGTATACATTTTTTAAATGGTGATTTCTTCTAAAAATTCAATATAATAATTTTAAAAAAAGTAATTATAATTTACAATATTACATAATTATCACTAAGTCAAAAGGAATACACATACATATATTTACAATTTTGGAGAATAAAGAATATATCTTTATACTTCATTCAAAGAAGCAACCTATAAAGTCAATGGATTTTCTGTTATATTCAACTGGGTCAAAAGGGTGAGAGGGAGAGAAACTCACTTTAAAGATCAGGCACCAATTTAGTGTTAGAATAAACCTGGCAAATTAAATAGACCCTACTATTTGATCCTAGGATCTTTCTTAAAATTAGAGTCTTAACTCACTCTTGATGGCCAATTCAAACAAGCCAAGTTTGTTAACTTATCTTTATAGTTTACTAATCACTTTATTGGCTTTTAGTAGAATATACATTGATGTATTTATAAATTTGAAAAGGAGATTAAAATAGGGAATTAAATAGAAAATTTAAGGTGTTATATTAATAAAAAAGAAATAAAACAGCAATTAACAAATAAACAATAATGGAACTTCCCCTCCACCCACTTCAAAATCTCAAAGTTGAAAATTAACCCAATTAATGTATAAATCTCGCATAAATTTTCAATTTCCCTTGAAATAAATGCAGAATTTTTTTTTCATTGGCGTCTGAATTTTGTTGTTTTTTTTTTATCCAAAAGATTAGAAGAGATCGCTGTTACGACTCACAAAGTTTCAAGCTCAACAGACCGGAATGCGGGTTTCTCTCTAACACGGAGATTCTAGTGTGTCGATAACCCTGCTGAACTGAGCGATCCTATTAATTAATCTTTTAGATTTATTTACTTTTTTATTTATAAATTTGAATTTGTACTTTTAAAAAATTTGTTGGGAAAGGGAAGGTTGCGAATTGCGATGATGATATCAAAGCTCCCTCTTATGATTTAAAAAAAAATGCAGAAATTCTTTCAATTTAATTTTTATAGCTATTCAGAACGAATGAATGGCTGCGGTATTCATATAATTCATTTTCCAGCAAGTTTGGAAAGTTATTGAGACAATACAATATAATATTTATCAATGCAAGTTAAAATGACGGACACAATATCAAATCCTGTTTATCAATACAATTAAAAAAAAAAAACGTTTACGGCTACCACCCAAGAACGTGCAACATCAAACATAAAATTCCATTATATTGTAATAATTGCTGTATTAAAAAAAATCCTTGAAGAAAATTCAATAATAAGGGATTAATAAGAAGCATAATTCATACAAATAAAGCCAGACAGATTTGTACCTTATGAGCTGAAAACTGCAGTAATTTGTTTTGAACGTTAATTGACGTCGAAGAATACCAAATTCCCTTTCTCTGGCATTGGCAGCAGAATTTATAGGGTGGGTTGTGATTTTTTTTTAATATAATATAAATACGATAAAGAGAAATCCTTCTTTTAGTATACTAATAATTTGTGTCCTCTTGGAATTATATTAGAAAACACTTCTTTGTGTTTCTTTAATTTGAAAAGGAGTATAATTTTAATTTTAAGTGGACTGGGAGTAGTGTTCTAACACTTCTTTGTGGCCATTTTAATTTTTCTCTGCTTCTTTGTCCGATTTCTTGATTATCGAAGCATTTTTCTGAACTGTTTCGTTGTGTTCATTCACCGCCGCCATGCTCTCATGCGAAGACCTCATGAATTAGCTCAATTACCTAGCGAGGTCGTTTATAGCTTGAACTTCACATACAATATGTATATTTATCAAAACTATAATTTATTAGGTTGCTAAATTATGAATAATATTACTGGATTGGTGAAAGAGATCTTGTGTGAAAGAGTTAGCTGTAATTTTTTTTTCTCTTTTTTTAGTTTTTGAATTTAAAAGGTGGTTGTTCTATATATATAGTGGGAAAATATTATCGGAAAGTAACTGGAAAAAGGGTCATTCTTTGAGAGCCCCCAAGACTAGTGTATAAAATATAAAAAATTAGTATAAAAAAATAGCGTATAAATTATAAAAAATTAACTGAGTATAAAATATCAAATATTAATCTATAACATATAAAAAATTAACGTATTAGCATATAAAATATAATTCGTGTATTATGTCTAATACGGTCTCAAAAGAGTTGTTTGGATTGAAAAAAAAGGGGCGATGTTATTGATTTTTAACATGTGGAAACCCTTGACTGATGGATGCATTTGATTGAAATGTGTAGGTGGGCTAGCTTGGTTAGGTTAGGTTTGTTAGTTTTTTCTGGTTGCAGAAGTTTTTCGTGTGCCTTATGTTGATTTTTTTAAAGGGGTTTCAAGGTTGCTTAATTGGATTGATTTTTGTTTTTTTAAAGGGGTTTCAAGGTTTCTTAATTGGATTGAGAGAGTAAGTTTGGAAATGGAAAGTAAAAGTTAGTCCTTTGGTTGATGTTATTCCTTCTATTGCAAAATTGATTGTTAATGCTGGCAACCCTAAGTTAGAGGGCACGGATCTTTCGGACAATGAATATTCACTATTCATTAATGTTTAGAAAACATATGAGTGAGAGTGTAATTCAAAGCTCGACCTCTTCCGGGCTTCTATAAGGAAAGGGAAGCACAAAACAATCAGATGCAAAAGGCATGTTTTTCCTTCTTTGCAACTTTCAAGTGCCTATATTTTTAATCAAAATTTTAAAAGTTCTATTTTCTTATGAAATCATCTCATATATAAGAATTACATATGAATTTTACTTTACTGTATAAAATATTAAAAATTAGCTTATTAACATATAAAGTATCAAATATATAAAAAATTGACAGTATTAATATATAAATATAATTAACCTATCATGATCTCATATATGAAACGTTCTCACAAAAGATTTTGCGATTTTAAAATATTAAAAATTTGTAGTACTGATATAGGTTTCTGTATTCTGTGAAGAAGCAAGTTGCGGCATGATTACGAGGCACCTTGATCTTAAGCCATTCCAAAAATGCCAATAATTCATATCTAGAAAATGGTGAGGCTGCATGTAATACTTGTGAATTTTATTGAGGGCATTTAATAAATAAGTAAAACTATATGGTATTTTGCAAAATTGTAAAAATTTGGTCTTAAAACCCATTATTGCAAAAGCCTTAAGCTTTTATTCTTCTCTTCATATTTCCCTCTTTTCCTCTATTGATTAGGGCAAGAGACAAGGGAGGAGTGAAGAAGAAAAAGGAAGCAATTCTCCTTCAAATTCCAATCAAACTAAGGCAAGGAAACTCCTTAGTCTCTTTATCCATAGTGATGTCTTTGTTTAGTACTCTAGATTAGTATAAGATTGAATTGTGGTTGTAATAGGATATGGGTTTATGGAAATCTTTGTTGTGATAGGAAAGTGAGTACATAGGTGGTGGAAATCAAGTGCGATAGTGGGAAGTGAATTCAAGTAAGTGGTTATGATATTCCTTTATGTTTTAAAATGCATTTGGTGAAACAGATTTTTGAAAGTTTGATATGTTATTATATGAAAATGGATTGGGCATGATTATGATGATGATTTTTATGACTATGAAATATATGCAGTGGCTTTTTTGAAAGTAAAGTGTTTTATGAATGATTTTAATGGATTTGAATTGTTATGAGCTCTTGAATGTTTATGGAACTATTGGTAGGAATATGTTCTAACCTAATGTAATGGCCTACCTAGCGGGATAAATAGCTAGGAACCTAATGTAATGGCTTACCTGAGGGGATAAACAGTCAGGACTGGATCCAGTTTACCAAGAGTGACTTAAACTATTCAATGAGCTAAATAATGACAAGTACCAAATGTATTTGTGAATGTTATTCAATGAATGATGATGCCACTTGCTATGTACATATCTATGTGTGTGTGTGACTTGATTTGAAATGTTTTCCAATGTTGACTCTTATGTATCGAAAAATGCTTTGCGAAAGTATATTACGTATATAAAGTGCTCAATCCAATAAAGGAATGTCTAAATCACTTACTGGGCATAGTTTTGCTCATACCACACAAAAATTTCCGTCTTTGCAGATTCTAAAGTTTCAGGAGCATACTTGTGAGGATGATTTGAAGTGAAGAAGGTCATTTTGTGGATATTGATTATTTTGAGGCTAGATGGCCATTTTGTGGATAGAAATGATCTATGTTAGATTAGTTAATGGCGAAGTATTCATGTTTCTTCTTTTGGATATAGCAAAGATTTCTTAGTGTAATGATGTTTGTAAATTGTGTGAATTAAGTAAAGTGAATTGTAATAGATGTTTTGAGCTATTGGAATGATGTTTGGTTGATTTTGGTGTATAGACTTCATATTGGTTTGAAAAGGAAATGTAGGTTGAAAAATGAAGTTTCGGACGCTTGTTTCGGACTCCCAGGGCCGTCCGAACCTATTTAACTGGAAGCATGTTAAAATGGTCGCGACAGTTTCAGACGTCCGAAACTCCCCTGCACCGTCCGAACCTAAATCTCAAAGAGGCTTCATTTTCTTCAAAGTTTTGGAAGGCCATTTCGGACGTAAGGGGGCGTCCGAACCTATCTTTCGGACGGCCGAAAGTTCCTGTTGGTCGTCCGATCCTATTTTCTTGAACTTGTTTTCAATTTTCGTCTTCCAAATCATTTGTTATGAATCATTTAAGAAAGATGAATCATATATCAAAGTTATTGGCTTGAATTTGATATTTTTTAGTGGTGAATTTGAGAATTTCTTTATAAGTGAATATTATACATTTTGTTTTGGGATTGTAAGTATTGTAAGAAGAGGCTTCGCACTTTTGGAACTAGTCTCCAAGGGTGTGGCCGTGCCACGTCAGAATTCGGGGCGTGACATTTAGTGCTATCAGAGCTTAAGATTAATAAGAATGTGAATATGTAAGAGATGAATTTTAGTACATTACTTGTTAGGAATATTATTTCCTTTCTTCCCTTTTATGCTCACATGGAATAAATATGTGATTGATCTTTTCTAATAGGATTATGGCACAAAATAGTGGAAGTGAAGAGAACCCCAACATAGTGATAGTAGATAGCCATGTTGACGGCGACAGCGAAGGAGCAAATACGGAGAAACATTTGCTTACTCGTACGCCTCAGCCCATAACCAATAGAATGGCTACTGGGGGTGAGTCATCTAATGATCCACATGCGAAAAGTACGACCACCTTAGTAATGTCTCCTGAGTTTACTACTGCCTTTGGCATGATGGCTCAAATCATGCAAAACCAACAACAGTTACAACAAGAACAAGAGAGCCGTCAACGCCAAAAAATGACGGGTAGCAAAACTCATTATGAGAACTTGAAGAAGGCAAATATGCCTGTCTTTAATGGTGGTCCGGATCCAGAGAAAGCAGAGAAGTGACTTCATGAGTTAGAGGCCAACTTTGTTGTCCTGGAGGTGCCGGAGGACGTAAAGCCAAAGGTTGTCATTCCTTTCCTCGTTAGAGATGCGGAAATGTGGTGGAAAGGAACTGCCCCAGCTTACATTCGTGAGGGACAACCCTTAGATTGACGAACCTTCAAAAGTGTTTTCTTAAAGCACTACTTTCCAGACTCTATCCGTAGTGAGAAACAGAGACAGTTCTTTCACTTCAAACAGACGAAGAATATGTCTGTGGTGGAATATGCTGGAAAGTTCAATGCATTGGGGTGTTATGTGCCAACGGTGATGGCGGATGATAGCCTAAAGTTACTCAGGGTTGAGGAAGGTTTGCAAGGACGCATTCGAGCCAGATTGTCTTTTGTTCCCTCAAATAGTTATGAGGATTCTTTCAAGAGATGCATTGGGATTGAGGCGGATCTCAAAAGAGGTGATGCCGAATTTCGTGCAAAGAGATCTAGACCAATGCCAAACCAAAAGGATCAAAACAACCCAGATGGGGTCAAACAATGAACACAAGACGTGGACCACTACAACCACAAATGCAGCCTGGATTCAAGAAGAAAGAATGTGATTTTTGCCACCGTGCTCATTTAGGAGAATGCCGATATAAGACTGGAGCATGTTTCGGGTGTGGCAAGTTAGGACACTAGATTAATGAGTGTCCCACTCCTCAACAAGACAAAGCCAAATCCACCAACGCTCGTGTCTTTGCCTTGACTCAATCGGAGGTGGAAGTGTCAGAAAAGGTTGTCACAGGTACTATTATGATAAATTCAGTAACTGTTGTGGCTTTATTTGATTGTGGGGCTTCTCATTGTTTTATATCTAAGAGATGTGCTAGCTATTTAAGTCTTAAGCCCGAATGTCTTAGAGGGTCCTACCATGTAGCTACCCCAGGAGGAAAAGTCATTAAATCAAACCTTGTGCATAGAGATGTCATGTAGGAATTAATGGGCATGAACTTATGGCGGATTTAATTCAAATCAACATGAGGGATTTTGATGTAATTTTGGGTATGGACTGGTTAGCAAACAACTATGCCTATATGGATTGCCGGAATAAGAAGGTTAAATTTAGTATTCCAGGAATGGAAGAATTTTCATTTCAAGGGGGCATGGAGAAACAAGTTAAGTGTGCAACTCCCATAATATCTGCCATGCAAGCTTGGAAAGCTCTTCGAAAAGGTTGTGTGGGTTATTTGGCGAATGTGATTGACACCAAGAAATGGGGTATGAACTTGAACGACGTTCCAGTGGTCCGAGAATTTCCCGATGTGTTTCCTGAGAAATTGCCAGGGCTCCCACCTAATCGTGAAATTGAGTTTGAGATTAATGTGATGCCTGGTGAAGCACCAATCTCTAAAGCTCCATATCGAATGGCTCCTGCATAATTACGAGAGCTTAAAGTTCAACTACAAGAGTTGTTGGATCTTAAGTTTATCTGACCTAGTGTGTCTCCATGGGGTGCTCCTGTGTTATTTGTGAAGAAGAAAGATGAGAGTTTGAGACTTTGCATTGATTATCGGGAATTGAACCGGATTACTATCAAGAACAAATACCCACTACCAAGAATAGATGACTTATTTGATCAACTTAATGGAGCTGGGGTCTTCTCAAAGATTGATTTGCGTTCAGGCTACCACCAGTTGAGAATTAAGTCAGAAGATGTTTCAAAGACTACTTTTAGAACAAGGTATGGGCATTATGATTTTCTTTTTATGCCTTTTGGACTAACAAATGCCCCTGCCGCTTTCATGGATTTGATGAACAGGGTTTTTAGGTCTCAACTTGACAAATTTGTGGTGGTATTCATTGATGATATCTTGGTCTATTCTCAAACTGAGGAAGAACACGTTGAGCACTTGAGGATAGTATTACAAACCTTAAGAGAGAAGAAACTCTTTGCCAAGTTTAGCAAATGTGAATTTTGGCTAAAAAATGTTGCCTTCTTAGGCCATGTGATATCAGAAGTTGGTGTGACAGTGGATCCAAAAAAGGTAGAAGCAATTGTAGACTGGCCTAAACCGACCAATGTAACAAAGGTTCGGAGTTTTCTGGGATTGGCCGGCTACTATAGGAAATTCGTTGAAGGATTTTCCTCTATTGCAATACCTTTAACCAAGTTGACTCAGAAAAGAGTAAAGTTTGAATGGACCGCAACTTGTGAGTACAGTTTTCAGGAGTTGAAGAAGAAGTTGATTTCCGCACCGGTACTTACACTTTCATCTGGGTCAGGTGGATTCACAGTGTATAGCGATGCTTCTAAAAATGGATTGGGATGTGTGTTAATGCAAAATGGTCGGGTTATTGCATATGCCTCTCGCCAATTGAAGAAGTATGAACAGAATTACCCGACTCGTGATCTTGAATTGGCGGCTGTAGTGTTTGCTTTGAAAATCTGGAGACATTATCTGTATGGCGAAAAATGTGAGATATTTACAGATAATAAGAGCTTGAAGTATTTGTTTACTCAAAAGGAGTTGAACATGCGACAACGGCGATGGTTAGAATTGTTGAATGATTACGATTTGGATATTAAATACCATCCCGAAAAGGTAAATAGAGTAGCAGATGCTTTGAGTAGAAAGTCTTCAGGGACATTGGCATTGTTGTTGACCCAACAGAAACAGTTGATTTCTGAGTTTGAGAAACTAGAAATTGAGGTGATTGATATCGAGTGTCGTGGCTCGTCAATTTATCCTAATCCACTAGCTATAGTAGCAGTGAGCTAGGTATCGTATCCACAGGGAAAAGGAGGTATCAAGAATCTCAATGTTTGCTCACAGAATGTCACGAAAGAAATAAAACTAGACACTAACTAGTAAAGAATCAAATGCAACAAATAAAGTGTAAAAAATAGGAAGAGAGTGGATGCTCTAGAGTATTTCCACCAGTTGAATGCACATTAGGCCATGATTGCAATGCTCTTGACACACAAGTAAAACAATGAGGAGATCTCTATTGCCCAGGAGGCTAGCTAACACTTAGCATGACGACCACAGTGTTTTCTATACTCCTTAACATTCCACTTTTCCCATGGCCAGGCCTAAGTAGAATGGATTCAACCCGCAATGCCTCAACTCTCCAAAGTTAGCAAATCTAGCATGCAATTCCTATGGTATCCCATGGCGAGGCCTGACCTAGGACCTAGAGTGTTTGCTTACTTTAGAAAGTTTCTTTTCACTTTTTCCTAACAACTCAATGATTCTCCACCGGCATGACGACCGCATCTCAAATCATGATTCAAGCAAAGCAAGTGGAAGACTCAATCATCATACATTTAGTCTTCATTTCATGCAATTCTCACAGATATTGGTAAATCTCACTTCAACTCAGCTTGGCGACCACAATCAAAGTTTAATTCATCCAATAAAAGTGTGAATTCATGAAACTTAACAAGATTTAATCATTAAAATCACATATGATTTCATCCTTAAGAAATTATGTCAATTGCATAGCATTGTATAGTCTAATTATACATTTAACCAGTTGAAACTCTAGAACATGAGAGATCTAATCATAGAACTCCATTACAAATTCACGATCAACAATTTGGAACTTAAAACAATTCATTTTCAATAAATGGAAAGAGTTTACCAATTGAATTCTTCCAAGAGCTTCCTTAATTGATATGAGAATTACAATGATCGGAGCAATTCCTTGATCGGAAAAGGAATCGGAGTCTAAAGTCTAGAGAGGGAAACTAGAGAGAGAAAGTAGATCTCACAATTAATTCCCGCTCTCTAGCTCTCAAAAGTTGGTTACAAAATAAAATCCTAACTAATGAATAATAGTCCAGGGATCAAGAGTCCCCATTTGTTCTAACTACATCCCCTATATATAGAGAAGTAGAAATGTAACTAATACGCTAACTAAAAATATCTAAAGATATTACAAAAGTGTCCTCAAAAGGAAGAACCCAAATCAGCCCACAAATGTGAAAAAAATCCGAAAATGAAGTTCAGCAACTCAGCGCCTTCAGGCCATTGCACAACACGCCTTCCGTTCGCTCCTCAGCTGCCCAACGCCTTCCAGCTTCCACGATTCACGTCTTCACCGCCCGGAAGTCCAGCTGAAGAATCAGACCAAGTTCACGCCTTCAAGCCTGGAGCTTCCACGCCTTCAGCTTCACCGCGAACCTCCTTGCAGTCCAGCCTTTGCGAATTCACGCCTTCAAGCCTGGAGCTTCCACGCCTTCAGCTGCCTTGATGAACTCCTGAAATTAGAAGTTCCATACTTAGCCATTTTTCTGGAAACTCAAGAACATAACACTTCATGGCAGAAATTCCAGCCAACATCTGACCATGATTAACCATGAATTAGGGAAATCTTAAAACATGAATGTTGTAGCCCTATGTCTTAGCTTTCCATAGTGGTTTGAATCACTCAATTCGGATCTAGGACGAGAGAGTTACAGCCAAAATACTAAACTGTGGCAAAGAAGAGAAATCAAATTGCACAAATTGCCCACGAGATCTCGTGGGCAAAATTTTTCTTCTGTTTTTTTACTCCACGAGGTCTTGTGGAGTAATTTTTGGCACTTTTCATTTTCTCCACGAGATCTCGTGGAGAAATTTGTGTCATTTCTGTTTTCTCCACGAGATCTCGTGGAGAAAATTTTGACACTTTTGCTTTGCCCACGAGATCTCGTGGGCAAATTTCTTGCTTCAGCAACACTTCCTACTTCTATGCACAATTCGTGTGTGTTCGGTTCTGAATCAGACTTTGTGGTAAACATTAAAGTTTTAGAGCTTTCTCTTGGATTTCCATGGGTTCAAGAATCAGCATTATTGAAGGTCTGTAGCCCAAGATACTCTCATTCTCCCGAACTGTGGCAATGAGAAGCCAAAGAAGAAAATCTGAAGTAGCAATTACAAATCTGCTCCCATTTCTCCACCCTGCACACAGAATTAGAAGAAAGTTAAAACATAAGAAATGAAGTACATTCAAAGAGCTTTCTAAAACATCCAAGATCTCAGCAATAGGACTAGTAGTGAGAGAGTTACACTCAAAACAATGTACACAACCAGTTCTGCCCAACTCCTTTATGCTGAAATATTAGCTCTAATGTCTAGTCATGTTGTGTATGAATAGTGTATGAAGTGTGTAACAGTTGTGTGCATGTGTGCATGTGTATGCATAAGTGCATAACAATCGTGTGCATGGCAAGGTTAGTGAATGTTGTGTGCTTTATGTGACCCAGTGTTGTGCCAAGAGTGCATGAGTGCCAAGAATGTGCAAATGTTGTGCCAAAAATGCACGAGTAGTGTGCCAAGAGTGTGCAAATATCGCCAATGTGCATGTGGTTTGTGTGTTGTGAATGCTTAAGTAGTGTTCATGACTAATCTCACTGGTATGCAAATGAATGCCAATGAAACGTGCCAAGGTGATGACTTGTGTGATGTTATTGTGGCAAGGTAAGTGCACTATGGTGGCAAGGTGTGTGGCAAGGCTTGGCAATGTTTGGCAAAGTTGTGTTGGCAAGGCTTAGCAATGTTTGGCAAAGTTGTGTTGGCAAGGCTTGGCAAGGTTTGGCAAGGTTTGGCAAAGTTTGGCAAGGTTTGGCAAGGTTTGGCAAAGTTGTTGTGCCCGACGAGCTCGTGCAAGGATGGCATGCCAAATGATACAATTTAAGACCATGTGTGACTTAGTGTTCATTCCAGCACCAAGCTCCACTTTCATGCTAGATTCATGTGTCTTAGCCTCTGAATTAGACCCAGTGGTAAACATAAAAGTTCTGGCTAATCCTCTTGGCTTTCCAATGGTTCAAGAATCCCCTTAATTGGGGGTTTGTAGCTCAAGTTATTAACAATCTACCAAACTGTGGCAATATGAATTCAATAACTAAATCCTGAAGTAGCAATCATAAAGAAACGCCCGTTTCTCATATTTGCACATAGAAGTTAAAGATAGTTAAAACACAAGAAATGTAGTGCACCTAAAGGGATTTCCAGAACATGCAAGATCTCATCATTCGGACAAGAATTGAAAGAGTTATCCTCAAAACAAGTTGCACCAACATTCTGCCAAAATCCTAATTTGGCCAAAATTGCACTTTAAGTTTCTTGATTCTCAACCTCTGCACACATATCCTTTATTTTCCATCATTTTTAACCATTTTGCACCATTTCACACTATCAACTAGCACATCACGAATAAACATAAAACAGTACAAATTACCACACACTTGCACCGAACACAAGACAAAAGCCAAAAGATTTAACACAAATTAGTTGGTATAAAACCAACTTATCAAATTCCCCCACACTTGAACTTTTGCTTGTCCTCAAGCAAAGACACAAAATATCATTTAAACTCAATCACAACAACATGCCACACACACACCATGCTTTGAACTCTTGATAGAAACAACTTTCCTTTCCATTTCAACTTAATTCACACTAACTTGCTTCTAAGCAAATTGTACACTCAAGACTCATTTTCATCACCCGTATCTAACACATTGTTCATCCATCCACAATGGCCACATCCTAGTTCATCAAAACATTTTTCCACACAAGAATTCATTCCAAGGTTTCTGGCACCAAGCCTTCAGATTTCAGCACAAATTATCAACTAAGGCACAATGAATAAAGACCAACATGCCACGCGTGCAAGTGTGTGCTGAGGAACATGCACTTCATCTATTCCCTTGCTATACACCATCTAGTTGTCTCACTCATTCAATACAAGCCTATCTCCTTAGCCACACTCATGAACATGCAGTCACAAGATCCATGGTATTCTATGCGCACACAGCTCTATGGGACATTGCCCTTATTAAGCACATTAGTGCATTTGTGATACTCATTGGTACCATTTGCCTGGGTATTTTGGCTGTTTTTTTCCCTTTAATCAGTTGCCAGGTTCTTGTGACTTTTTCCTTCCCAGATGCCAAAAGGCTTTTTCTTCCATGTCTTCTCTTATGCATGCACATGTTCATAAGAGTTTCAAGTTGATTAGCATGCGCGAACTCTGGAAACATCCAGACAAATGCATAGCAAGAAGAGTAAGCTTCCATACACATACCTCCTGTGTCATTTAGTTTTGCATGGCATATCTATCTTACCTTGACATCGGGCTTTAGCCAGCAAAATGTACCAATTTCCTCAAACTAAGTACCAGGAAACAAAAATTTTCACATGCAAGATCAAAAAGATTTATTGATATTCGACATCATTTTATTAGATCTCTTGTGGAAGATAAAACTATTACTTTGGAATATATGGTGACAGAAAAACAAATTGCTGATATTTTCACCAAAGCTTTGGATGGAGCAAGGTTTGAAGAACTAAGGTCTGCCCTAGGCTTTTGTGTCATGTGAAGAGGTTCTTCAGCATTGTAAGTTTTATTTTTTGTATTGTAATTGTATTTACAACAATATAAAAATATGAAAAACACAAAAATATGGTAGAATAACTGTTTTGTCTTTTGTGGTTTCCCGCCTCATGCAGTTTGGCGGTTTTTGTAGTTGTGAGTTTCTATTTTGTGAATTTTGATCCTCATCTTTTCAAGTGACACGTGGCATTTTGGGGATTCTCGGCTGAATATATGGAATTGAAGGGTTGGTCTCGGTTACGCAAACTCTGACTGCAATAATTTTGGCTCTTATTTCTCTTTTTGATATTTCAAGGGTTTCTGGTTTTCTGAGCTTCTACTACCCAAAGTATTGAACTCATCTCAGCCGTCTTCATTATTTTGAACATAATCAAAGTTTCTGAGAAATCGATTAAGTCAAGTGCCCTAAAATCTCATAGATGTCTCAGTCAAGGTCTTCATCTCGGGCTAGAAAGGTAGTTGAAACTATGGATGATGATGAAGCTCATGTAGTTGTTACTCATGCTTCTCCAGTTTCATCAAGTGAAGGTGGTAGTACTTCTCACTCACAGGAGAAGTCTTCAAGTTCTGAGGTTGATTTGTCATCAGAAGCAGAGATGGCCACTCCCATTTAGTCTGTTGATCCTTCAGGAGTGAGAACGAGATTTGGACAAGCATGTGATAGTCCATTCAAGACAAGTGTCGTACTTCTGAAAGCACCTGATGTTTCTAAGGTTATTGTAGAGCCTCAGAGAAAGAGATTTCGAGTTGTGGATGAAGATTCTTCGGATGATACTTGGTTTGAAAAAGAAGAAAATGTCAGAGAAGATTTTCCTTCTGATGATGATGACTAGAACTTTTCTGATCCAGAACTGATTAAGTCACCAAAGGCAAAGCGTCCAAAGGGAAATCTGGCCTCAGAATCTCAGCAAGTCGCTCGCTCAAGATCGATGTCAAAGGGCAAGTCTCCTGCCACTACAAGTAAGTCATCAGATTCTGTTAATTTGGATGATTTTAGATCTTAATATACTGCAAGATTGTGGAGTAGAGTTTCTAGGAGAAATATCTGGAGTGAAAGGAATATCCATGATGGTGATTTTAAAGATTGTCAAAAACTTGTGGACCAATTGGTTAGCCAAGGGTTAAGAAGGACAATTAAGGGAATAAAACCCTATGTGAGGAGAATTGTTCAGGAATTCTATTGCAATTTGCACTCTACTGTGAAGGACTTTGAACATCCCAATGAAGGGCATATATATGCAAGGGGTAAGCTGTTTGAATTTTTCCCAGATTGGATAAATACTCACCTACGGAGTCATTGGGCTAATGTGGCAGATTTCAGCCCTGATTATAGCAAGATAATTACTGATGTCACAGGCTATGTTAGACGTGTATGGCCTAAAGGGAAAGATTTTCCTGCTTCTTAGTTGTCTGTTAAGTATGCAATTCTGTATAAGATTGCCATGAGGAATTGGCTCCCTACCTGGCATGGAACTTGTGTGAATAAGTCCATGGCCACTTTGTTGTTTAAGATTGGAAATTTTGTTAAATTCGATGTTGGGCAATTTTTATTTGACCAGATTGTGAAGCACGTAGACTACAAGAATGAAAGGGCGTATCCTTTTCCATGTTTGATTTATAGCATTCTGTCATCACAATATTCTGTGATTCGAGGAAGGGAAACTCTGGAAGAAATCAAAATCAGTTATAAGCTGTTGAAAGGTGATCATGTCAATGATATGGAAGATGTCACTGATGATGTTGCTGACTCTACCAAAGAAGAGCTTGGGAATTTAGTCTTGCTGTCACGCACTATTAAGGTGCTGGAGGATGAATTAAAGTCTCTAATTACCCAACAATCTGACATTGAGAAGAGAAGAAAGGAGGTCTCTTCTTTGCTTGATAATTTGGTAGCTGTAAAGACAGCTAGAGATGTTGCTGCTGAGGCTACTGAACGAAAGAAGCAGTTTGATGATAAATTTGAACCTGCAGCTGATGATGGTGCTGGATCTTTAGATGTTCTACCTGATGTTGCTCAGGATGTTATAGCAGATATTCTTCAAAATCTATCTCCTGTTATTACAGAGTCTGAAATGGAGCCTGAAAATTCAACCGTTGAGGATCATGTTGACTCTGATTTTGATGAGGAAGTTGTTGCAAAGGAAAATTCTGCTCCTTTTGCTGTTTCTGGTGAAGGCACTTCTAGTGTCACTCCTGGAGTCTCTCCTGGTGTCACTGACAGTCATGCCCCTGCCAACGCCGAATTTGGTGGGTTTGTTGCTGGTAAAGATGATAGCGATCCAGAAACTGCTGCAGGTGTTCATTTGCTAGCAGACTCAGTTGGCCTTGTGCCTTATGATACGGAGAATTCTGATTGACTACTCTGATGTTTGTTTTATGGTGAGCTTAAGACAATTTCTTATGTTTTTATTGTTGATTTATGCCCTTTTGTCTTTTTGTGACAAAAAGGGGGAGTAATTTGGATATTTGGATATTTGTTTTGTAATTCTTCAAATATTGTATGCTGGGATATTGGTGTGTCTTTTACTGTGTCATGCACAATGTCTTGTGCAGTGATGTTTTGTAAGCTCTAAGGCAACCTAAGAGGGGGGTGAATTAGGTTTCTAAAAATTTCTTGTACTCTATTCAATCAACTTCAATAAAAGTGAGTGAGTAGTGTGAATTACAATGAGTGTATGATACAAAGATGTATATTGATAATTCAGAAATATAATCAATGAACCCAACAATTCAATTAATGAATTAAAGCATAAGCAAATCAAAATAAGTGCAGAAATGAAATCAATGGAAATCAAGAACACAAAAGATTTAGAGTGGTTTAAGTCTCCTCCTTGGAGCACTCTACATCCACTACCTAAGTTTCCCAACTTAGGATTTCAAACCTTTCCACTATGAATTGATCTCCTTATAAGTGGTGAGATCAAAAGAGCCACTTTTACAACCCAAGTATCACAACTTAGGATTTCACCCAAGGCTCAACCTTAACACAAGCTTTCCCAAACTAAGTGTTCAAGGTTTTTACTCTCACTTGAGAAACATTTTACAAAATACTTACAGTGATTGTATGAAGAGATACACCAACCCTCAATTAGGGTGAATACGATACAATGAAGCTCACAATATGATTCCTATAATGAAGTTTTACAACTCAAATCATATAGCTCAATAAAGAAATGAAGAACTCAAATAAAGGCTCAAGAAATTTAATCTTTTGTTTCTTGATGAATCAAAAATGAAGTGCAAGAGTTGTGAATGATGTTTTTTTCAAGATTGGAAGCTCAAAGAATCAGTTTTTTTTAAAGTACTTTAACGTTTGGGTGTTGGCTAGTATTTATACTATTAAAGAAAAGACAAGAAAACGTTCATGTTTGACATTTGAAAAAACTAGCCGTTAGGACTTTCGGACGGGTGTTTCTGACGGGTAGGTCATCCGAAACTAAGTTTCGGACGGCCGAAACTTACCCTGCACCGTCCGATCCCAAACCCTGGAAATCATTTTCTCTGGACAGTTTCGAACGGCAGTTTCGGACGGCCGAAACTAGGCAAGGGTCGTCCGAACCTTTTCTTTTCAATTTAATTTCGATTTTCGTTTTACTTATCTTTTGTACAACTCCATACGACTTAGTGCAAGTGTGTACTACATCTTTTGAAGTTCTTTTGAAGACTAAAAACATTTTGAAAACAATTTTTCTTGAGCCTTAAACGACTAAACCACTTTCTTGAGCTATTTACAAATTAGGGTTTTGGGTTGAGGAAAATGACCTAATTTACCATCCTTTTGTTTCTTTTGCGATTTCAATTCTTTCTTCGCTTGATAAATCTCCATGCTTTGGCTTCCTTGAATTTCTATCAAATTGAAACACTTTTTCAACCATTAGCATAAACATAATTGTTTGTTATTCATCAAAATAAGTAAGATTAAGACCCTAGGTCTTCACAATCTCCCCCTTTTTTATGATGACAAACCAATTATGCAAGAGAATAAATAACAAGTGCAATAGGTTACATTTAATTAGACAAATTGATATAAGCTCCCCCTATGTGTATACTTCCATTGTATTTCAGTTCTTTTTTTTTATGTATATACTTCTACTTCGATTTTCTATTTTCAAATGTTCTTCTCCCCCTTTGTTTTTCTCCCATTATTGCTTTTTACATGATACTCTTTATTTTTCTCTTATACTACTTATCACTTATTCTCCCCCTTTTGACATCATCAAAATAAGAAAATGGGATAAAAAATGTGAGTTTCCAGAAATCATAAACCATATAAAAAGTATACTCTTTTCTTACTCTTTTTCATTTACCTTTAGTTTTGGGGAAATGACATCACATCTTAGGACTACCTTTCCACTCCTTGCAACCTAATGGGTGGCTAGGCAAAAAAATGATTAAGTGCAATTATTTTGGAGAAATTTTGACAGAGTTTCCTTTGTATATTGATGATTTCCACCTGTCAACAATCCCAACAAATACAACACAACAACAAAGAGGCACAATATACAATTGTCCATTCAATAATAATCAAATGTCATCAATCAAAGGCCTTCAAGCCATTTAAATCATCAAATATCAAATAACATTAAACCATGATATAACCTAGGTCAACATCAACAAACCATAAAGCTCTTCATAACCATAAAGCCTACGTCTTCGCTTGATAAATCTCCATGCTTTGGCTTCCTTGAATTTCTATCAAATTGAAACACTTTTTCAACCATTAGCATAAACATAATTGTTTGTTATTCATCAAAATAAGTAAGATTAAGACCCTAGGTCTTCACATGTTTCTTAAGGAACTTGGTGTCTTTTGCTCTGTCATGCACGATGTCTTGTGCAGAGATGTTTTTTTACCTATATCCTGTTCAGGGGGAATTTCAGAAGACTTCCGATTCTGCATACAGGGAGAGTTAGGATTTTGCCATAAAATGCCAAAGGGAGAGATTGTAAATGCGCATATGAAGATGGCATTCATTAAATTGGCATAAAGTTTTTTGGCAAATAAGGAACGGTCATAATTGGCAGTAGGAATCAATTAAATCAATCTATACAAGGTGTCATCTCTCTAGGACAATAGAAACTGCAAATTCCTGACATTGGCATTGATGGAGCCTTCAAATTTGCCTCTTAGTGCTGAATTTTAAGTTTGTTATGTTCATATAATCCCATTACTTGGTAGAGAAAGTAGTGCATGTATATAGCAGAGAAATCAAGCACATGCATGTTTCCACTATTATACACATTTCATACACTTCCTGCCTTCATGTATATTCGGTATTGGGAAGGGAACTTGTTTTGCATTTCAAGTTGAGCTAGTTATTTGTTTTAACTTGATGAAGCTCATGGACATGAAATAACAGTGCCACATACAACTCTAGACAAATCTCAGTTGGGGAAATTAAATTTCTTGTCCTCTTTTCATATTCTATTGGGGATCGAACACATAACGTTAACTTGGCGTATTATTGTTTTCACAATTGTTTTGAAAGGATTAAAGCGATGTTTGATGTTTGTTTCACTTGAAAGCGGAAAGGAATCAAATGTTTGCAAGGTATAGATGCAACACACAACTTGGGTTTAGGTTGTTTCTGCCACTGCATTTATGGAGGATTGAAACTGCAATGAAGATCATTAGAATTCTTTGGGGTGCATGCTGTAAAAAGTGTATAATGTGTCGCAGTAGCCTTTTATCGTTTATAATATGCTTCATTAGAGTGCCTAATACTGTGAGCATTGCTTTCAAGAACTTTTAATCTTTTAAAGAAAAGGAACCATGATTATCTTCATTAAAGTGCCTAATAGTGTGAGCATTGCTTTCAAGAACTTTTAATCTTTATAAAGAAAAGGAACCATGAATCTGTAACTACTCTCTAGTCAGAAGTAATGATACTATGATTTAAGATATTGGGAATTTATACTGATGGTAGCCCTTCTTTGTACCTTGATTTTCAGAACTAGTGCTTGTTTTTGACAAGTTAAATTCAGACTTATGCACTCTTCTCGTATGTGAGGTGTGTTCTCTCCTCCCAATACTCCAGTGACCCAGTTGGGACGCCCCTAAACATATTGATAGAGTAAGATTATGTTAAAATATATCGATAATGGCAAAAAAATGCAGGCCATCTTGCCTAGGCTGTGTGATTTGCTTACCTCTGTAAAGTAAAGAACAAAACCTTGACCAACACAAATTATAAGTTTTTCTTCAATGAAGAGTTCAAAGAAAATTTGTTCAATTTTAAATGTTGGTGAAGAGAAACAAACCAAAATTGTGTGTATAATACGAGATCTGTGTATGGTTATCATTTTCTCATCCTACCAATCTACACTGATAACATTTGGAAAAAAAATGAAATAGAATACTTAAGAGCTGATATAAATGTAACACTCCTTAGATGCAATTTTCTAGCCAATAATAGGAAATGATATTTTAGAAATTTCATTACATGAATCATAGTTTTATGTCTTGTTCTTCCTAATGGATTACAAGCAAGTTCAATAATGCTTGTCGTTTACTTGCTTGACAAACTTGTGAAATTGATGCCTCTCCTGATTGGTCATACCAATTTCCCCCTTGTTGGTTTACGCGGATCAATTGGATATACAGCCAGTTGGTTGATCTCTTGTAAATTGAGACATTATTAATGAAATTGATATCGCTTTTTGAAAGATCAAGGTTAGATGTGTAGTGTCCTAGTGTGGTGGAACACTAGATATGATACGTTAATAAAAACAATAATTTGAAAATCTGATCAATAAAATTTTTACCTTTGATAAAAAAAAAATAATGGACAATATTAAAATGAAAAAAGTAAAGAGACAGGAGGTTGGTAACGCAGTTCGGTAATTGCCTATGTTTGCGTGGCCACGCTCAGAAAAAACAATCCACTAAATTCACAAGTTACAAGATACTTGGTCTGACACAAAGTAAGACACCATCTTATCTTTGATGTCGCCTCTTCCTAACTCCACAATAAACGTGATTGTGCGAGCTCCCCTCGACTTATGTTGATTCCTCCCGAAATCTGTGGTTCATGCAAGATCACCTTGCCCACAATGAAGACAAGATCCCCTTGTCAATGGCGACTCCTCCCTAAATCCGTGGTTAATGCAAGATCTCCTTGCCCACGTTTGAACTCTCCCGAGCTCCTTAACAGCCTCTTCCTGAGGCTGTGATTATATCAACAAACACAAGGATTGCATCTTCAATAATAATGAAATAAGATGCTTCAGCCAACACACTTTAATCAAAGATCTCCACCAAAGAAGTGTGTTCACAGTCTTAGAAAGACCGAAAAGAATAATCAACTCTCCACACAAAATTACGTATGGTTGGAAAGATCATATAAGCACGTCAATTCCTTCCTATGTTTATCTCCAAATCTTCCCATGTTTATCTCCAAGATTATTTCCAAAATAATTCAAATGGAAAGATGGAAAATCATGTGCCTTCAATGCTTATCTTTTCCAAAAATAGATCTTTAATGATAGCTTCCAAGAATACCAAGATATGCCCAAAAATACAAAGATAGCATTAATATCCAAATCAATCTTCCTTGCATAGATTGATTTATTTTGATTTATGCTTCCAATAAGATCTTTCCTTATCTTGCCAAAAAATTCATGCCAATTAAAATAAATGCCAACTCACGTGTGCATTAACAATCTCCCCCTTTGGCATTTTTTGGCAAAATCCAAACTCCCCCTATATGATGAATCGGAAGTTCTCTGTGATCTCCTCCTGAACAGGAACTAGGTAAAGAAACATCTGCAGAAGACATTGTGCATGACACAGAAAAAGACACCAAATTTCCAAAGAAACATCACTGCACAAGATATTGTGCATGACACAACAAAAGACACCAAGATCCCCAGCATACATTGTTTTAGGGAATACAAAAACAAATATCCAAAATACTCCCCTTTTTTGCCACAAAAAGACAAAAGGGCACAAATCAACAATAAAAACATAACATATTGTCTTAATCAGAGTAAAATAACCAAATATCAGATTAATCAATCAGAATCCTCTGCATCATAAGGCACTAAGCCAACTGAGTCTGCGAGTAAATAAATACCAGCAGCAGCTTCTGGGTCATTATCATCTTTACCAGCATGAAACCCACCAGATTGGGTGCTAGAAGAAACCTGTCTGCTAGTGACATCAGGAGTGACACCAGGAGTGACATCAGAAGTGCCTTCCCCAGAAACAGCAAAAGGAATAGGATTGTCCTTTGCAACAGCTTCCTCAGCAAAATCAGTATCAACATGTTCTTCAATGATAGGATTGTCTGGCTCCATTTCAGACTCTGCAAAATCAGGAGATAGGTTTTGAAGAATACCTGCTGTAACATCCTGAGTGACATCAGGTGGAATACCTGAAGAACCAGCTCCAACATCAGCTGCAGCAGTGGCATTTTTTACAGCAACATTCTTCTTCCTTTCAGCAGCTTCAGTTGCAACATCCTTCGCCATTTTTACAACTGCCAAATCATCAAGTAAGGAAGATACCTCTTTTCTCCTCTTCTCAATCTTAGCTTGCTGAGCCATCAAAGCTTTCAACTCATCCTCTAGTACCTTAATGGTGCGTGATAGCAACAGAGTGTTCCCAAGCTCTTCTATGTCAGAGACATCCTTTGAAACATCTTCCATGTCATTGATATGATCACCCTTTAACAGCTTGTAACTGATCCTAATTTCTTCTTTATCAGATTCCAGAATTTCTCTTGTTCTAATCACAGAATGTTCTGAAGACAAAATGGCATAAATCAAGCATGGAAAAGGATAAGTTAGCCTCTCGTTTTTGCAATCTGCATGCTTTACAATCTGGTCAAATAAGAATTGTCCAACATCGAATTCAACAAAATTTTCAGTCTTAAACAGCAAGGTTGCCATAGACTTATTGACTCCAGTTTCATGAGACGTGGGTAGCCAATTTCTCATTGCAAATCTTGTGCAGAATTGCATATTTAACTGACAACTGAGAGGCAGGAAAGTCTTTTCCTCTCGTCCATACCCGTCTGACATCGCAAGTGATATCGGTGATTATCACGCTATAATTAGGACTAAAATCTTCCACATTTATCCAGTGACTACCTAGATAGGTATTAATCACATCCGGAGAAAATTTAAATAGCGGTACACATGACCATCGTCGGGATGTTCAACATCTTTCACAGTAGAGCCCAAATTACAATAAAATTCCTGTACCACTCTTCTAACATAGGGTTTTATTCCCTTAATTGTCCGTCCTAACCCTTGGCTAACCAATTGGTCCACAAGATTTTGGCAATCTTTAAAATCACCATCATGAATGTTCCTTTCATTCCAAATATTTCTCCTAGAGACTCTACTCCATAAACCAGCATTATATTCAGATTTAAAATCATCCAGATTAACAGAGAGATCTGATGACTTAGTTGCAGCAGCAGGTGACTTTCCCTTTGACATTGCCTTTGAGCGAGTGACTCGCTGAGATTTGGAAATCGAGGTACTCTTCTGGCGCTTTGCCTTTGGTAACTACACTGGTTCTGGATCAGACAAGTTCTGATCATCATCATCTGGGACATCCCCTCTGACATCTTCTTCCTCTCCCGTCCAAGCGTCATCCGAAGAATCTTCATCCACAACTCGAAATCGTTTTCTCTGAGGCTCCATAGTAACCTTGGACATATCAGGTGCTTTAGGGGTATAGCACTTGTCTTAAATTGTTCACCACTTGCTTGTGCAAACCTAGTTCTCATACCGGACGGATCTACTGATTGAATGGGAGTGGCCATCTCCGCTTCTGACGACAAGTCAACCTCAGAACTTGAAGACTTCTCCTTTGAGTGAGAAGTATTACCATCTTCACTTGATGAACTTGGAAATGCAGGGGTGACAATTACATGAACTTCATCATCATCCATAGTTTCAACAACCTTTCTAGCCCGAGACGAAGACCCTGATTGCGACATCTTGGAAATTTTGGATTACTTGACTCACGAGAAATCTTAGAGACTTTGATTATATGCACACTGATGAAGACGGCTGAGAATAGTTCAACACTTTGGGTAGTAGATACTCAGAAAACCAGAAACCCTTGGAATATCAAAAAGAGAAATAAGTGCCGAAATTATTGCAGTCAGAGTTTACGTAACCGAGACCAACTCTTCAATTCCAAATATTCAACCGAGACATCCCACAAAGCCACGTGTCACTTGAAGTGCTGAAGTGCTGAAAATCACAAATCCCACAAAACACGAAATCTACAACTACAAACTCGCCAGAAAGCAATAGGCGGGAAGTCAGAAACGACAAACGCACCTATTCTACCATATTTTTGTTCTTTTTCATATTTTTATATTTTTACAAATACAATTACAATACAAAAATAAAACTTACAACACTGAAGAACCTCTTCACATGACACAAAGATCTAGGGCAGACCTTAGTTCTTCAAACCTTGCTCCATCCAAAGCTTTGGTGAAAATATCAGCAATCTGTTTTTCTGTCACAATATGTTCCAAAACAATAATTTTATCTTCCACAAGGGATCTAATAAAATGATGTCGAATATCAATACGCTTTGTCCGAGAATGTTGAACAGGATTCTTAGAAATATTGATAGCACTCATATTGTCACAGTAGAGTGTCATGACATTCTACGTGACACCATAATCTTTCAACATTTGCTTCATCCAAAGAAGCTGAGTACAGCAACTACCAGCTGCAATATATTCTGCCTCGGCAGTAGGCAGAGAAATTGAGTATTGCTTCTTGCTGAACCATGACACCAAATTGTTTCCCAAATAGAAAAAACCTCCAGAAGTGCTTTTTCGATCATCTAAACTTCCAGCCCAGTCTGCGTTGCAATAAACAACTAGATTGGTGTTTGTATCAAAGGAATACCAGATCCCATAGTCAGTTGTCCCACTAACATATTTGAGAATTCGCTTTACTGACACCAGGTGTGACTCGCGTGGATTTGCCTAAAATCGAGCACATAAACCAACACTGTAGCAGATATCTGGACGACTAGCTGTTAGGTATAAAAGACTACCAATCATACTCCTGTATAGACTTGCATCAATAGGAGTTCACGTCTCATCTTTAGATATCTTCTCATGAGTGCCCATAGGTGTGCGCCTTGGACGAGCATTCTCCAATTCACACTTCTTCAACAAATTCTTGGCATACTTGCTTTGAGAAATGAAGATTCCATCTTTTCGTTGTTGAATTTGGAGTCCAAGAAAATAAGTAAGCTCTCCAACCATGTTCATCTCAAATTCCTCAGTCATTTGAGCAAGAAATTCATCTACCATCGCCTGTGACACTGAGCCAAACACTATGTCATCAACATATATTTGTGTAAGTGAGAACTGACCTTTAACACGGTGAATGAAAAGGGTTATATCTACTCCCCCTCGCTCATATCCCTTGGACAATAAATACTCCGTGAGTCTTTCATACCAAGCCCGCGGAGCTTGTTTGAGCCCATATAACGCCTTCTTCAACTTGTAGACATATTCGGGATTATGAGAGTCTTCAAAACCCTTTGGTTGAGCGATATATACGTCCTCATTAATAAGACCATTGAGGAAAGCACTTTTCACATCCATTTGATACAATTTGAATTGCAACACACATGCAATGGCTAGCAAGAACCGAATAGGCTCAAGACGAGCAACCGGAGCAAATGTCTCATCAAAGTCAACTCCTTCAATTTGTGTATACCACTGTGCAACTAATCGAGCCTTGTTACTAGTGATATTCCATGCTAATCACTCTTGTTCTTGTATATCCATTTCGTGCAAATGACATTCACATTAGGGGGCATGGAACTAGATCCCAAACTTGATTGCGACTAAATTGACCAAGTTCTTCTTACATAGCACCAATCCAATACTCATCTAGTAAGGCTTCTTTCACAGTTTTGGGCTCAATGGATGATGTATAGCATGCCATTTGAATCATATCTCGATAATTTACTCTTGTCTTTTCTCTTGTCCGAAGACTATCGTCCAGATTTCCAATAAAGTCAGCAGTAGGATGATTCTTCTAAACACGAGAGGATGCTTGCCTGTGAGGTGAGATGACATCTTCCACATTATCATCCTCGGTACTCTGATCAGTGACACCACTTGTGACACTGGGTGAAACACTGCCTGGAACACTGGAACTTTCTTCATGTAAAGGTTCTGTAACATCTTCATGAGAAATAGTAGTTACTTCCAGAGAGTCATCGACTTGAACATTTACAGATTCCATGACAGTTAGAGTTCTTTGTTGTAGACTCGATAAGCTCGACTATTAACAGCATATCCAAGAAAAATCGCTTCATCACTTTTGCAATCAAGCTTCCCTTTATATTCCCTATCATTCAACACATAACAAGTACTACCAAAAGGATGAAAATAGTTAACAGTTGGAGTTCTACCTTTCCATATTTCATAGGATGTCTTTTCAGTTCATCCACGAAGATATACTCGATTTATAGTGTAACATGCTGTGTTCATAGCTTCAGCCTAGAATTTCTGTGGAATATTCTTTTCGTGTAACATTACACGTGACATCTCTGCTAGAGTCCGATTCTTTCTTTCCACGACTCCGTTTTGCTAAGGAGTTTTAGGTGCAGAGAATTCATGAGCTATTCCATGCTGATTACAGAAATCCGAGAAATCTGATTTCTCAAACTCTCTTCCATGATCACTGCGAATCCGTACAATCTTTATAATAGCACAGCCCTTTTCATACTGAAAACGTATACACAATGCCTTGAAAGCATCAAATGTATCGGATTTTTCTTGAATAAATTCCACCCAAGTATATCGAGAGAAATCATCAACTGTCACATATGTATAACGTTTTCCTCCAATACTCTCTACTGGCATAGGACCCATCAAATCCATATAAAGCATCTCTAGCACACGATTTGTCCCTAGTGTCTGAGACTTTGGGTGTGACACCCTTGTTTATTTCCCAATCTGACATGGTCCACACACTCTTTCTTCATCGAACTTCAGCATTGAAATCCCACGGACAGCTCCCTTAGAGACAAGTTTCAGCAGCATCCTTATATTCACATGGCCCAATTTTCGATGCCATAGGATAGAATCTTCTATGCTTGATCGAAGACACGTAGATGAGGCAGAGATGAGGTAACAATTGTCCGAAGATCTTATTCCTTCCATGATGCACATGTTGTTATGATCAACTACCTTACACTTTCCCTTAGTGAAGTTCACATTCAGATCTTGATCACACAAATGACTAATGCTGATCAGATTTGCCTTTAGTCCATTTACCAGAAGAACATTCTCTAGTTTTGGTAGCCATGACACATATAGAGTACCTTTCCAATGACACGAGCCGTGACACCATTTCCAAATGTTACTTTTCCCATATTTCTGGACACAATATTCTTCAAAAACTTCTCATCACCAGTCATATGTCTAGAACACGCACTGTCAAAGTACCACTCATCAGTTGTGGCAGCCTTTAGTGAGGTATATATGAAGTTGTACCTTAAATTGTACTTCACTACCTGATTCAATTTTGAATCCCTGCGAAAAGAAGACTTTCTAGTAGTACCTTGTCTCAAAATCAGTAAGATAAAAGAAACATCTAGGACGAATATACGACGATTGCAATAATGGCAAATAGGAATAAATCCGTTACCTCTTCCTTTAGGAGCGTGATAAGAATAATGAAGATTTGTCCTTCTTGCTTTCTTTGCAGTATTCACAGCAACTTGCTTCACTTTGGGAGTATCCACTAGTAGTGACACTGATTGTGACACGGATTGTGACTCTGATTGTGACATTAAATGTGACACTGAGCTTTCTCCCTTATACCCCAGTCCAGAGTGATCACCACTAGATTGCCCAGTCTTTAGAATTTCATCCAGTTTGGAAGAACCAGAATTTAACATCTTGACTCATTTCTTTAAGTGATTTAGAATATTGGTCAGATTCTTCACTTCTTCCTGACTTACTTCCAGTTTGGCTTCCAGATCAGCAGCAGCGTTTTGAAGATTGAGCTTTTCACTTTGTAGACACTTAACTTGAGTATGAAGATGCTGATTAACTTTGATAAGTTCTGTCCATTTATCATGAAGATTCTTATATTCGACAAGGATATCTTCTTCAATGACATCGTCTTCATTTTCATCACTATAAACAGACACAGCTTCAGTGACACCTCATGTAACATTCTTGATCCCACCATTATCTGATTGTTCAGTCTTGATAGTAAGAGCCACATGATTGTTTCGAAGATCATCTTCTTTATCTGAATCATCTTCACTCCATGTTGTGTTGAGAGAATTCCTCCTTTCTCAATGTATTTGCACAGTCTGCCTGAACATGCCCAAAACCATCACATTCTCTACACTTAATTCCCCTGTTCTTGAATGCCTGATCAGATAAGTGATTTTCTTCCCTGGACTTTGTATTGCTTGCCAATTCATTCTTAGAGTTGCTGACACCAGGCTTGACACCTCTATTATTTCTGCCAAATCTCTTCATGACTCTGCTAAGATTCTTCGATAATAATGCAAGAGAGTCCTCAATGTCATCTTTATCGCCGTCAACTGACTTCTGTATCTCTTCTTTTAAGGCTATCCCTTTAACTTTCTTTTCTTCCAAATCTGCTCCCAGATTCATCTCGAACGTTCTAAGAGATCCCATCAGTTCTTCCAGCTTCATTTTTGAGACATCTTTTGCCTCTTCAATAGTTGTAACTTTATAAGCAAAACGTTGAGGCAAAAATCGTAGAGTTTTCCTCACAAGTTTTTCTTCAGAAAAACTTTTGGCATTGAATTCAGCAATACTCTCGTCTTCAAGCATCCTTAAGCTCTCAAATCTTGTAGTTATCATCTGCATCTTTGATAACTTCACAGCTGTCGTTCCTTCATACGTAGTTTGAAGAATTTCCCATGCCTTCTTGGCTGACACACACGTAGAAATAAGTCTAAACTGAGCAGGATCAACGCCATTGAAAATAGCATTAAGAGCCTTTAAATTACTGTTTGCTAAGGCATCTTCAATAGTAGACCAATTTTCTTCTGGCTTGAGAGACTCAACACAATTTGTGGTAATCACTGGGGGATTCCATCCCGTCAAAATCGATTTCCAAGTTTTTTCATCGATAGCATTGATAAAGGCTCTCATTTTTGCCTTCCAATAAGCATAAATTGCTCTCGTCCAATAAAGGTAGACGCGTTGTTGAACCTCCTTCCTTCATAGAGTCCATCGCACAAAAACCAAGATCAAGTCCTGCGGATCCCGCCTAAGAAACAAAGACGACCCGCTCTGATACTAATTAAAAGATCAAGGTTAGAAGCTTAGTGTCCTTGTGACACCGTTAATAAAAATAACAATGGGCAATATTAAAATGCGGAAAGTAAAGAGACAGGAGGTTGGTAACGCATTTCGGCAATTGCCTACGTCTGCGGGGCCACGCCCAGAAAAAACAATCCACTAAGTTCACAAGTTACAAAACACTCGGTCTGACACAAAGTAAGACACCATCTTATCTTTGATGCCGCCTCTTCCTAACTCCACAGTGAACGTGATTGTGCGAGCTCCCCTCGACTTATGTTGATTCCTCCCGGAATCTGTGGTTCATGCAAGATCCCCTTGTCCACAATGAAGACAAGATCCCCTTGTCAATGGCGACTTATCTCGGAATCCGTGGTTAATGCAAGATCCCCTTGCCCACGTTTGAACTCTCCCGAGCTCCTTAACAACCTCCTCCCGAGGCTGTGATTATATCAACAAACACAAGGATTGCATCTTCAATAATAATGAAATAAGATGCTTCAGCCAACACACTTTAATCAAAGATCTCCACCAAAGAAGCGTGTTCACAGTCTTAGAAAGACCGAAAAGAATAATCAACTCTCCACACAAAATTACGTGTGGTTGGAAAGATCATATAAGCACGTCAATTCCTTCCCATGTTTATCTCCAAATCTTCCCATGTTTATCTCCAAGATTATTTCCAAAATAATTCAAATGGAAAGATAAAAAAACCATGTGCCTTCAATGCTTATCTTTTCTAAAGATAGATCTTTAATGATAGCTTCCAAGAATACCAAGATAAGCCCAAAAATACCAAGATAGCATTAATCTCCAAATCAATCTTTCCTGCATAGATTGATTTATTTTGATTTATGCTTCCAATAAGATCTTTCCTTATCTTGCCAAAAAATCCATGCCAATTAAAATAAATGCCAACTCACGTGTGTATTAACACTTTTGATTAAAAAAAAAAGAAATTTCATTACATGAAGTCTCTCAATACTCTGATGAGCGACAAAGATCACAAAAAGTTGGAAAGAAATGAAAGATTTTCTTTCTTTTCATTCTGAAAGCAATCTTAGGACTAAGCAAATTCTTTTATCCACTACATGCCTCTACTTTTAAGTTTTAACTTGTGGGTAATATGTTATTCTGTTGTGTAATATGAAGGACGAATTCATCGATTATAATTTACAATCCAAAATTCGACAAAAGGAAGGCCAATGATTATGCATGAGCAACTTTTATCACAGTTACAGAACTATGATAGCACACTTGATGTTCAAAGCTGCCCCCACTTTATCTTGTCTGTCTGCCTCGTACTTTTGTCAAGTGCCCTCCTTTTCTTTCAGTCCCAACTCAAAGAATAACTATGTTTAACTGTTCAAGGAAACAGAAAGAAACAAAAAAAATAAGAGGAACATAGAAAGAACAATGATTGTGCATGCTCATCAGTTATCATTATCAATGCTTTTTGCGACATTATGATCACGGGTTCCTGTAATGCAGTAATAGGTTTGATTAACTGACTAACTTAACTATGGTTAAATTTTCTTTTGCTTGAATCCCCACCCTCAAAACAGATTCTTGCTGTTTTTGTTGAAGTCAAAAAAAGCGTCTCCAATCAGCTGCATTCTTGCATAAAACTTGGCCATATCTTCTTTTTCAGACTACTCAAATTGACAACATCTGATGAGTAAGAACTAAAATATATACCTTTACGAGGAGAAAGTATTAGGTTGTAAATAACCACAAACTCATCAGAATTATTGTACACATTTCGGGAAAAAATATTGAGTCTTGCACACGAGAGTAGGTGCTTATTAACTACACAATACTTTCTCGCTTTATGAGGGGTTAAAGATATCGTGTTTCACAATAGCCGACTCTTTTTAATATCTTTAAACAAAAATGAATCTGAGGAAAGCAGCAAATGAGGATAGCATATCATTTAAGGCACTCTCTGATTGGAGAGCCTGGACGTACATCACTTTAATATCTTTAAAAGGGAATGAATCTGAGGAAGGCAGCAATTGAGAAAGCAAAGTCTTTAGTAAAATGAATGAAGAGCCAGAGCATCTATCTCGTTTGTAACTTACATATGTACTGATAACTCACTTGTAGAAATGTAGCACTGCGTGATCATTATCTAGTCTTCAGTGCTGTAATCGATTTGAAGAAAGTTCAATGTAAGAAAGAGGTTGATTTCTGATGTCGCAGGCGAGATGGCACCTGTTTTTGCTGTTGGGAAAAGCAAATTGCCTAAGTAGGTGGCATCTCTCTGTGACACTAGAAATTGCAACTTCTTCAATATCTTCACGGGCTATCATTTCTTGCATTTGGGAATAATAGTGCAGCTTGTAATTCGCATCTTAATGTTTGTTTTGGGTTCAAGAGGTACTTAACAACATGTTTATATGCTCTCTTCTTCAAAATTGTTTAAGCAACTGTTTTGAATTATACTTGCAGTATTGGACAAAGGGAAAATATTGTGCATGCAGTTGTATTTACTTGATTGAGATGATTTTCATGGACAATGAAGCTTCATGGAGTAGTAGAAATACAATGTTCATACGTCGGGAAATTTATTAGGTTAATTATTGCTCCTTCGAATGTTTTTGTTTTTGGTTAGAAAGTGGTAAAATGATGTCTATTTGGAGGTAAGATAAATCTAATTTCGTTTTAATTTGGTTCCATTTCAGGCTTGCTTTAGTGGAGGACTGAATGTGAGCGATTTCTCATTATAGGATCGTTTTGAAAACGTTTTCTAAGAATAGGGTTGTTTTCAACCCTTATTCTTAGAATAGGGATTTCGCATTCACTTAATGCGAACTCATGAATATATGAAAAAAATAAAACAAAAATCAAATAAAAAATAATAAAATATTATGCTGAATCCGTAGTGACTTCGTATTTGGTGAATGCGAAGTCAGTAAAAAATTTAAAAAAAATTGGCATCCGGACGTCCGGATGGAATCCGGATGTCCGAATGCCAATTTTTTTAAATTTTTTCGATTTTTTTTACTTTACTTATATAATTACTTTAAATATTAGTTAATATAATTTGTTGTAATGATATTTTTTTATAAAATCCATAAATGGATTCCAAGTTTTTGTGAATAATTTTTAAATTTTTTCTATATAAGTATAAAATGATTTGCTAGGAAATTTTGTTATTTACTAACATAATTTGCAGTAATCATATGATTACATTTTATTATGTTGTTATTTTATTTTGTTATAAAAAATTAATTGGAAAAAATATTTGAAGTAACTAATTTAGGAAAATTCAGAAAATTCTTTTATGTTTTTGAGGGTTTTTTAGTTTGTATGAGAAGAAAGGGCTTCTGCCCGTTTTGATAAAAAAAAATTTTACGGGCAAAAACATAAAGGAATTCTAATTTTTTGTGAAATAATTTTCAAATATTTTTTCCAATAATTTTTATAAAAATAAATTAACTAACATAAATTGTAATCATATGATTACATTCAATTATGTTAGTAATAAAAATTCCTATTTTGTTATAAAAATTATTGGAAAAAATTTGAAAATTATTTCAGGAAAAATTAGAATTCCTTTATGTTTTTGCCCGTAAAATTTTTTTTTATCAAAACGGGCAGAAGCCCTTTCTTCTCATACAAACTAAAAAACCCTCAAAACATAAAAGAATTTTCTGAATTTTCCTAAATTAGTTACTTCAAATATTTTTTCCAATTAATTTGTTATAACAAAATAAAATAACAACATAATAAAATGTAATCATATGATTACTGCAAATTATGTTAGTAAATAACAAAATTTCCTAGCAAATCATTTTATACTTATATAGAAAAAATTTAAAAATTATTCACAAAAAACTTGGAATCCATTATGGATTTATAAAAAATATCATTACAACAATTATATTAACTAATATTTAAAGTAATTATATAAGTAAAGTAAAAAAAATCGAAAAAATTTAAAAAAATTGGCATTCGGACATCCGGATTCCATCCGGACGTCCGGATGCCAATTTTTTTTAAATTTTTTACTGACTTCGCATTCACCAAATACGAAGTCCACTACGGATTCAGCATAATATTTTACTATTTTTTTATTTGATTTTTGTTTTATTTTTTTGTATATTCGTGAGTTCGCATTCAGCGAATGCGAACTCCCTATTTTAAAAATAAGGGTTGAAAACAACCCTATTCTTAGAAAACTTTTTCAAAACGATCCTATAATGAGAAATCGCTCGACTGAATGTATAATGAAGATTGGTGTTCCTCTAACTTCATAGGAGAAGACTGCCAATTTTAACCAGGAGAAGTATACTTGTGATGTTGTTCAGTTTTGTTGCTTTCAAGTAATGTTGCTTGTACCTGACATTTCTGAGGTAAGATTCACTGGAGCAAATGTCTTGATTCTGTTTTCACTTACATTTCCCACTGTTATGTGTTTAGGTTTAGCTACGTTTTTTTTATCCGTGAGAGTGTGTTTGTTGTCCAGACATTTCATTAAACCAATGGACATCTCATTGTTATTCCCCTCATTCCCATATTTGATTGGTTTGTTTGAATCCTTTAAAGAAATGGGCATCAGTCTGTTTTTCATGTCTATTGAGATATAAGAAGATGATTTTAGGCATTGAAAACAATGTCTTGAATCTTGATGTCACTGTTTCTATTGTAAAAGTAATGCTTGTTATTATCATTTATCCTGCTGAATTGGAGTTTCATTATAAAAATAAAACCTTAAAAACTGCACTTTCCTGTTTGATGAAAAGATTCTCTCATTGCAGTTATTGTAATATAGAATCAACAGGAAGAATCAAAGATGATGTGACTCCAGTAATGGCATGTAAGGAAAATGATGTTCAAGGATTGAGGAAGCAAGGAAGCAAGTGGGATCAATTTTGAAAAAGCAAATATTTATGAGTGAACTTAAAGCAGTTGTATGGCGACAAGATCCCTCTTGTTACTACTTTCTGTTTGGACTATTTTGCAACTTTGTTGCTACTTTCTATTTGAGTTTTTTTTTTTTTAAATTTTTTTATACTTTCTATTTGAGTTATTTTGCAAAGAGTAATGATATGAATAGTGAAATTTTCAATTGATAACATAGAACGACTAATGTTTACTAATTGTTTACTCATATTTATCACTAATTGTTCATTTAATTATTTTACACCAGTCACTTTACATTTTCTTTAAGATTTTTACTCTACATATAATTACTCTTTTGCAAATTTGTCGCAGACAAGGGGTGTCTTGTAATGACATAAATCCGTTTTCAACATGTTTAGGGTTTCTTTTTTGCAATATTTTGATTTCTTGATGAATAAGTTGAATTTAAAATGAACCTAACTACAGTGATGCTCAATGATGCCTTTGATTAGTTGACTTGAGTAAGTCAAGTGTGGGGCTAGTTAACTTCTCACTAACTTTCCTCTCCCCTTCTCACAACCCAAAATGTTAGAAATCTAACGGGAAGCGGCAGCCCCTTGTCGCCACTTCTCCACCAACCCACTTTCTTCAAAATACAAAATTTTTTGTCTCCATTGGTGTAGTGTTGTTAAACTCGGACCGGACCGGACCGGCCGGTTCGACCGGTTGGACCGGGAACCGGCCAGGTGTCCGGTCCGAGTCACTACAAAAAACCGGTCAAACCCGGTCAAAAACTGGGTTCAACCGGGAAAACCAAAAACCAATTAAAACCCGATTTTCGATTTTTAGTTTTTTTTTTCCTTCTCTCCTTCCTTTCTTCCTTTCTTTCCATTTTTCCTTTTTTCTTTCTTTCTTTCTTTCCATTTACACTCTTCCTTCCTTCCTTCCTTTCTTTCTTTCTTTCTTTCCATCATTACTTTCTTTTTTTCTTTCCATCTTTTTTTCTTTTTTTCCATTTACACTTACACTTACACTTAAAGCTAATCAATAGTAGTAAATATTTTTCCATCAATACAGCTCAATTGTCATTAATGATTCAAATTTACCACATTTTAATATATTAAAATGTGAATAAATTCAATCGTCATAAATACTTTAATTTACCATATTCAAGATGTTTAATTATCATTAATGATTCCAATTTACCATATTTTAATATTTTAAAATTTGAATACATTCAATCGTCATAAATACTCTAATTTACCATATTCAAGATTTTTAATATCATTCAATTTACCATATTTAAGATTTTTAATAAATTCTAATTGTCATAAATACTTCCAATTTACCATATTACAAGATTTTGAATGAATATGGAAATTATGTTTCCATTAATATTTTTCAATCAATCACATTTATACAATTTAAATAAATATAAATTTTAAATTTTATCATATCATATTTATTATTTATTATTTAATTATTATTTTATAGCACACAAAATTAAATTCAAAGTATGATATGTCATTAATTTTTTTAATTCACAAGTTTAAGTTTTGAAATGAATAAATTGTATATTGAGAACTACACTTTCTAATTTATTTTAATATGATCGATTTGATATTAATTCATTAATACTTTAATAAATTTTGCTTATTTTAATAAAATTTTATTTAATTATAAACAAAATAATTATTAGCATTATTAAACAATACAATCTATGAATTTTTTATTGATGAAAAACTAAGAACTTAATTGAATATTATTTTTTTATAATTTGGTCATTTTATTTTGACATAAAATGTGAGATATGTTAATATTTAATTAATATATTTATATTAAATATATTTATGACGTCATCCGATTCTTGACACCGGTTCGACCGGTCCGACGAATTGACCCCTAACCCATTAGCTCTACCGGTCCGAGTTTTAAAACACTGCCTTGGTGTGAGTGTTTTTCTCCATTTTGGGAATTTTTTTTTGCAATATAAAAGAAAAAACCTTCAAATTTGATGGAGTGCTTAGATGAATTTATGGAAGCCCCTAGTTTTGGACAGACAAAAAAAAAAGATGGAGAAGATATATTTTTTCAAGTAGTTGAATCGAATGCAAACTTAGGTTTTTTAAAATTGATTGATTTTGGATTTTGTACATTGGAAGAGAAAACTCTAGATTTTTATCAGCTACTAGGGAAGAAAAATTTATATTCCAACTTTGCTACTAGGGAGAAGAATGCTCCAGTTTTAACTCTGCTAGAAGAGAAGACAGTCCAGTTTTAACTCCCAACTACCCAAGTTATTATTTTATTTTTTGTTTTTATGACTTGCAAATGATTTTGAACGTTGTATAGTTCTAATTTGAATGGCTTTAAATTTATGGCTGTATTGCATTTGCTTAAACTGATTATATGGGTTAACCAAATTAATTTAGTGCAACTATTATGAGTTATTTAACTGTATTGTGTTGTGTTTATCTCGTTAATTAATGAAATTATCAATTTTGAAAAAAACAATGTGGGGCTATTTAAGTCAAGAGACACAAGACTAAAGAAGAATCAAATTTAGTCAACTATTCATTGATTTGGTCAACTTTTGTAGCTTGTTCGTTGCACAAGTCCTACAGGTCAAAGCCAAACTTCATTGATGGATGTAACAAATTCCGAACAAATTTCCAAGACCAAGTTTTGAGAACCCCGTTTAATCAAAACTTACTCAAGAAAGATTACATCGTAAAAGTTCATTAATCTTGATCAACAATAGAGCCTACATTTATGTATTTGATTAATTGAAGTCTAGTTTTAAGTTTAGTCTTGAAAATACCTTTGACCTGTGTTAGTTTCCATGAAAATATTAGTTAGTTAGTTTAATTACTCAATTATCATCATTAGGGTTTTCTACATCTTTATATCTGTAATTTGGGCCAAGGGGATAAAAAAATTATACTTTTGATCATTTATGAGATTTATTCCCTTTAGTTCTTTAAGAGTTATTTGAATTTATCAAGCATTCTAGTTGTGGCATTTACCTCCCTGACTTGCCAATCAACAGTCCATAATTGGTTATGACATTTTTACTATACCAAGATTCTTATTTCTTTATTAGCAAAGGGTTGTGGTTATTCCACCCTAACAACTTGATTTAGAAATGATTTTTAAAGAGGGTTAATTATCGACATTTTACCGATTTTTTCTATAACCCCTATGTATTTTTAAAATATACCAACAACCCCCATATGTTTTGATTTAAGCAGAAAGTGGATGGAAAATAGGTGCACTAACGGCACTATTAAAATTTCCAACAATACCTTCCCAGCTTTTTCAATTCAAAGCATTCAATAAAAAAATTACTAAAGTTTTGGGGTTATAGTTTAAATTAATAAAGTTTTGACGAAAAAATAAATTTAACATTTTTTTCTCTCTTTTTGTTTTTCTGGGTTCCAAAACCACCACCATCCTCCTCCGCCTTCTCATCCTCTGCCGCCGCCGTCACCAACGCCACCACCACCACTAACACCACCACAACTATCGACCCACCACTTTTTTCATCTATATTCAAAATCTTTTATGTTCAAAAATCTCTCACCTTCAACAAAAAAGTGGAATGGACAAAGAATCAAAACTCCTTAATCAAATCTCTCTCCACCGCTGCCGCCTCCTCCTAATATCAACCACCGGTTACTGCACCTTCATCAAAACTTCTTTCTCCTTCATCAAATCTCTCTCCACCGCCGCCTCCTCCTCCTAATATCACACTACAAAAAAGTGTTACTTTTTGTGACAAGTTATTGTAATAAATTTGTGTTTCATTGCAACAAAATATTGTAATGTGACAAATTTTATATTTGTCAAAAAAAGTTATATTTGTATTGATAAACCCTAAATTTGTAGCTAAAATAGTGTCTTGTAGTGACAAAATTTAAATTTTATCGCCTAATCGTTTTGTGATAATACAGTTTTGTCACGAAAGTATCATTTGAGACAAATAATATTTGTCAAAAGATGTTTATAACTTACGTGATAATTTATATGTCATTGTGACAGGAAATATGGTATCCCTTATTACGACAATAACGCTTTGTTAGGATAAAGTTATTTGTGACAAATTAATTTTTTTTCACAAGAATTACATGACATAAGTGACAATGTATGCATTATTGTGACGAATATAATTGTCGGATTATATTAACTGTTATTGTGATAATACTGTGTTGTCAGTACAAAAGTTGTTTGTGATAAACATAAATTGTCACATGTGAGATATTTTTAGTGACACAGTATTTCTTATTGTGAAAAATGCATTTGTTAAAATGTAATTGCTTTTAATGTGACAATGGTGTTTCATCAATACAAAGAAATTTGTAATAAATAACAGTTGTCACGAGATTTGCTATATTCAGTGACAATCCACATTTGCATATGACAAATATTTTTGTTACAACTTTGTCTCTTTATTGTGAATTGTCAATATATCTTTCGTGACTAGTATTTAGTTATTCATAACTACATTTATTACAATGTCTTAAATTATTGTCCTGACAACAACAATTCGTTAATAAAAAGTCATTTATGAGCATTAATACTAATAAAATATTTGAACTTTTTGTGTGGAAATTTGTAATTGTTTTTATCAATACATTTGTTTTTAAAAGAAAATGATTAGTAGAAAAACATTTATTATTTATATTTGTTTATTATTATTTTCTCACAATTTAATAATTTTTCTTTTAATAATAATTTTCTGTCAAATAATATAAAAATAAATAAGTTAAATGACAACAAATCTATTTAAAATATTAAAATTAATGATAAAAAAATAAAAACATATTAGTTTTGTTTTGAATTAGAATAAATTTCTAAAACATATTACAAACTAAAATATTAAAGTTCTAAATAAGAGTGACAAAATTGTCTACTTAATCATTCACTCTTCTATATCTTCCTCAAAAGACTCGTCATCTTTACTACCATAATTTTGATAAAGGTCCTCATTAGTTGTATCATCAATGAAATCTTTATTGATATTTTGATTTTCATTGTTTGGCCTCAATTTGTTGAGTCTTTGCATAGCTTTATCACTAACAATGTCTCCTTCTGTATCTTGTCTGCTCAACATAATAAAATCTTGATCATCATCATCTTCACTCACTAAAACAATACATTTGATTGATATTGTTGCAATGCTTCATGTGACATTTCCATCTCTTCCCCAACTGTTTCTTCTGCAGTAGAAATTTCATTTTTTGGTAGGTCCCATAGATTTCTGTGTTGGACCTTTTACACAACCTTCCAATTAGAACCTAATTTTGTGTCATCCACATAAAACACCTGTTGACTTGATTTGGCAATACAAAAGGGTCATCCTTATACCACCGTGATCTAATATCAACACTAATGAAATTACCATAATTTTGCATACTTTTTTTATTTTCTGTATTAAACCATTCACATTGAAAAAGAAATACATTTCGATTACCTAAAAATAAAAGTTCAACAACTCCATCTAAAGTGCCAAAAAACTCAACCATATTTCCTTCATGATGCCCTTCAACAAAAATACTATGATTTTGAGTTCTCCGACTACTATCAGGATATTTAGTGTGAAAACGAACCTCATTCACAATGCATGCAGAATAAATTTTCGTAGAAAATCTATTGGGGCTATTAGCCAATGCCCAAATATCATCTGTCACTTCACCTGACTTTTGGTAATGCAAATGATTAATCTACACAAAAAAATAAAGAAGTTAGTTTATTTTTCACTTGATAAATTATAATAAACTTTATTATATATTTTGTATATATAACACTTACGTGTTGTCGAAACCATGAAGGGAACTCTCTCATTTGTCTGTTTAGAATATTTACGGGACTTTTTTGCAATAAGTTTGCTTCATGCAACCTATAAATACATTTATGAATTTAGATTACTTTGATATTTACAAAGACATGAATTGTTAAAGTAAAACAAAAATGAATTATTAAATTACTTACTTGAGGTATTTGTCAACTTCATCACAATTATTTAAAATACACCAATAATCTGCATCAAACTCTTTATCTGATAATATATGTCCTGATTTAACAAGTCCAAACGGATGATAATGTATGGAAAATACTAGAAGTTTAACATTTTGCAAACTCTGACCACCATCATAATTTCTTTCTTCTCGATTGAATTGTGTTTCAATTGTAGGAAGATACATTGACAAATATGCCAAGCATTCATTTGTAATATATCCCTATGTGATTGAACCCTCAGGACGTGCTTTGTTATGGACAAACTTCTTAAGATAGCCAAGATTCCTTGAACAAATGAAAAAAATACATAAATGGTATCAACATATCTACAATGCTATAATATCAATAAATTTAATAAAATAATAATATAAATAGAAAAATTACCTTTCAATTGGATACATCCATCGAGGATGTACTGGTCCTGCAATCTTTGCCTCTTTTGGCAAATGAATTGCTAAGTGAACCATCACATTAAAAAAAAAGCTGGAGGATATATGGATTCCAACTTGCAAAGAATCAAAGGTATATTATGCTCTAATTTTTCAACATCCTCAACTTTTAAAGTCTTATGCATGGTATTTTGACTTTGCATACTAAATTTGCAATCTTTCTGTAAGTATGATCTAGCTGAGATGAAATTTTTTTAGGATGTTAGAGATTCATTCTTTTTTTGTCTTTGAAATTTAAACGGGATAACTGGGATGTGTTATCTTGATTTTGGTGCCTGCTGCTTGCCTCTGCGAATGGTCAATTGAGATATAAAGCAAACAATGATAAAGCTATAGAAGTGATTTTGCTTTTTTGAATTGAAGTTTGGCACATAGTGTTCACTTTATAATGCCAAGACTACATTTGCCTACTTAGTTGGTGAAGGAGTTTTTGATATTTTATATGTTCTTCATGACTGCATTTTAGATCTCCTTAATTATTGTATTCTTCTGCTTACTTTTCTCCTTTGGGTTATTATGTAAATAAGCAATTAATTCTGCAGCATACCAGCTAGTTATATATTTTCTTGGTAGGTTTCATAATATTAGTTTTGAGTGGAATTTCCCAACCACACTTAACTCTGAGTGGGTTTGATAATTACAGTTATGTTATAATCACCACTACATCTCTAAGCTCACCGAACTTCTTTCGCTTTTCCATTTTGTTGAATGTCATGTAGTATGTATTCACTGTGTGTTTGGTAAGTTGTGCTAATGTTGTTGATGTTTCGTGTTGTATATCTTTTTGAAAAAAAATGTCTCAACTAATCTTGTATAGCCAGCTTGGATAATTATCTTTTCCCTCCCCTCCTCTATAAAGCACTACCAATCAAGCAGTCTCATCTTTATTAGTTTGTGATTGGCAGTGGGGTAAATTCTATTATCTAATATAATGGGCTAAACATATTCATAGATTAAATTATATCATTAAGATATTTTAAATGGCTGCGTATGCAGTAAACTATCTTATTTTATTCTTATTCTTGGTTCTTGGTTCTATTTTGAATGGTTTGTGGCAATTTTTCTTACTCTTGGTTCTAATTTTTGCATGGTTTTGGTGGCAAGCTTTTGGTGAATTCATCTCTTACCCAATCTTCAAACATGCTGACATTAGAAGGCGGATCATCAAGCAATCGAACTAGTACGACTGCTAATGACAATATTTGCTTCTATTATATCTTTATATTTAAGTATTAAATATTATGCAATTTTGAATGTAAAACTACTAGTTATTTTTTAGGTTCTATTAAGTTAAAGAGAGGAAGAGGTTCCACACGTTGTCTGAACTTGGATACAAGAGTTTTGCAAGTAATTAATACACAATTTTCTTAAACTATTATTAATAAATGAATTTTGAATTTTTATAATAGCACAACCTTCTTTTTTTTCTTCTTTAAGGATGGAAAGAAGATTTCTATCGTATTTGTTCAAGGAGAAAAAATTCCATAAGAAAATGATGGAGAATTTGCTAGAGGTGTTGGATTTCTTGTCAAAACTAATGCTCCTGTGGTAGGAATACGTTATTGGCATGAAGTTCTAGATTCAGAAAAAGAACAGCTATACTTTGGCTTAACTGTAAGTAGTGTGAAAGTTACTTTAATAATTATGTTCAACATATAAATCATATTCATATAATGTTAAAAAATTTAATGTTTTCAGAAATGGTTTGAAATTGAGGATTGGTGTACAACTCGAGTAAAAGAATGCATATATGCTATATTTCAAACTCAATATAGGCGTTGGAGAAGCATATTAAAACAAGGATATGACAAATTGAAAAGTAATGGGGGTGGATCCACGATCATTGAGTCCTCGGGTAGAGGTGAGATTAGAGGCCTAGTGTCAAGTTTGCTCAACGATTGAGAGCGAAAAATTTCAGATAATATTTAAATTGCATATTTATTTGTAATCTAGTATAAGATTTATTCATTGTCTCAAATAATGTTGATATTTATGTATACATATAAATTTCACCACTTAAATTTATGGTGAAAATATTATTTTTTAGAATCAATCGAGGGCAAATACAAAAAATCGCAAGTTGATATCATATCCTCATACTGGAGGTTCTCAAACATTCCTTAGGTGCTATAAGAAAATGGTAAAAACATTTTCTTATTTATTATATTTTAATAACATCTAACTAACCATATGTATTGAAATATATTGATTTTTATTGTTTTCCTATTTATTAGATTTTAATAACATTTAAATAATTGCATGTATTTAAATTTCTTTTATTTCTCACAATAGGTTAATTGTAGTAAAATCACACTTTGTGGAATGACACACAAGAAAAAATGGAGAATTTGTCGACATTGAAGCCCGCACAATATTTGTAAGTATTTAATACTTGAAATTATAGTAGACTCTACAAATTTTACAATATTGAATAAATTAATTTTAATTTGATAAGAAAAATTGTCATCTAAGGAGCAAGAGAAACAGTCATTGGATGAAGGAATAGAGCCGATGGATGAAGATAATATAATGAGTTATACACTTGGAAAGAAACAAGGATATATTAGAAGCATGGGCCATGGAGTTGAGGTACCCCGAGATAGGAACAAAGCTTCTTCCACTATTTTGCTAGATCTCACACTCAAAGATCGCTTAAACCAAACTGAAGTAGAATTTGCAAGCACAAAAGTTGAACTTGTGGCAGCTAAGACTCAAATTGCAGATCTCGCTGAAGTGAACAAAACTTATTTGGAGCGGTTGAATAATCTAGATGCTCAAAATAAAGACTTGAGAGAGTTCATGATGGAGATGCGGAAAAAGCACGATGAAAATAACAATTATTAGTATTTATTATCTCTTATTTATTTAGGTGGTTATTTTGAATAAATATTGGTCTTGATTTTGTTTTCTTTGCTACTTTTTAAGTGCTAGTTTTTTTTAATATTACTATTTAATAATACAATTTATTTAACATTTATAATTTGCTTTTATTTACATTTTTTTTAACAAAATAATTGATAAAAAAAATTTACGTACAATTTATGACATGGATAAGTAATTATTATGATAAATTTATTATTCAAACAAATCTTATTCCTTTTATACTTACAAACAAGTATAGTTTTTTTGACAAAGTACTCATTATAATAAATTATAATTTTACAACAAACTATAATTTTTTATAGCAATAACTTGATTTTGTTTGACAAAAATGAACTAAAAATTGAGAAAATATTCATCATTATAAACTCAACTTCAATGACAACAATATTTTATGTCACATTAATTTCTTAACTTTTCAGACAAAAAATATAATAAATATCGACAAACCATTAGTTACAATACCTTACTATTGTATGCCAACTTTAGTATTTGTCACTTCAACTAGTTAGTAGATGTGACAAATTAATATACTTACTAACAAAATATGATGTACTTATTCAAACACTATTTGTCACTATAAATGACATTCTTATGACAATTCTTATATTTTTCACTTGAATACATTTACTTTTGTGACAAACTAATATATACAGTGATGTAAGATTGGTATGTACTGACAAATAAATTATCATTATATGTCACGTCTTATAACGACTCTAGTATTTGTCGTTACAACATGCTAATTATTGTGAAAAAAACAACAATCTTGTGATGAAAAATATAGTTAATATTGACAAACAATTTGGCATTATAAATTTTATTTTTATCACAAATCTAGATTTGTCACACAAATGTTTTAATCTATTGTGACAACATATTATGTTTGTCATAATAGCTTATTGCGACAGGTTTATTGTGACAATATGGGTGACGAATATTTTTTACTGCGAAAAGCATATAGTGACAAAATATGTACCTCCATTGACAATTATTTTTACAACAAAAATTTGATTTTTTTTAAGTGGATCAACCATCGATTACTGCACCTTCATCAAATCTCTCTCCATCGCCGTCGCCTCCTCCTAATATCAACCACCGGTTACTGCACCTTCATCAAAACTCCTTTCTCCTTCATCAAATCTCTTTTCACCGCCGCCTCCTCCTCCAAATATCAACTACCGATTACTGCACCTTCATCAAAACTCCTTTTCTTACTTTTTTTTTTCTTCATTTATTCCCTTTTCATAATCCTCTTTATTCTTAATAAAAAAAACTTTGATCATTTTATTATCATACATAATGGCCTTCTCACACTATTCCCTTATCTCCAATCTTACAAGATCAAATTATATTTCAATTAATATTACTCCAAGATTTTTTTTTATGAATGGTAATGGTGGCTTTTGATACTAACAGTGTTTTTTGAATTTTTCCTATAGAATGGTGGAGTGTGGTGTTGATGGTGTGAGTGGTGGCATTGGTGTTTGTGGTGTGGTTGGGATGATGGCGTGGGTGGTGAAAAATAGGGAAGAAATTGAATGGGATAAAGAGAAAAAAAATAGGAAAGGTTAGAGGTTTGCATATTTGAAGCTGCCACAATTTTTGGGAGCAGTAATAAAAAAAGAAAAGAAAATAAGATGTAAAAGAGATAAGTAGTGATAAAAAAGAAATAAAGGAAAAGAAAAAGAAATAAAGGAAATAGAGTAGTTGGGAAAGGAAAAAAAATAAAATAAAATAAACAAAGAAAAAAGAAAAAAGAAAGAAACAAAAAAAAGGAAAGAAATCAAAATTTAAAAAAAATATTTGGAGTAATATAGGTTATAATAAGAAAGAAGTTTATTGAAGGTAAAATGAGGGTATTTTAGGAATTTTACAATCATTTAATGAATTTGGACAATCAGACTTTCATAAATAGGCGCGTGTTACTCAATCTCTGTTAACTTATTTTTCGTTACTTTATAATTAAAACTAAAACAAATGGGAGTTCTTAGTATATTTTGAAAGCATATAGGGGTTATAAGAAAAATCGGCAAATCACATGGGGGTTATTGGTAATTAACCCTTTTAAAAATCTTGTTGATTTGGGTTTTGTCACATTTGTTGGCACAGTTTGTAATGGTATGAAGAAAAAATAAGCTAGACAACATTTAGACATCACTCAAATCACATTATTTTTCAAAATAGGATTGTTTCAAAAATAATTCTTAGTCTATAACTGATTTTGAACCTGATATGGCGAAATATGTTCATTCTAAATCTACCATTTAACATAGCATTTGATTGTATTTGTAACATTTTAATTTGTTTTTAATGTGTTTTGTTGGTCTAAGGTCAAGAAGAAACAATGGAGAGAAGCACAAGAAAAAAAGAGAAAGAAAAAGTCAATTTTTGAGCAAAATCATGGGAACGCCATGACACTGGAGCAAATTCATGAATTTTGGTGACATTCATAACTGACTTCGTGATGGAGCAATTCACAATTGTCTATCGTGACGTTCGCGATGTTAAAGTTTCACCTAACAGAGTTTAGGGCCTTTCTTGGCAACTCAATTTGAGGATAAAGAGGGGTAATTTGGGAATTTTTGAAGAGTCTAAAGCACCCACTTTTTTTACTACTTAGCAAGGAAAAACACTGATAAGAAGAATTTATTCACCTTTTATTTAGTGTTTTGTACTTAATTCTTTGGTCGTTTTTATTTTATTTAATTGGTTTTAGTTTCTTATTTGTAGGTTTGTCGACTGTGGTGCATGTTTGGAGGAGAAAAATCATATAAAAGCCAAAGCGGGTGCGATGATATGAAACCCGGATCGATTTGCTCCAAACCCTGGCTTGTATGTCACAGAAGCAATTGCAGGACCTTCGAATAAAAATCGATGAACAAGAACAACCCAACAACTCGTGAGTTGGAAATTAAACACCAATTGAATAAGCCACTTCGCGCAAACTAATCAATTCTCAAGATTTGTTAGTTTGAAAACCCTTCGCAGGAAATCAAATTCACAAAGATAAAACATTCGCTGTTTTATTTCTCAAAATCAAAATTCTTCCTATGTCTTAAAAATGTATGGAGTGTGCCCTTTAAATAGGCTACAAGAAGTGTTAATGTTTGGTATTTTCCCGATGTGGGATAATTGCCAATCATGATTAATAAAAACTACCCTTAATGAATTAAAGATCCATTAAGCCCATTACATGCCATTATCATGCAAGATAATTTGGGCCATGTAATTAACTAATTAATCACAAAATTAATAAGGCCATAATTAACGTTTGGACTTAATCTTATTTAAACGCAAATTAAACACGAAAACTAGAAATCCCAAAATTGTCCGCGTCATGACGTGATGTAAAACTTCACGGCATGTTTTCACCTTGATCTCGTCAGAATCTGGAAATAGTTTTAGCTCTGGATCGTAGCTTTCCAATGCCATAAGAATCAACCCATTCCGAGGTATATTGAGAGAGATATGGGCAGATAACTAAAGCGTGGTAGAATCTCTCAACAAACAATATTTGACGCCTCTTGTCATGATTTCCTTTGTTATCCCATTTTTAAGTCTCGGACCTCCTTAGGACCAACATGAGGCTTATTTTCCTAGGCATCCATACATGAGATTCATCTTTAACAATTGGAACAAGTACCTTGGATTTTTCGGAACATGTGATCACACATGATTTCGTATCATGCAAAGTGACGGAAAAGCTGACGAAATTTCGTGACATCAGTGGAGTTCCGCCGCACGTCACGACATCAGGAAATCCAATGCCGCGAGGTGGGTGGACATCGCAACATGCGCAGTTGCACATCACGACGTGGAGTAAAAAGGATTAAAAAATTGATTTCAAAATTCATTATTTCTTGTGGCAGATTCCAGTGAGCCACGTTGTGACGTTGGGGGTCTCCTATGTCATGACGTGGGTGGACGTCACGATGTACGATCCTCCACATCGCAACGTCGGGATTGACGAAGACTTCCGAATTAATTTTTAAAAATTGTGTTTTTGGCCCGCTTTGAAATTTTGTGTCCGACAAGGATTACATGGAGGTCTTATTTGCGAATATTTTTATAGAATCACTATAAATAGGGCTAAGTTTTCATACGTAAGAGGGTGGTGAAAATTTTGAGAGCATTAAGCAAGGGTTCTTTTTGTAATAGCTAGGGTTTGTTTGCAACTGTACGGAATTGAAACATTTGTTATTGAATTCATCGATTTTGAGTAAAAGATTTCTTCCGATGATTTTACAATCCAAGGTTTTATCTTTCTTTTGAAGCTATGTTTTCAATAATATGCTTTAGTGTTAAATTTATAATGTTCGGTTTAGCCATGCTTGGCTAAAACTATTCCGGTGTTATGAATAAAGGTTTTTGTGCTTAATTTACAGGTTTTATGTTGTACTTAATGGTTTTGGTTAAATGATTTTGCTGTGTTCTTCATAATTATGCATGATTTGGCACTCGAATTGTATATGATGAATATACTTTAATTAGTGCAGTAAATTACTTAGAGATAACTTGCTTTAATCTTGCCTCTTACCACATAGGGGGATTATAGTAGGTTGTTTGAAATCTCTTGTGGATTGGTTGTGAATTTGTTAGGCTAATTTTTCCGTAGCTCTTGCCTCTTACCACATATGAGGAGGTCGGGGGATTAGTTTAGCATTAGCGTGATTTGGTTCGCCGTTGCCTCTTACCATATAGGAACGGTTGGATTAGAGAGTTTGTTTGTTGGTAGTTGCATTAAATTCCAAATTAATTAAGGAAGTAAACTTTGCCTCTTACCACATAGGAGGGTTTAGCAAATTAGTTGATATCTACGTAGGTAAATGCCTAAATCATTCCTTGCCTTTTACTATATAGGGGGGGGGGTGTGAGTTATGTTATTTACCCTTGTTTTGCATGACAATAGATAGGATGTGCTTATACTCTTTAATAACTCTAAAATATAATCTCGAGAGTACACTTGCTTAATTGATATTTTAAATCAAAGCATCATCATATTATTTATTGTGTTTTGTCTTTTAAATTAGTGTCTTTAGTTTGATAATATTAAAAATCCAAAAATATTTTCTTAAAGTTTCAACATTGTCATTTCTCTGTGGGAACGAACTTGCTCTATTTACATCATTAAGGGGTTGTTTAACATTATTTTTTATTAGGGTAGATAGCAACCACAAGCATATTTTGTACATATATTTACGCCATATCAAATTTTGGCGACGTTGTCGAGGAAAGCACCCGTGTTGAAATTTTATTTTAATTATTTTTGTTACTTTTTTGTATTTAGACAATTTGAATAGCTGAATCATTTTTCCGTGATTTTCACTTTTTCTTATAATTCTTTGAAGGAGTACTTGTTGATGGTAGACGGATTGTATACCCAGGACAAGATCTTTTGGAAAAGCAGAATACCATTTGGACCTTGAACTTGCAAAGACTTTGCGTGCTAAGAAGAAGTTGGAATTTGAAGCAATGATTGATCCAAGAAATCCACCAAATGTTGTTATTCCTCAAGTGGATCCTCCGGTTATTCCACTGACACAACCAATAGCACCGCGGTGTCGTTATGGAGATCAATATGAGCCTAGGATGGACAACTTGGATACGACTTATTTGATACTGGAGAGCATTTTCAAATTCCGTCGGCTTTGGTCACTTTGGTTCAGTATAGGCCAATCTTCCACGGGTTGAGTTATAAAGACCCACATGCACATTTAAGGTCATTCCTTAAATTGTGTAACACGTGTAATCTTAACCATATCCCTCATGATGTTTTAAACAGAATGTTGTTTCCTTTCTCTCTTCAAGGGGCAGCTGAGAGTTGGTATAACTCTATTAATAGGGGGCGGATTGAAATCATGATCAAATATTTTCCTCCATCCCGAATGGACAAGATCCGGATGGGCTTCATGCAGTTTCATCAAGGTGACAATGAGTCATTCACAGAAGCTTCGGATAGGTTTCGTGAGCTGTTCTGTAAATACCCAAATAGCGGGTTGGAGTCGAGACGAGAACTGAATTTCTTTTGCAATGGACTTAATTGGGAGACTATGCATTTGGTTAATCTCACAGCTGGGGGAAGTTTGCTTGATAAATCATAGAAGAAGTTGAAGAGGTTTTCGAATGCATAGTAAGTAAGGAACTTATGCTGCCGACTGCAAGGAGCAACCAAGGAAGACTACAAATTGGTATGCTAGAACTGGATAAAACAGCAAACTTGGAGGCACAAATGGCAATCATGCAGAACACATTGGTGAATATCCAGACGGCTTTGAGAACCAAAACCACACTATCTTGTGGTTTATATCAAGGGGTCCATCATATGGATGAATGTCCTCAGGTCACTAACGAGCCAGTGTAATATGTCAACTACAACCGGAATTCAAATTCAAATCAGTAGAAGGCACTGGGTAGTAACCAATGGTATCAAGGGGGACATAATCTTCAACAGTATAATGCATCAAGACTAACTTATCCATCAGGTTTTGGTAACCAACAAAGCGCATATAATGGAAATATAAAATCAATAAGAGATGACTTGATAACAGTATTGGGAGCCAAGATGGACAAGTTATTTGCAAAATGTCAACAACGAGTAGCCAATTTGGAGAAAACAGTGGAGATTCAATGTGGTATGTTAAGGGAGCACAGTGCTATTCTTAAAATTTTGGAGACTCACATGGGCCAAATAGCGAATAAAGTGCATAATAGACTCGTAGGGACTTTACCGAGTGATACTTTTCCCAACCCAAAGGGAAAAGAACAATGCCATGCTATGACACTTTGAAATGGTAAGGAATTGAAACCTTTGGTGATTTCTGAGGAATATTTTTCAATAGATGATCAAGTTTCTGTCAAGGTTCAGTCGAATAGGAAAGATGTTCCAAAGCAAGTAGAACATAAGGAAGAAGGTGTAGGAAAAGGGAGGAAGAAAAATCCTCTAAGTGGTTTTAATTTTCAAGGATATGTCCCACAATTACTTTTTCCTCAAAGAGTGCAACCAGCAAAGAAGATAATTCAGTTCAGCAAATTTGCTAAGATGGTTAAGAAGCTCAACGTAGAAATTCCTTTGCTAGATTTGGTAATGACAGTGCCGACTTACACAAAATTTTTGAAAGATCTTATTTTAAATAAGGAGCAGATTTTGCAGTGTAAGGAGGTACTCCAATTGAATAAAGTTGGGTAGTGCTTAATGAAGTCGAATTTCCCTCCTAAGCTTAAAGATCTAGGAAGTTGCAAAATTCTATATAGGTTTGGCTCGATATATTTTGCCAAGGCATTATGCAATTTGGGCTTTGGTATTAATTTAATGCCCTATTCTATCGCCATTAGTGTGGGATTGGGTAAGCAAGTCAAACGGTAGCAATTACTCTTCAGTTGACTGACCGATCCATTGTTACTCATATTGGCATTATTGAGGATGTGTTGGTAGCAGTGGATAAGTTCACAATTCCGATGGATTTCATTATCTTGGACATATAGGAGGATGAAGAGGTTTATCTTATCTTTGAAAGACCTTTCTTGGCTACGAGAGATGCTTTAATTGGCGTGCGCAATAAGATAATCACTTTTCGTGTCAATGGCGAAGAGGTAACATTTAATGTTAATTACGATATGAAGCATCCTCATGACATTAATACTTGTTTTTTCATAGATATTATTGAATCATCAGTTATTGCATGCAACCCCATTAAAATATGTAGTGTTAATGAGAATGACTCTTTAATGCATATATATATATATAGTTTTGAGCTATTTAAGATTGATGAGAACATTGCATTAGAATTACAAAATATGGTTGAATGAGTTGTTTTAGATTCTTCCATTTATGAGTTGACGGATGATCTTTTTGAGGAGCCTGCAGTGAGGCCAATTGAAGTTCTTGACTGTAGGTAAAATAGGCTGAAACCTTCAGCCAAAGAGCCACCACAATTGGAGCTTAAACCACTTCTATCACATCTCAAGTATGCATTCTTGGGGAATAACAACACTTTACCTGTGGTAATTTCTGCCACATTGGAACCATGGCAAGAAGAGAAGCTCATTAAGGTGCTGAAAATGTATTAAGGAGCAATTGGGTGGACTATTGCTAACATTAAGGGAATTAGTCCATCTATCTGCTTGCACAAGATTCTCTTGGAATATGATGCATTTCTAGTACGAGATAGACAACGTCGGTTGAATCCGGCTATGATAGAGGTGGTAAAAAACGAGGTGATCAAGCTATTGAACTTTGGGACGATTTATACTATATCTGAGAGTGACATGATAACTCCAGTCCAGTGTATACCAAAGAAGAGTGGGGTGACAGTGGTCAAGACAGACAATGATGAGTTGTTAGAAACTAATATTATTAATGCATGACAAGTTTGCATGGATTATCACAAGCCTAACAAGGCGACCCGTAAAAATCATTTTCCTCTACCGTTGTTGGATCGAGTGCAGATGCCCGACGTCGCGACATCAGTAATATTTTTGAGTTTTTCTATTTTTCACTATTTTTAATTTTTGTTGTTTAATTTCATGTTTTGGAATAAATATGGTTAAATGATCTTGCATGATCATTGGCGTGTTATTTAGAGTTAATCCACAAGGCCAAGTTCTTGTATGTTCAAGGCATGTGATTAATTAGTTGGTTTTAAGAAACAAGAGAGAGTAGAATCCAATTAGGAAACTAACTAATATTTGTCCCACATTAGAAAATTACCAGCTCTTAGTATCTCTTGTAACTTATTTAAAGGCCCTTTGGCCTTACATATTAATCAGACTTTGATTAATTTAGAAACAAATTTCCGTGTGAAAATTTGTGTGAGAAGTGGTACTTTTCCAAACACTCTTTGAGTTGTGGGTGAACAATTCTAACCAATAAATATACAACTTAGTCTGAGTTTATGTTTAGAGAATCACCTAGAAGCTTAGTCTGAGCCCTAGGATTTTCACCAAAGGTAGATTAAGTTTAACACCCTTAGTCCATCTTTTTATTCTTAGTTTGAGAACATTAAATCTAGATCAATTTAGGTTGCTATGCTACTTGAATTGAATTAAATTCAAAACTAGAGTGAGAGTGTTGGATGAGTCTGGTTCGAATTACTTTCGCAAATATCCTTTAATTTTTACGTTATTTTGGTGTTGTAATGTAAACAATCAATAACGTTTCATATAGCTTAAAAGTGTCAGTACATCATCAAGTAGTATCAGTATGCCATCAAGGGTCCATCAATGTACTTAAAGTTCTCAGATGGCACTAGTGGCATATTAGCACCTTCATCCTTATCACTATTATCATCTTCTTCAAGAAAAACTTTTGATTTCATTGATGCTTTAGGGGGATGAGTACGTTTTACAGAAGGTAATTGCACTTTTGGTTTGATTGTAGTGCTGATACCTGGAGGAATAAAGGGCGTCTTAGATAGATGTTTTGCAGGTTGTAGTTTACTAGTTAACTTTTTAGTAGCACCATTCACAATAGAAGATGAACCATGTAATATAAAATTGTCTTATCATGTAAAATATCAAATTAAGAGAAAAAGTTGAAGTTCTATAAATATTATCCCCATCATGCTTGTACCACAAAAGTTTAAGTTGTGTAAATGTAGTAACTTGCTAGAAAGTTGAAGCAATTAAATCACAAAATTTAAATTTCAATACTTTCTATAGTGACATGGCATCTACCATGGAACCATATATTGATATAGCTCTCTAAATTAGGCTAACATCATCTTTTTCTCAGAGGAAATTGATACTTCAACATATTCATTCACAATTGCATTAAAGAACAAGTTTTCTCCAAATAAAATTATATTAAGGAAAGCTTCTCTATATTTTTTAACTCAATTTTGGTCGTTTCATGCAACATTGCTTGCCAAAATAGTGTATAGTTAGGCAAATATGACACCAGATGTGGTGAAACAAGTGAATGTAAGCCTACCTCTTCTTGACTTCGTAACGGCGGTGCCAAAGTACGCGAAATTTCTCAAGGATCTCATATCAAATAAGGAACAGATTCTTAGGTGTGAGGTACCACTGATGCTTACAAAAACTATTAGAGCTTGGGTTGGACACAATCTACCACCTAAGTTGAAGGATCCTGGTAACTGTACAATACCATGCAAATTAGGCACGAGATATTTTGAGAAAGTACTCTATAACCTTGGTGCTGGAATTAACCTTATGCCTCTCTCAATTACTGTTGATGTGGGATTGAGTGGACGAATTCACCCTGTGGCCGTGACTTTGCAATTGGCAGACAGATCATTGTTGAAACCTACAGGAATGGTGGAAGATGTATTGGTGAAGATAGACAAGTTTACATTGCCTGTAGATTTTATTGTGCTAGATATGGAAGAGGACCCTGAGGTACCCCTCATCTTTGGTCGACCTTTTCTTGCCACAGGTGATGCGTTGATTGGAGTTAGAAACAAGACAATAACATTTCGCATAAATAATGAACAAGTTGTGTTTAATGTTAACTATGCTATGAAACATCCCATGTATGTAGAGTCTTGTTTTGCAATTAGAGCTATTGCATGTTCTATGCATGTGGTTGGTGAAAATGCTAAACATGACTACTTGTGTGTTGATGAATTAAATGTGCGTGCAGAAGAGATTGAGAATGTGGAATTAGATGATGAAGATAACAAGCTTTTGTCTGAAATTGATTACATAGTTGAATATTGTGTGTTAGACGAGTCTATCTTTGAGATGCAAGATGAAGAAAAATGACTGTGTTGCAGAAGACATGTTTCAGGAAGTTTGTGTTAGGGACTTGAAAAATGATGGTGAATGTAAGGTGTTAACTATTGATGCTTATGCACCCACTGAGGTTAGGAGCAAAGAAATTGATACGAAATCATGTGTGATCACATATTCCAGAAAATCCAAGAAACTTGTTCCAACTGTTAAAGATGAATCTCATGTATGGAGGCCTGGAATAAGATGGAGAATAAGCCTCATGTTAGTCCCAAGGAGGTCTGAGACTCAAAAATGGGATAACAAAAGGAACTCATGACAAGAGGCGTCAAATATTGTTTGCTGAGAGATTCTGCCACGTTTTAGTAATCTGCCTATATCTCTCTCAATTTAACTCGGAATGGATTGATTCCAGCGGCATTAGAAAGATACGATCCAGAGCTAAAATTTTGAAATTTTGCATTTTTCAAGATTCGGACGGGATCAATGTGAAAACATGCCGTGAATTTGCACGTCATGTAATGACGCGGACAATTTCGAGAATTTTAGTATTTTCGTTTTTTTAGTTGTTTTGGGTTTAATTGTATTGGGCTTTATAATTAATGTGTTATTTAATTATTAAGGTCCATATTTAATGTAATCCAAGTCCAGTTTGTTAGAGATAGTTTAGTTTACTTGTTTAGAAAGTTAGGGTTTTATTTTGTAAGCCTATAAATAGGCATATTATTCAATTGTAATAGATAGACGTGAATTTTGAGAATTGAAAACACATAGTTGTTTTTACGTGAGTTGTTTTCCTGAGGAGGGAAATTCAATTTACTTTGTGAAGATTATTCCTGAGGAGGGAGTTCTTTTCACACGACTGTCTTGTTATTTGTTGGTGAGGAGCCATCAAATAATCGTGCTTACTGTCAGTCTACGGAGATAGATTGATTCGATTTTATTCACATTGATTCTCGAAAAGATCGTGACCAATATTCCGCAACAACTATAATCTACGCGAGGAGCGTGGTGAGATCGTTATCAAGTGGTATCAGAGCTCAAGGGATTTTCGAAATCAGGTTTTTCAGTTTTACCTTAAAATTGAAACCCTAAATTGTTGTTATTCGCAGCCTTGCATGATTTGATTATTGTGATAAGGTTACAACAAATATATCTTTTGTTTTTGTTTCATTGAAATTGTGAGAATTGCTCTAGTTGGAAATTGGATTGAATATATCTGGATATTATGACATGGGTGTTGCTTTAGCTTGGAGTGATTTGAGTTGGGAAAAACAATATGAAGAAGTGCAGAGGTATATATCTTCCTTACCTCTTAAAACTGATGCTGAACTTGAGAAAGAATGTAGGGATGCTTTACATGCCTTGAAAAATCCCAAACCAAAGATCCCTAGATGTGGTACATGTCTTGGATATGGTCATACTGAAATTAAATGTGCAAGTCGATTGGGAATGGTTATTGTTGATGGGGTTACTAAATTTAAGGATCCAAAATCTTATGTTATTGGTGATCCTTCTACATGGGCATGGGTTGATGCCATTCCACAACCAATTGTGGCAAACACAATTGAAGAGATCATTATTGAGCCCGAAGGTGACGACGAATTTCTTTCGGATATTCCTTGGCCAAAGGTTATTTTAGAGGATATTGAGCCTACCATTGAGGAGAATGAATCCAAGGAAGATGAAGCTTCTTTGCAGGAAGTTCAATCACCCATGGTGGAGGTATCACATGAAGTGCTTGAAGAGCAATCTTATGAAGATTTAATTCCTTTTATTGCTTTAAATGATTGTAATTTACTTGTTATTAATGATGTTTATCATGTGAAGCAAAAAAAAGAATTGAATGATGATTTGAATGGCAAAAGCCTTGAGGTGAGGTTTGTAGAAAAAGCAAAAAGGAGGAAAAAATAATGAGTGTGAATTTCCATATATTTTGTCTTTTTTTCTTGACAATTTTTCAGGTTTGTGATGAATTCTCTTGTTACCAATCCACAAGATTTGAGGGCAAATCTTTTTCAAGTGGAACGGAATGATACGAAATCATGTGTGATCACATATTCCAGAAAATCCAAGGTACTTGTTCCAATTGTTAAAGATGAATCTCATGTATGGAGGCCTGGAATAAGATGGAGAATAAGCTTCATGTTAGTCCCAAGGAAGTCCGAGACTCAAAAATGGGATAACAAAAGGAACTCATGACAAGAGGCGTCAAATATTGTTTGCTGAGAGATTCTGCCACGTTTTAGTAATCTGCCTATATCTCTCTCAATTTAACTCGTAATGGATTGATTCTAGTGGCATTAGAAAGATAAGATCCAGAGCTAAACCTTTGATGTTTTGCATTTTTCCAGATTCGGACGGGATCAATGTGAAAACATGCCGTGAAGTTGCATGTCATGTAATGACGCGGACAATTTCGGGAATTTTAGTATTTTCGTTTTTTTTAGTTGTTTTGGGTTTAATTGTATTGGGCTTTATAATTAATGTGTTATTTAATTATTAAGGTCCATATTTAATGTAATCCAAGTCCAGTTTGTTAGAGATAGTTTAGTTTACTTGTTTAGAAAGTTAGGGTTTTATTTTGTAAGCCTATAAATAGTCATATTATTCAGTTATAATAGATAGACGTGAATTTTGAGAATTGAAAACACAGAGTTGTTTTTACGTGAGTTGTTTTCCTGAGGAGGGAAATTCAATTTACTTTGTGAAGATTATTCCTGAGAAGGGAGTTCTTTTCACACGATTGTCTTGTTATTTGTTGGTGAGGAGCCATCAAATAATCGTGCTTACTGTCAGTCTACGGAGATAGATTGATTCGATTTTATTCACATTGATTCTCGAAAAGATCGTGACCAATATTCCGCAAAAACTATCAATCTACGTGAGGAGCGTGCTGAGATCGTTATCAGAAATTTTGTGCAGAATTGAAAAGCTTATGCCCTCCATTGTTGTGCCACCAAAGCTGGAACTTAAGCCTTTGCCTCCATATTTGAAGTATGCTTTTCTAGGTGAAAATAAAAGCTTGTCAGTGGTGATTTCTTCCAAGCTGGAAGGTTGGAAAGAGGAGAAGTTGTTGGGTATCTTGAGACAATATAAGCAATCCATTGGATGGACCATCACAGACATAAAGGGAATCAGCCCAAGCATATGTATGCACCAAATTTTGCTAGAAGAAAATTCTATGCCTGTGCGTGATAGACAAAAGAGGCTCAACCCTCAAATGATGGAGGTGGTAAAGAAAGAAGTTATCAAGTTGTTAGATTTTGGAATGATCTTCCCAATTTCAGATAGTGAATGGGTGAGTCCAGTGTAGTGTGTGCTAAAGAAAGGTGGTGTAATCGTGGTGAAGAATGATGCTAATGAGCTGTTGGTGGCAAGGATTATCAATGCATGGAGAGTTTTCATGGATTACCGCAAGCTCAATAAGGCAACCAGAAAGGATCATTTCCCAATACCTTTCTTGGAGCAACTCTTGGACAGGATTTCTGGATTTCTTTTCTATTGTTTCTTGGTTGGTTATTCAAGTTATAATCAGATTGCAATTTTACCCCAAAGATCAAGAGAATACTACATTCACTTGCCCTTTTGGCACTTTCGCATACAAACGAATGCCCTTCGATTTGTGCAATGCTCCTGCAACCTTTCAAATATGTATGATGGCTATATTTCATGACATGGTTGAGTCCATCATTGAGATCTTCATGGATGACTTCTCAGTTTTTGGCATGACCTTTGATGGATGCTTGGATTATCTGACCAGGGATTGCAAAGATGTGAAGAAACTCACTTGGTGCTTAACTGGGAAAAGTGCCAATTCATGGTGCAAGAGGGTATAGTGTTGGGCCACAAAATCTCTCATAAGGGAATTGAGGTGGATAGAGCAAAAATCAATGTCATTGCTAAACTCCCAGCTCCCACCAATGTCAAAGGCATTAGGAGCTTCCTGGGGCATGCAGGATTATATCGTAGATTTATCAAGGATTTTTCTAGGATTGCTAGGCCTTTGTGTAGTCTTTTGGAAAAAGATGTTATGTTCAACTTTAATGAAGAGTGCTCAGAGGCTTTTGAGAAATTAAAGGCAAAACTTGTGGAAGCACCAGTCATAGTCACTCTATAATGGGGTGAGCCTTTTGAGATCATGTGCGATGCGAGTGATTATGCACTTGGTGCGGTGCTAGGGCAAAGAAGAAACAAGGTTTTTCATACAATCTACTACGTAAAGAAATTGTTGAATGAGGCCCAACTAAATTACACAACAACTGAGAAGGAGATGCTTCCTGTGGTGTTTGCCTTCGACAAGTTTCGTACTTATTTGCTCTGGTCAAAAGTTATTGTACACACGGATCATGCGGCGTTGAAGTATTTGTTAGCCAAGAAGGAAGCCAAGCCAAGACTTTTTTAGATGGGTGCTACTTCTCCAAGAATTTGATGTTATGATTGAAGACCGAAAGGGGTTCAGAGAACGTAGTGGCCGGCCACTTATCAAGACTAGAGTCGAAGGCATAGGATGAGTCGAAGGTGTTGATACAAGAATGCTTCCCTGATGAGCAAATCTTCAAAGTGGACAAAGAGGACTTGCCATGGTATGCTGAGATAGAAAATTTTGTGGTGGCAGGGAAATTGCCTTCCTACTACTCTCATGAGTAAAGAAAGAGATTAAGGCACGATGCAAAGTATTTCTTCTGGGAGAACAATGCTCTCTACAAAGTGTGCAGTGACCAAATCATAAGGAAATGTGTGAAAGAAGGAGAAAGACGACATCTTGAAGGCTTGTCATGAAGGCCCATGTGGAGGGCACTTTGGTGTCACAAGAACTGGGTTCAAAGTGTTGCAATCTGGATTCTACTGGCCGCACATATTCTTAGATACACGAATATGGATTAGTCAATGTGATAGGTGCCAGAGAAGTGGCAACCTCTCCTCACGTAACGAAATACCCTTGAATAATATACTGGAAGTGGAGTTGTTCGATGTCTGGGGCATTGGCTTCATGGGACCTTTTCCAAAATCATGTGGCATGGAATATATCTTGGTTGCAGTAGACTATGTGTCGAAGTGGGTTGAGGCCATTGCTCTTCCTCATAATGATGCCAGAAGTGTATTTTCAACAGATTTGGCGCACCACAGGCAATAATAAGTGATGGGGGTTCTCACTTCTGTAACAAGATTTTTGCGTCACTCTTAGCCAAATATGGAGTAAAGTACAAGGTTTCTACTGCGTACTATCCCTAGACTAGTGAGCAAGCCAAGATATCTAACAGAGAGATTAAACGGATTTTGAAGAGAGTTGTAGGGCCAAATAGGAAAGACTGGGCTCTTAAATTGGATGATGCATTATGGGCATACCGCACGGCATACAAAAACCCTTATTGGTGCCTCACCTTTTCGGCTTGTTTGTGGCAAGGAGTGCCATTTGCCTGTGGAATTGGAGCATAGAGCATATTGGGCTATTCAAAGGCTAAACCTCAATTTGCATGGTGCACAATCAAAAGAGAATGATGGAGCTTAATGAACTGGATGAGTTTCGGTTCAATGCATATGTTAGTTCTAAGCTATACAAATAAAGGACCAAAAGGTTACATGATTCAAGGATTCAAGCAAAAAGCTTTGCCCCTGGTAAACTGGTTTTACTATATGATTCCAGGCTGAGGCTCTTTCCAAGGAAATTGAGGTCACGATGGATTGGCTCTTTTTGGGTTATCAAAGTAATGCCTTATGGTGTTGAGGAGATGCAGAATGAGAAGAATGGGAATGCATGGCAAGTCAATGGACACAGACTCAAACCTTATTCATTTCATAAAGAGAAGGACGTGTTTGAAAGGCCGCAAGCTCCACATGAGTTTTTCTTGGATGATCCCATAACTTAGCATTGCCATGAACTGGTCGGGCTGTCGACGTTAAAACAAGCACTCCCGGGAGGCAACTCAAACATAATTTTTCTTACACTTGTTTTGTTAAACTCTTCTTCTATCTTTTAATTTCAGTTTCTTAGTGTTAATTTTTGTCTTAGTGTTGTCGTTTGTGTCTATAGTCTAATGGATATGTTGATGAATTCTGCAGTTGCAAATGTGTATGGCCGAGGAGCCTGGACTTCCATCAACGTCAGGGTTAGTAAATGCAAAGGTAAGGTGTTGGTAAGATACACACATGAAGCATTTACTATCATGAAGCTAATCTTCTGAGTAAGAGTTTATCAATGGAAAAGCAGAATTCAATGTTGGATGTGAAATGGCGTCAGAAAGAAAAAGAATGCAAAAGCTGAACATAGTGCCAAGGGGAAATGTCATGTAAGAGAGCAAAAGTTGAAACATATTTGGCATGTAGTGTCATGTGAGTTAAAAAGTGTCAATAGAGTATGGGTCTACTAACTTACAGCTGCACAAGATAAGATGGCATTCCATTAAGTGTAGAAAGAGGTCCTACCATGAAAGCACTTGTCCTTTTATTAGTTGGCTACATTTAGTATGAATAATAGTGTGCAAGTTTTGAGTCTATAAATTCAATACAGAGCACACTTCCACTCACGCCAATATCAAGTGAATTTCAAATGGTTTTGCAGCTAAGGCTATTCGGCTCACTCTTTGTTCTTTCACAAATTTCCTTTGTTCTTCTTAGCTAAGATATTTTCTCTTAATTTTCTTGTTTCATTGGTTGTGTGGAAGATCGAATCTATGCATGTTGAATGAGTAATGCTCCATGATTATGATTAGTGGGTGTTATGGGCTGAAAATTGTGAATACATACTAATTAGATTGAATGTGTAGACCATGCTTACAAGTGTAATAACATGCTAAGTGTGGGGGAGTTCAAATTCTATATTACACCAGTTTTGCCATTGTTCCATATTCTGATCATAACTTGAGATGTTGATCTCAAAATTTGTAATTTCACTTGGGAAAATTAGCTAAGGTTGTAGGCTATAAGGTTCATGCTGTAAAGTTTTGCTAATTGTGAATGAATGGCAAGCCATTTTAAAGGTTATTGTTTGGGTTATGCTGAATTTGGTGAATGGTGGTCGCTGATTTCACCCAGTTTTGCACATTCTGGTGTTTCGACCATAACTTGATCATTTGAGCTCCAAATTGGGTGATTTTGGTCCCTATCTTTAGCTAAGAGGTTGTGATATAATGTTTATCTTGTACGTTGTGGCTAATTCAGCCTGCATCATATGTTATTTTGCCTATCTCTTGAGTGATTGTAGCTGAAGATTGTGTTTGAGCAGTCTGCCAGTTTTGACAGTCATGGTAATTTGAGCATAAAATGATCACTCTCTGTCCAAATTAAGTGCTTCAAATTGCTAAATTCAGATTACATGTAGGGCTATCATTCTTGTGCTTTAAGGGTTGCCTAATGCTACTTGTGCTGAGTTCCAAGTTAGGTGTAAAGTTTGTGCTTGTGCTGAATTATCAATCTGTTCATTGTGTACTTTGCACCTATGTAGCTTTCTGATAGTAATTTGGCATCATATCACCACTCTCTTTTCTATTTTGAGCTAGTGTTTGAATGGGAATTATAGTTCATGTGCAATGTGTGAAGTTTTGCTTCATGTGTGTATGCATGTATAAAATTCCATGTGTGTGGGTAGTTGCTGGTCAGTTACGTGGTCCTTATGTGTCGTTGTGGTTGATTAATGTGGGAATATGGATTCCTATTTTTTTTTTGCAGTAATAGCTCCTAAGAAGGGTGTTGCTGGTTCTCGCAAGGGGAAGGGCAAGGCCCAGATGACTATCGATACTGAATCAAATCATTTCGCAGAAGATTTGTCTATATTTGAGGACCCCCCCTGAATTCACTTGTACCAACACCTGTACCAAAGAAACGAAAGGGCACATCAGATCCGTCGATATTCGTTAACGTTGAGGCATAGAGAAGATGGGAAGAGGGTATTTTTTTTTGGCAAAACCTCTATTTTGAGGTGGGGTGCCACTCCCTATTTATTAGATAATGTTTTAGTGATGGATATACCCTAAAATCACTCTTACACAAAAGATGCTTCTTGAAACATATCCCCATTTACAAGCACAAGGCCTAATGGGGAGATGTTCAATGGTTGAAAAAGTAAATGTGGGTACTACTTTATTTACAACGTTGTTCCTATTTTAGCTTAACAGAAATGAAGTTTAGATACAACCATATAAGGCTAAATCTGAAAATATTTCCTAAGCTAATGCTCAAAATATGTAAGTACATGTGGAGAGCGTCTTCTTGTTGGCACCTCCATATTTAACACATTAAGCTGTCTACTTACATTTATACATAAACTCTGTTGATCACAAGAAGTGACAAAAAAATCAATTTGATGGAATGCGGCATATGAACTTCTGTTTCTCTGTCCTTGATTTTGATTGCGCCATTGATTTTGTTCTACTACCAGCAAAACATAGTTTTGTGAAATGAAGATCTTCACCCAGCATGAAAGTTTACGTACTTCCGAAGAATTGGTCCTATCTTCAGAGCTGAATAGCTTGCTTACTTTGATCAACATTGGACAAAACAGCATTAACACCAGTAGCTGTAGTCCTTAACATTTCAGAATTATACAAATAGTTGGGAAGTTCTGTCCTAACTTCAGCAGACAGAAACCCATAAAAGAGATCAGTTGGAGACACCAAAACTGCCCACCAAACAATATGGTCCCCCCTGAATAAGAGTCTGACTAATATTAACTTAGCGGGAAAGACGAATCTAACACAGCAATCAGGGCGCCTCATAATGAACAAAAAGATCTTCTTTTGAAACAAGCAAAAATCATGGAAATTAATAAAGGGGAAACTGACCTAATGGGCCATTTAAGAAGTTGATGAGATTTCATAAGTTTAATGAGAAATTGGTGTTTGCGCCTGAATTCTGTAATGTAAGTCTTGCCCGGGAATATTATGTGAATGCCAAGTTTCGAACAAGGACGAGACTGTATATGTTAAGGGGAAATAGGTGGACATTAACAGCGAGATTGTCAATGCATATTTAGGCACACCCAGTTTTTCCACTAATCCTTTTCAGTGTCCAACTGATGAGAAGTTCGATCAAGCTTTACTGGAGGAACTGGCGTACCCAAGGGCTGAATGGGTTTTAAATCAAAGCGGGGGCCATAAGCATATACACCATAAGTTCCTACGAGGCGATGTCAAACTGTGACTCATGTTCATTCTCTCGAGACTTATGCCGAGTTCGCATATTAGTGAAGCCGTGCGTAGTCGCCTTTACTTGATTTCAGCCATTCAGGGGCGAAGATCTATCGATGTTGGCCGGATTATAGTGGACAACATAAGGGTTGGTATTGATAAGGACATCGCAACAGTTTATTTCCCATTTCTTATTGAAGAGCTTTGCAAGGCCCAGGTAGTAGATGATGAGATCGGTGGTGACTGGCGCAAGACTAAGATACTCATTGCTACACCTTTATATCTGAAGTATTTGCGAATTGACCGTGAGATGATCAGAGAGCAGGCCACGAAGACTGGCGTGCCTCGCGATGATTTTGACCCCCCAGTTCATGTTGGACATCATGAGCAGCCCTCTCAACCATTTGACATTAGTTCTTTTCATGGCACACTTAATGATTTCTAGAGTTCTGTCGATACCAGATTTCATCTCCTATGTGAAAGGCTTGAGAGTGCGCATGAACAAATTAATGATATACACCAAGATTGGACGAGTCAGGTTTCCATTGTTACCTCCAAGTTAGATGACATTGCTTCGATTGCCCAACAATAGTTTGAGGTGTTGTACCATCGACAGTTCAACATGCAATGCGAGCTGGACCAGATCAATAAGATGACTGTCTATTACCACACTCATCCCAGGCCTCCTAAACCACGTCCTGATTCAGACCAGTTGAGAGTGTATAAAGTGCCGAATTTGTCAATGAATCCGCATAATGGTGTGATGCAAGAGCTTCCTCCTGGTGTGCCCGCGATCTCGTCTCTTCAACCATTGCCATCCTTTGGCCGCATCCTCACGTACCCTCCTACGCCAACATTTTGCCCTGATCTTTCTTTAGTGCTCATGACGTGGCGTGCATTCGGCCATTTCCTGGCCCATCATTTTCTATCTTGGTCGCATTTTCAACGCCTTCATCATATACATCTGCGCTATTTACAGGGCCTTCACCATCTATACCATTGTCATCTAATCAGGGAGCTTCTAATTCTTAATTCTTCCATTGAGGAAAATGTTGTTCTTGTTTAAGTGTGGAGGAAATAGGCATATGCATATTTTGCTGAGATGATGAGAGGGAAGATGGGTATTGCTATGTTTGTGGTTTTTGGGTCTTATGGTTCTTTGCTCTGAGCGTGTCTGTACCTTGTTGATCTGGTTGGTATAATTGACTTTGTTGAGTTTTTCGTTGGAGTTGCAAATGATTGATTGGTGCTGATAGATGTTGTCTTGATATGAAGTTGTTTAATTGATATTGTGCCTATTGAAGATGTTGGTTGAAATTTGGTAACCAGTTGTTTTGTTGAATAAGATTGTGTGACAAAAATGAGTTGATATGAGGTACTGTGTGGCTTGTAGGGTGCAGCATGTAGTGTGTAAGTTGTTTAGGTGGGGTGTGCCATATTTGCTTTGTAGTTCAAGAGTGCAATGTAGTGTGTGGTTAGTCATAAAATGAATCAAATTTATGAGTGTGAGTGTTGAAAAAAGTGTTAAATTGTCTTGTGTTGGGCACTTGTCTCCTAATTCAGTATGTCGTGATCCGAGTTAAACACTTTAATGTTTTTTTCTCTAATCATGCATGCGAAAGTTTTTGTGTTTTGGTACCAAGTTTAAAGAGATTAGCATATTTTGTCGGCTAAGGTATTATGTTAAAGTAAGATAGATGTGCCATGCAAAAACATTCTGATAACGATCTCACCACGCTCCTCATGTAGATTGATAGTTGTTGCGGAATATTGGTCACGATCTTTTCGAGAATCAATGTGAGTAAAATCGAATCAATCTATCTCCGTAGACTGACAGTAAGCACGATTATTTGATGGCTCATCACCAACAGATAACAAGACAGTCGTGTGAAAAGAACTCCCTCCTCAGGAACAATCTTCACCAAGTAAATTGAATTTCCCTCCTCAGGAAAACAACTCACGTAAAAACAACTCCGTGTTTTCAATTCTCAAAATTCACGTCTATCTATTACAACTGAATAATATGCCTATTTATAGGCTTACAAAATAAAACCCTAACTTTCTAAACAAGTAAACTAAACTATCTCTAACAAACTGGACTTGGATTAAATTAAATATGGACCTTAATAATTAAATAACACATTAATTATAAAGTCCAATACAATTAAACCCAAAACAACTAAAAAATGAAAATACTAAAATTCCCAAAATTGTCCGCGTCATTACATGACATGCAACGTCACGGCATGTTTTCACCTTGATCCCGTCAGAATCTGGAAAAATACAAAACACCAAAGTTTTAGCTCTGGATCTTAGCTTTCTAATGCCACTGGAATCAATCCATTCCGAGTTAAATTGAGAGAGATATAGGCAGATTACAAAAATGTGGCAGAATCTCTCAGCAAACAATATTTGACGCCTCTTGTCATGAGTTCCTTTGTTATCCCATTTTTGAGTCTCGGACCTCCTTGCGACTAACATGAGGCTTATTCTCCATCTTATTCCAGGCCTCCATACATGAGATTCATCTTTAACAATTGGAACAAGTACCTTGGATTTTCCGGAATATGTGATCACACATGATTTCGTATCATTCCCTTCCACTTGAAAAAGATTTGTACTCAAATTTTGTTGATTGGTAACAAGAGAATCCAGCACAAAACCTAGAAAAGTTTCAAGACAAAAAGACAAAATATATGGAAATTCACACTCATTATTTTTCTCCTCTTTGCCTTTTTCTACAAACCCCAATAAATCTTCCTCCAATATGGGTGAGTGAATTTCTTGCAAAGAAGCTTCATCTTCCTTGGATTCATTCTCCTCAATGGTAGGCTCAATATCCTCCAAAATAACCTTTGGCCAAGGCATATCCGAAAGAAATTCGTCGTCACCTTCGGGCTCAATAATGATCTCTTCAATTGTGTTTGCCACAATTTGTTGTGAAATGGCATCAACCCATGCCCATGTAGAAGGATCACCAATAACATAAGATTTTGGATCCTTAAATTTAGCAACCCCATCAACAATAACCATCCCCAATCGACTTGCGCATTTAATTTCAGTATGACCATATCCAAGACATGTTCCACATCTAGGGATCTTTGGTTTGGGATTTTTCAAGGCATGTAAAGCATCCCTACATTCTTTCTCAAGTTCAGCATCAGTTTTAAGAGGTAAGGAAGATATATACCTCTGCACTTCTTCATATTGTTTTTCCCAACTCAAATCACTCCAAGCTAAACCAACACCCATGTCATAATATCCAGATATATTCAATCCAATTTCCAACCGGAGCAATTCTCACAATTTCAATGAAACAAAAACAAAAGATATAATTGTTGTAACCTTATCACAATAATCAAATCATGCAAGGTTGCGAATAACAACAATTTAGGGTTTCAATTTTAAGGTAAAACTGAAAAACCTGATTTCGAAAATCCCTTGATCTCTGATACCACTTGATAACGATCTCACCACGCTCCTCACGTAGATTGATAGTTGTTGCGGAATATTGGTCAGGATCTTTTCGAGAATCAATTTGAATAAAATCGAATCAATCTATCTCCGTAGACTGACAGTAAGCACGATTATTTGATGGCTCCTCACCAACAAATAACAAGACAGTCGTGTGAAAAGAACTCCCTCCTTAGGAACAATCTTCACCAAGTAAATTGAATTTCCCTCCTCAGGAAAACAACTCACGTAAAAACAACTCTGTGTTTTCAATTCTCAAAATTCACGTCTATCTATTACAACTGAATAATATGCCTATTTATAGGCTTAAAAAATAAAACCCTAACTTTCTAAACAAGTAAACTAAACTATCTCTAACGAACTGGACTTGGATTGAATTAAATATGCACCTTAATAATTAAATAACACATTAATTATAAAGCCCAATAAAATTAAACCCAAAACAACTAAAAAAAACGAAAATACTAAAATTCCCGAAATTGTCCGCGTCATTACATGACATGCAACTTCACGGCATGTTTTCCCCTTGATCCCGTCGGAATCTGGAAAAATGCAAAACATCAACGTTTTAGCTCTGGATCGTAGCTTTCTAATGCCGCTGGAATCAATCCATTCCGAGTTAAATTGAGAGAGATATAGGCAGATTACTAAAACGTGGCAGAATCTCTCAGCAAACAATATTTGACGCATCTTGTCATGAGTTCCTTTGTTATCCCATTTTTGAGTCTCGGACCTCCTTGGGACTAACATGAGGCTTATTCTCCATCTTATTCCAGGGCTCCATACATGAGATTCATCTTAACAATTAGAACAAGTACCTTGGATTTTCCGGAATATGTGATCACACATGATTTCGTATCACATTCGTTAGCAACATAGGAGGTAATGTGGTTTGAGTTTGTTTCTTTTTGTTATGCACCTTCTCTGTGTTTTGGTGTTCTTGCATAGATAGTCCCTTGAAGATACATATGAACCAATGGTCACACAGGAAAGGATATGGAGAAAAAGCCTTTGGCAACTAGGAATGAAAAGCTGTAAGACCCTGGCAAGCAAAAATGGGCCATAAAATCCAGGCAAAAATGTGCGAAAAAAGAGCCACAAGACCCAGACAATCATGCACCAATGTGTGTGACAAATGAATGCACCAAAGTGCAAGATGGAAAGAAATGGTATTTTCCAATAGACGCACCAATGTGCACTTAGGTTACTATTGATCTTGTGTGCTATTTGTTCATGTATGTGGACAAGGAGATTGTTGTACAATGAGCTATTAGACAGGACACAAAGGGTTATACAAACGGAAAGAGCAAATGAAGCAAGCGTGCCTCAACACACACTTGCACACAGGACATGTTAGTCTTTATTCGTTGTGCCTTGGTTGATAAGGTGAGCTAAGATCTGAGAGATAGGGACAAGGAAATTCTTGATAGTTTTGTGTGAAAAAGGTTTTCATGAACTCGGAGAGTGACATAATAGATGAGGAGCCTTGTGTCAATGCAAGTGACAAAATATGGAGTGTGAGTTTTGCTTGGGACAAGCAAAAGTCTAAGTGTGGGGGAAATTGATAAGTCAGTCTCATACTGACGTAAACGTATTAGTTTTGCTTGACTTTTAGCATCTCTGGGTGCATTGTGTGTAAAAATACGTGATGGTTTATGAGTTTTCGTGGAGTATTGAGTGTGGTGTTGTTTGATGAAAAAGGGCTAACATAGGTGATTGAATGCATGAAGTTATAGCGCTTGTACATGTGCATTGCACTCGGTATGCATGTGGTGCACCGTCTCAAGCACTCACCGCACGAGCAATGCGTGCACACCATGCAATTTGCTTCACAAGTTCTGCGTGCACTATGCACACTCACCGCCGTAGTGCCCGCACACATTGCACACTTGTGCCCACGATGCTGCACACACCCATAGCACACACGCTGCACGCTTGCTGCCGCTACCGCATGAGCATCACACACACTTGTGCGGCATGTGTGCCTAAGCATCGCATGACTTGCGCATCATCCCTCATATCCGGGTACGCATGCAGGCACAAGTGCTGCACAGCATCACCGCACTCATCGCACATCATTGCCGCACTCAATGCATATCATCGCCGCACTCACTGCACATGCGCCCGCACAATCGTCACATACACCGCATGACCGCACCGCATACCAAGCACCCACTCATCTCTCACTGTCGCAAATGCATGCACACCAAGCACACATCCGCCGCACGGGCCTCGCATGCATGGCTTGCGAGCCGTGGGGTACTTCACAGCACGTCATTGCACACTTATGCCGTACACACATGCCACACATACATTGCGCACTGCACTCACCACTCGACATATAACTTCTGCATACTCCCGAACATCACTCGTGCTCAGGTGTGCACACAGTTGTGGCATTGGCATCTCCAGCACACACAATTCTCTAGCAACACACATGCACCATAAGTAAGCGACTCGATCACATGTACGCAATTGAACTCTATGGTTACACAAACATTTCATTCTACACGGCATACACTTTACTTCGTGCACTAGGTCTTGGTGCACTTACACGGCGATGCATCGCAGGACATTAGCACGACGACGCATCGCAGTAATAGAAAAGTTCACACGGCGATGCAAGTTTGCATGGATTATCACAAGCCTAACAAGGCGACTCGGAAGAATCATTTTCCTCTACCGTTCTTGGATCAAGTGCAGATGCCCGACGTCGCGACGTCAGTAATATTTTTGAGTTTTCTATTTTTCACTATTTTTAATTTTTGTTGTTTAATTTCATGTTTTGTAATAAATATGGTTAAATGATCTTGCATGATCATTGGCGTGTTATTTAGAGTTAATCCACAGGGCCAAGTTCTTGTATGTTCAAGGCATGTGATTAATTAGTTAGTTTTAAGAAACAAGATATAGTAGAATCCAATTAGGAAACTTAGTAGTATTTATCCCACATTGGAAAATTACCAACTCTTAGTATCTCTTGTAACTTATTTAAAGGCCCTTTGGCCTTACATATTAATAAGACTTTGATGAATTTAGAAACAAATTTCAGTGTGAAAATTTGTGTGAGGAGTGGTACTTTTCCAAAGCTCTTTGAGTTGTGGGTGAACAATTCTAACCCGTAAATATACAACTTAGTCTGAGTTTATGTTTAGAGAATCACCTAGAAGCTTAGTCTGAGCCCTAGGATTTTCACAAAGGTAGATTAAGTTTAACACCCTTAATCCATCTTTTTATTCTTAGTTTGAGAACACTGAATCTAGTTCAATTTAGGTTGCTTTGCTACTTGAATTGAATTAAATTCAAAACTAGAGTGGGAGTGTTGGATGAGTTTGGTTACAATTACTTTCGCAAATATCCTTTAATTTTTGCATTATTTTGTTGTTGTAACGTAAACAATCAATAACATCTCATATCTCTTAAAAGTGTCAGTACATTATCAAGTAGTATCAATACGCCATCAAGGGTCCATCAATGTACTTAAAGTTGTCATATGGCACTAGTGGCATATTAGCACCTTCATCCTTATCACTATCATCATCTTCTTCAAGAATAACTTTTGATTTGATTGATGCTTCAGGGGGATGAGTACGTTTTACAGAAGGTAATTGCACTTTTGGTTTGATTGTAGTGCTGATACCTGGAGGAACAAAGGGCGTTTTAGATGAATGTTTTGCAGGTTGTAGTTTACTAGTTGACTTTTTAGTAGCACCATCCACAATAGAAGATGAAACATGTAATATAAAATTGGCTTATCAGGTAAAATATTAAATTAAGAGAAAAAGTTGAAGTTCTATAAATATTATCCCCATCATGCTTGTACCACAAAAGTTTAAGTTGTGTAAATGTAGTAACTTGTTAGAAAGTTGAAGCAATTAAATCACAAAATTTAAATTTCAATATTTTCTATAGTGGCATGGCATCTACCATGGAACCATATCTTGATATAGCTCTCTAAATTAGGCTAACATCGTCTTTTTCTCAGACGGAATTGATCCTTCAACATATTCATTCACAATTGCATTAAAGAACAAGTTTTCTCCAAACAAAAGTATATTAAGGAAAGTTTCTCTATATTTTTTAACTCAAGTATGGTCGTTTCATGCAACATTGCATGCCAAAATAGTGTATAGTTAGGCAAATATGTCACCAGATGGACTTGCTATACATTTCAAGTGGAATGAAGTAGAAAAGTACATATGCAATCCACTTTCAGGTGAAGTTCTATTGGAGTGTTTGTCTACAAAAACACTCAATGCAAAGTCATTTCAGAGCTTAATCAGCAGAATTACAATATATGAACCTCTAATTTATCCATCTTATTTACATCAATTGAGAGAAAAATCTTAAATTCAACAAATATAAGACCTTGTCTTTCACATGGTTGACCAATAATAGGTTCTCCACTTGTGCTATCAGAAATTGGTTTACTAACAACCTCTATCATAACCAGCATATAATGAATATTGGTTAGATATGCAAGCATAACTATCTTCTAAAGTATAATTTTATATTTTTACCTCGTGAAGCCAACTACTAGTATTATCCTCAACTCTCATCTCTTCTTGTCTAGGTATCATAGTTTCAACTTCATGTCTTAGTTCATTTTCATGTTGATGCTAACTTGATTGTTCAGCTTCAGGTACAATAATTTCAGGTTGATGCTAGCCTAATTGTTCATCTTTCTAATTTGCAAATCTAACTTATCTTCTCTGTTCACTTAATGTTGGGCATCTCTTCTTATTGTGCCCTTTAAGTTTGCAATGGCTACACTTATTTGTTTTTCCTTTTCTCACAACCCTTCTTAACTTTTTAACTCCATCATTGTTCACTTTTACAGGTGAATCTGGATCTCTCCTACGTGCTTTCTTAGGCTTTTCTAGTTGGTTGTGAAACTTTGGATGCAAGATACGAAGATGATTGTTCTTGGCCACATTTCAGTCCCATTGATGTGATTGATGACTGGTTCATGTGCTTTCAAGTACATCTCTCTAGTGTACTAGTGACTTACACCACTCTATACTTTGTCTCTATTATCAAGTAGGGCACGAGCTGCATGAGAGTAAGAAATACCAGTTAAATCTCACTCTCTGCAAGCACATAATTTTGCTACCAAATCAACTACAAACTGATCATCTCCTGTACAATTTGCTTAGAAGTTTCCATTTTTAGCATAAATACAACTATGTCTAGCTGCATGGTAATTATTCTCCTAATATTATGACAAATATCTCACTCATGCTTGGTTATTCACTCTATTTTTTCTTGTAACCTTTTCATCAAATAAATTCTTAACCATTACATCAACCCTATAATAAGTAAATCTTTGTATTCAGTATCTTTGATAAGTCAGTCTCATACTGACGTAAACATGTTAGTTTTGCTTGACTTTTAGAGTCTCTGGGTACATGATAGTTTATGAGTTTTCATGGAGTATTGAGTGTGGTGTTGTTTGATGAAAAAGGGCTAACATTGGTGATTGAATGCATGAAGTTATAACGCTTGTACATGTGCACTGCACTCGGTATGCCTATGGTGCATCGTCTCAAGTACTCACCGCACGAGCACTGCGTGCATACCATGCAATTTGCTTCACAAGTTCCGCGTGCACCATGCACACTCACCGTCATATTGCCCACACATATTGCACACTTGTGCCCACGATGCTACACACACCGCACACACGCTGCACGCTTGCTGCCGCTACTGCATGAGCATCACACACACTTGTGCGGCATGTGTGCTTAAGCATTGCACGACTCGCGCATCATCTCTCATAGCCAGGCACGCATGTAGGCACAATTGCTGCACAACATCACCGCACTCATCGCACATCACTGTTGCACTCACTGCATATACGCCCTCACAATCGTCGCACACACTGCATGACACACTGCATACCAAGCACCCACTCATTACTCACTGCCGCATATGTATGCACACCAAGCTCACATCCACCGCACGGGCCTCGCATGCATGGCTTGCGAGCCGTGGAGTACTTCACAACACGTCATTGCACACTTATGCCGCACACACATGCCACACATGCATCGCGCACTGCACTCACCACTCAGTATACGACTGCCGCACACTCCCGCACATCACTCGTGCTCAAGTGTGCACACACTTGTGGCATTGGCATCTCCAACACACACAATTCTCTAGCAACACACATGCACCATATATAAGCGACTCGATCACATGCACGCAATTAAACTCCCTGGTTACACGAGCATTTCGTTCTGCACAGCATACACTTTACTTCGTGCACATGGGTCTTGGTGCACTTACACGGTGATGCATCGTAGCGATGCATCGCCGAAGAGAACATTAGCACGGCAACGCATCGCTGCGACACGTCGCCATAGAGAAGTTCACACGACGATGCATCGCTATGATAGGAGGTTCACGGTGATGCATCGCTGCGATGCATCACCATGAAGGTTTTTTTGCACAACGATGCATCACTATGTTAATTGTGGAATACAATGCTGAAATTTTTTTAAGTGTTGAAGTTTGCTTTTTTTTATGTGCAGATGTGGTGTGGTTACTGGAGGCTCAAGAGCGTGGCATGCGCAATGGAGACGTGAAGGATTAATGTTGAATACGTGGTGTAAAAATTTTGGGCTGACTTGGAGTTCATGCACCTACACAGTTTTTTGAGACATTTTTTTATTGTAGTGGCATTTCTATAATATTGTACTTATTTTACGTAGCGTGTAGAATAAGCTTTAACCATCTATATATAGAGGGTTTTGTCTTTATTTTGGGGACTTTTGAGCTTTTGGGGGATTCGACACTTCTATATTTTTACCATATTTTTTATCTTGAGCGGGAATTTCTTTCTCTAGACTTTCTCTCTCTATGTTTTCTCTCTCTAACATTTTAGCTCCGATCTCGATTCCGATCAAAGATTTGGTCCGATCATTATAATTCTCTATTGAATTAAGGAGGCATTTCATGATTTTTGGTGAATTTGAAGCTTTTGAAGCAATTCAACCGCTAAATTCTTTCCATATAAAGAAAATAAACCGTTTCAAGTTGCAATCTTATGATCATGAATTGAGAATGGAGTTCTGTGGATAAATTCACAATGTTCTAGGTTTGAACTGGATGAGTGTGAAATTAGATGATGCAATGCCATGCGGTTGACACAATTTATAAAGAATGGAATCATACTTGGTTTGAATGCTTGAATTATGTTAAGTTCTATAAATTTGCATTGTATTGATTGAATTGAACTTTAATTGCGGTCGCCATGCTGAGTTGAGGTGAGATTCACCGATATATGTGAGAACTATATAGAAGAGGACTGAAAGTATAAATATCGAGTCTTTCACTTCCTTAGCCTGAAATGTTCTGAGATGCGGTCGCCATGCCGATATACGTTCATTTGAGTCGTTAGGAATAAGTGAAAAGAAACTCTCTGGTGCTAGCGAAGACTTTAGGACCTAGGTCAGGCCTCGCAATGGGAAGACCTTAGGAATTACATGCTAGATTCGTTAACCTTGGGGAGTTGGGACAATGAGGTTTACATCCGTCACTCTTAGGCCTCGCTATGGGAAAGAGTGATGTCAGGGAGAATAGAGTGCAGCGCGGTCGCCATGCTGGCTGTGAGCTAGCCTCCTAGGCTTTTAGGTTTCCTCCTTGCTTTCCTTGTGTGTCAACTGCATTGTGTTAAGTCATTTAGAGTGCATTCATCCGGTATAACAACCCTAGTACATCCAACTCATACTTGTTATCACATTTCTTTGCATTTACTGGACTTGTGGTTGTTATTTCTTGTTCCTCTCTTCTTGTTGCTATCATTACCTGTTTCTTTGACTTATTTTTTTGTGTGACAACATTACTGAATTCTTGAAACCACTCCCTTCCCTGTGGATCGATCCCTCTCACCACTACTACAGTATTGTTAGGGTAAAATTGGTGACTACGCGATAAACGCATCAATCTTCACCTTAAAACTTACATATATTGTTAGCCAGCATATCACACTTTGTTTGAGTTTAAAAGTGTGATCTAGTTCAAAAATATCTTGGTTCTTCATTTAGCCATATATAAGCACTCTCATTTTCTTCTTTCAGTTGTTCTATCAACAACACAAACTATTTAACATAGGTGGCCTTTACTATCTTTCACATTTTTAGTTTCAAAGCAAATTTAGAGTTCACATTTTTTAAGTTATTGTACAGGTGCACAACACAATGTCTATGCTCAACTCTAGGCAGCAACTCATACACAGCTGGACATAAACCTTGCAAAAAAGTAAACGAACAAATATGAATAGAATATAGGGATCAAATAAATAAATAAATGAACACATATGTTACTAATTGTATAAAGTTAAATTACCTATTGCCTGCCAGTTATAATCACCCAATCAGTTCTGTTGGAAATGTTGAGATTCTCAGTGATAAACTATAAAAATCACTTCCAAGAGTCTTTATTTTCTATCTCAACAACAACAAAGGCTACAAGGTATATGCTATTGTTAGCATTGATCCCCACAGCTGTCAAAAGCTGCTATCCACAAGGGCCTTTCAAATGAAATCCATCAATTCCAATCAATTTTCTATATCCTTCTATAAAATCCCTTTTCATAGCCTCAAAACAAACATACATTCTTCTAAACCTGTCTATTTTCTCATCTTCAATTTTGACTAATATTGATGAGTCAGGATTTGCTCTCAACAATTCAACAACATAGTCTTTTAACTTTGTATATTGTTCATGAACCTTACCTCTCACTTTTTCTAGTGCCTTTTGCTTAGATCTCCATGCTTGACTTTTTGAAATAGTGAGTTTTTTTTTCTTTTTGCACTATGAACATTGAATGTGGAATACTTATAGTAGGATCTAAGTCAAAATCATTAGTAAACCAATTTGAAACAATGTTAGAGTTAAAATTTTTATTATTCCAAACCTGATGCAAGTGTGTTTTCCATAAAATGTTCTTACTTGAAAGGTAGGCTCACCCTCTATTATTCTTACATAACACTCCCATTTGTATTCTCCTGGACATCTAGCCTCCACTCTAATCTTGTCAGTTTTTAGAAATCTCACATTTCTTGTCTCAATAATTGCATACATTCTTATTGTTTTTTTCACATCATCTCTGGTGGCAAACTTCATTACAACACAAATTTTTGTATTATCCATATCTTTTTCTGGATTAAATTGCCTAACTTTCACTTTTCTAATACCATTATATTCGGCATCTAATAAAATATACACTATGCAAATGAGAATTTGATGCACAGTCAGTTCCAGAGTTATCATTTGTGTAAATGGTCATATCATTAGAGATCCCTACACTTTTTTCTTGTTGTTTCTCCTCTGCATTTTTTCTTTTACTGCCATATTTGGACCATCCAACTAACTCTACTTCCCCATTTATAAATTTGTCAAACATCTTATCATCTTCTTTAGTCAATTCATAATCAGTATCATGGAATGACTTATAATCACTTTCATTTCCTTCTACATTAGCTAAATAATCTTCAATAGTAGGATCATGTTTTCGTTATAAAGGGTTTCTACCAGTTGCATCAGTTCTATACATCTCCACCATTCTTTTATCATTTGATGATTCTAACATGCTACTTATGTCTACAATATGCCCCATCAATATGCCTTAATCTCTCTTGTAGAGTTAAACCTGGGTATCTATAATAGAACTTATGTGGTGGAGGATAACCAAATCGTTCAACCATTGCTTGTAATTCATCCATTGATACCAATATAGGGTTTACAAAATCATAATAGTCAATGTCCTCTTCTATATACATCAGTTTAGGGTTGTATATAAATCTATCACCATGGTGTACGTAATTGACAAATAGTTTGTATTCTCATCTGGACATATGAAATACTCCCAGCACAACATTCTTAAAGCTGATATTTAGTGAATCTATCAAATCTCAATTAGTCGGCAATAGTTGAGCTTTCACTTCAGCTTTAATACAAAAGATAACTCTGAACTCTCTCATTTATTTTGCCTTAATAATCCAACCTGTGTATCATATGACTTGTTGGTTTTCGTATTTCCAAACTTCACCCTTCAATTTGTTACGTGCTAAGCACATGACAGACGGAATCCGTTTACAAATAAATGAAAAATAGATCGAGAACTATTTAAAAGTCAAAATGCAAGATGATGGACTAAAATAGAATGCTTAAAGTTAAAGTACAAATTCGAAATCAACCTATAAATTAAGAGATGATTGGCGTAATTTACCTCATCTAAATAATAGGTTCACAATGGCTAATAAATATGACTTTGTGTATGTATTAAAGATTCTAAAGGAAACTTTAAGATTTTTCGTTATATATAAACAATATTAAGAAAGTCATAAAATTAAAAGGAAACGATTGCTACCGGTAAGTTGGAGTTGATTTCAAATTTTGAAATGAATGGCATGAGTGAACATAATTGTACTCGAACTAAAGATCTATCAAAATTTTTATAAAAAGAAAAAACTTTTGATTTGTCATAGGAGACCTATCTTATATGTGATTAAAGGAGAGTTTATTAAGTTTTGAAAATTATCCCAACTCTTTTAAGAAAAATGAGTAAATAAGCCATCTTTCATATGTGAGTACAATAGGGAAATTAGTTTTTGTTACTATGTGCGCTCATTTTGATATCTATAATGTAGTTGTTTAGTTAGCCATTACCAAGCAAAATCTTAATTTAAATTTTTCAATGACTATCAAAGAATACTTCATTAATTATAATAAGACTTTGAATTGCATATTGTGTTATCAAAATTTGAATTTACGGGTTATTTTCCTATGACACCGTTTCATGTATGAAACTTGCATATGAAATTAATTTTAGCATATAAAGTATAAAAAATGAGCGTATAAAGTATCAAAGATTCGCGTATAAAATATTAAAAAAATTAGCATATTAGCGTATAAAATATCAAATATTATCGTGTAACGTATAAAAAATTAGCGTATATAAAACATAATTCACATACCACGTCAAATATATGAGATGGTCTAACAAGAGTTTTACGTACAAATTATTAGATATAATAACGTTAATTGTCTAGTGAGTGACTAAAAATAATATTTCGTATGATACAAAATGGTAATGTGGTTGGGAAGGTTGTTTGGTCAATCTTGATATTGTTAACAAATCATAAGAGTCTATACTTGTGCATACTTTAGATTTTACCAATTATTTCAAGTATCACAAAAGAACCAAAACACATTAATTTGAAAAATTTATTTGATAAGTGGTGAAATAAAATAAGTGATTTTACAGTATATTTCTATGAGCAAAAAGGTTGCCCTGTGACCAAATGTACATTAACGTGTAAACAATCTTCAAAAGAAATATGTCTAAAGCAATCAGTGATGGATTTTTGATGCTATATTACCTGCTCAGTGAATCCCTGTATATATAAGTGCTCTATTATGTCCATGAGATTGTGAAGACACTGTTTTGCTCTTCAAAATGATCAGGCAGGGAAACTTGTACAATGACTTCAATAGAATCAAAATCAAACAATGGGTTCAAAAAAAAAGAACAATGATGTCTTCTAAAACCAAGAAAACTTCTCCATTTTCTACATATAGGCTAGTTACATTGCAAAATGCTATACCCAATTGATTAGAAGCAACAAAAGAGAAGAAAGTAGGAGCACCAAATTCATATATGAGGCTGTTAACTTGGGTGCTTCTGAAGGAGGAGATGAAGCAGGACTAGGAGTTACTTCAGTTGGGGTACTTTCTTTGGAACAAGCATATTTGCAGCGACTTGGACGAACAACCCTGTATACACCACTGCTAGCTAGGAGGTAAATGTCTTTGTTGTTATCTTCGCCGAACGAAAAGATATATCCCAAAGCAGGAAGTGTACTTCCGGGTACAAAGGTACATTTTATTGGAGAATCAGCAGCACAAGTAAAAGGGATGAGGTTAGAGGTAAAGTTTCCACTGTTTTCAGGGCTTTCAGTGCCTGCCCATAGAGCTCCTGCATAAAGATCTGCAAATAGATACCTGGAAAAAAACATCATTCATGATTAGCATGTTGGATATTTTCATATTGTAAGTATCAAAACAATAAAAATATGAAGTGCCACGTCGTAATTTTTTCCTTCCACATCAGGACGTGGCTCACTGTGAAGCAATGATAATTTATTTGGAATTCTATGTCCAAATGGCAACGCTAAAAAAAATCGTGAAAAATTGAGAATAAACTCAATTGGTTGAGTTTTGAACAGTTTTTAAGATATACACAATATTAGGTATTTAATGTGTATGACATTAGTTATTTAGTGATAGTATTTCTCTATAAAGATATAACTGTTGGGAGTTGTTATGATTTTATCTAAACAACTACATGAGGAATTCAAACAACAAGAGAAAGTCTTATAAAAGAGTCTTCTTGAATGAAAAATACTGCATATTTTCCATTTTGGGAAAAGACACTTCTTGCAAAACTCTTCTTGTGTCCTCAGTATTTAGAAGTATTGTATAGTGCAATACCTACTTCTATATCTTCATCTTATTTTACGGATTTATTTATCAGATTTTATTGTAGCAAATAAAAGTCTAAAAGTAGAGTGCACTACTTGCACAATTTGAACGATTTCTAATATTGTAATAGTTATTCTATCTTTCTATATTTGTACTAGTTAGTCCATTGTATCCTTTGAAATTTATTCCAACATAGCATGAGGAAACAATTCAGAAAAAGAAAACTTCATAAAGGAGTTTGGACTACAAAGAGTCCAGGAACCCCCTCGCGTGTGACTTTAGACCTGCAGCAACTGCATCATATTGCACAATTGTCTATCACTAGTTTCCGATCAGTGTACTGTTTTCCAAGAGAAATTTGACACTCACTTGCTATACGTGCAGGGATCAGTCTCGGATCGATAGAAATATCCTCCAGTGATTGATGCTGATCCTTCATTCTTATTAACAGTAGAGTGATTATATCCCATTACAGGGAAAATTGCGTTGATAGAATTTGCTGATGTATTTCCTCCTGGTGACTTTGGAGGATTGTAAAGCTGGGGACCTTCATAGACACGCCATCCGTAGTTTCCATTCTTGGTGATTAGATCCACTTCTTCGTAAAAATCCTAATGGCAAATCACAGAGATATAATCTAAAAGACCATTTCTTCATATTCAATCAAGGTGATGGAATAGTGAGTCTCAAATAATACAGAAGATGGCATCAGATTGGACTGGAATAAAACCAGAATCGTTATGTGCAGTATTGATATAGAATGATGATCAACTTCTTATATATTTTCAAAGAGGAAAACTCCTGTTAAACGGTTTTATATATGAGATGTGAGTTATCACAATTTCAATGCACATATGAGACATGAGTTATCACAATTTTAAGGCATAATAAAAATGACTCACAATTTTAATGCACGATAAAAATGATTCACGATTTCAATGCATTAATTGCCCATTTCATATATAAAATACGTCTCATATTTGAAACCGTTTCACAAGAGTTTTTCTCATATTCCCAAAAGGACAAGTTTGAACTAGTAATCATCTGACAATATCTCTTCCCAAGTTTGCATTGGCATCAGCACTTGATTAAATGCAGATTCAAAGAAAAAACCAGATGCATTGGAAGTTGCTTTCAGGTAGCAGAAAGGAGAACTCGCTTTCTAAACTTCTTTGTTATTGTGTCATAAGATCCAATACACAAAAGTTTTCTATTAAGAAATTTTCAATCACATAGGCAGGAATTTAATCAATCAGGTGTTCGTTCGATCTGGATGTATTGGAAAATGTTTTTGTATTATGATTCACACAGAATGAACTTGAAGTTTGTCAAAGATTTGAGATCAAGCTTCACATGAGATTAACAGCATTTGCAGGTTTCCTGTCAAATGTAGTGCAATGTATATACTTTCACATTTTATTTCTCTTCTGAGATGCAGAGAATCCTAACCTGGCCAACATCAGCACACATAAAATACGAAGGCCTCTCAGAATCAAAACTGCAACGCCAAGGATTTCTTAATCCTGTGGCCCAAATTTCTGGTTGCAATTCATTATCTTCAATATAAGGATTATCCTTGGGAATTGAGTAGTTTCCCCAAAGAGCAAGCCGATTGATTTCTGTAGCACCTGAAATGCATAAATGGATTGTGAGTGAAGAGAACATAAATTGAGGATTGGCCTTTGATTCTCAGCTCCCTGATTGATGGATGCATCAAAAAAGTTGGAAACTTCTCGAAAACACATTTTTCGTTCTTTTTCTACAGCTAATAAGATGGAACAAAAAATACTGGCAATAGCTGGATAGCATAAGATTGTTACTGAGACAAGTTCTTACTAGTGCAGGATACATGCAAGGCATAGAATGGCATATAGTTTGAACATGCATAGCAAGCAAAATTTTGAATCAGGCAACATGAAGAGATGAAAATTCACTGAATATTCATAACATCTATTTTTGGAGCTACAGAATGCAAATTTTAACAAGCAGTATTAGTAAACCAAACACAAAAAATCTGCTAGTCAGACATGAAGATTAGTCTCAGGGCTGCAGCGGCATAGTATTGACCCTTCTTATGTTCTTGATAGTGCAGAGTTCAACTTAGCAATTTTTATTTCAACTGCACATTTAGTAAGAAGGATAGCCAACACTAGTACAAACAGATTTACAGCTTCCAAACAGAAGCAACTATGCAGGATAGCATAAATATTGAGCTTGATGAACTAAGTCATACATGGAAATTGCATCTTAGTAACTTACTTGGTATGCTATCAACGTCGAGCCTCATGATTTTCCCAAGCAGGGATTTCTTGTTTTGAGAAAAATTGTATGGATCGCCTGAATTTCCACCATCTCCCATCATGAAGTACAAATATCCATCGGTTGGTCCAAAAAGAATCTGGCCTCCATGATGGGCTGTAAATGGAAGACCCATGGTAAATATCCTTCTAACTTCTGATGGTTGGGCAGTTGTTGCCTGAAATTGGAAGCATACAAGCTGCAGCTCAATTTTCCGGAAGAAGAGTGTGTGCGTGTGCAGAAAGTATAGTTTTGTTTAGGATACATACCAAGGAAGATTGGGATGCGGTACCATTAACAGTAAACTCTGCTATTACACTTTGATATTGACATGGCAAGGAGCCACCATCAGGAGGTAACTTTGAAGGATCACAGTTCACATCTGAGTTACAAGCACATCTTCCTCCACAACCAGGCCACTTTGTCCTATCACAATTGAATGATGCAAAAAATCGACCATTTTCTAAGAAGTTTGGATGAACTGCAATACCCATCATCCCAAATTCAGTATCAAAAGTAACTTCATCAGTTAAATCTAGAAAAGGATTGGCTTCATCAAGTTCCATTAAATCTCCTGAACCCTCTTTGGGAATGGTTGCCAACCAAATCTTGCCTGGCTGATTTGAGAAAAAGGCTCGGTTGGAACCATCTGGATGAGCAACCATATTTAGATAAGTGCCATTGCCAATTTTCTCTAGGCACAAACCACTTGGAGGTGGAGGAGTTTCTGTGCCATTAAGTTTCACAGGTTCACCAGCAAAACACACTGATCCATCATCAGAAGCTCCACCAAAAGCATTACAGAAATCTGACTGTGATTGCCAAATATCAGTCAACTTAGTGAATTTGGAACCTACCCCACCTCCAGCTCCACCTTTAACTGAAGCAGAAAATGGTGAATTTATCATTGACACATTCTGACATGTACTCCATACTTTTGAGCAGAAGTTGCTTTCTGCTTGGGTCGTTTGTGAAGAATTTGCTAAGACTGTGGAGTTGCAAAGTACAGGTACTTGTCGAAGCACGGTATTGACCCTAAATAGCTCTGCTGAAAATTGATCACAGCTCTGTAAATGGTAAAAATAGCAGAATTCAACAAAGTGTGGAGAAACATTGATTGTAAATCTACAATCCATAGAAATTCTAAGATAAAATTTTGGTTTGATGCAGTTATTACTCCCTTAACACAATTATAATGGTGTGCAACTATCACTGAGTTGGTAGATTTTTAGGCTCTGAAGAAGAAAAGGATGCATTATCATAATTCAGACAAAAAGATCTCTGCATTAATTGCACAAAGTACAGGAATTGAAATCGAATGCCAAGATATTCTTTGGCTGAACTTTTTAATCAAAGATGGCTGCTTCATGTTTTCTTTTGATGATCAAAATCCAAGTTTTCCATTTTCTTGAGGTTAATTCTAATGACTACATGTTCTTCTTTCAGACTCTTTTCTAATTATAAGAAGGAATGAATCAGCTCCAGGAAAGGTGGGAACATTAAACTGTTTTAAGCCGACTTTGCTGAGTATAATCCACTTCAAATGAGAAATTTTATGTAAATGCCTTGAACCAAAACCATACTTCAAGTTCTTGAGAATTTCACACAAATCGTTAACTCCAGTGCTTCAGGAATATTGAGAATCCTGAACTCTTCTGGTAGCAAATGTGTTTTTTTTTTTTTTTTTTCTGTAATATTAACAACAGAAGCTATAAAAAGAAAGAGAAATGAAGCAAGAACAGCATTATTAGTACAAACTCAGTATTTTGGAGTTATCGGAAAAGGTTCATATATGCTATTTTTAGCTTCCATTGATGATGCTATTTTTAGTTAAGAATAAAGGTCATAATGAATATCTTACCGCACAAAGAACAGATTTCAGAATGGAAGCACAACTAGAGTCCGAAATATTCATTGCTTTAAGCTGATTCTGTATAAACATATCGTCAGTGGAATTGCAGCATGATGTTCCATTATAAGAGCAGAATGCCAAAGGAGCCTTTTGAGGAAGGGGTGCATCTATTCCAATTGCCACACAAATCAAACAGACAAAAATTAGAGAAAACTAAATGAAACCATCATTAGAAAAACAATAGAACGGTCAAAGATTGAGACATACTTGAATCTATACACAAAGGAAGTGCAGAAGAAAGATGAAGAAGCTGCAGCAGCAAGCTCAAAAGCAGGAGGAAACTGAATTTCCAGCCTCCCATCTCCTCTCCTAGAATTGAGGAATTTTAGAATCTTCAACAGCAAAAACTGCTTCTGTACAACATGGGATTCTTCTAAAAAACAATATCTTTTGAGAATCAAAAAAGGGTTTTAATTGTTTATTTCTGAAAACTACAACATCTTCTGCTCATGTCTTTCTGACCCTCTGGACAACTACTGGCCTAATGTTGCTGTCAGTTTCTTTGGAATTCAACTTCCAGAAGGATAAGGGTCTTTTATCAAATCTGTCATTTTCTCAATGCCAAAAGACCGATTGACATTTTCCATGGTCAAAATTGAGGCGCAGACATTGAAAAGACAATGCATGCTCTATGCATAGTTGACTTTGTTTGTGATCATTTTCTTAGCATGAAATTAAAGGTGATCAGATGTGGGGTTGTTGAGAAGGTAATGCATAGCATAAACTGTTCAGAAAATCCAGGCTGGATTGATGTTTTGTTTATTCAATTGGTCTTCATCTTAACATTAGTCAATACCATTCTCATCTCACGAGTTCTTAGTAAAAGCATTCAAACGTTTCCGCATTATTTTAGTTCAAGAACGTTGAAAAATTGTCGGGTATTTATCAATAACACAAATTGCTCACTTGGACTTACCAAAATTTTCAAAAGTGAAAATGACATAATTTATTCAATGAGAGATTTTGAATGTTTGTGTATTGTGAAAATGACATAATTTATTAAATATTAAGAAATGAATGTAATTATGCAATTGAACAACTATTTTCTTGATATGTTATTTATGATTTTGTTCTGTGAATAAGAGACAATTTTGCAGGTCATCACATGCCGTATCAATGAGGCCAGCAGCATTATATCCTATGGTTAATTACATTTATGTCCTGTGATGAAAGTACCAAACAAATATGATGATATTCGAAAATTACATTAGCCCATGTTCTTCGAGTCAGTTTTCGGGTTATTCGAATTATTCGGTTCGGTTTATTCGGTTTGGACATTTCTGAACTCGAATTCGAAAACCGAACATAATTCGAACAAACCGAACCGAATTCGAAATTCGGTTTCCAGTTTGAATTCGGTTTTATTCGAATAAACCGAATTCGGATTCATTTAAATCCTAATTAAATCATTAAATTACATAAATTATATCAAAATTTACAAAACATTCAATTAAATCAAATAATACATAAAAGAATGACCTAATTATGTCTTTTAAGTTTAAGTTGTATTATTATTATATATTTTATATTTATAAAAATTATATTATATATATTAAATTCGATTTTCGGTTCGGTTTTCGAATTGAAAGCCCAATTCGAAAACCGAAATTTGAATTCGGTTTAAACCAAAAACCGATTCGAAATTCGAAAACCGAATTCGAATTCGGTTTTCGAATTTTCGAATTGATTTTCGGTTTAAACCGAATATTGAACACCCCTACTAGCCCCTACCAAACAAATATGATGACATCCGAAAATTACACTAGCCCCTACCGTGGATGTCCGTTGAAGTTGATTAACGAGCCTATAGCTTATTTTGCCTAAAAAAAATTAAATTAAAAAATAGATAAGCAGATATAAAATGACATCGGAGATTGTTTGCACTTTTTAATTCTTCGTTATAAATTATCAGTCTCATATTCTTTATTAAAATGAATTTTATCAAATTGATGTTATACTTAAATCTTGAGACCCGTCTCCATCTACTTTTTAAATTTTAAAGGCAAAAGAAACACTTTTGAAAAAGAAAAATTAATTTTGAATAATTTTATACATTATGTGCTTTCGTTCGTATAAGAAAGGAAATTATCTTTAGGATCATTCTCCTATGACACTGTCTCATATATGAAACTTGTGTATGAATTTTAATTTAGCGTACAAAATATCAAAAATTAGAATATAAAGTATCAAAAGTTAGCGTATAAATTATAAAAAATTAGCATATTGGCGTAGAAAGTATCAAATATTAGCGTATATCATATAAAAAATTAACGTATTAACGTATAAATTATAATTCACATGTCACGTTTCATATATGTGATGGTCTCACAAAAGTTTTTGTATTATCTTTATTTTTATTTTAATATTCAACATTAGTAGTTTAGGAAATTAAAACATTATAATGATTACAAGTAAAGTTTGAACGACATATTATGCAATGTAGACATTTTTTTTTAATCAACATATTATTGGATGCCGCATAGTGGGAGGAAATCAGTTTGGTAAATGTTTGTTCTAAAATAAATTTGTTGAAGGGGTAACGGTGATTTTCTGAAGATTGTTGTGGTGCTTTTATCAAACTTCAAGTAATAAATTGATTAAGCCTTCCTTTTTTTTTTTATAACACACACACCCACACATGCATCCTACAGGAATCGAACTCTAGACCTGTAGGTCGGGAAGCTAACTCCCTAACCACTGGGCTAGCCCAATGGCTGATTAAGCCTTACTTATTATGATAATGAAGGTTTTTCCCAGATTTCATTAAGAGGCCTTTTTTGTTTAGTAGTGTTTTTCGTTTTGGTAAGAGATTAGAACTCCGTTTATGTGTGTTTATTATGAATGGATGACTTAATGAATACTCCAATGTGAGGTTGAAGGAAAACTTTTCGCCACAAAAATTGGATATCATTTAATTATCACATGATTTCCGCAAAAATATTTGTATTCGTTCATTATTTCAATGTATATATTGATATCTGAAAGATCTAGGTTAGATACGTGGTGTTCTAGTGTGTTGGAACACTAGGTGTGACACCGATAATAAAAGCAGTAATGGACAATAATAAAATGCGGAAAGTAAAGAGACATGAGGTTGGTAACGCAGTTCGGCAATCTGCCTACGTCTGCGGGGCCAAGCCCAGAAAAACAATCCACTAAGTTCACAAGTTACAAGACACTCGGTCTGACACAAAGTAAGACTCCCTCTTATCTTTGACGCCGCCTCTTCCTAACCCCACAGTGAACGGATTGTGCGAGCTCCCCTCGACTTGTGTTGATTCTTCCCGGAATCCGTGGTTATGCAAGATCCCCTTGCCCACGTTTGAACTCCTCCCGAGCTCCTTAGCAACCTCCACCCGAGGCTATGATTTAATCAAGAACACAAGGATTGCACCTTCAATAATATTGCATTAAGATGCTTCAGCCAACACACTTTGATCAAAGACCTCCAACAAAAAAGTGTGTTCACAGTCTTAGAAAAGACTGAAAGAATAATCAATAATCCACACTTGAAAAACCATGTGGTGGAAAGATCATATAGGCACACAAAATCCTTCCATGTTTATCCCGAGATTATTTTCAAATAATTCAAATTGAAAGATCATAAAGGCGCTCCAAGTCTTCCATGTTTATCTCCAAGATTATTTCCAAAATAATTCAAATGGAAAGATGGAAACACAATGTGCCTTTTAATGCTTATCTTTTCCAAAGATAGCTCTTCCAAGAATACCAAGATAAGCTCCATAATTATCCTGATAGCATTAATCTTCAAATCAATCTTCCTTGCATAGATTGATTTAATTTGATTTATGCCACTACTACAAATGAGCCTATAGCAACACCAATAAAGTGTTGTTTTAGGCCTTAAAAATGTTGCTATAAGCCTAAAGCAACGCTTTACAAAGTGTGTTATAAAAATGTATCGCTTTAGATCTTATAGCAACACTTTTTCCAATTTTAGAGAAACACTTTTAAATGTGTTGCAACTGTTAGAATAATGCAACGCTTTTTCTTTGTGCAACACTTTTTTTCTCTGAAAATGCAACACTTTTATTTATTACCTTTAACCAATTGCAACACTTTATGAGACGAAAGGCAACACTTCATGTTACGAAATAGAACACTTCTTACACTCTTTAACCCTATAAGATGCAACACTTTTTTCTTATTCAAATGTATCACTTTTAAATATATTGAACTGCTTTAAAAGCATCACTTTTATTATACTAATTCAATATCATTTACTCAAATGCAATAATATAAAATATATAATCCAAAATAATATTCGTATTACAAAAGTACTTCTAGTGTAAATACAAAAGTAATAGATGAAGTTATGCCAAAATAATATTCCCACAAGGAATTTACAAAATTTAGTCTAACTAATGGCACCTTCCAAAAATTATTATCAAATTTGTACTAAATTGTGACGATGTCGTTGAATATCTACAAAGTATCTTTACATAGCAATAAACGTCCTTCACCAAAGTATTATGATTTCCTGTGCAGAAAGAAAAAAAATAAAAATAAGTTTATTTAAACAAGTTGAATATATATGAGGTGAGCACAATCAAAATACAAAACAAAACAAAATCTAAGAATTAAACAACATATGGTAGCAGCTATCAACAATCACCAAACAACATCTATAACAGCAGTCAAAGCAATCCTAAAGCAACACCACTAGATAACAAGTGCCATTACAGTTTGATATGGTTCAACAGACAAATTTTCAATTGAATTCTTGCAGAAAGCAATAAACAAAACTAATTGTCAACCTACCAGTACCAGCTGTAGTCATGCTAGGCTTGTTGAAGTTTCCACGACCTCTACCAAAACGTCCACCACGATCACCAGATCCATTAAAGCGGCCACGACCATTAAAGCGGCCACCATCACGTCCACATCCACGTCCACCACTTCTACCATCTCTTCCACAACCAGGATTGTCACCTTTTGGCTTTGCCTCTTCTACTTGAATAGTATAATCATTAAGATTGGAGTTATCGAATTCCAGGGCTTTGTCAAGGGAATCATTGCTCGCAAAGTCAATATAAGCAAACCTGTACATTAAAACATAGTCAACAATGGCACATATATCTATTTTAAAATAGAGAGGCAAAACAATAAATAATAACTGAACACTCTTCAGCTGCAGAAGGGAATTAAAAATGCGCACATCAACACTTCCCTCAAAAAACCAAAAGATAATAAAGCATAAAAACAGACATCCAAAACATTATCATAAAAATATTTAATTTTAAGAATTGACAATAAGTACCACTTCAATCAAACTTCAAATTACTATGATCAAAACCTTAAACATGAGGCTCAAGTTGAGCTTCCATAAATGTTTCTGCAGACTGTTTGCACAATCTGAAACTAAGTTACATATAATAGCTTGAAAGAAGATAATAAATCATAAAACAATGAGATACAGGACATATTTCCAATATATAAGAAAGCAACAAACTTTGTATAAGTTGGAACATGGAAAAACATGTTCGAGTGCGGACAGACAACACGCGGAAGAAGCACTCTTAATATTCAAACAAGATTATAGAACACAATGTGCGAATGTAACATAAAATAACACTGCACATTTATAACAAAGGGATGAACTAGTGGCAGTAAGGAGAAGGGAATGAATCAGCGGGATGATCCATGAAAACTAGACTCCTATTTGGCAGCACAAGTTCAATTGAGAAGCAAAATAAATCATAAATGGCAATGGAACCATAATCAAGACAAACGATCATAAACTTGATCCAGTAACACAAGGCTTCCAAATAAGAACATGAAGAACCGACCCTTTCAAACCATTGTCACCCTTTGGGACAGATATTCTTGTTATCTCTCCACATGACTGAAAATGCTCTCTCAATGCATCCTTCAACTGAAAAGATGAATAACTTGTGCTTAGTACATACAGAAATACTTTGGATACAAAAGAGTGGATGACTAAAGAAAAAAATGAGTGAAAACATACTTCATATTGTTGTTCGCCCTTGAGATCTAAATCCCCTCTGGAATGAATTTCTCTCGTTGCTAAAATTACATGAAAATACACAACTATTAATCGTAATAACTAAAACCTCTATTTCAGCATTCAAGACAACACGAAGAGCTTAGCAAGTCAAGCTATAGCAAACCTTAAGAAAAAATAAAAATTCAAGTTATACCCGCTTTGTGGTGTATATGATCCCCTCTCAACAGCAAGGTCAAGCCTTACTGCACGTCCCAACAAATCTTGGCCATTCAACTCTTTAAGAGCCTGTTAAACAATAAAACACAATGGAAAGAACAAGAGTTTCAACACAATTGACAAGTTCAACCACCTTTTTTTTTTACAGAATTTGAGTCTATTTTCCGACTCAATGACTTTGGATTCCAAACCTCCAGAGCTGTCTAAGATAAACGCCAAATCAATGTTCCAATTGCACAACAATAAAACATTTAAGCTCAATAAAACATTTATGCACTGTCATCGATTTTGAGATTCACTAAGTAAATCAATGAATCAATTTTGTATTGAGCATGGCCAACACTTCAAAATTAGGTGAAATTTCCTCCAATATTAGATCCATCATGATCAGAGCAAGCAACAAAAAGAGTTCAAGTATAAAATTAGCTAGAAAATTTGAAAGAATTATCTCCGAATACCATCTCCAAAGTCTCACATTTTCTTCTCTTCCCATACTGCTTATTGCCTTTCCAGTCGACGGGAGCTTGGATCTGCTTCCTGCGAGCTTGAGCAGATCTGTAAGAGTGGAGCTGGAGCAGTCCAAGTGAGCAACGTAGTAGCTTAGAGTCCAGCTTTGAACAGCTTTCTCTTCGATTTAAGGTCTGTGAAAAGAGTGAAGATCTGGGCGTTCGGTTTTCCAGTCGGCGGGAGCTTGGTCTGCTTCCTGCGAGCTTTCACCAGCTGAGTTTGGCTCAGATCAAGTTCAAACAGTCCGGTTCCTTGAGCAGATCTGCAAGAGGGGATTGGGCGAAAGGGAATGGGCGTAGGGCGTGGGGCCATGGAGTTGAAAGTTTGTAAAGTGTGAAGTGTTTAGGAGCTGAAAATTTCTTAAGTTAAAATCAAGGTTAAAACGACGTTGTTTGGCAATTTTTGTGGGTATTTTTTATATTTTAATTAATTGATAATTATCTATTTTAAACAATATTTATTTAACAATTATTTTTATATAAAAATAAATAATCAAGTTTATAATCAAGTTTATATAATTATACACAAAAACATTAGCTTTATATATATATATATATATATAACATTTTGTAAAGTGTTACATATTATATAAAGTGTTGCATATATTATATAAGTATTACTTTAAATATCCAATAAAGGCAACACTTTTTAAACATATTACATATTCCTATAATAATTGTAACACTAAGTGTTGCATTTAACTTATATATGCAACACTTATTTGAAAGTGTAGCAACTTTTCTAAAAATTCTGTTCAAATGCAATATTTTTAAAATTCTGCTCTCAAAGTGATGCTACAACCTCATTTTGTAGTAGTGTGCCTCCAATAAAATCTTTCCTTATCTTTGCCAAAAAATCAATGCCAATTAATAATAATGCCAACGTGTGCATTAACAATCTCCCCCTTTGGCATTTTTGGCAAAATCCAAAGTCCCCATGTATGCTGGATAGAAGTTCGATGAAGCTCCCCCTGAATTAGAACTTTCACAAGAAACATCATTGCACAAAATATTGCACAAGACCCATCAAAAGACATCTAGATTCGAACTCCCCCTGCATCGGATCTTACCAACAAAACATCAATGCACAAGACACTGTGCATGACACATCAAGAGACACCAAGATCCCAGCATACAAATGTTTTAGGGATTACAAAACAAATACCCAAAAATCCAAATTACTCCCCCTTTTTGCCACAAAAGGACAAAAGGGCATAAATACACCAATAAAACATACGAAATTGTCTTAATCAAAGCATCATAAAAATATCAGAGTCATATTAAGCAGGGTCTTCTGCATCATCAGGCACCAGGCCAACTGAATCTGCAAGTAAGTGAACTCCTTCAGCAGCTTCTGGAAGACTATCATCTTTGCCAGGATCATACCCACCAGATTGGGCGCTGGAAGGGGCAGTGATGTCAGGGAGATTAGGAGTGACACCAGTAGGAACATTACCAGAAGTATCAGCAGTTGCAGTCACAGGAATGTCCTCATCAGGATCAGACTCAATATTTTCTTCAACTTGAGGATTTTCAGCCTGCATTTCAGATTCTGCAGAAACAGTAGATAGTTTTTGAGTAATACCTGCAGTAACATCTTTAGTGACATCCGGCGGGACATCTGAAGATTCAGGGATATCAGCAGTTGCAGTTTTAGCCTGTGCATCAAACTTCTTCTTTCTTTCAGCTGTATCAGCTGCAACATCCTTTGCCTCCTTTAAGGCTGCCAGGTCATCAAGGACAGCAAAAATCTCCTTCCTTCTTCTCTCTATTTCAGATTGCTGTGCCACAAATGCTTTTAATTCATCCTCCAGTACCTTGATGGTACGAGACAGCAGGATAGAGTTACCCAATTCTTCTGTGTCAGAGACATCCTTTGTGACATCTTTCATGTCATTGACATGATCACCCTTTAACAGCTTGTAACTGATCCTGATTTCTTTCTTATCAGATTCCAAAATCTCCCTTACACGAATTACCGAATGTTGTGAAGATAAAATTGCATAAATCAAACAGGAAACGGATAAGCTAGCCTTTCATTTTACAATCGCGTGCTTCACAATCTGATTCGAATAGAAATTGCCCAACATCGAATTCAATGAAGATTCCAATCTTAAACAGTAAAGTGGCCATGAATTTATTCACTCCAGTTCCATGAGATGTGGGTAACCAATTTCTCATTGCAATCTTGTGCAGAATAGCATATTTCACAAACAACTGGGAGGCAGGAAAATCTTTTCCTATTGGCCATACCCGTCTGACTCCTCCAGTGACATAAGAGATTATCATACTATAATCAGGAGTAAAATCTTCAACATCTGCCCAGTGACTGCCCAAATATGTATTAATCACATCAGGAGAAAAATTAAACATATGTCCTCTCACATATACATGTCCTCCATCGAGATTTTCAGGATCTTTCACTGTAGAGTCTAGGTTGCAATAAAATTCTTGAACTACCCTCCTCACATAAGGCTTTATTCCTTTGATTGTTCGCCCTAAACCTTGACTAATCAGTTGGTCAACAAGTTTGTGGCAGTCCTTAAAGTCACCCTCATGAATATTCCTTTCATTCCAGATATTTCTCCTAGACACTCTACTCCACAACCCAGCATTGTATTCAGATTTAAAGTCATCCAAATTAACAGCTAAATCTGATGACTTACTTGGAGTAGCAGGGGACTTGCCCTTTGACACTGATTTGGAGCGAGTCATTCTTTGTGATACAAGGGCTGGAGTAGGTTTCTGTCGCTTTGCCTTTGGCGACTTCACACGTTCTGAATCGGTAAGGTCATGAACTTCAATATTCTCTGAGGTATCATTATCATCACCAGGAGAGTCATCATCATCAGAGGATCCCTCTTCTCCATTGGAAGAGTCATCCTTATCATCATCAGAAACATTACCCCTCATATTGCTTTCTTCTGCCCAATCCTCATCCGAGGAATCCTCATCCACCAGTTGGAATCTTTTTCTCTTTGGTTTAGTAGCAAACTTAGAAACATCCGATGCTTTGGGGGGTACAGCACTCGTCCTGTATGGACCATCACTTGTTTGTCCAAACCGTATCCTCACTCCTGACGGATCAATGGACTGAATAGGAGTGACAATAATTGTCCTTGAAGCTAAATCAGCTTCAGTATCCAGAGTTTGCTCTTGTGGCTTAGAAGAACTACCAACTCCTTCTGACAATTCTGGTGCAGAATGAGTAATGACAACATGAACTTCATCATCATCCATAGTTTCTACTACCTTTTTATCATGAGATGAAGACTTGGGTTGAGACATCTTCAGTTTTTGGATCACTTAACTCACTGGAATTTTCAAAAGCTTCAATTATGTTCAAAATAGTGAAGACGGCTGTGATGAGTTCAATAAGCAAAGTAGAGGAAGCTTAGAAGTTCAGAAACCCTTGAAATTTCAAAATAGGGAATAGAGGCCGAAATTATTGCCGTCAGAATTTGCGTAATCGATGCCAACTCTTCAATTCCATATATTCAGCCGAGAAATCCCATATTTGCCACGTGTCACTTGGAGTGCTGAAAATCAGAAATCCATAAAGCACGAAATCTACTACTACAAACTTGCCAACAATAATATGAGTCGGGAAAAACGAAAAAAAAAACAGAAAAAAAACAACTATTCTACTCTTTATATTGTTTTTCCATTTTGTTTATTTTTATTTTTTTTATTGTACATACAATAAAAAAAACCTACAGTACAGAAGAACCCCTTCACATGATACATAGGCCTAGAGAAGACCTCAGTTCTTCAAACCTTGATCCATCCAAAGCTTTTGTGAAAATATCAGCAATTTGTTTTTTCATCACCATGTGTTCCAAAGCAATAATTTTATCCTCCACAAAAGATCGAATAAAATGATGCCGAATATCTATATGCTTTGTCTGAGAATGCTGAACAGGATTCTTAGAAATATTGATAGCACTTATATTGTCACAGTAGAGTGTCATGACATCCTGTGTGACACTATAATCTTTCAGCATTTGCTTCATCCAGAGAAGCTGAGTACAACAACTCCCGGCTGCAATATACTCTTCCTCGGCAGTTGATAGAGAAATAAAGTTTTGCTTCTTGCTGAACCATGACACCAAATTCTTTCCCAAATAGAAACATCCACCAGAAGTGCTCTTTCGATCATCTGAGCTTCCAGCCAAGTCAGAGTCACAATAACCAACTAAGTTGGTGTTTATGTCAAAAGAATACCAGATCCCATAGTCAGCTGTTCCACTGATTTACTTGAGAATTCGTTTGACTGACACCAGGTGTGATTCGCGAGGATTTGCCTGAAACCGGACACATAAACCGACACTGAAGCAGATATCAGGACGACTAGCAGTTAGGTACAAGAGAATGCCAATCATACTTCTGTATAGACTTACATTAATAGGAGTTCTCTTCTCATCTTTGGATATTTTCTCATGAGTTCCCATAGGTGTTCTTCTTGGATGAGCACTCTACAATTCAAACTTTTTCAGCAGATTCTTGGCATACTTACTTTGAGAAATGAAAATACCTTCATTTCGTTGCTGAATTTGAAGTCCAAGAAAATAAGTGAGCTCACCTACCATGCTCATCTCAAATTCACCAGTCATTTGAGCAACAAACTCATCCACCATTGCCTGTGACACGGAGCCAAAAACTATGTCATCAACGTATATTTGAGCAAGTAAAAATTGATCTTTAGCTTGGCGAATGAAAAGGGTTTTATCTACTCCCCCTCGCTCATATCCCTTGGCCAATAAGTACTGAGTTAGCCGTTAATACCAAGCTCGAGGAGCTTATTTGAGCCTATATAATGCTTTCTTCAATTTGTAGACAAACTCGGGATGATGAGGGTCTTCAAAACCCTTTGGTTGAGCAACATACACTTCCTCATTAAGAAGACAATTTAGGAAAGCACACTTCACATCCATTTGATATAATTTGAACTGCAACACACATGCAATGGCGAGCAAGAACCTAATAAACTCAAGGCGAGCAACTGGAGCAAATGTCTCATCAAAGTCAACTCCTTCAATTTACGTGTACCCTTGTGCAACCAATCGAGCCTTGTTGCGAGTGATATTTCTATGTTCATCACTTTTGTTCTTGTATATCCACTTTGTGCCAATGATATTCACATTAGGAGGGCATGGAACTAGATCCCAAACTTGATTTCGAGTGAATTGATCAAGTTCTTCTTGCATGGCACCAATCCAATATTCATCTAATAGAGCATCTTTCACACTCTTTGGCTCAATAGATGAAGTGTAGCAAGCCATTCGAAACATATATCTATAATTTACTCTCGGCTTTTCTCTTGTCTGAACACTATCAGTCAAACTTCCAATAACTTCAGCAGTAGGATGATTCTTCTGAACACGAGTGGAGGGCTGTCTGTGAGATGAAATCACATCGTCCACATTTTTATCCTTGGCATTCTGATCAGTGACACCACTTGTGACACTGGGTAAACCACTGCCTGGAACACTGGAACTTTCTTCAGGTAGAGAGACAGTAAAATCTTCATTAGGAACAACAGTTGCTTCCAGAGAATCATCGACTTGAACATTCGCAGATTCCATCACAGTTTGAGTCCTTTTGTTGTAGACTCGATAAGCTCTACTATTGATAGCATATCCAAGAAAAATAGCTTCATCACTCTTGCGATCAAGCTTCCCTTTATATTCCCTGTCATTCAACACATAACAAGTACTACCAAAGGGATGAAAATAGTTAACAGTTGGAGTTCTACCTTTCCAAATCTCATATGAAGTTTTATCAGTTCCACCACGAAGGTATACTCGATTGACAGTGTAACATGCTGTGTTCATCGCCTCTGCCTAGAATTTCTGTGGAATATTTCGTTCGTGTAACATGACACGTGACATCTCTGCTTTAGTCCGATTCTTTCTTTCCACGACTCCGTTTTGCTGAGGGGTTTTTGGTGCAGAGAACTCATGACCTATTCCATGCTGATTACAGAAATCTGATAAATCTGAGTTTTCAAACTCTCTTCCATGATCACTACGAATTCGTACAATCTTCAAGATAGCACATCCCTTTTCACGTTGAAGATGTAGACACAATGCTTTGAAGGCATTAAATGTGTCGAACTTTTCTCGAAGGAATTCAACCCATGTAAAACGAGAAAAATCATCAACAATTACATATGCATACCGTTTTCCTCCAATACTTTCTACTGACATAAGACCCATCAAATCCATATGAAGCAGTTCCAGCACACGAGTTGTTCCTGGTATCTGAGACTTGGGATGTGACACCTTTGTTTGTTTTCCAATCTGACATGGTCCATATACTCTGTTTTCATCAAACTTCAGTTGGGGTATCCCACGGACAGCTCCTTTAGTAGTAATGTTTTACAGCATCCGTATATTCATATGTCCCAATTTTTGATGCCATAAAATTGAATCTTCCATACTTGATCGAAGACATGTTGATGTGGCAAAGATGAGATAGCAATTATCCCTTGATCTTACTCCTTCCATGATACACATGTTGTTTTGATCTATCACCTTGCAATTTTTCTTAGTGAAATTTACATCCAAATCTTGGTCGCACAAATGACTAATGCTGAGCAAATTTGCCTTGAGGTAATCTACCAGCAGTACATTATCCAACTTTGGTAACCAAGGCACATCTAGAGTACCTTTTCCAATGACACGAGCTGTGACACCATTGCCGAAGGTTACTTTTCCCATACTTCCAGACACAACATCCTTCAAAAACTTGTTGTCACAAGTCATATGCCTGGAACATCCACTGTCAAAATACCACTCATCAGTCATGGCAGCCTTTAGTGAAGTATATGTGAAATTGCATCGGAAATTAGGCTTCATTACCCAGCTCTGTTGTATATTTCTGCGAGAAGTAGATTTTCTAGCAGTACCTTGTCTTAAGTCAGCAAGATAAATAAAGCATATAGGACAAATATGACCACGACGATTGCAATAATGACAAATAGGTATAAATCTGTTACCTCTTCCGTTAGGAGCATGATAAGAATAGTAAGGATTTGACCTTTTGCAGCATCCACAGCAACCTGCTTCCCCTTGGATTTATCCACTGATAGTAACACTGACTGTGATATGGTTTGGGACACGGGTTGTGACACTGAGCTTTCTCCTTTATACCCAAGTCCTATGTAATCACCACTTGATTGACCAATCTTAAGAATTTCATCAAGCTTGGAAGCACCTGAATTTAGCATCTTCACTCCTTTCTTTTTGTGATTTAACTCATTGGTCAAGTCCTTCACTTCCTCTTGACTTACTTTCAGTTTGGTAACCAGATCAGTGTTAGATTGTAAAAGATTGTCCCTCTCGTTTTGCAGATCTCCAACTTTCATATGAAGTTGATGATCACTCTAGAAAGTTCAGTCCACTTATCATGAAGATTCTTGAATTTAACTAGAATATCTTCTTCTGTAACATAATCTTCATCTTCATCTATATATGTTGACCTATTTTCAGTGACACTCTGTGTAACATCCATTTTCTTACCATGATCAGATTGTTTAGTCTTAGTGGTGAGAGCCACATGATTGTTCTGAAAATCCTCTTCTCTGTCTGAATCATCTTCACTCCAAGTTGTGTTGAGAGAATTCCTCTTCTTTCTCAATGTATTGGCACAATCTGCCTGAACATGCCCGTAACCGTCACATTCTCTGCACTTAATTCCTTTATATTTGAATGATTGTTCAGCTGTATGATTTTTTTCCCTGTACTTTTTATTGCTTGCCAACTCATTCTTTGTGTTACTGACACTGTCCCTGACACCCTGATTATTTCTGCTATATCTTTTCAGTATTTTGCTGAAGTTCTTAGATATTAATGCCAAAGAGTCCTCAAGGTCATCTTCCCCAGTATTATCTGACTTCTGCATTTCTGCTTTTAAGGCAATCTCTTTATTCTTCTTTGCTTCCAAGTCTACTCCTAGATTCATCTCAAATGTTCTAAGGGATCCCATCAATTCTTCCAGCTTCATCTTTGAGATGTCTTTTGCTTCCTCAATGGACGTTACTTTATAGGCAAAGCGTTGAGGCAAAGATCGTAAGGTTTTCCTCACGAGTTTTTCTTCTGAAAAATTTTCACCAAGAGCAAATGCTTCGTTGGCAATATCATAGAGTTTGACATTGAAATCAGCAATACTTTCATCTTCAAGCATCTTCAAGTTTTCAAATCTTGTAGTCAAAATCTGCATTTTGACACCTTTACACTTGAAGTCCCTTCGTGAGTAGTTTGGAGAATTTTTCATGCCTTCTTTGCAGTCACACAAGTAGAGATAAGCCTGAACTGTGCTGGAACAACTCTATTAAATATGGCGTTAAGAGCCTTTGAGTTACTGTTTGCTAAGGCATCTTCAGTAGCAGACCAACTTTCTTCGGGCTTGAGAGATTTGACACCGTCAGTATCTGTAGTCATTGGAGGATCCCATCCTATCAGAATTCATTTCCACGCCATCTCATCAATAGCTTTGATAAAGGTTCTCATTCTGGCCTTCCAATAAGCATAGTTGCTTCCATCCAAGAGAGGTGGACGCACTGTTGAACCTCCTTCCTTCATAGAGTCTATCACACCGACCAACCAAGATCAAGTCCTGCGGATCCCGCCTTAGAAACAAAGTTGACCCGCTCTGATACCAATTGAAAGATCTAGGTTAGATACGTGGTGTTCTAGTATGTTGGAACACTAGGTGTGACACCGATAATAAAAGCAGTAATGGAAAATAATAAAATGCGAAAAGTAAAGAGACAGGAGGTTGGTAACGCAGTTCGGCAATCTGCCTACGTCTGCGGGACCATGCCCAGAAAAACAATCCACTAAGTTCACAAGTTACAAGACACTCGGTCTGACAAAAAGTAAGACTCGCTCTTATCTTTGACGCCGCCTCTTCCTAACCCCACAGTGAACGGATTGTGCGAGCTCCCCTCGACTTGTGTTGATTCCTCCCGAAATCCGTGGTTATGCAAGATCCCCTTACCCACGTTTGAACTCCTCCCGAGCTCCTTAGCAACCTCCTCCCGAGGCTATGATTTAATTAAGAACACAAGGATTGCACCTTCAATAATATTGCATTAAGATGCTTCAGCCAAAACACTTTTATCAAAGACCTCCAACAAAGAAGTGTGTTCACAGTCTTAGAAAAGACTGAAAGAATAATCAATAATCCACACTTGAAAAATCGTGTAGTGGAAATATCATATAGGCACACAAAAATCCTTCCATGTTTATCCCGAGATTATTTCCAAATAATTCAAATGGAAAGATCATAAAGGCGCTCCAAGTCTTCCATGTTTATCTCCAAGATTATTTCCAAAATAATTCAAATGCAAAGATGGAAACACCATGTGCCTTTTAATGCTTATCTTTTTCAAAGATAGCTCTTCCAAGAATACCAAGATAAGCTCCATAATTATCCTCATAGCATTAATCTTCAAATCAATCTTCCTTGCATAGATTGATTTAATTTGATTTATGCCTCCAATAAAATCTTTCCTTATCTTTGCCAAAAAATCAATGCCAATTAATAATAATGCCAACGTGCGCATTAACAATATCCAATTAGATTTTCTCCAGAAAAGAAAAACAAATCCAATTGGGTTTTTCCATGTATTCCTATATAGCTAGATCTGAAATTTGGACTTCTGTTCAAATTCAAGGTGTCACTTCCTAGGTAGTAGGTACCAACTCCAAAATGTCACCAATTTTTCTATTTTTGTTCCAATCAACAAAAATTCTTTTTATTGATAAAAACTGCAAATTCAAACTGCAAAGTCATTAACAAGTGAGCCAGAACCAGCCGATCGTGGTTGTTAAACTTCTATGATTGATTAAATTAAAACAAAAACTATTGTAACACCATTTCATATATAAGACGTGATACGTAAATTATACTTTATGTACGCTTCTATGTTATACGCTAATATTTGATACTTTATACGTTAATACACTAATTTTTAATAGTTTATACGTAAATTTTTTATAATTTATATGCTAAATTTTTATACTTTATACGTTAAAGTGAAATTATATTCAAGTCTCATATATGGAACGGTTTTACAGAAGAATGACCTTTAAACTAAACTTTGTGTTATAATATTAGGAAGTTTTCTAACAATAGGAAAGTAATTTAATTATAATAAAACTGTATCAATCTCTCCTAAAAGCTCCAACTCATCTGTACCGAATATCAACTCTGCTATTGTTAAAGGTTGCTCAGATAGATCAACGGCTTCTGAATGAGCCAAATCAGACATAAACACTCCTCAGACGAGTCCAATATATCCACTTCAAATTTAAATTATATTCCTTTTTAAATTAAACCAACCAAGACAAAGAAGTGTTTCCCAGTATAATCTCAAAAGAAAACAGTGTACCAAAATAAATCAAGGATTTCTCTGTAATTTACATTCAATTAACTCTCTCAAGCCCTACCACTGTCCACGGTCTTTGAAAAACAATAGGGGAGGCGGTGCTGCCCTAGCAGCTAGAGTTGAGAATGAACACGATCGTTCACGAACAAGCTCGAGATCGGCTCGATTAAAGCTCGGCTCGAGCTCGTTTATTTAATAAATAAACGAACACGAACAAGATTTTAGGCTCGATTAATAAATGAACATTAAATGAACACATTGGTGAAAGCTCGTTTACGTTCATGAACAGCTCGATAAAAAGCTCATTTATAGCTCGATTAAAGCTCGTTAAAAACTCGATTAAAATATTAATTATATAATTTATATTGTACTTATATACTAAATACTAGAAATAATTTTATTTTTATATATATTTATTAAGACACAAATCACGATATACGAGTGTTTGAATTTATTATAATAAGTTAATATTTTATAGGCGTTTGAATTGATGTATTTATTTGAGTGGAAATTTATGTTAAAAACTTATACAATTGTAAAAAAGTTATTTTTTGTGAGAATTTATAATGTATGTTATGTTTTGAATTATTTAGTTGGTGTTGTTTCTTTAAACAATGTATGTTGTAATTTATTTTATTTACATTTGAATATAACTAATAGATTGTGTTAACTATTATCAAAATATTTGATAAGTTATTGTGTCGTGATTGAATAATCTTTATTTGTGAAAATAAAATAAAATAAAATAAAATAAAATAAAATAAAACTGAAATGAGCTCGAGCTCGAGCTCGGGCTCGAGATCGAGCTCGACTAATCACTAACGAGCCGAGCCCGAGCCGAGCTTGAGCTCGAAATTTTTTACTCGAGCTCGAGTTCTAGGCTCGACTCGAGCTCGAGCTCCTAAAGAAAAATACACGAGCCGAGCTCGAGCCCGCTAAAGCTCGGGCTCGGCTCGGCTCGGCTCGATATCAGCCCTACTAGCAGCCGCCTCCCCACCACTGAAACTTTCTTTTTTCATTCAAGTTGTAATTTTGTTCTATTGTCTCCCTTCATGGGAGTGTTGGGTCTCCCTTCATTGGAGTGTTTGTCCTCTTTCTTGAGAGAATGTTCTCCATTTTGGAGTTTTTGTTAAAAAAAAAAAAAAAATCCCAATTCACCTGCTCGACACAGATCTGGATAGTTTCTTTTTCAATGTTGCTGGACAAGAATGATCCATTATCATTCGGTTATAATTTTTAGAATTCATGACTTTTTTTGTATGAAGATGGAGATAAATCAGCAATTCCAAGGATGAAGATGAAGATACGACAGCTTCTTCTTGGGTTTTAATTCTGCATCCCATTTAATTTGGCCATGAAATTTTTGTTTGAGTGGTGGAAAAAAGAAAAAATTGAGGAACTTTTTCGTATATGCACAAAAGTGCAATGAAGGAATCAACTTGTTGGAATTGAAGATGACATATATCTTTTTCAGGATTAACCAATAGCTACTAGGGGGAGACAAATTCTCTCTCAATTTTAGTTAAAAGTTACTAGGAAAAAGATATTTACTTCAATTTCAGTTGATTACTTAGATTTTTGGAAGTAATGTTTGAGAATTTCCATTTTATGGATTGTTAATTCTCTATTGGCTCTATGTCTTTTATTACATTGCTCTTAATACATTGAAATTCTGCTTTAGTGTATTTAGATTCTCAACTAGTTAGTTGAATTGTATATGTTTTAAGCCATTTTGGCTATGATGTAAACTTTGATCATTATCAATGTAATATCGCTTTAGACTAAAAAAAAAAAGTGACAACCCACCCCATAAATTTTGGGGCCAATGCGAGAAAATGAAAATTTGGTATTTGACAATAACTAACGTCCAAAACAAATTCGTGCAGTTTCCAGCTCATAAGGTACAAATATTCTCGTCTTTAATTGTATGAATCTTTGCCTCTTATTAAAAAAAAACTCATGTGAGACGGTCTCATATGTGAGACAAAATTAATGGCTGTTGAAATTATAATTCTAATTTATTACAAATTTTATGATGCGTTGAAATTGTGATCAATTCATGTCTCAAATATAAGAAGGTCTCACAGGATTTTTTCTGTCTTAATTATTAATCCTTTGTTGCTGAATTTTCTTTAAGGATCGTTTTCAATACATGAATGAATACATTATAATGGAATTTTATATTTGGTATTACACTTTCTTGGGTGGTTGCTATACATGTCGCACGAAAACGCTTTTTTATTTTTAACTTGTATTGATAAACATAATTTGATTTTGTATTCGTTATTTTTAACTTGTATTGATAAATATTATATTGTATTGTCGGAATAACTTTCCAAACTTGCGGGAGAATGAATTATATGAATCCCGACAATACGCTATAAAAATTAAATTAATCCATCACTGCTTCTGATGTATTTTTTGCTAATTGTTTTTGTTCAATATCATTATTAGTTTTAGTGTTAAAACTTAAAAGTATTCGTCAATGCCTGAGTTGGAACTTGGAAGGCACAGTGTTTTCAACTGTTTTAACAACATCTTCACTCTTTCTCCATTTACCTAAAAAGTGGTTCGAAATAACTTTATAGATTCATATCATAATTTTCACTTTGGATCTAAGATAATTTCAAAGGTCTAGACCGTCATAACTTCATTTCAAACTAGTAAATCAGAATATATAGTGGGCAAAGTGATCATGAAACCATAATAATAGTATTCAACTATTGTGATCTTGAGGATTTCTTTTATTTGCATACAACAAAATTTTAATTGCACTGTAATTCTTGAGAAATAGAAACTCTGATAATCTCGAGATAAAATAAACAAATAAATAAAGGACTACATAGGCAATCACCGGAACAGGAAAATCCATTTGGAGCCTCCTGGTTGACAAATTGATATTAGCCCCGTCACCTATATTAGGGACTGTTTGATAGTCCTTCTGCATAAAGAATCCCTGTAACAAGGTAGGACGAGAAGAAAATTTTAGTGAGGCTTTATTATTATTTTTTAAGTAAATAAATGCATTTAACAATTAAATTTTTAAATCAACAATTATAAAAAGTGATAAAAAAATTTTGTATAAAAATATTCTTCATAATAAATATATATACATATATATATATTAATATATAATTTTGTTAATTTATCGTTCAATTGTGTCAACAATGAATATTTTGTAATATTATCCATTTTACTGCTAATTTCATTTTATAATATTATATACTTCACTCATTTTATTTTATATAAAAATGACAGATGCTTTTTTTATTTTTAAAGCTCAAATTAATACCAAATTAGACCAATTTTGTGATAAAAGTTTGTCGCATTTCCTTTTTACTTCAATTTTAGTTCTCCTCTGTATCTCAAGAAAAATTATTTTTTATAAAAAAATTATTTTTCTTCAACTCTATTCATCATCTTCATGTTAATATTAAAATTATAAATACTCTTTATAGAAAGAGGATAATTTATCATGATTATGTAATAAAATCACAAAATTTTAGAAGAATTTTTATAATCATTTATTGAAGAAGCCTGGGGCTACATAAAAATTTAGGCAAAATTGGTGGGGGTTAGAAGATAATTTGTTGTAATTTTGGATTAAGGAATCTAATATAATTAAAACTTTTGGCAAACTTGCTGGAAGTTAGAGTGTAATTCTGCCTTGCAAAGTACCAAGATCATTTAGTTATGCAAATAAAAGAGGTTTAAGATTACTTAAAGGACACAAAGTACTATCAAATGCAATTGATAGCAAAAGATCCCTCACATTAGTGTGTAATAATATTGGAGTCAAGCGGGCCTTTGGTGCTACCCTTAAGGTTTTGAGTTTGATTTATTGAGAATGCACTTGACTTAGTATTCCAACCTTAAGCTTTTGAGTTTGATTCCTTGAAAATGCACAAAAAAATATGTGTATTTTAAATTTTTAAAAAAAAAAAAGAGTCAAGTCATTTGACAAAACGGGAACCAATAACACCAGGTACAATAACACGCATTGGTTTAGCCATGATCCCTATTAAGAGGCTTTGTATAATTGTATGGTGGCAACAACCAGTCCCAGAGTTAGACAAGAAAAACACCAATAATAGTAACCTCATAATTGAATTCTCTACGAATGAAACACACAAAATACTCTTATTAGTTCCATTATTAAACTGGGCAACACTAAAACACTTTATTCAAATTAAAAAGTGCAAAAGCATTACACACAAAACAAAACAATAATACAGCAGAATTCAAACAAAACAATTGTAACCCAATTATAATGTCATAGAATGTCACATGACATATCTCTAGCTTCCAAGTGAACAACATGTGAGATGCTCCAAGTTCCCTCGGACACATACGCAATGGAGAACAGTTATGGTGGCTGCGCGCAGGAGTGAGACCGTGTGCGGTCGGAATTCGTCGGAGGAGCATCGTCAATACTTATGAGCCGGTGTGTGACTTGGTGACCAATTATTGAAAACTGACCCTGATAGCCAGCTTGTGCTACTACCGTAAGGTTAGTACCCATTGCGTGCACATCCCGCGGTTTACCTCCTCAGGTCCCTAGTGGACGGTCGGCAGGGACGATCGGTTTGAGACGCAGGATTAATGAACTGACAGGAAGACACAGAGGTGTAAAGTTAGGAACTTAGGATATAAAAAAAATGCATTCCCAGATCTAACCAAGTAAATGCATTCCCAGATCTAACCCAGTGAGATCGAAAAGCAGTCTAGGACCAGAATAAGCGAGTCCAGATCCTCTGTCCAATATTTATCCAGTCCTATTCTGTCTAACGTTTAAAACTACGTAGTTTCATTAAAAGTAGTGACTAAATGCATAAATATCATTAAAATTACTTTAAAATTATTAGACCCTAACCAAGAGATTAGTGAACCCTACGACGTAGTTTTAATTAGGACAGAATAAGACAGACAAAATCTTGGACATAAGATCCCGTGTCAGAACAAGCAGTCTTTTTGCACATATTTTTTCATTGGCTATGCCTACATATCAATCCTTTGTGTATGGTACGGACAACTGCAGTATTGCATGGTAATTGTACACATGAATTACAAGGCCCGATAAATTATAAGACAATAACTTACTTTTAATTGGTGCATGTGTTTCCTCACTCCATGGGATCTTCACTTTTGTTTGATTTTAATATGTATTGTTATTAGTCTCTGGCAACAAATATATTAAGTTTAAAATTGTAAATATCTCCTTATCTTTTATTTTAAGAGTAAATTCATATAAATAAAATGTGAAGGGGAGTACTACTAATTTATAGTTTCACAAATGTAAGGAATAATATATACTCCTTCTTTACCCACTTAAACTTTTTTACTGATGTGCTGGATACTTTTACCATCACCTTCTTTTTTGTAAGATTAAACAAAATCCTATTTAGATTGGAGTTTTAATTAATTGTTATTTTTGTTTTAGAAAATAGAATTGTAAAAGGATTATTGGTTAAATCCTTGTTAGTTTTAGTTAGTTTCCTAGCTTATAAATATATTGATCGGAAGTGGCAGAACCAGAACCTTTTTTTGACCGGGGCTCAACTATACAAAATTTTTTTTTCTCATACCACAAATATATGTAAGAATTAAAGTATCAAATTGATAATATTACAAAATACACAAAAAAATGAATAAATAAAGGGTAAAATATACTAAACTTAATTGTTTCCTTCTATAAGCACCTCTTTTAGTTTTAATTACAATATTTAATCTCTCTTAATTTTTTAATTAAAGAATAATTAGTCTAATAAGTTAATTATCATTCACTAATTAAATAGAATTAAGCACCTGAATTTAATATAAGAATAATTAGTCTATAAAGACACAATTTCTTTTAGTTTTCTTTAATGGAAAGCTTGCAAATAATATGGAAAAAAAACAAATAAAAATTATCTTAGATTGATAATAAGATTTGGAACATCTTTGATGATAAGATTTGGAACATCTGATTGCAAATTGTGATAATCATAATTAAAAAACTAAGTATTTAAAACACCCGAAATACTGTACTAATTTTCCAATTATAATTCACAAAAATATGCACACAAAAATTTAAATATTACCAAAACATAAAAATATAAAAAACTTACTTACACATATTACTAAAAACTTGCATAAAAAATTGAAATATTAATAAAAACTTAAATATTAGAAAATAAAAAATGGCAAAATTACTTCAAGATATTATTAATTACTAAAAGTCTAAAAATTAACATAAAAAAAATTAAATATAAGAAAAAACTTAAATATTAAAAATAATATATTATATATATATATATAATACTTACTTCAAAAGGAAGAGGATTGATGAAATTGAAGGCTGAACCGCTGAAGCAAAGTGCCAAAGTCCACTTATGAGTTATGACAGAAGCAGTCAAGCATATCCGCACGGCTGCATACGGCAGGCGGCACTCGGCAGCAAGAAGTTTCTTGAAGAGTTTCTCAGTTCTTGACTTTTTCAGTTCCTCTTCGGCTCTTCCATCTTCAGACTCTTCTCACTTCTCAGCCTCTAGTTGGGTTGGCTTGGGCGGAGCCTAGACAGAGAGGGACAGCAGCCAACGAGCAGGTGCTAGGGTGTGGTATATACAAACCACCCCCTTGCTTCCCAAAACGAAGGGGGGGCGGCAGCACCGACTCGCCCCCCTTCCTTCCGCCACTATTGATAGGTTAAGTTATTTTATAGAGCAAAACAATAGGAAAAAGTGGAGAAAAGGCCGTCGCCTTTTGTTTGGTCGACGAAGTTTAGACGTCAAAGTTGAAGAAAAAACTTCCCCTTAGTTTTGTTTGCTCTGTTTCTTCAATTAAAGTCATACGGATTATTTTGCTTAAGAAAAGTGATAGTTAGTTTGTGGGCCCAGTTTCTTTTGCTTTTACAAACAATCAAATCTGATTGTTGTGTTTATTTGTGAACCAAATAAACTTTTACGCTTTAATCAGTTTTTCTGTTTTGGTTAATTGGATTAATTCGATCCAACAAATTGGTATCAGAGCTTGGTTATTATTGATTAATTATGACGGGAAATATAATTTGTGTTGTTCCCAAACTCACGGGAAAACAAAATTATAATTATTGGAGAATTCAGATGGAAACCCATCTGGAAACCTTTGATTTAATCAAATATATTGAAGCGGAATTATCCGAAAATGCTGATGCAAGTGCAAGGAAGAAGGCAAGTTTGGCATTGTCTCAAATTCATCAAGCAATTGATTTATCAGTATTTGGCAAAATATCAACGGCCAAAAGTGCAAAGAAAGTATGGGATATCTTGGAGAAAACCTACAGAGGTGTTGACAAGGTTCAACAAAATAATTTGATGATGTTGAAACGAAAGTTTGAGCTTTGTACAATGGAGAAGACGGAATCCATAGAGTCGTATTTTTCTCGTCTGTCAGCGATTAAAGACGAGATGGAGTTAAATGGGCATATATTAACAGATGAAGTATTTGTTGAAAAAGTTCTCAAGACACTGCCCATAAAATTTGATAATGTTGTGGTTGTCACGCAAGAGACCAAGGATTTGTCCACATTGACAATAGAAGAATTTCAAGGTACATTAATTCTACATGAACAGTGAATTAATGGAAAGTTAGATGATTCTGTGGAGAGGGAAACTACGGAGAAGGCATTACAGGTCCAGACAGATAAATTAAAGAATAACTCCAATGTTGCTGCGACAAATACTCATGGTCAGAATTCCAGAGGAAGAGGACGTGGTAGAAATAATTACCGAGGTCGCGGTAGAGGTAACCAATTCTTTCAGCAAAAAGAAAATAATGGTTTTAATTTTCAACGGTCTAATAATTCCCAAAAGAGTAAAATACAATATTATAATTGTGGAAAATTTTGTCATTATAAAAAAGATTGTTGGTGTGCAAAATCTGATGTGCATGTCCAAGTCGCTGAAACTGATGGGAATGAGAATAAACAGGATGTTGTTTTATTTTTTACTGCTGAAACTAAACAAACAAAGAATAATAATTGGTATGTGGATTCTGTCTGTAGTAATCACATGAGTGGTAAAAATGAGTTATTTTCTGATTTGGACGAATCTTTTAAAACCACAGTTAAATTTTGGAATAATACTGTTGTTCCTGTTCTTGGAAATGGGAGAATACCCATTATTTTGAAAAATGGGTCTACAAGTTTTATTGGAGATGTCTTTTATGTGCCAAATCTTTACCAAAATTTGTTGAGTCTTGGCCAATTATCTGAAAGGGGTTATGGTATAAATTTTAAGCATGGTGTTTACATGATCAGTGATGCAAAATTGGGATTAATTGCTAAAGTGCATATGAATTAGAGTAGACTATTCCCTATATCTCTTAATTATGGTGATTCATCTTGCTTTAGTTCCACTGTATCTAATTGTGAGACTCCAAGATTTTAACATATTAATAATATTATTAATATTAAATATATGCAAGTCATTTTAATTTTAAAATTAAATACCGCATCTTTGGTAAGTGTTTTGGCAAAATTAAAATCACACTAATAAGAATTTTAATTAATTGATAATTTTAAAATCTTAATTATAAATTTTATAAGATTGTAAGAGATTTAATTGTATAATTTAAATGAATTTTGGTCCTTGTTGGTTCTTACAAAATGCAAGGGCCAATTTGTAAATAAGCAAAAAAAATTTGAAACAAAAAAAAAAGAAGGTTGCCAACTTGAAAAAAAATTTGAAAAAAAAAAAAGAAGGTGGCCAACTTGTAAGCCCTTAAGGCTTACAAGCCGCCACCCTTGGATGGCTTTTGTAAGCCTTTCACTTCTTTAATGTAATCACCAAGAACAGTAGCAAATTTTTATGCAAAACCGTGAAAAAAAAGGGGAGCAACAAAACGGCTAAAGGTAAGAGAAGAGAACGACGGGTGATAGAGCAAGAAGAGAAAAGGAAAGAAGAGGAAAAGTAAAGGGGCAGCAACTTAATCAATCCATTGAAGGTTTTAAAACTTTTAACATGTGGGTATAACTGCGTTTTGGAAATTTTGCTTCGATTATTGAATATAATATTTTGATTTTGAATTTTTCTTGAATTATTAAGAATAAAATTTGAAGCTGATACTTGTTCAATATTTGTGTTATGAATTGATGCATACGAATCCTATTGGCTATTTACTTGTTATGTGCTAAACTTAGTGAGAGAAAAACGTGGTTTGATTTCTTTTGTCTAACTTTACAACGGAACTTGTTTGTTTTGTCTATGTAAAATATGGAATTTGTTGAGTTTTCATGGTTATGTGCTTGAGTACATGGTATATGAAAGAATTGGTTGAATTTATAAGATTGTTAAACCATTGGTGATTTTGTTCTAAAACCTTACTCTTGACTGTGCTTAGACTACTCTGGAAGAAGTTGGTTCCTTATCTTGAAATTGCTCGCAAGATTTAATGACTTGACTATAAATTATAGCTAGGATCTGCTATGATTTCTATGAGGTTTGGAATAAATCTCTTTCATGTTTGCCGATGATAACGCATAATTGTTACTCAAAATCTAGATGATTTCTTGAGGTCGAATAATTTTATTCTCTTATGTCTAAACTAGAGACAAATTATCAGTTGCATTAGGTGTTCAATGTATCAAAATTGGTCTAATTGACTTAAGAACTAGGGTATTCATGTTGTACTATGACTCTATTGAGGAGAAAGGGCTGGACAATAATTGTAAGGGAAAGTGATAATGAGATATTGACGATAATCATACAAAAGATGTCACTTTATTTCCAATATAAAAGGCTCTATTTGAATTAAATGATGATATGGATGTTCAAATAAAGAACCTTGGTCACTGGATTGGAATAACACTTGCATTCTATGCCTTAGCAAGGATTAAGACATGTACTTTTAAAATTCTTTTATTTATCTAAGGCTAGAGATGCTAGCTTACATTAACTAACTAGAATTCTTTGTTCAACATATTTAGTAAACCCAAGGTATGCACTATTCCATTGGTGGGACATAATTTTTTTGGAGGGGCTGCAAATATATATAAACTGGAATGGTTTTAGAATATAACAATTTTAAAATTGTTGGCTTTACAAACCTTATTATCCTTCTACTAAGTTTCAAACCCTTGATGAATAGTTTATATATGATTTTATGGAAAGGATTTGGGGATTTGCAAAATGTAAAAGGTTTTGTATTTTAACATATTCATATAGTAGAAGTGATGCATTTTTCTATCTTATAGAAAATAAGATACAAAGGTTTGAAGGATGGGGTCAAAACTGAAATTGTTGCTTGGCTTACTCTCGTTTAGTTTTACTAACGGATTATTTCTTTATGAGTTTCATATTGAATTTGAAACTCTTTAAAATATGAATGTTTTGGAATTATGAAATATGGTAATATGCTTATGTTGGTGTTATTGGGATGATTGCCTAGATTGTATTCAATCCAAACTTGCAAGTTGCAAGGGAGAATGCCATGTGATAATTGAATTTCCTAATTTTGTGCCAATTTGATTTTGAATTGATGGTATCAAATACCTGTTGTATAATTTGGATATTGGATTTATGTACTGTGGAACTAAGTGCTGTGCGGAACTAAGTGCTATGTCAATTTAAAGGCATGAGCCACCTCTAGAATCCGTAAGAGCCACCTCTAGAATTCACATAAGCTTTGTTGATTCTAGCACTTTGATATTGTGAATCGTTGAAGTTTGGCACAAGTGGATGAATTTCCCTAATTATTTGCCAACTTGCATTAATTGTATGTGATAAATGTATTGTAATGGATTGTTTGGGCCCTAGTAGGTGTTGGCTTGGATAGTAATCGAGACGGCATCGGGCCGACGATTACGCCAAGACCACACCGGTGAGCCCCGTCACAGGATTAAGGAGTTTTTAATCTTGTTGACGGGAGTCGGAGTGGCAAATTCGGATGCCACGTTAGGCCTGCGGGGGAGTAGTGGTCACTGACCACAAGGAAGGATAAGGTAGCTTTTCGAGTCGTGCACGCAACAACGAATTGCCAGGGGAGATAAGGTTGGTAAAGGTCGGCATGGCCGATCGAGACAGGTACCGATTATATGATTAATGTTTGACATGACATCCATGTTAAAGTTTTGTGATACATGGTTATGTGTATTAAAATTGTATATCGGTACAAGTACCAAATATATGCCCAATGTTTAATTGGCATCCATGGTGAATTTGTTGGTACATGGTTTGTGCATTGGAACTCTTTCTTGGAACTGTATTTTGTTGAAAATTAGTTTTTCAATAATTAAGCACTATTCCCACCCACTGAGCTATTTTAAGCTCACATTTTTATAAATTATATTTTTCAATGATTCAAGATGGATTAGGTGGTGGACAGGATTCCGGTTTACGTACTTAAAGGAAGAGATAGATGAATAGATTATTAAGGTATTTAATTACCTTGGTTGTGTTTGTAGCTGTTGGAATGGGCCATTTTGGCGATCTTGAATGTATGAATTTTGGGATAGAAATATAAATATGTATATTACCTTAACATTGTTTTATTGTATATTTTGCGGGGCGTTACACTAATGATGCATGATTGTGGCACATGAGATTTGGCCATTTTAATTTTGGTGGTTTAGATTTTCTTTCCAAGAAAAATATGGTTTTGTGACTGCCTTCTATTGATTTTTCTCATAGACAGTGTGAGTCTTGTAATAAGGAAAAGAAGCATAGACATTATTTTCAAAAAGGCAAGGCTTGGAGAGCTAATCATCTATTAGAGCTGGTTCACTCAGATTTATGCTCCGTTGAGGTGCCATCTTATGGTGGTAGTAAGTATTTTATCACCTTTATTGATGATTTTAGCAGGAAAGCATGGGTTTGTTTTTTTTGAAGAATAAATCCGATGCTTGTGATATTTTCAAAAAATTCAAGGCATATGCTGAAAAACAAAGTGGGTACTATATTAAAACTTTGAGAACTGATAGAGGTACAGAATACACTGTATGTGATGACAGCCAGGTACACTTCTCAACAAAATGGGGTGGCAGAAAGGAAAAACAGAACAGTGATGGATCTGGTGAGATCCATGATGTTGGCAAAACTATGCCCAAGGAATTTTGGGCTGAAGCAGTCTCTAGTGCTGTTTATATTTTGAACAGGTGTGGTACAAGCTGTAATCGTGGAATTACTCCATACGAGGTTTGGTCTGGTAAGAAACCAAATATCAGTCACTTAAGAGTATTTGGTTGTCTTGCATATTCTCATGTTCCAGATGCCTTGAGAAAGAAATTGGACGATAAGGCAGAAAAGTGTATCTTTGTTGGTTATAGTCTACAAAAAAAAGGTTATAAGTTTATTTAATCCTGATATAGGGAAAATGATTGTAAGTAGAGATGTCACTTTTGATGAACAAGGAGCATGGGATTGGTCTGTTGAAGAACCAACAACATCAGTTGATCAACCACCATTACCTTTGTTAATTGAAGAAGAAGAAGAAGAAAATGGACAACATGAAGAACAAATTGAACAACCATCTCAAGATCCTTCATCTTCAAGTGTGTAAAGAACTCCTGCACAGTTTAGTCGACCACAACTGCAACGACAATTACCAGCTCGATTGCAGGATTATGTTGTGGGTGATAATACTAATGATGTTTTATCTGATGAAGATGTTGTGAATTTTGCATTATTTGCAGATTGTGACCCAGTTGATTTTAAAGATGCTGCTCATGATGATTGTTGGATAAAAGTAATGGGTGAAGAAATTCATACCATTAAGAAGAATGATACTTGGGAACTTACAAATCTTCCAAGTGAGAAGAAAGCAATTGGAGTAAAGTGGGTTTATAAGATAAAATATAAACCTGATGGAGAAGTGGATAAATACAAGGCGAGGCTTGTTACTAAAGGTTACAAACAGAAACTTGGCATTGACTATTTTGAGGTATTTGCTCCTGTTGCCAAACTTGATACTGTTCGTTTGATAATTTCTTTATCTGCACAAAATAATTGGAGGATTTATCAAATGGATGTTAAATCTGCATTTTTAAATGGTATTCTTGAAGAATAAGTATATGTTGAGCAACCTGCAGGTTTTGTCAAAAAAGGTCAAGAAGATAAGGTTTACAAGTTGAAAAGAGATTTATATGGCTTAAAACAATCTCTAAGGGCGTGGTATACACGTATTGATTATTTCTTTGTGGATCATTGTTTTCAAAGGTGTCCATATGAGCATACTTTATATGTGAAATCATCTAGTCAAGGTGATGTTCTTTTCATATGCTTGTATGTAAATGATTTGATTTTTACAGGCAATAATCAGGAGATGATTGCTGAATTCAGGGAGGCCATGATTAAACAATTTGAGATGACTGATTTGGGTCTTATGTCATATTTCCTTGGGATTGAGGTTTTACAGTCTGATCAAGGCATATTTATTTCTCAGAAAAAATATGCAGGAAATATCTTGAAAAAATTCAAGATGGATGGAGCTAAACCAATATTGACTCCTGGCGAGGAAAACTTAAAGTTAACAAAAGAAGGAACAGGTGGACCTGTAAATCCGACATACTTTAAGAGTATAGTTGGAAGTTTGAGATATTTGACTTCTACAAGACCAGACATTACTTTTAGTGTTGGTTTGATTAGCATGTTTATGAAAAATCCACGACAGTCACATTTGTAAGTAGCAAAGAGAATTTTGAGATACATTAACGGTACTCAAAAAGATGGAATTCTTTATTCATCTAGTGATCTAGTTGAACTTTTTGGGTTCGCGGACAGTGATTGGGCTAGTGACACAGTTCAACGGAAAAGTACTTTTGGGTATGCATTTTTTACTGGTTCTGGTGTGTTTTCTTGGAGTTCAAAGAAACAACAAGTGGTTGCATTATCAACAGTGGAGGCAGAATATATTGCAGCAGCAAACAGTGCTACTCAAGCATTATGGTTAAGAAGGATACTTGGGTTTCTTCAACATAAATAAGATGGTCTGACTACAGTATTTTGTGATAACAAATCAGCTATTGAATTGACAAAGAATCCAATGTTTCATGGACGGAGCAAACATATTGATATCAAGTTTCACTTTATACGTGAACTGGTTCGAGACAAAGAGATTGTAATTAACTATTGCAAGTCTGAAAATCAAGTGGCGGACATTTTCACGAAGGCATTGAAGATGGATACATTCGTGAAGTTGAAGAAGCTTTTGGGCATGATTAATCATGCAGATTTAGTTTAAGGGAGGCAAATGTAGAATTAAACTAAATCTTATTTAAATTGGTGTTTTAATTAGTTGTTGTTTTTGTTTTAGGAAATAGAATTGTAAAAGGATTATTGGTTAAATCCTTGTTAGTTTTAGTTAGTTTCCTAGCTTATAAATATATTGGTAGGTTAAGTTATTTTGTAGAACAAAATAATAGGAAGAAGTAGAGAAAAGGTCGTCGCCTTTTGTTTGGTCGTCGAAGTTCAGACGTCAAAGTTGAAGAAAAAACTTAGCCCTTAGTCTTGTTTGCTCTGTTTCTTCAATTAAAGTCATACGGATTATTTTGCTTAAGAAAAGTGATAGTTAGTTCGAGGGCCCAGTTTTTTTGCTTTTACAAACAATCAAATCTGATTCTTGTGTTTATTTGTGAACAAAATAAACTTTTACGCTTTAATCAATTTTTCTGTTTTGGTTAATTGGATTAATTCGATCCAATATTTTTTTTATTAATAAAATTTGGAAATCGTATCGCTTCGTATATGGGGTTAGCCAAAAAATAATAATAATAATATTCCCTCACCGCCAGTGGCGGAAATAAAAAATCTTTCTAATTGGGGCAACATGGTATAGTTATATTTTAATTTTGTAAACTAAGTTTAACTAAATTAGTTAACTATGTGATATTAGACAAATACTTTTTTTCTCTTCTAAATATATATATATATATATATATAATTTAATCCCCTAATACTTGTACTATAGTTGATTAAATCAAAATAAAACAAAACCCTCAATTTTGCTAAAATCAACAAATAAATAACACAACATTTAAATTCTAACTATGCTATATAAAATTCTACATATGACCATAGTTGTTAGTATCGTACGATACGCGATACGTATCGTACGATACGTATCGAAAACAAGTAATTTCGATACGTATCACATGTATGAATTGTACTAAGTAGTGAATCGTTTAATTTTTTTTCGTATCGTACGATTCGATACGTATTGTACGATATCTAACTAATCGTACGATACGCTACCTTTTTTCAATAAACCGTTCAAGTTTCTTTTTTATTAATAGTATTATAAAATTGATTTTTCATATTCCTTTTACATTTTACATAATAATTTTCTATTTTTTCTTTTTCAAAAATCCTACCAACAAAGCGTACGCAGGAAGCTTCCATCCAGCGTCTTGAGTCTCTTGATTCCCAAATCCCAACTTCCAACTCATCAATCATCACTTTAGAATTTAGATCTTTAATTTGTGAAGAAGATTACGAGTTCCAGGTTCGGCTATCATCATCAACACATAGTGATTAGAGTGCAGGCAGAAATGCAGAATAAGAAGAATAGGAAGAAGAAGAAGAAGAGGCGGCTCGGCTATCATCACTGATTATTATTTTCGCGGAAGAGAGCTTCCCAGGAGGTAAAATCATCATCATCATCATCATCGTATCTTCATGTCATATATGGATGGATCATGAATTACTACTCTCATCACTTTTTTTTCAATAATATTCTTCAAACAATTTCTTCCTTTCTTTTCGTCTCCTTGTCCTTGTTGCTTATTTTTTCATTTTGCTCCAATCGAATGCATTCAATTTTGTCCACTCCGATGGAATTCATCGCAGAATATTGACTCATAGATAAAAAAGAAACTACAAGAAAGTTTGAATTTTATTTTATTGATGAATGATGATATATTTACTTAACTAAGAATTGGAATTAAAGCTGTATGCTTTCATCGTTTCATGTGATGGAAATTGGGAAGTTTGTGGAATATGGTGAGTTGAAGTGGATTTATTAATGACTTTTCTTATTGAATTTCTATGTTTTCTCTTGTATGCTTTATTGAAGATGGCTACAAAAAGAAAAAGAATGCATGATTCTACATTGGATCACTGTACACGAGTTCATGACACATTAGATGGTAAAAGTGATAACACAAGACTCAAACTGAGGTGTAACTATTGGGGCAAGGAATTTTGGGGTGGAGTTTCAAGAATGAATCAGCACTTAGCTCAAACTAGAAAAGACGTTGCCCTATGTGAAAACGTTTTAGAAGATGTATCAAAAAAGTTTTGAAAACTCTTGGAAGAAATTAAGGATAAAAAATCTATGGATGATGATATTTTGGACTTAAGTTGCTTTGATCAAGAAAACAATAAGAGAAATAATCTAGCAAAAGTTGGAAGTTTGGAAAAGTTTGTTGGCAAAGGAAAAGGAAAAAAGCAAGCTACTATAAATTCATTTACTAAAGATAGGACACTACCTTGTATGGATATTTGTAGATTTTTTTATGGTCATGCCGTACCATTTCATTTGGTTAAAAGCCCTTTGTTTCACAAAATGATAAATTCAGCAATTGAATATGGGAAAGGATTGAAACTTCCTTCGTACCATGAGGTAAGGGATACCTTTTTGAAAAAGGAAGTGGAGAGTGTGAATTTGAATTTGGAGAAATAAAAAGTTGAGTGGAAAAAAACTGGTTGCACTTTGATGTCTGATGGATGGACAGACGGTAGAGGAATATCTATTACAAATTTTCTTGTGAATAGCCCAAAAGGAACTGTTTTCCTTAAATCATTGGATACATCTTGCATTTGTAAAGATGCTAACAATTTATCTAAACTACTTGATTCTATTGTGGAAGAAGTTGGAGAAGAGAATGTCGTTCAGATTGTGACAGATAGTGCCTCAGCTTATGTTGCTGCTGGAAACTTGCTGATGGAAAAAATAAAGAAGTTGTTTTGGTCACCTTGTTCAGCACATTTGATAGATTTAATGCTTAGTGATATTGGTAAAATGCTTGTGTATAAAGACACATTAGATAAAGCAAAGGCAATAACCAAATATATCTATCATCATGCTTGGGTTTTTGATTTGATGAGGCAGTATACTAAAAAAAGAGAACTAGCACGTCCAGGAGTTACAAGATTTGCTACAGCTTTTCTAACTCTGAAGTCACTTTTTACTCAAAGACAGTCCTTAAGAGTTATGTTAGCATCAGAAGAATGGAATGCAAGTAGTTATGCTAAGAATGTTGAAGAATTAGTGTTGGGCAATTACAAGTTTTGGGGAGCTATAAAATATTGTTTAAAAGGGGTTCTTCCTTTAGTAAAGGTTTTAAGATTAGTTGATGGTGATGCAAAACCTGCTATGGGTTATATTTTTGAAGCAATGGAGAGGGCTAAGGAACAAATTGCAAAGAATTTTAACTATGTGAAGTCAAGGATAATCGAATTTGGATCATCATTGATACACGTTGGGAACTACAGCTTCATAGACCTCTTCATGGCTGCAGCTTACTATCTTAATCCAAAGTAAGTTTTTCACAACTGAATTTATTAACTTAAAGTTTGAAATTCCCTTATCAATATATAAAGTGCTTGATTTCTCTTTATTTTGCTTTGACTTAGGTTTCATTATTCAAGTGATTTTAATGGAGGTTATGAAGTGAGATTGGGATTGTATAAGACAATTGAAAAAATGTATCCAGATCTTGAGTCAAGAATCAAAATTGATGAACAAATGGGAAAAATTTCATAATGGCTGAAGTATGTTGGTTTGGACATGCAGTGATCACAAGGGAAAAAAGCAACCCAAGTGAGTATTTTAATAATCTTCTTGTGCTTTCAAAAGTAGTTTATCTTTTATTTTATCCCATGAATTATTATTCTTTTCATTTTTTTAACAGCACTTTGGTGGGAAAGTTTTGGAAGTGGTTGTGAAAAACTACAAAATCTTGCAATAAGGGTGCTAAGTCTTACATGTAGTGCTACAGGTTGTGAAAGAAATTGGAGCATTTTTGACCATGTGCATTCTAAAAAAAGAAACCGGCTTGAACAACAAAGATTGAATGCTTTGGTATTTGTTAAATATAACATTAATCTAGAGTTAAGGCAAAAGAAAAGACAAGAGAATGGAGACACATATGATCCTATTTGTCTTTCTGATATGGAATCTGATGATGATTGGATTACTGAGAAAGAAGACCCATGTCTTCCTCAAGATGATTCGTGGTTGGACATTCATGAATGTTTTTCAGATGATCAAAGTAGCGAGAAAAGAAAGAGAGGTAAAATCACTAATTTTTTAAATTATCTAGTATTATATATTAAGCTTACTAAACATATTTTTTGTGTCCTTAGGTCCTAGAAATCTGCAACACGATAGGAAAAACAAGAAAAAGGTTGTTGTTGAAGAATATGAACTACAAGAAGTTGAAGTGCTTGACGAAGAAAGAGTTGAAACTGTTGATGATGAAGAAGTGATAGTGGAAGCAACAACAGATCAAGAAGATGATTTTGATTTTGAAGATGACTTTCAATTATGAAACATTTTCACTTTACATTATATTATGTTTTTTGTTTGCCTCTTGATTTTGAAATAGTGAATACGTACTTGAGTAAGGTTATAGATTGGAGATCAACAGCTTTTTTGTGACTATTGCTTTTGGATTGAAGCTAAACACTGTAGATAGTGATTTTGAAATGATGCTTTACTTGCTAATTGATACCACAGTGAAGTTGTGTACATTTTGTAAGCTTATTTAGTACCGGTGTTCATTTATATAATAATATATTTATTTTATTAATATATAACATTAATTAACGTATCGTACGATACGATACACGATACGATACGCGTATCATAAAATTAAATTTACGATACACGATTCGTATCACGATTCGACAACTATGCATATGACATATAAGTTATTGGCATATCAATTCACTAATGTAAAATCTCTATTTAAATTTTGATTTAATAAATCATCTTAATTAATAGATACACAATTTGTCTTGTATAATTTTTTTTAAAAATTATATCCATATTTATGTCTTCGATTAAAATTATTTATTTTCAAATATGTTCATAAAATTAAGAGAGGGAATAAAATTAGATGCTTAACAAGTTTATTAAATAAGTACCTAAAACTACTGGGAAAAAAAAGTACCTAAAACTACTGTCTAAATAAACTAATGATCATGGTGAACTAAATAAAATGGATTTCATTAGGTATCTTAGATATCTTGAACTTTTTAAAATAAACTATAGTAAATAAAGTACATGTGAATTTAAAGAAAATTTAATTTACAATTGTTTACTTTTTTTTGAATTTTAATATTTCTACTAATTTGTCTTCTTACTTATTTCATTATTTTAATATTATCACAAATCTAATAATTTTTTATGGTAGTTAACAGAGAGAATAATATTTATTTAAAATTTTATCTCTTATTTTGCCATTTTAATAGAGATGGTGCAATTATATTGATTATTTATTTTTAATAATTTGCTCAATTATTCGTATCTTTTCTATTAAAGACAAAGGAAGAAAATTTATTTTATTTTTAAAAGAATACGTTACTTGTTCGTTATATAGAAAAGGAAAAAACTGTATGTATTTATACTTATTTTTAATAACTTATTTAAATTTATTTACTTGACCAATTTGGGGGAAGATACAGAAAATTAAAATATTAGATTATATTTTTTTATATATATAGGATAAGAACAAAGTTTGTGTATTTAAACTTGCTCCCATAACTCTCTCAACAAACAAGGGAGAGAGAAAGAATGACTAGTCAATTAAAATGGTTATATGTTGCCTACCGAGATATCTATTTTAGTATTTTTGCCATCAGATATTGAAGAACAAAACAAAACTTTCATCATATATAAACAACAGAACATCATATCCTAATTAATGAAAATCAAAGCTTAAGTATGAAATTAAACATGAAATGATGATGAACCAGCGCCAAACAGAAAACCTTCATGGAAGTCAAGTATGAGTGATGTTTATGAACTTGGGTTCAGCACTCGACATTCTCAAGTTAATTTCTCAGTTCACTACACTAAGCTTGTTATGTATTGAAAGTCTGAAATAGCAGAATTGTTAATTTGATGTGCAAATCTTCAACATACCCTTACCTATTCATAGTTGCAGTGTCACGCCCCGAATTCTGACGTGGCACGACCACACCCTTGGAGACTAGTTCCAAAAGTGCGAAGCCTCTTTTTACAATACTTACAATCCCAAAACAAAATGTATAATATGTTGGATTTTAATTAATCCACGTAAAGCAAATTAATTAATTATTTGCATAAATCATAATTGTTTAGATCATAGAATAACATGATTTATACGTTGTTGTATTATAGTGAAACAGTACCTTGATCCATAGCAATTTAGTTAGTAGTGCTGGCCTTAAATACTTCTGTCCCTTTAACGTGAATTGCTTCTGTTCCTTTATCCTTGATCCACTGTAAGCCTTAATGATTCCTGCAAATAAACCTTTTGGAATAGAAGAGAATATTGGGAGAAAGATAACTGGTTTCTCTCTCCTTGACCCCGGATCAGGAATGACACACTATTGATGGGAGACGGTTACGTGATATTTATTATGGGGTAGAGAGATGACCAATTATTATCAGAGACATTATCCCTACTTCCCATCAAGTAGGGCAATCAGATTTTTCCCATTTAGGTGATAAGATAAAGTCTTATCACTTATTCAATTATTATTGATAAGATAAATCTTATCAGTTATCTTTATTGATTAAATCACGTGGGGTCATAAATTGCGCTAACATTCTCCCACTTGACCCATGTGACAGAGTCAACTTAATGATTTAATCATAATACGTATAACAATGCTAATTTCTTACTTGCATTGTTTATACCATAAATCTTATAAATAAAACTAATATGGATCAAGCGGTTCCACATCATATTCTTTTGACATAGTCCCTTCTATGTATCACAATACAAGCATTACTTAACATTACTTATAATGGGAAATAAAACAATTACGGTCCAACAATAATGTCTTTGTCAGAGACAAATTCAATCACCAATTATATCATCATTCATGTATATACTATAAATTCAAGAATGATAAACTGAAAACAGAAACAATACTTAAATAAGCTCAGAGTGTCAAATGCATAAGGCGTTTAAGAACTTAAACGTAATATCAAGAATGGTATCCGGTAATACCCATTCTTTCAATCATTAAAAGCCTTCGGATTTAATCCTTTTGTTAAAGGATCTGCGATCATAAAATTTGTGCTAATATGCTCAATTGACACTCTTCGTTTCTGAACTTCTTCTTTAACGGCAAGGTATTTCAACTCCATATGTTTAGCACCTTTTGAATACCTGTCATTTTTAGAGAAAAAAATTGCTGCGGTATTATCACAATAAATTTTCAGCGACTCGGCAATACTGTGTACAATCCCAAGTCCTGAAATAAAATTTCGCAACCATAATCCATGAACAGTGGCCTCAAAGCATGCCACAAATTCTGCTTCCATAGTGCAAGTGGCAATGACAGACTGTTTTGCACTTTTTCATGAGATTGCTCCTTCGACCATCATGAACAAATAGCCAAATGTAGATTTTCTATTATCTACACATCCACCATAATCTGAATCTGAGTATCCTATCACTTCGAGATGATCAGATCTCCTATAAGTGAGCATATAATCCTTTGTTCCTTGCAAGTATCTTAATAATTTCTTTGCAGCTTTCCAGTGATCCAATCCAGGATTACTTTGATATCTGCCCAGCATACCAACAGCAAAACTAATGTTTGGCCTAGTACAAGTTTGTGCATACATCAAGCTTCCAACAATTGATGCATAAGGAATATTTTCCATTTGTTTGCTTTCCAATTCATTCTGTGGACATTGCTTAAGGCTGAATTTATCTCCTTTCTGAATTGGATCAACACTTGCAGAGCATTTCTCCATTCTGAATCTCTCTAAAATTTTGTTAATATATGCTTTCTGAGACAACCTTAATAATCCTTGTGTTCTGTCACGGAATATTTCAATCCCAATCACATAGGATGCCTCACCCATATCTTTCATTTCAAAATTTTTAGAGAGAAACTTCTTGGTTTCATGAAGTATACCAAGATCATTAGCAGCAAGCAAAATATCGTCAACATACAGAATTAAAAAAATAATCTTGCTCCCATTGACCTTCAAATATATACACCGATCAACGATGGTTTCTTTAAATCCAAAGGAAGTGATAGTATCATTAAACTTAAGATACCATTTTCGGGAGGCTTGCTTAAGTCCGTATATTGACTTCTTTAATTTACACACTAGGTGTTCTTTTTCTTTAATTAAGAAACTTCAGGTTGGGCTATATAAACATCTTCCTCTAAATCCCCATTCAGAAAGGCAGTTTTCACATCCATTTGGTGTAACTCCAAATCATAATGAGCCACCAATGTCATAATAATTCTAAAAGAGTCCTTTTTAGATACAGGTGAAAAGGTCTCTTTGTAATCAACGCCATCTTTCTGAGTAAAACCTTTGACAACGAGTCTGGCCCTGTATCTTTCGATATTACCATTTGAATCGAGCTTGGTCTTAAAGACCCATTTACACCCGATTCGTTTATAACCTTCAGGCAATTCAAAAAAGTCCCAAACATCATTGTGATCCATTGATTTCAACTCTTCTTTCATGGCGTCCAACAATTTAGCAGAATTAGTATTCAAATCTGGATCTTCATTAATTCCCAAGTCAAATTCTGACTCTTGTAAGTAAACCACATAATCATTAGAAATAGCGGATCTTCTTTGTCTTTGAGATTTTCTTAATGCTATTTCTTGTGGTTCAACTTCTACAGGTTCATTATTGACAACTTCATTATGGGGTACTGGATCATTTATTTGTTGTTCTTGAAAGTTATTATTATTTTCAACAACAGCAGGAACAACAACTTTAGAAGAAGTCACAGGCAAAGGAACTTGCATTCTAACTTCTTGGATTTCCACCTTTCGTAGTTTTGTACTCCCACTAATTTCGCCATTTTCAATGAACCTAGCATTTCCAGATTCAAAAATTTTCATATTATGATTAGAACAGTAAAATCTATACCTTTTAGATTTTTCTGGATAACCAATGAAATAACCACTGATTGTTCTTGAATCCAGTTTTTTTTCATGTGGATTATAAACTTTTACTTCCGCTTGGCAACCCCACACATGCAGGTGTCTTAAACTGGGTTTTCTTCCTGTCCACAGTTCAAAAGGATTTTTTGAAACTGCCTTACTAGGAACCATGTTTAATAAGTAAGCGGCAGTCTTTAATGCTTCCATCCACAATGATAAGGGTAAAGATGAATGACTTAACATGCTTCTAACCATATCCATTAGAGTACGATTACGCCTTTCTGCTACACCATTCTGTTCTGGTGTGCCTGGCATTGTGTATTGAGCACATATGCCATGTTTTTCAAAGAATTTAGCAAATGGACCAGGGCATTGTCCATTTTCTGTATATCTTTCATAATATTCACCACCTCTGTCAGACCTGACAATTTTTACTTTTGTATCTTGTTGCCTTTCAACCTCATTAATAAATACCTCTAGGGCATCTACTGATTTAGATTTTTCATGCAACAAATAGATATATCCATAACGTGAAAAATCATCAATAAATGTGATAAAATATCTTTCTCCACGAAAAGATGGAACATCATAAGGCTGTGTGTATAATCTCAAGAAGCTGTGTATAATCTCAAGAAGCTGTATATATCAGTGTGCATAATCTCAAGAAGCTGTGTGCTTCTTGTGGCTCCTTTCTTACTTGTGTGTTTTGTAAATTTTCCCTTAATACAATCCTCACAAATATCAAGATTAGTAAAATCCAATTTTGGAAGGATTTCATTCTTCACTAATCTTTCCATTCTTTCTTTGGATATGTGACCCAAACGTTTATGCCACAAGTAAGCTGAATTTTCATTCACTAAACTACATTTAGTACCAACATTATGATGCAAGATTAATAAGGATTCAGCAAAAATATTGTCAAGCTTTAATTTGTATAGGCCATCAGAAATAATTCCAGAACCAATAACATTGTTATTTTTAAACAAACTAAAACATCCATTCCCAGAAGAAAAATCATATCCAAGTGAATCAAGTTTGGATAAGGAAATTAAATTACGAGAAACAGAAGGAACATAAAGAGTCTAAAAAAGGTTTAAATGATGTCCAGTGTTTAAAATCAAACGATAGGTTCCAATGCCTTCAACTGAAGCTTTGACCCGGTTCCCCATGAAGATAAATTTCTTATTTGGGTTTATGGTTTGGATCGTAAGGAATCCCTGCATCGTATTAGAAACATGAGTAGTGCATCCAGAATCAATCCACCAAGTATTATAAGGAATTTCAGCTAAGTTTGATTCGAAACATACTAAAGCACTTGGCTTACCTTTCTTTTCGAATCAAGCTTTACGCTTCAGGTAATCTTTAGCGAAGTGACCACGTTTATTGTAAAAAATGGCACTTCTCATTTTTGATGTCCTTCTTGTGGATTTGACTGGATTGCGCTTTTATCTTTAATGCTTCTTTCTTACCCTTATGGTGATTCTTCTTTTCAGGTTTCTTATGACCCACGAGATTAACTGAGTGAATTCCTTGTTTTTTAAGTCTTGTCTCCTCTTGAATGAGCATGGATTGAAGTTCATTGGCACTCCATTTATCTTTAATGGTGTTATAATTTATTTGAAAATGACCATACTCAGGAGGCAAGGAATTAATAATAAATTGTACAAAGAAATTTTCACTCACTTCCATCCCCATGGATCTCAATTTTGCTGCTTTGTCTATCATTTCAGTCACATGCTGATGCATGGTACGTGTACCATCAAACTTACTGGTGGTCAACATACCCATTAATGCTCCAGCATGGGACTTATCAGCTGATTCAGACTGAGAACACTCTTTCACAAAATTCATATATTCCCTAGCACTTTCAGTTTTTGGAATTGTAGACTTGATATTGTTTGCAACTGTCATTCGCATAAACATCAGGCTCAATCTGTTTGATCTTTCCCAAACTTTATGAAAAGATCTCTCTTCAGTACTGCTTTCATTATTAATAGCATTTGGCCTTTCATTTAATAGTGCTAAGTCAAGATCCAGAACACCTAAGTGAAACTGAACCTGCTCAGACCAATCTTGATAATTAAGGCCATTAAACGTAACAACAGATGAAGCTTGCGAATGAAGAGCAACAGGCACAGATACTGCAGGTAACATAAATACTCACACATTAATGCTTTGAAGTTAACACATAATGCAGATTCAGATAAAATTTAAATAATACTTAAATGTGTATTGAAGTTCACCTTTGGGCAATTCAACAATACACTATAATACACATAATTGATGCTTAACTTTAATTTTACATAATCGGCAATTAAATTTACCTTAATTAAATATGTCTGCTATCTTTGGATATACTAAACATATTTAACTAAGAATATTAATTACCTACAATTCTATCATAAATTATAAAATTAATTAATCAACCTTTGGGTGATTTTTAATATTTTATAATTTATGAATTTCAATATACTCACATAAGAAAATTCATTATGTCATTATAATATAAGCATCTCATAATTATGAGTAATTGAAATTAAATTTAAATATTTAATAATTAAAAGCTTTAAGGTTTGGCCACTTTGGTGACTAACAAACCTACATAATAATTATCAAATTATTTAAATATATCAACATAAGAATTTATTCAATTTTATTTTATTTGAATAAAATATGTATAATTTCAATAATAATCTGTTATTATTGTGTGTATAAAATAATACTTAATTAATCATATGTTGTCATGTACTTAATATATATGTATATAAAATCATATCTTAAGTATTTTTATTATACTCAAATAATTAACAAGAATAATATCTTAACTGTTCTAGTTATAATATAAGTATAATGCTTTATTATTATTTTAATATACATTTATTAAAATATATCAAACAACATATATTATCACTTTATTATTATTTTAAATACACATTCCTTAAATAATAACAGATCAATTCAATTAATGAATTTTTACAATTCTATCATCAATAAAATATTTAAGAAGCCAAATAATCAATCATCCGAAAAACATCATCATGCGGCAAAATTAATGATGCATCAATAATAAAATTCATCATCAGTATGCATATATGCATCAATATCAATTAATAATAATAAATTAAAACATCATCAGTATATATGCATTAATAATAAAACATCATTAGTATGTATATATGCATCAATATCCAGTAGAAATCATCATCATAATCACAATAAAATTCACGTCAACAAAATAAATCATCATCATTTCATTATCACACGTAATAATCATCACGTTCTTAATTTGCATGTGAACTTGATAGCATGTACACGTGGGTAATTAATATCATAATATGATAATCAATAGATTTTTATAATTAGCATGATAAAGAAAAAACATACACATGACCTCAAATTTAAAAGCACGCCGCATGCATCATTTTAGCAACTTAATTCTTACAGCAATGGTATTCAATTAAAACCATATAATTTCAATACTTTATTGACGCAAGAGCGATGCCGAATATAATACTGATCAATCTTACAAAATCATCATCACTCATCATGATTAAAACATCATTAAATCATATTGTGTATATCATTATTAAATCATATGACATAACTCCATGATTTAAAACATCATCATTATTAAATTATGATCATCCAATATTCATCATCATAATCACGTCATCGTCAACATCAAATATTCATCATCATAATCATTAAATGAATTACCAACATAATTAAATTACGTTAATTGCGGAATTAATTTATGGTAATTATTTTCCAGAGTAATTATGAATTACAATAATTGTCTTCATAGATAAATCATGAATTCTTAACCATGCTCTGATACCAATTGCTGGATTTTAATTAATCCACGTAAAGCAAATTAATTAATTATTTGCATAAATCATAATTGTTTAGATCATAAAATAACATGATTTATACGTTGTTGTATTATAGTGAAACAGTACCTTGATCCATAGCAATTTAGTTAGTAGTGCTGGCCTTAAATACTTCTGTCCCTTTAACGTGAATTGCTTCTGTTCCTTTATCCTTGATCCACTGTAAGCCTTAATGATTCCTGCAAATAAACCTTTTGGAATAGAAGAGAATATTGGGAGAAAGATAACTGGTTTCTCTCTCTTGACCCCGATCAGAATGACACACTATTGATGGAGAGGTTACGTGATATTTATTGTGGGTAGAGAGAGGACCAATTATTATCAGAGACATTATCCCTACTTCCCATCAAAGTAGGCAATCAGATTTTCCCATTTAGGTGATAAGATAAAGTCCTATCACTTATTCAATTATTATTGATAAGATAAAATCCTATCAGTTATCCTTATTGATTAAATCACGTGGGTCATAAATTTGCGCTAACATAATATTCACTTATAAAGAAATTCTCCAATTCACCACTAAAGAAATATCAAATTCAAGCCAATAACTTTGATATATGATTCATCTTTCTTAAATGATTCATAACAAATGATTTGGAAGACGAAAATTGAAAACAAGTTCAACAAAATAGGATCGGATGACCAACAGGAACTTTCGACCGTCTGAAAGATAGGTTCGGACGCCCCCTTGCGTCCGAAATGGCCGTCCGAAACTTTGAAGAAAATGAAGCCTCTCTGAGATTTAGGTTCGGACGGTGCAGGGGAGTTTTGGACGTCTGAAACTGTCGCGACTAGTTTAACATGCTTCCAGTTAAATAGGTTCAGACGGCCCTAGGAGTCCGAAACAAGCGTCCGAAACTTCATTTTTCAACCTACATTTCCTTTTCAAACCAATATGAAGTCTATACACCAAAATCAACCAAACATCATTCCAATAGCTCAAAACATCTATTACAATTCACTTTACTTAATTCACACAATTTACAAACATCATTTACACTAAGAGATCTTTGCTATATCCAAAAGAAGAAACATGAATACTTCCCCATTAACTAATCTAACATAGATCATTTCTATCCACAAAATGGCCATCTAGCCTCAAAATAATCAATATCCACAAAATGACCTTCTTCACTTCAAATCATCCTCACAAGTATGCACCTGAAACTTTAGAATCTGAAAAAACGGCAATTTTTGTGTGGTATGAGCAAAACTATGCCCAGTAAGTGATTTAGACATTCCTTTATTGGATTGAGCACTTTATATACGTAATATACTTTCGCAAAGCATTTTTTGATACATAAGAGTCAACACTAGAAAACATTTCAAATCAAGTCACACACACACATAGATATGTACATAGCAAGTGGCATCATCATTCATTCAATAACATTCACAAATACATTTGGTACTTGTCATTATTTAGCTCATTGAATAGTTCAAGTCACTCTTGGTAAACTGGATCCAGTCCTGACTGTTTATCCCGTCAGGTAGGCCATTACATTAGGTTCCTAGCTATTTATCCCGCTAGGTAGGCCATTACATTAGGTTGGAACATGTTCCTACCAATAGTTCTATAAACATTCAAGAGCTCATAACAATTCAAATCCATTAAAATCATTCATAAAACACTTTACTTTCACAAAAGCCACTGCATATATTTCATAGTCATAAAAATCATCATCATAATCATGCCCAATCCATTTTCATATAATAACATATCAAACTTTCAAAAATATGTTTCACCAAATGCATTTTAAAACATAAAGGAATATCATAACCACTTACTTGAATTCACTTCCCACTATCGCACTTGATTTCCACCACCTATGTACTCACTTTCCTATCACAACAAAGATTTCCATAAACCCATATCCTATTACAACCACAATTCAATCTTATACTAATCTAGAGTACTAAACAAAGACATCACTATGGATAAAGAGACTAAGGAGTTTCCTTGCCTTAGTTTGATTGGAATTTGAAGGAGAATTGCTTCCTTTTTCTTCTTCACTCCTCCCTTGTCTCTTGCCCTAATCAATAGAGGAAAAGAGGGAAATATGAAGAGAAGAATAAAAGCTTAAGGCTTTTGCAATAATGGGTTTTAAGACCAAATTTTTACAATTTTACAAAATAACCCCTATAGTTTTACTTATTTATTAAATGACCCTCACTAAAATTCACAAGTATTACATTCTACCCTCCTTATAAAAAGTTTTGGCCTCGAAACTTATCATACGTTGTTCTTCAAACAAGTGTGGATATTTTTCTTTTACTTCTTCTTCCAATTCCCAAGTTGCCTCACGAGGAGTGTGATTCGACCATTGCACCTTCACATAGGGGATTGTCCTTCGTCTCAACACTTGTTCCTTCCGATCCACAATTCGTAGTGGAAATTCTTTATTGGACAAGTCCTCCTGCACTTGCAATGGTTCCACTTCTATCTCATGACTAGGATCTGAGATATACCGCCTTAATTGGGACACATGGAAAACATTATGAACTCTTGACAAGGATGGTGGCAAAGCGAGTCTATAAGCGAGATCTCCAATTTTCTCCAAAATTTCAAACGGTCCCACATAACGCGGACTCAACTTTCCACTCTTGCCAAAACGCATCACTCCTTTATTAGGCGATACTCGAAGATACGCTTTATCCTCACATTGAAACTCTAAAGGCCTTGTCTTGGTATCCGCCCAACTCTTTTGCCTGTCTTGATCAGTTTTCAAATGATCCCGAATCAGTGGAACCTTCTCAAGTGTCATCTGTACCAAATCTGGTCCCATAATACTTTTCTCACCAATTTCATCCCAACAAATAGGTGATCTAAATTTCCTCCCATACAATGCCTCATATGGTGCCATTCCAATACTAGCATGAAAACTGTTGTTATAAGCAAATTCAATAAGAGTCAAGTAGTCAACCCAACTACCTTTGAAGTCAAGGACGCATGCTCTCAACATATCCTCAAATGTTTGGATGGTTCTTTCTGATTGACCATCTGTCTGTGGATGAAAAGCTGTGCTAAGCGACACTTTAGTCCCTATTGCTCTATTAAAACTCTCCCAAAATCTAGATACAAATCTCGGATCTCGATCTGAGACAATGCTGACCGGCACACCGTGTAAGCGAATAATATTGTCCATGTACATACTGACTAATTGATCCATAGTAGCCGTGGATCGCATGGGTAAGAAATGAGCCGTTTTAGTCAGTCTATCCACAATTACCTATATGGTGTCTTGACTCGTCTTTGTTCTCGGTAAACCGCTAACAAAGTCCATAGTCACATGTTCCCATTTCCAAACTGGTATTTCTAATGGTTTCAACAGTCCTCTAGGGTGTTGATGTTCAACTTTGACTTGCTGACATACCAAGCATTTGAAAACAAACTCAGCAATATCTCTCTTCATTCCATTCTACTAAAAATTTCTTGTCAAGTCTTTGTACATTTTTGTACTACTTGGGTGAATGGGAAATTTTGAGTTATGTGCCTCCTTTAAAACTTCATTCTTCAAATCCGAATCATTGGTACACATAATCTACCTCGATACCATAAACTCCCATCACTATGAAATTGAAAATCGGATCGTTGGCCTTCTTTAATCCGATCTTCCTGCTTCCTCAATTCAACATCATTGACCTGAGCCATTTTAATTCGTTCAAGTAGCAAAGGTTGTGCTACTAAAGTTGCCAGAAATCCATCGGTTGAATCCATCACTGATGAGTTGGTTTTATACCAACTAATTTGTGTTAAATCTTTTGGCTTTTGTCTTGTGTTCGGTGCAAGTGTGTGGTAATTTGTACTGTTTTATGTTTATTTGTGATATGCTAGTTGATAGTGTGAAATGGTGCAAAATGGTTAAAAATGATGGAAAATAAAGATATGTGTGCAGAGGTTGAGAATCAAGAAACTTAAAGTGCAATTTTGGCCAAATTAGGGTTTTGGCAGAATGTTGGTGCAACTTGTTTTGAGGATAACTCTTTCAATTCTTGTCCGAATGATGAGATCTTGCATGTTCTGGAAAGCCCTTTTGGTGCACTACATTTCTTGTGTTTTAACTATCCTCAAATTCTGTGTGCAAATATGAGAAACGGACTTTTCGTTATGATTGCTACTTCAGGATTTAGTTATTGAATTCATATTGCCACAGTTTTGTAGATTATTAATAGCTTGAGCTACAGACCCCCAATTAAGGTGATTCTTGAACCATTGGAAAGCCAAGAGGATTAGCCAGAACTTTTATGTTTACCGCTGGGTCTAATGCAGAGGCTAAGACACATGAATCTGGCATGGAAGTGGAGCTTGGTGCTAGAATGAACACTAAGTCAGACATGGTCTTGCATTGTATCGTTTGGCATGCCATCCTTGCACGAGCTCGTCGGGCACAACAACTTTGCCAAACCTTGCCAAACATTGCCAAACCTTGCCAAACCTTGCCAAGCCTTGCCAACACAACTTTGCCAAACATTGCCAAGCCTTGCCAACACAATTTTGCCAAACATTGCCAAGCCTTGCCACACACCTTGCCACCATAGTGCACTTACCTTGCCACAATAACATCACACAAGTCATCACCTTGGCACGTTTCATTGGCATTCATTTGCATACCAGTGAGCTTAGTCATGAACACTACTTAAGCATTCACAACACACAAACCACAGGCACATTGGCGATATTTGCACACTCTTGGCACATTACTCGTGCATTTTTGGCACAAACATTTGCACATTCTTGGCACTCATGCACTCTTGGCGCAACACTGGGTCACATAAAGCACACAACATTCACTAACCTTGCCATGCACACGATTGTTATGCACTTATGCATACACATGCACACATGCACACAATTATTACACACTTCATACACTATTCATACACAACATGACTAGACATTAGAGCTAACGTTTCAGCATAAAGGAGTTGGGCAGAACTGGTTGTGTAAATTGTTTTGAGTGTAACTCTCTCACTACTAGTCCTATTGCTGAGATCTTGGATGGTTTAGAAAGCTCTTTGAATGTAATTCATTTCTTATGTTTTAACTGTCTTCTAATTCTGTGTGCAGGGTGGAGAAACGGGAGCAGATTTGTAATTGCTACTTCAGATTTTCTTCTTTGGCTTCTCATTGCCACAGTTCGGGAGAATGAGTGTATCTCGGGCTACAGACCTTCAATGATGCTGATTCTTGAACCCATGGAAAGCTAAGAGAAAGCTCTAAAACTTTAATGTTTACCACAAAGTCTGATTCAGAACCGAAGACACACGAATTATGCATAGAAGTAGGAAGTGTTGCTGAAGCAAGAAATTTGCCCACGAGATCTCGTGGGCAAAGCAAAAGTGTCAAAATTTTCTCCACGAGATCTCGTGGAGAAAATGAAAAGTGCCAAAAATTACTCCACGAGACCTCGTGGAGTGAAAAAGCAGAAGAAAAATTTTGCCCACGAGATCTCGTGGGCAATTTGTGTAATTTGATTTCTCTTCTCTGCCACAGTTTAGTATTTTGGCTGTAACTCTCTCGTCCTAGATCCGAATTGAGTGATTCAAATGGCTATGGAAATCTAAGACATAGGGCTACAACATTCATGTTTTAAGATTTCCCTAATTCATGGTTAATCATGGTCAGATGTTGGCTGGAATTTCTGCCATAAAGTGTTATGTTCTTGAGTTTCCAGAAAAATGGCTAAGTATGGAACTTCTGATTTCAAGAGTTCATCAAGGCAGCTGAAGGCATGGAAGCTCCAGGCTTGAAGGCGTGAATTCGCAAAGGCTGGACTGCAAGGAGGTTCGCGGTGAAGCTGAAGGCGTGGAAGCTCCCAGGCTTGAAGGCGTGAACTTGGTTTGATTCTTCAGCTGGACTTCCGGGCGGTGAAGACGTGAATCGTGGAAGCTGGAAGGCGCTGGGCAGTTGAGGAGCGAACGGAAGGCGTGATGTGCAATGGCCTGAAGGCGCTGAGTTGCTGAACTTCATTTTCAGATTTTTTTCACATTTGTGGGCTGATTTGGGTTCTTCCTTTTGAGGACACTTTTGTAATATCTTTAGATATTTTTAGTTAGCGTATTAGTTACATTTCTACTTCTCTATATATAGGGGCTGTAGTTAGAACAAAGGGGGACTCTTGATCCCTGGACCATTATTCATTAGTTAGGATTTTATTTTGTAACCAACTTTTTGAGAGCTAGAGAGCGGGAATTAATTGTGAGATCTACTTTCTCTCTCTAGTTTCTCTCTCTAGACTTTAGACTCCGATTCCTTTTCCGATCAAGGAATTGCTCCGATCATTGTAATTCTCATATCAATTAAGGAAGCTCTTGGAAGAATTCAATTGGTAAACTCTTTCCATTTATTGAAAATGAATTTTTTCAAGTTCCAAATTGTTGATCGTGAATTGGTAATGGAGTTCTATGATTAGATCTCTCATGTTCTAGAGTTTCAACCTGTTAAATGTATAATTAGACTATGCAATGCTATGCAATTGACATAATTTCTTAAGGATGAAATCATATGTGATTTTAATGATTAAATCTTGTTAAGTTTCATGAATTCACACTTTTATTGAATGAATTGAACTTTGATTGTGGTCGCCAAGCTGAGTTGAAGTGAGATTTACCAATATCTGTGAGAATTGCATGAAATGAAGACTAAATGTATGATGATTGAGTCTTCCACTTGCTTTGCTTGAATCATGATTTGAGATGCGGTCGTCATGCCGGTGGAGAATCATTGAGTTGTTAGGAAAAAGTGAAAAGAAACTTTCTAAAGTAAGCAAACACTCTAGGTCCTAGGTCAGGCCTCGCCATGGGATACCATAGGAATTGCATGCTAGATTTGCTAACTTTGGAGAGTTGAGGCATTACGGGTTGAATCCATTCTACTTAGGCCTGGCCATGGGAAAAGTGGAATGTTAAGGAGTATAGAAAACACTATGGTCGTCATGCTAAGTGTTAGCTAGCCTCCTAGGCAATAGAGATCTCCTCATTGTTTTACTTGTGTGTCAAGAGCATTGCAATCATGGCCTAATGTGCATTCAACTGGTGGAAATACTCTAGAGCATCCACTCTCTTCCTATTTTTTACACTTTATTTGTTGCATTTGATTCTTTACTAGTTAGTGTCTAGTTTTATTTCTTTCGTGACATTCTGTGAGCAAACATTGAGATTCTTGATACCTCCTTTTCCCTGTGGATACGATACCTAGCTCACTGCTACTATAGCTAGTGGATTAGGATAAATTGACGAGCCACGACACTCGATATCAATTTTTGGCGCCGTTGCCGGGGAAAAGGCATGGTTTTCTTGAATTTGGATTTGCTCTGTTTTGTTTTCTTTTCCTTTGTGTAGCTTAGTAGTTTTGTTCTGTTTCATTTGGTAAATTTTGTTGTTTTTGTGTTTTGTTGTCTACTTTGGTTTATTTGTGGCAAGTGCAGGATATTAAACTTGACTGAAATTGAGTATTGCACACCATAAGTACGCATGTCTAGATGGTATGAGGACTTCTCTCCACCACCATATAAAGAGCAATGGCAAAATCAAGCACAAAGCAACAACTCATATCATAGTGGAACACAAGGACTCTCTGTGGAATACATGTTTTCTCAACTTCTAAAAAAAACTTGATAGGGGCCTACAGAAGGAAGAGCAATGGCATAACCAACAACAAAGCAATGAGTGTTATCTCAGAGAAGAGGACAAAATGGAAAAAATGTTGTCTCAAGATTTGGAGAGAATTGATAAAAATGAAACAAGGTTCGCTCAACTGGAAGAAGAGCTTCAAGGGCGACAAGAAAGGTTTGATTGAATCAACGCTTTAATAAGCAACCTATGGGAACAAATTGAGACACCAACTTTAGATGCACAATACCACTCACAAGGCACACCTCTCATTTCTAGTTTGCCACCTCCTGAGGACAATCATTTTGACATGCATTCTAATGTTGATTGTGGCTTAAAGTGTCTAAGGGAGGAGGAGTCTACATGTTTTGGGGATGATGTACATAAATGCTATGTTGCTGATTCTTTTGTGCATGAATATGTGAACTTTGATGTTGAGGATGATGACTTCTTTAGTGATCCTGATAGTGATGATTCTAGTGATCTAAGTTGCCATGTTACTAAGCTGGAAAGTATGTCTAAAGAGAAAACTTGCATTAATTTCATGGAATTCAATGAGTCATATGATGTTGATTGCCTTTCTTTAGTTGTTTCTCCTCTTGATAGTTTTGTGAATTGTACAGAGTCATTTCTTAAGGATCAATGTGATTTCATAAAGGAAGATAATATTGCATTTGTGAATGAGAGTGTTAACACATTGTTTGAAACTCTTGTTGAGGCACCAATTTTTGAAATGATCAATGAATCTAAGTGTCTAAATGTTGATTCACAAGAAGTGCAAAATGAGATACTCTTGTTAACTTATGATAAAGCTTCCTGTGTTGTTAACAAAGAAAAGACTCTAGAAATTCCTCATGTTAGTCTAGATGATGAAGATGTGCAAATTTTTGATGACATGGCTGACATTGTGGAGAATTGCTTTGTTGATGAATCCATTTTTGAAATTACTGGTGGTTTGGAACTTACTAATGGTTTTGTTGAGACCATAGATGTAGAACCTTTGGTTGAGCCTTGCAGGATTGAAATGGCTAGTATGGTGGAAGAGGTAGATGATGTGTTTCCAATGGTAGAAGAAGTAAAAGAGATGCCTACAATGGGGGAGCCTCAGTTGTTCGAAGTTAAATTTGTAGAGATTGCTCCCCATATGCATGAGCTCAAGCACCTCTTTGCCACTATTTTACAAGTGCCATACTGGAGGATAATGAGTATTGTTGAAATATCATTTTTCTGGTACAGATAGGGTTATTTCGATTCTTGAAGAAGAAAGTTACATGGATAAAGTCTAGCTGGAGACTTCAAAACCCAGAACTTCTTCTTGATCTTTTACCTTTTCTTTAGTTTTTGGTTTTCTACGTGTTTTGTTAGTTTGCATATTTGCTTATACTCACCAAGGCCACTCATGATGTAGGCATCCCTGAAGGAAGTTGCGAGGGAAATTGGCCATGCTCACAAGAGGCTAAGTGTGGGGGAGTGGAGTCATGAACCACTCCCGCAATGCACATAATCCTTTTGTCTTACTTTTTAAGCATGATTGTGCATGTGCCATTTAGTGTTCTTAGTTGTAAAATTTTACACCACCGTGGTTCTTAATCATGGTGCGACACTTTGCTTGCATGCTTCCATATCATTTCTACTTTGCCACCAACATGTAGTGTACTTGGGTGAGCAATTTGTAATAAGCTTTGTTTCACCATGTGCAGGGATTTTTCATGCAATAAAGAACTTCAAACAAGGACATTATACCAAGCAAGCATTGGATTTCATGATATATCAATACCAGGGGGTTCCTAAACCTATCTTTACTTTACATTGAGGACAATGTAAGTTTTAAGTGTGGGGGAATTAGGGAATGTTTGCTGTGATTTGTGTCTTTTGGACCTGATATGCTTACTTTTTGTTATGGAAATTTCTTTTATGCTATGTGATGCAAAGTATGTTACTTTTAAGTTTTGCTGTGTTATTTTGAGTTTTTGCATATTATACTTGGTATATGTTGTGTTTTTCATTTTTGTGCAAATTTTGTGCAAATTTTCATTTTGAATGTTTTTTGTGAAATTTTTGAACTTTGTGAATAAGCGATGGCTTTGGTGAGTACGAGTTGTGTTGTGTGTCAATGGAATATGGTGTTAGTGTTGGTGTTTGCTGAGGAGGGTGACAAAAGTTTGAGTGTGTGGACTATAAAGTTAATATCACACATGTATTTGAAACATTGTTCCTAGTTCACTAAATGCAAATGCAACAAATGTCTTATATAAATCACTTGATGAAAGTGAATTTAGTAGAACCAAAGGATGTAATGATGCCTTTGAAATTTGGAAAAAACTTAGGAAAATTCATGAAGGATCCGAAAACATTAAAGAAGAAAAGAAGTCAATACTAGTGGCTCAACATGAAAGGTTTGAAATGGAATTCATGAGTCCATAGATTCAATGTATTGTAGGTTCAATAGTTTAATTAATGATTTGGAAAATTCTATCATTTAGGTGAACAAAATAGAAAAATTTGAAATGCATTGCCAAAGGAATGGGAATCAAAAGTCATAGCAATTGAAGAAGCCAAGAATTTAAGAGAATTACCTATTGATCAATTTATTAGCTCACTTATGTCTTTGAATTGGTCCAAAATCAATGAGCAGAAGCCAAAGGTGGAAAAGAGCATCACTCTTAAAGCTTGATATGATGAAAGAGATGAAGAGGAAGAAGCTTCCTATATGTGTTTCATAGGATTTGAAGACCATGAAGTAAGTTCTTCTTGCAACAATGATGATTATGATAATGATTGTGATGATGATAATCATGATGATAGACTAGAATTGTATGTAGTTAGACTACTTGATGAATTGAAAAAGATCAAAGACTAAACAAAAGGTTTAAGGCAAAACTAGAGAAAGCTACAAATTGCAATCAAGATTTGATCATGAAATGTGAGTGTAGAGAAGGATAATGATATATTGAGTGTTAAAAATGAAAAGCTAGCCTTGAAAAACATTACAGTCAAGGAAGAAATTAAGGCCTATGATGTGGTTAGAAAAAAACATGTAGACTTGAAGAAAAGAATTGAGGATCTTAGCATTTGCTTATCTAAGTTTACTCAAGGAAAAGAAAATTTAGAGAAGTTCTTTGGAAGTCAAAGGTTAGGGAATAATAGATATGGACTAGGGTATGCATATGGTGAAGATGCACAAAACTCAACCCCTAGGTTTGTTAGAGCTAATCATAGCTCAAATAATCACCATTATGATAGTGGAGTGCAAAACTCTTAAAAATGATCCATACTATCATAATTATGGATTTCAAATGCATAAATCATACAATCACCACTTTGGAAGAATACATGACAATGATGTGCACAATGCACATTCTAGATTTGATAAGGTTAGGAGTGACACTTTTCTTATGCATTCTTGCTCTTTTCAATACATTTTGATATGTAGTTATTGTTGTAAGAAAGGGCATGTATCTAAACATTTCTTTGCTAGAAGAGAAGTAAAAATGGAACAAAGCAATGGGTGAAAAAGAAAGTTTAAGAAACACCTAAGTTAGAATGTGCGAAAAATGAAGTATGAATTGCATGTGGTTAAGGGGAGACTCATAAAATGATTATGAAATTGCTTGATTAACTAAGTTTGGCAATGGTTTAACAACTAGGTTAAAGTGTCTCTTACTTTAGAATACTTTACCTTGGCTTAGTTTATGTAAGCAGTTTGAAAGATCATGAATGATCTCTTTGAATATATTGTTTTGAAAAAATGATTAAAGTGATCAATCATTGATGCGTGCTTATATGTTGGATCACAATGTGCTGATTTTTTTAAATTGTATTTTGTGTAAAAAATTTGGGTTGTTGGCATATGAGAAACGGTCCAAAAATAAAGGAAACTATTCCAAAATGTTTCTAAAATTACACACTTAGCCAATTTTTGAAATTTGGATGAAGTTTTGAAATGTAGTCACCTATAAGGTTGCAAGGAGTGGAAGGTAAGCCCTTGAAAAAAAAGGAAATGATTTAGCGTAACTTGGTTTAGAGTATGACTTAATAGATATCAAAATTGAATGCTAAATGACTAGTTGGTATAAGAGCATTATTCTAATACGTGGTATCAATTTTACCAGTGGAATCACTTCAACATAATGGTATCATAATTGATTGACAATTTGGATCCACGTTGATGGACAAACTCTTATTTGTTTTGATGACCTTCTGTGTGTAAATTTCTCTCATGTGCACCATAATGCTTGTATGTTTTTGTTGATGACAAAGTGGGAGAAATTAGGAATTATGTGATTATGTGAAATGTCACATAAGAAATGAGAAATAACACTAGAAAGAAAAAGACAAAAATTAAGAAAGTAGAAATGATAAAGGGAGAGCAAGTGTTGATGAAAAGAGGTGGAAAAATAGATCATATGTTCATTTGTTATGATATGTTAATTTTATGTAATATGTGAATTGCTTTCTATGCTTTTATTTATCTTCTCACATAATTAGTTTGTCATCATAAAAAAGTGGGAGATTAAAAGACCTAATGTTTACTTGTTGTTTTGATGATTAACAAATAATTATATATACTAATGTCTAAACATGCTTCTTGAATTATAGGTGTGCAAATTGACAAAAGTGAAGATCAAAGCATTGAAGACATTGAAGAAATAGAAACTACGTAAATTAGGGTAGATTCTCCAACCCCAACCCTAGTTGTACATTGGCTCCAACTTGATTGAATCATTTAAAATATCAAGTAAAACAAATCAAATATGAAAGTTGAAAATGTGTCTTTTTGTAAACAAAGTATTTTATAAAAGTTGTTTTTCAATTTTATCAAAATGTTTCAAAAATGAAAAATCAGAAATTTGAGAAAAATGGACGACCTACCCTTCCGAATTACCCGTCCGAACTCCCATGATTTGTGAGTAACGGCTATTTTTCTAAAAAAACAAAGTTTTTGTCTATTTTGCCTCACAAATAATTTTATATAAATACATTGGACTCTCACAAATGAATTGTTATGATGCTAGAGCTTCAAAACTTGTAAAGATTACTCTTCAAAAGTTTAAAAGAAAAGAGTTGTGAAAAATCAAATATAGGATCAAAGTCTTGAGCTTGAGAAAATTATAAGAGAAAAAGAGAAGGGAAAGAGGGAAAAGGAAAAATCGATAGAGGTAGAGAGAAGGAAAAAAAAAAGGGGAAAGAGGGAAGGAAAATATGAGTAATTGAGGCTGGGAGAGAAAAGATGAGGAAACAAGTTTTTAGTAAGAGAAATAAGAGAATTATTGTGGACTTTGATTAGAAGGAGGAGGGGTGTAGTTAATCAAAAGTAGGAAATGATCATAGAATTTTCATTACCATTTAAGACTATTTTTTCTAACCAAGTATTAACAATGACAATCATTAAGGCCTGATTCTCATTGCCCCTTCTATTTTCTCCTAACCAAGCACCTCCTTACTTTTTTTTATTTTTTTTTTAATATGGCAACGGGCCTTAGTCGAGAGGGGCGCCACTCCCTCTTGTATTAAAATAGTTTTTGGGTGCTGGATATAGCCTAATATCACCATTATAAAAATAAGCCAGCTTGATCTCTCCACCATTGCGAAGGGATCAAGCGGAGAGCACAAAAGAGGAGTACTACTCATTTTACATAGGCAATTATTAAATACAAGAAAATTAACTAAAGAGTTATAGAGCAAAAGAGGAGAGATTCTCATGATGTTCACTTCAAAGTAGTATTTACAAAAGCACGCCAAATAAAGCATTTTGAGAGGCCTCTGATTCTTTCTGGTCAATAGAGAATGGACCTGCATTGCGCCTAAGCAGAACCTTTGTGAACCTTCAGCAGTGATAGGTGGATGCAAAGATTTGCTTCCATTTTTTCCAAGCGAGGGGATCAGCAGAGGAGGATCCTCAAGTTTAATCCGTTTTCCTGAAAGGCTTTGGGCTGTTTTTGTGGATTTTTGCACTGAGTTCCGAGCTTGTGACTGGATGACCATGTGAAGTAGACTATAGACCCTGCTAACTATACTTTGAGCAACATTCCATATGACACGAGTGAGGGATTTTAGCAGTGGCAAGTCAGTCCTAGCACCAGCAGACTGAGGCCAAGCAATATAGATGAGGCAAGCCAACCCAAACATCAGCAGGTTGGGGCCTGAGAAACTTACTGGTTGGTAGAAATGGATTGATCCTTTGCTTTATTGATATGCAAATTCATTACCTCTTTTGAAGACTAGGGATGGTACCTGATCTCTGTCCATCTTAAGGAGAGAAATGAGATGAGACGAATACTGTGAGCCTTTGTGAGTGGCAAGGTACCTTGCTGGAAGGTTTGCTTCCTTGGGAATGGAACTGCATTTCAGTTGTTTCAACTCTTCGAGAATTGGATTGAGGAGCCAATTTTTCCAGTTCTTCTGTCCAAGAGTGAGGACAGAGGAGTCTGATTCTAGGCATAGATCATTGAAGCCCTCTTCCTTACACTTACGGATGTGATGGTGCGCTGTAAGGGCTTCAACCTGCAGTCTAGTAAAGGTTATAGGAAATATCAGAATAGGAAAAGGGATGAGAAGCTTACCTTGGTGATTTCTAGCAAGACCTCCTGATCTCCATGAGTTGTTCACTTGAGATGCTGCTATGTTAATCTTTATACTATGGACATCAGGGGGATTCCATTTGATACATTTCAGGATCTTGATTCTTGATATATTGTGACATTTTTCCCAGAAAGAATTCCAGTTGAGATCCATAGATTGAACACGTGGGAATTTTAGCTGGATGCTTTCTCTGATCGATCTGAATATTTGTTCTATTGTTGCCTCCATATTTGGGGTACCTTCGTCAAAGGTGAGCTTGTTACGAAGTTTCCATAGCCACCAATAGATAAGGGAGGGACATATCTTGTGTAAGAACCTTTGACATTCAGAGAGTCCTTGCTTGTGCATCCACCAAATATTGAGGGTACCAGCCAGAGAATGAGAGAATTCCAGAACTCCAATTTCTGCAGCAAAGACTTCCCAAATTCTATGAGGAAATGAACAATAACAAGTAGGTGCTTGTGCCAATGAAGAGACAATTAGTCACGTATCTACAATTTTGAAAAAATATCTACAAGTTGGATCTTTCTTCATAAACCCTTTATGAGGAAATGAACAAGCACCTCCTTACTTATAACCTATAATGTACTTATTTTATTTACTTGTTATTGTTATTTAATGTTAATAATATAAATTACAATAAATAATACTAATGTTTATTTAATGTTTATTTTCTATTATAACCCGGTTTATTAGTAAGATTACTATAGGATTATAAGATAATTAGAATATACTTTGATTTTTATGTTAAATTATTTATGAATTTTTTTATACTTCAATATTTATAATAGTAGTAAATTATAATAGAAATTATGATAGTTATATATTAATTTCTAAAACACTAAAATATTAAATTTATAAATACATATGCTGATTATTCGATTTAATCGGTGAAAAAAATATCCAATCTAGTAATCAGACTCATTAACTAGTTAAGCAAAATTAGAAAAATTGGATAATTGAAAACTAGTTAATTGAAACTGGATAACAGGCAATTTTCTGCTATTTTTTAAAAGATTTTTTTACCTAATTTTCTCCTAAACCCTGCAATACGGTCGTTTTTATACCAAATTTAAAACACCTACTTCAAAGGATTTAAAATAGTAAAGATGGATGTAGGGTCGAATCCCACAAGGAACGGAGCACGGTCTATTTAGTTAATTCAACAATTTGTCACAATTCAATTTCAATAAATCAAATCACGATAAATAAACTTAAAATAAATCAAACAATTTAACTAAAATGATCAAAATAAAAACTTATAAAATTAAAAGTCCGGCAAATAAGTAAATCCTCACTAATTAAATATTCATTGATCATCGACTCAAAAATTAATTAACGTTCATAAACCAACCAGTTATAGGTTACCGAGAATTAGCTCTGACGTAACCCAATTCCTTCTCAATTTCTCGATAATTAGCAAGAATCAGCTTAAACTAATTATTTCTCTAGTTAAGACACAATTCGGTTGGAATCAGCCAACATCAAATTTAATGTCCTAACAGCATTAAGAATTAAAGGAACCCAATTTTAATAAATCACAATCAGAATCAGCAGTCGTAATTTATTAACCTATTGTTCTCGTCTACTTGAAGGTAGCTTTACCACTAATCAATCATATCCACTAAATACAGATATTTAATGGGAGATTAATTGGCATTATTCAAATTAAATAAATTTGATCAAGATTTAAATAATTCAAACAATTAATGATATGCACAGAGAACTTTTCAGAATCTATGAAACATTAATTTAGCATGCACATTTTGATCTCACAATATAATAATAATTAGAGTTTTATTACTTTAATGCCAAAAAATAAACTATTTACAAGACATAATCACTAAAACAGAATCAAAACACATAAATGACATATTGAAATTAAACTAAAATAAAGAAAGAAAGAGAAAGCTTATTCCACTATTGAGGCAGCATTCCGTTTGGACGAATGAGACCCCTCTGATTGCAATGGTAAATGAAAATCTTCAAATTCTCTAAATGATAAAATATACTGTGACATAAAGTAACTTAACTCTACTAAATGTACGAAAATTATACAATGATTACTCTCTCTAAAACTCTAATCACATGAAAAGGGTGAAAACAAAACTGGACTTAAAATTAAGCTTTAATGAAGACCATTACATTAAGGTACTGCATTCAATTTTATTCTTTAAAGACTAAATGGTTTTCATTAATTCTGCATACTCTAATACTACTTAAAATAACACTACATTATCCATTAACTTAATCTAAACAATAAAGTAAGAATGCAAAAGACGTTAAACCCAAAATATTTATCACTCTACTTTAACACATAATACTATGAAACTAAACACTACTCTAACTAAAACTCTAACGAAAACTAAAACCAAAATTTAATTTGAGAATTTAATGACAATAAATTTAATTAAGGAAGAAGCCAATTAATTCTGAAGCAATCACCATTTTACTTGACGACCACATGGAAACTGAATTAAAAACTAAACACTTGTAGTTTTTAGAACTCATGCAATTAAAGATTTAAATAAATCAGCGTAATAAGAAAATTCTAAAAAGGAAATTAACTAAAAATTCAAGACTGGAACATGAAAATTTAATCATTGAAACAAATACATAAGAAAAATAAACTATTCCCATTAAAACAATACGTAAGAAATTTAAACTAAACTCTCTAAAGGAAATTAATTAAAAAGGAAAACTGAAAAAATAAAAACTATAGTAATACGTAAAAAATCTAAAACTACATTAAAAACTACTCAGTACGTACCTGCTTTTTACTACCTATTCCTTCTTATTATATAGAGAAGGTTATTAAGCCTAGGAAACAAACCTTTAAAGAAATTGAATTAATCTAGAACTCTTCCTAAAACATGATAAAAGTAATATAGAGATAAAATCAATCCTAAAATATGCATTAAAAATAGGGAGGCAACCCTTTAATAAAAAATCACCTAATTATCTTATTTTCCAAATTGGATATTGACTAAAATATGACAAGGCAATCTTCTCTTCCAAATCAAACGCTTCAAGACTTCAAGTAATCTCCAAATCTTTCCAAATTTTCTTGTACGTAAAACTCCGTTGCCCAAATCCAATACAAATTGATCTTCATCCATTTCTTTTAACACAAGTATCCTTCTTTCCAAAATTATCAAATTCTGCACCAAAAGCAATTCTTAATGCATAAAAACATTGTAATTAAATACCAAAACCATAAAAATAATTAACATAAAAACAGAGTTATCAAACCTTCCCACACTTAAATGATGCTTGTCCTCAAGCATCTTAACAAAACAAAAAACATGAAAAGAAAATAAAACTTAGACACGACACAAAACACAATTTTTCATAATTCTAAAAATTAGATATGACTCAATCAAATTGGAACTTCAACCAACTATCTATTTTCCCAATCCTTTGTATCAAATACATGCATAGTCTTTTTCTTCAAAGTCAAAACACCCAAGAATGAACCAACTTTCAAGTTCACTCTAAGCACTCAAAGATATAGAAATATTAGGTTCATCCACTCAAAATAAATTATACAAGAAATTGTTAATATAAACTTGCAAATATGTCACATATCCACCACAAATGTCAAAACCATGCATAAATCAAAAGGGCTTTTATTGGGTTATAATGGGGCTAGGGTAATATAGGCGGGATAAAAAGAAAGAAAAAATAGCTAAAAATATACCAAAGTATAAAGTAACTTGACAATGTCATCATCTCAAATGCTATGCATTGAAAACTCAATCAACATTAGTGCTCTTTCTTTTCCATTTTTTTTATTTTCTCCTCTTTTTTTTTTATTTTTATGTTCTATTTTTTTTAATAGAACTCTTATTTTTCTTTCAACCCATGCTTATGTTTGGGCATATAGGAAAGAGAATAATTTCACCAAATAGAACACTTAGCTCTATTGAAACCTTAAGATGCATTTGCTTTACTTAAACACATTGAAGATGACTTCGCACAATCCCAACTTTGCCATTTACACTTTGGGGGAACCAAAAAAGAAAGCTAAACAAGACTAAAGTTGAATATTTTTAGTGGTTTAAACAAAAAAAGGGGGTTTAAGCTTCAAGTGGGCTTACTAGGGGTTAACATAATGGTAGGAAAAGAAAATCTAAAGCAAAAATGGCTAAAATCCTAAATGCATTAATCACATTTATGCACAACTTCAAACTTGTAGTTTCAACATGTACAACAAAGCAAATTTTGTAATAAAAATCAAGTATAATTGTTCTCTCTAAAAAAAAATTCATTTAAGCACCAAAAAGTGGTTTTGGATGCTTAGGCTCAAATCCTCACTTTAAGTAGGCAATAATAGTTCATTCTTGTATATTCATCTTCCTTTGAAGCATACAAAGACATACATACATTTGAACACAAAGGATTCAACCAAAACTTTTCATACCAAGTTCCAATTTTTCATGAATAACACCTAACAATAGAAATTTTGGACAAAAAATACTAGTTTTCCACACAAATTGAAAACTGACTCTATATTTATCTATATTTAATAAAATAAAAGAAAATAAATCTTTTCAAAATAAGAACCAAATTTCACACACAAAAAAAATTATAAATAATACACAACAAAAAAACTCACGAAACACGTAAGATCCACCTCCCCACACTTAAACCTTGCTTGTCCTCAAGCAAGAAAATAAGGATGAGTGAGGCTTCAACAATCAAACCACAAAACTAAATAACATCAAATAAGATAGAAAAAAATAAAAATAAACAAGGGAGATGATAACAAAACTGCCATGTCGTATGAAGTGCCTGCTTCTCAATTTTGGGATTGGAGCAATTGAAAAATAGTGCTAAAGGTGGTGTTGATTTTGGCAATACCAAATATGTATTATCTCGGAACTACTATTGGCCATCGTTTGAGTAAATAAAACCCTTTTTCTGCTACCAATAGTTGTGATCTGAAATGAGAAAAATCAAAAGTATTATTGGAAAATAAAACTAGAATTAAAACTAATGAATAATGAAAAACAAGAAAAGTGGGTTGCCTCCCAATCAGCGCCTTGGTTTAAAGTCATTGGCTAGACCAAGTGAGCCAAAATTATAAAAAAAATAGGTGGAGGCTCTGGAGGTGGTCGTGGTAAATAATGATTCTTACTGAGTGGCAGTGTCTTTCCAACGACCAAATACACATATTTTAGAATTTCATATAGGCCTTTAAATTTTGGCACTAGGACCTGCAAAGCATAAAGTAACAAATTATAAACAGGGTCCTGTTTGGGAAAATGGGACGATTCTGATTCGTTGAAAAATTCTTTCAACAAATACAGCGGCATTATTGCATCTTTAATTTTGTCGTCCTTCATTTTTTTGACCTCAATATCTATCAAATTTGTTGTAATGGTTAATTCCAACTTATCCTGCAAAATATTCGTCTCAAGAGGCTCCTGGACAAGAGGTTCAAACACATCAACAACATTAACATTTTCAATACTTGTCAATCTATCAAAAATAGGAGGTGAAATTTTAATGTCAGATATATCAGTATTTAAATCAAATATCACCTCAGAGATGCGAGACTCTTCAAGTTTATCATTATTTTCTGGTTGTCTCGACTTTTCCTCCTTAGATGGGAGGTTCTTCTTGTTGCATACCACTTATAACTGTCATTTGGCTGATATTTTCCCTAGGGTTTACTTGCACTTGTAATGATAGTTTGCTGTGATTTTCTTCTAGTGCATTTATCGCTGTGGAGAGTTGAGTGATTTGGTTACCCAAACCCTGGATACTAGCTTGTGTCTCTTGTTGAAATGTTTACAACTCATTTTGAGATTTCATCATACCCTGTTGCAAATTTGAGTTGTATGAGCTAAGCTAGTAATCAAATCCTCAAGAGGTGTACCTGATCTTGAGACAGGTAATGCATTGGGTAGTGTTGGTTGCATCATCAGTTGCTGTTGAGGTCTAAACTATTGCAGTTGCGGTATGCCTGGAGGTAGTTGTTGTTGCACCCAATTTCCATAACTAAAATTTTGGTAGTTTTCTCCCCCCGTATTATATGTGTTCAAATAAGGATCATAGTAGTGTTGGGACTGAAAACTACATGTTGCATTTACTTGTGCTGTTGAATCATATGGCACATGTTAGTTGGATGTCCTGTATTCTTACAAATTTCACATGGCCTTTCTTTCTGGGCAGTTTCCAAACCTGCAACTAATTGCGCCATTGATGTAGTCAATGAATCTAATTTATTTTCAAAGGAAGATATACTTATCTCATTCACAAGTTTGGGCATACGAGAGGTTGTCTCATACTGTCGTCGACATTCAACTGTTTCTGCAATTACAATCTTGGCTTGTGCAAGAGTGTTATTCATGAAAGCTCCTTTACTCGCAGCATCTACTGCATGTCATTCTCTCCTCTAATAGCAAACCTTCAGAAAAATATTGTATTAGCAACTCATCAGATATTTTGAAGTTGTGGGCAACTATTACACAATCTCTTAAATCTTTCCCAATATGCATACAAAGACTCATCATACTCTTGTTTAATTCCACAAATTTCTTTTCGAATAGATGCAATCTTAGATGCAGGAAAGAAATTTTGAGGAAAAACCTTTTGCAATTCATTCCAAGAAGTTATTGAATTAGGTGTCAATCCATTAAACCAAATGTTAGCTTCTCCAGTTTGAGTAAAAGGAAAACTAACTAATCTAATATATTCTTCTGACACTCCCCTATTATGCAATATTCCACAAATTTTCAAAAATTCATGCAAAAAGTTATTGAGGATCCTCCCCAAATGAACCATAAAATTTAGGTAACAAATTCAAATATGATGGTTTCAATTTAAAAGCAACATTTATGGTAGGCAAAACAATGCGAGAAGGTTGATAATTAATCAAAGGATTAGTTAACTCCCTTAAAGTGAGATCACGGTTTTGCGCTTGTCCAACAGGGTCCTGAGCAGCCATTTCTCTTTTGTCAGTGGCAGCATTTAATTTTGATTCTATGTTTGACAGGGGTTCCGCTTGAGCAAGTGGAACGACTGTCACAGAACCAGAAATTCTTTCTTGGCGACTTTCTTTTGTTTACTTCCACAACCTGCGTGCTGTTTTCTCGATTTTTGTATCAAACAACAAATCAGGTTTAGAGGATTAGACATACACCAAGAAATAAAATTGAATTAACTTAAAATAAACAGTAATCTGCGGTTCCCAGGTAACGGCGCCAAAAATTTGATACGGTCGTTTTTATACCAAATTTAAAATACCTACTTCAAAGGATTTAAAATAGTAAATATGGAAGTAGGGTCGAATCCCACGAGGAACGGAGCACGGTTTATTTAGTTAATTTAACAATTTGTCACAATTCAATTTCAATATATCAAATCACGATAATTAAACTTAAAATAAATCAAACAATTTAACTAAAATGATCAAAATAAAAACGCAAGAAATTAAAAGTCCGGTAAATAAGTAAATCCACACTAATTAAATATTCATTGATCATCGACTTAAAAATTAATTGCCGTTCATAAACCAACCAGTTATAGGTTATCGAGAATCAGCTCTAATGTAACCCAATTCCTTCTTAATTTCTCGATAATTAGCAAGAATCAGCTTAAACTAATTATTTCTCTAGTTAAGACACAATTCGGGTGGAATCAGCCAACACCAAATTTAATGTCCTAACAGCATTAAGAATTAAAGGAACCCAATTTTAATAAATCACAATCAGAATCAGCAGTCGTAATCTATTAACCTATTGTTCTCGTCTACCTGACAGTAGCTTTACCACTAATCAATCATATCCATTAAATACAGATATTTAATGGGAGATTAATTGGCATTATTCAAATTAAATAAATTTGATCAAGATTTAAATAATTCAAACAATTAACGATATGCACAGAGAACTTTTCAGAATCTATGAAACATTAATTTAGCATGCACATTTTGATCTCACAATAAATAATAATTAGAGTTTCATTACTTTAATGCCGAAAAATAAACAATTTACAAGACATAATCACTAAAACAGAATCAAAACACATAAATGACATATTGAAATTAAACTAAAATAAAGAAAGTAAGAGAAAGCTTATTCCACTATTGAGACAGCCTTCCGTTTGGACGAATGAGACCCCTCTGATTGTAATTGTAAATGAAAATCTACACCTTCTCTGAATGATGAAATATACTGTGACATAAAGTAACTTAACTCTACTAAATGTACGAAAATTATACAATGATTACTCTATCTAAAACTCTAATCACATGAAAAGGTTGAAAACAAAACTGGACTTAAAATTAAGCTTTAATGAAGACCATTACATTAAGGTACTGCATTCAATTTTATTCTTTAATGACTAAATGGTTTTCATTAATTCTGCATACTCTAATACTACTTAAAATAACACTACACTATCCATTAACTTAATCTAAACAATAAAGTAAGAATGCAAAAGACGTTAAACCCAAAATATTTATCACTCTACTGTAACACATAATACTATGAAAACTAAACATTACTCTAACTAAAACTCTAACGAAAACTAAAACCAAAATTTAATTTGAGAATTTAATGACAATAAATTTAATTAGCGAAGCAGCCAATTAATTCTGAAGAAATCACCATTTTACTTCACGACACACATGGAAACTGAATTAAAAACTAAACACTTGCAGTTTTTAGAACTCATGCAATTAAAGACTTAAATAAATCAGCGTAATAAGAAAATTCTAAAAAGGAAATTAACTAAAAATTCAAGACTGGAACATGGAAATTTAATCATTGAAACAAATACATAAGAAAAATAAACTACTCTCATTAAAACAATACGTAAGAAATTTAAACTAAACTCTCTAAAGGAAATTAATTAAAAAGGAAAACTAAAAAAATAAAACTATAGTAATACGTAAAAAATCTAAAACTATATTAAAAACTACTCAGTACGTACCTGCTTTTTACTACCTATTCCTTCTCATTATATAGAGAAGGTTATTAAGCCTAGGAGACAAACCTTTAAAGAAAATGAATTAACTAGAACTCTTCCTGAAACATGATAAAAGCAATATAGAGATAAAATCAATCCTAAAATATGCCACAAACGTCTTATTAAAAATAGGGATGCAACCTTTTAATAAAAATCACCTAATTATCTTATTTTCCAAATTGGATATTGACTAAAATATGATAAGGCAATCTTCTCTTCCAAATCAAACTCTTCAAGACTTTAAGTAATCTCCAAATCTTTCCAAATTTTCTTGTACATAAAACTCCGTTGCCCAAATCCAATACAAATTGATCTTCATCCATTTCTTTTAATACAATTATCCTTCTTTCCAAAATTATCAAATTCTGCACCAAAAGGAATTCTTAATGCATAAAAACATTGTAATTAAATACCAAAACCATAAAAATAATTGAGATAAAAACGGAGTTATCACCCTGTTATAAAACTAGTATTTTGATACATTACTATAAAGTAATAGTACAAAAGAATTGCAATAAAGAAAAGTAGACAAGAAGAAATAAGTGGAATTATTTTATTATTCATTAATTTTATTAATAGCAGGTATTATTACAACAGAGGTTATTACAATAGAAGTTCTACAAAGATTTTTTGGTTTTTCAAGTATTCAGGGTTTCTACAGGTTTTCTGAAGTTTCAGAGGTTCTAAGGGTTACTTGAGGTTTTTTTGGTTTCTAAGAGGTTTTCAGGGTATTGAAACTAGACTATAATGACATTTATCTATAGGTGAAATAGGTAGGTGAATTATCTATAAATTTAGTACTTCGAGATGATAATTGATACCTATATATTAGTTTAGAACTTTGAGATAATAACTAATAGCTATAGCATGATCGGAGCTAGCTTACGCCAAACTGCAAAACTATTGAGGAAAAGAGATGCGTGACCTGCTGCTAGCTACGTTGTGTAAACCGTAGTGAGAACTGCATGATGCAACCAGAGCTATCCTACGCAAGTTGACACAGCTATGTATTTTGTGTACTTTTATAGCTTTTCACATTTGTGGTCCTTCCTTCACCTACCTTTTGGGATCCAACATGTATTCTTAAGCTTTTTAGGGGTCATTTTACGAATTGTAGAACTAAAAAAAAAGTAGGTAGAAAGGAGGGTTTACTTTGAAAAAAGGACAACAACTAGAGATCAAGACACAAGACTTAGAGAGAGAACTTCTTCTTCTCCAAGCAAGAACTACACTAGAGCTCCAAGGTTGAGAGCAACTTTTGATAAAAAAAATGTTGGGATTTTTGGGCTAAAATTGAAGAGAAGATTTCATCTTTGTTAAAGGGTATCTTTCTTGTTTATTATGGCTTTTATGTCAATTTTCTATATGCTTATCATGCTTGAAGCCACCATGAATGGCTAAACCTTGATGGGTCCTCATGGGGTTGACTAGTGGATTTAGTTAAGTTTGATATAATGATGAATCTTGCCTTGGGTATGTTAAAGAAAGACCTTGCATGCTTAATTCTAATGGGCTCACATATTAATGCACATTTATAGATTAGGAGATGCCATGGATAAACTCATTGGTCTAATGAGGGAGTCTAACTAGTAGTGTGACAAAGGGATGCACTTGGATCCACCATCCTAATTAGTTAAGGGGAAGAACTAGAATTGTCTTTACATGATCTCTTTATAAGACCACGGGGCAGGGCTCTAGTTATTAGGTGATAAGATGATGATAAGGAAGCCTTGGCATAGTCTCTTGGTAAGACCATAGGCTCCTATTCTAAGCTTTAAACACACCAAGGGAGAAGTGGAATTCTTGGTTAACTGGTAAGCAATTGATGTGAGAAGGGGGATAAACCTGAATTATGCAACCTCTTCTCTGATACCACTTTGATAGCTCGTGGTAATGTGATCCTTGCGCGTGGTATATAATTTTTGATCTAGCACGAATTCAACATACACAGGAACAAACAAATTGCGGAATTTAAAAGATATTGAACGTAAATACTTGGATATTGATCCAAACCCTTATGTTATACTAGAAAATCTACCAAACCCAAGTAATCTTGGCATTAAGAAAATTAGTTTGGCTTGCTTTCAATTAAGAGTTGAAAGATAAACTACCTAATGTCACACTTATAAGTTTACTAGAATTTAATATTGGTTCACTCCCAATAATGAAGGTTTCTTAAAGCAAAAGCTAAAAGAGGTTTTTTTCAAAATTTATCAAATCCCCATTATTTTGTAAAGAAAATGCCTTTTAAATAGGGTACATGCTTAACCCTAACTTGCTAAATAAGTAGAGTAAATAGAAAAGGAAACTACAATAAACTAATCCAAATTAGAAATGTTCCTATTTGGAAGCAATTAAATCTCCTAAAATTCGTAAAGGAAATAATAATAGATTAGGAAAGTAATTGTTTGGAATAACTTTCCTAAAACAATACAAAAACATAACAATGTAAAATTGGACGAAACTCCGACATCATAACGTGGGGAGTGGCGCGTCGCTACATGGATGGATGTCATAATGTGGAGATGCTGGATGTCGCGACGTAGAGAAATTGAAATTTTTTCACGTAAAACTAGATAGCGACGTTATGATATGGAGAGGTGTGGACGTCATCCATCACATGTACATCTTATCAGCCACTTTTCACTATGATTCATGCAGAATCCTGGAAAATGTAAAACGTAAAAGTTGTATATATATGTATATGTATATATATTTCTTAACTTTCAAATGCCACTTGAATCAGCCCATTCTAAGTTATATCGAGAGAGATATGATAATAATACCAAAACATGGCAGAATCTCTCAGCATTTAACTTTTGACGCCTTTTATCAAGTTTAACTTCGTTATTCCTTCTTGGAGTCTTGGACCTTCCTGAAATCAAATTGACCCTTCATTTTAAAGATATCTTAGGCCTCCATACGTGAGATTCATCACGAACATATGGAATTACTACCTTGAACATCTTGCACATTAAGCATCGACATGTTTGTCTCTCATACATGTTCTTCGACAATATATTTGCTTTATGCCATCATATACACTCCTTTGGCATAATGCTTCGAACCGGAAGATTGGGATACAACCAAATTTGACACAACCATATTTTACCCTTCAAAGCGTTGAATATGTTGTGGATGGCTACTTTGCTATCATTTAATGGATGTGCTTTATTCATATAAAACCACTTTAATACCTTTTTGGTATATGTAGTTTGGTGAACAAAAATCCTATTTTGTAAATGTTCAATTTGCAAACCAAGAAATATCATCTTTTCAAAATATTTGATTTCAAATTCTTTCTTTTAATATTCAGTTGCTGTTTTGATATCTTCAGAAGTTCCAATTAAGTTGAGATTATCAACATATGTTACAATAATTACAAATTTTAACCCATTTTTATTTCAAAAATACATTAACATATCGTGTCATTTGTGTGAGAACCCAAAATATTAACGTGTGAACAATTTTATTAATATTAAATTCAAGCAGGTTATCATAATTTTAAAGTTGAAATATAGCATCTTTGATAAGCATTATTGTGGAAGTTAAAATTAAACGATTAAGTAGTTTAGACAATTATTAATTTTAATATTGTAGCTGTGGGGTTGTCTTGTACTTGTTCTGGTTATTGGTGTAAATGTTAAACGTTGAAAAAAAAAGATCCATGAAATTTTACTGTATGTTCAGGATAGTTGATTGACGGGACGACCTGATTCACTTTCCAACTAGGGGGTGGATCGGGGCGTTACAGGAGGTATTAGAGCATTTTTGCTCGTAAGCCAGGATAAGATTCTTGGACTTTGAGTTGTAATTTACTAGGTTTGAATTGAGATGAGAAGTATTTGGTAAAAGTTAAAAAAAACATTGGGGACATTATTGGTTTCATATTTAGGAATGAATTCCTTAAGAAAGGATGTTAAGATTTAAGTTTGAATCCTGATTTGGTTGGATTATTTTATTTGCGATTGTTTAATTTTATATTTTAAATTCTTTAAAATCTGTTTCTCATGATACGATTGTAAGAAAATTTATGGGGAATCTGTGAATAGTGCAAGTCATAAGTAAATTTGAAATTTTGAAGTATTACAAAGAGTTAGGTGTGATGTAAAACCAAAGAACTTTTGGAAGAATTGAAGGGATGTGATAAAAATTTTATGTTCAGGATAATAGAAATTGTGCTTTCTTTTTATGATATCAATGAACATCTAAGAATTGTGATGCGTGTAACATTAAGAAATTGATTTTACAGATTTGAAAAGTTGATAATTATAGATGGTGTGCTATTTAAGTGAGAATTGGAATAAAACATGATACACATAAATTTTTGAATTTATGATTTAAGTATAACTTGACCAAATAAAATTAAATTGAATTGAATTTAGATACAAAAATATATATAATGATGCAAGAAAATTGACGAGTTATACTGACCGTATGAAATTCTTTCTTTAATAAAAAAATAAATAAGTAAATAAATAAAATTGAGAAAAAAAATATAAAATAGAAAATATTCCCTCTCCTTTTAAATTCTTTTGATACATGTATATTTTAAAAATTTTGAATTAGCTCAATAAGAGCGTATTGGGCTTTGAAAAGATAGAATGGATATCGCACCATGAACTAAGATTACATTTAGAGATTGCCTAAACAATATAAGCTGAACAAGAATTCACCTTTGGTGATTTACTAGAAAAGAGATTAAGAATTTTCATGATTACTATATGCTAAAGAAACTAAGTCGAGACTAGTATTAAGAATCATTAGGGAATGATTGTTCCAATGAAATGTCCTATTGGGACATGATTGTTAAAAGACAATTGGTGTCACTTATCTTGCTTAAGAAAATTTATTCGTCATCCAAGGTGAACATTAGGTGCATGGATTTGGAAAAAATGAAGAATGAAATGAAAGTTTCTAGTGAGAAATTATTGGTGTATACATATGATGCACAAGACGATTTATTTTAAACATTAGGTTGTACACTAGATACCTAAGTTTAAATATTGAGGCATGAATTAGACTTTCAATGGAAGTATAACTTTGAAATCGTCTATGGCAGATAAAGTATCAACTGATTTAAATTGAAGAGAAAAATATTAGCATACAAATATGATGATTCTTTGTAAGTATGATAACCAAAAATAGTAAGAAGTTATGGATGGTACTACAACAATATGGAACTTTTACATCTCTTTGGAAAAACAAATCTCACCATGAGATATAGAATACTATGTTAACTAGTCAATGTACAACAATTAGACATTGTAAGAGATTTGAATGTTTGGGAGATTTTTGAACAATAAATGAGAGGGTTAAAAAGGATTAAAAAAAAATTTTGAAGGGACAACTTTTGCAGATTAATGTATATGACGAGGATGAATATAGAAGTCGAAGAAAGGATATAGTGGCTTAGAGTTATGATCAAATATAGCTCGAGGTATCCATATTTTCTTTCAAGTAAACAAGTTAAAGTTGATTAGAAATAAATTATTGGTGACTAAGGCATTTAGTTGATACGTATATTTGATATAAAGTAATTATTTGCGGAAACAATTTTATTTGGCAGTATCATATATTAGGAAAATAAAGATGATTAGGACATACATGATACGAAAATGTATGTGCATTCCATATAAGAAAATTTCTTTTAAGGAGGGGAGAGTGTGAGAACCCAAAATATTAACGTTTGAACAATTTTATTAATATTAAATTCAAGAAGGTTATCATAATTTTAAAGTTGAAATATAGCATCTTTGATAAGCATTATTGCGGAAGTTAAAATTAAACGATTAAGTAGTTTAGACAATTATTAATTTTAATATTGTAGCTGTGGGATTGTCTTGTACTTGTTCTGGTTATTGGTGTAAATGTTAAACGTTGAAAAAAAAAGATCCATGACATTTTACTGTATGTTCAGGATAGTTGATTGACGGGATGACCCGATTCACTTTCCAACTAGGGGGTGGATCGGGGCGTTACAATTTGTATGCCTTTCTTTAAGTAAACATTCAATAAGACAGTTATACTATATACATCCAGATTATTTTAATCCATACAAAGACCTTTGTATTTTAATAGAATAATTTTCTCTAGGATTTGACTTATATGCTTTAGGCATACTAAACCCTTTAGGAATTTTCATGTAGATATCAGTGTCCAATTTTTCAAACAAATAAGCAGTGACTATGTCCATCATGCGCATATCAAGTTTTCATGCACTGCTAAATTCACAAGATATCTAAATATAATTTTATCCACTATATGTGAATATGTCTCATTATAATCAAATCCAAGTCTTTGTGAAAATGTTTAGACTATAAGTCGTAATTTATATCTCACAATTTTATTGTTCATTTTTTTGTACGAATACCTATTTAAATCTCACTGGCTTTACACCTTCTGGTGTTTGGACTACAAGTCCATATACTTCTTTTTTTTTCAATGTATCCAATTCAAATTGGATCACATCTTTCCATTTTGATCAGTCATTTCTTTTCGATATTCATCAACAGATTTAGATTCATGATCCTCGTCTTCTTCTATAATATTAAGTGATAAATTATGTGCAAAAGCATTATCAATAATTGTTTCTTCTTGATTCCAACCTTTTCTTGTAGTGACAAATTTTATTAAAGTTTCTATAATATCACTGTCTTCAGAAGTTAGCTCTTCAGGAGCAACCTCTTCATGGGGTTGAATTTTGTCACTAACAGTATTTTGGAATTCTTGACTCTCCCTCATTATATAATTATTATTTAATAATCTTTTTTCCAAAATTTTAATCTTGAGAACCGAAAGGTTTACCATGCTTCAGGCATGTTTAAAATTCATTGACAGCTATAATTTGTCATTCAGAGATATTAATTTTAACTGAAATATTTTTAACAATAATATGTGATTTAGTAACTCTTCTGGAGTCATTAAATGCATTCAGTAATTGATTTGTAATTCTTTGCGAATGTATAATTCTTTGAATTTCCGGTTCACATTCTTTTGTATGAGGATCAAGGAAATCAAGCGATATTTTCCATTTAATCTCGTTTTTCAGTTGATCTTTACCTCTCTCTAATGTAGATAAATGCAATTCATCAAAATAACAATTAATAAATCTAGCAATAAATATATCACTTGTTAGTTGTTCAACATATTTAATTATAAAAGGTAATTCATACCCGATATATATCCTCAATCTGTTTTGAGGGTCCATTTTAGTACGTTATGGTGGTGCAATTAGGACATAAATTGCACAACTAAAAGTTCTCAAATGAGAAATATTGAACTCATAGTCAAAAGCCAATTGAATGAGAGAGTAATTGTGATAACTTGTCGAACTAATTCTTACAAGTGTTGATGCATGTAATATAGCATGTCTCAAAGTAGATAAAGAAAGTTTATGTCTCTTAAGTAATGGTCTAACAATTAATTGCAGCCATTTAACAAATGATTCGCCTAGACCATTTTGTATGTGAACATAAGTTACATGATGTTCAACATTTATTCTAATCGACATGTAATAATGATCAAAAGCATGTGATGAATATTCACCAACATTATCTAGACGAATTTTTTTAATTTGGTGATTTAGAAATTGTGCTCCTAACTTAATTTTCTGAGCAAGTAATTTTGTAGATGTCAAGTTGCGAGTAGATAATAAGTTTACATGTGACCATATTGTTGATGCATCAATTAATACCATAAAATATCTAAATGGTTCATATAGTGGATATACAAGTCCACATATATCACCATAAATTTGTTTTAGAAATGTGTGGGATTTAGTTCCCACCTTTACTGGTGATGGTCTAATTATTAACTTTTCCTTGCAAGCAAACAACATAGGAGAATTATTAGAGTTCAAAACTCTTTGATTTTTCAATGAATGGCCATACGAAATTTCAATTATCCATCTCATCATTAGAGAACCAGGATGTCTCAAATGATCATGCATATAATAAAATCAATGGAAATTGTAGATTTCTAATTTACTATGTGATGACTTTCAATTGCACTTATTTTTATAACTAGATGAATAAGATGGTGATTTTTCTAATATTTTGTTTTCAGAAATGGTATTTGTAATCAATAAAAAATCACTATTTGTCTTATTCATAATCACAATATGATATCCATTTTTGTGAGTATCTTTAAAACTCAATAAATTTGTTCAAAACATTGTAAATAGTAGTGCATTATTTATAACAATTTAAATTTCTTCAGGAAAATATAGTAGCTTTTTCGGATGCTTCAATTAGTTTAATACTACCACTTATTATATTAATATTAGTTTTTTCCATCTTCGAATAGGAAAATACTTCTCATTTTTACGAATAGTGTGCATAGTATCACTATCAATAAGACAAATATCATCACCATTATTTAATTCCAAAATTTTTATATCTATTTCTTTTTCAAGAAGACATACATTAATTTCTTCTTCAAAAAGAATATATCAGTTTTTTTTAAAATAAATATACCAATTTCTTCTTTAGGAAGAATATATCAAATTATAAATAAAATAAAATATTAATATATAAACATAAATAAATTTCATAATTGAAAAGAAAATCAAATAAACAATACTGAAATAATAATATTCTAAATATTAAATATAATTATATTACACATTCAGGTTGTATAAATAAATATAATCATATTACACTTTGATGTTTAAAGAAATCTAATCAAACTGTAACTTCAAGGTGTTCAAAAAAATCTACTATATCTAGATTTGTCATATTAACATCATCATCATCATCAATATTTTTTTATCAACAAAATTTGTCTCGACACTCTGGTTGTTCTTTTCTAATGATGCTTGATGAAGCTTAATAAGATGATCTACTGTAAGACAAGTACGAGATCAATGCCCTTCTATATCACATTATGGGCATTTATATTTACCATTTTTCTTTCTCTTAATTTTTTTTATTATCAGCCCAGTTCCTATGGGTTATTTTGTTTCTTGTCACGATAATCATCAATTTGAATATAAGGCATATTTTTGCAGATTTTTAGAATGACAACCAACGTCAGGTGGTTAAAAATTTTCCAAATCATACTATGTATAAAATTCGTGATATGTAGTTCTTCAAGAATATTAAAGAGTACAAATTCACAGTAAAAATAAATTAATTAAAAAAGAAGAAATATTATCTCTATAATTTACCAAAAATACCAATCTCAAAAGCTTACCAAAGATATATAACCAACAATTGTTTCAAAATATGGATTTGAACTTGATTTGCTCTAATGGTAGAGTCTCGTGTGGATAACGTGTTGTAAAACTAGTACTTTGATGCAATACTATGAAGTAACAATACAAAATAAATTACAATAAAAAGAAGTAGAAAAGAAGAAATAAGTGAAATTATTCTATATTCACTAATTTTATTAATAGTAGGTTTCATTACAATAGAGGTTCTAAAGATCCTACGGTTTTCCAGGTTTACTAGGTTTCTAAGGTTTCTATAGGTTTCTATAGGTTACTAAAATTGAGTTACAATGACCTCTATTTATAGGTGAACCAAATAGTTAATACATTAATAGATATCTATTAATTTAGTGCTTTGAGATGATAATTGATACTTATCAATTAGTTTAGTTCTTTAAGATGATAACTAGTACCTATTCATTAATTTAGAACTTTGAGATTCATTGTATATGGATATTTTGTTATTAATAGTTATCCATTGATTTAAAAGTTTGAAATTCATTAAATTTGGATATTAACAAAATGGGCTGAATGTAGAGGGTATATACATAAATCAATTGAATGGATAATGAACATCCACATTTAATATTTTCATAACAATTTACAAAGTAACCACATTTTTTTGAGCATGAGATTGTGTGAAAAGAAAAGCTCAAGTCAATACATTTTCTTGTTCCAATTTTACCTAGAAAGTAAATAGTGTTTTTATCATATATTTAAGTAATATTAGCGGCTATGTCATTGATCATGGGAGAACAAAAAGATGTGTTCTTTTCCCCTCCTTTACATAGACTAGGTGACTATTAGTGTGCCTTCTACGATGGCACAATGGGTTAATTTGTTTTACCTATTTTAAGGGAATAATTTATGGTATAAAAAATTTATATATTTTTTATATAATAATAAAATTTTAAAAAATTTATATTTAATTATTTTTGACAAGTTATGCTCAATTTTGTTATTTTACTCACCAAAGATGTTTGAATCTATTTTATATGTTTGTTAAAAAAAAGTTTCTAATAAAATAATCACTTAAACCAAAAAAAAAAAATCATAATATTAATTTTTTAAATACGAACTTTTATTAATGTCAAATTAGATTAAGTTATTACAATATTCATAATTTTAAGTTTTAAAATCTAAAAATGAACTAAGAAGCTTTTGCATAAACCATAATGTTACTTTCATGAATTAACATAATTTTTTAACACCGCAAATACAATTCATAACATAAGACAACAATAGAAGTTCCAAACTATGAGAAGACACCTAAATTTGAAATCAAAATGCAATGGTGTGCCAGTGCTAAGAAACGATAATTAGTGTTGTAAAGTGTCATTATTTTTTACAATTAATAATTTTTATTCTTGATTCTATGAGCTTTATCAAGCAGAATTCTCTTTAATGACTATTTCAAAACTTGTTACTATACATCAATTTCCTAACAACAAGCAACTCTCGGATGTATCTCTATATCATTAGAAGTAAAAAATTAAGAACACTAACAGATGAAAACGCACTCTTAAAGCTAACAATATTACTCTTTTATTCGGATTACCAAGAAACTTTATCACACAAAGAACTGGAAAAAATTGGCAAATTTCATTCATCCAATCGGTGAGAGTAGATTTTGGAGCAACAACTATGATGAGATCCTCTATCCAAAATTATATTGTCTTATCTTGTCTTATATTAAAACTACTTCATAGTGTTCACTCATATCTTACTCAGAGTCCATTAATTGTAAAATAATTTTAATGATATTTATGCTTTTAGTCCCTAATTTTAATGAAATTACATTGTTTTGAACATTAGACAAAATAAGAAAGGATAATATTGAATAGAAGATCTGGTTTCATGGTATTCTTGGAGGTACCCTAAAGGCAAGATAGTTTGCAATGTTTTTCCCAATTCCTATAATAGCAAAAATAATAGTAGTAGAGAGTGAGATAATAAGATTTTAATGGGTATATAAACATGTGAATCAAACATTTACACCAACATCCAATCATACCATTTTGTATAGTCGTATGAGCCAATTCAAACCAACAAGTTGATGATCTCTCATCTTTTCTTCAATGCCTACAGGAAAAAATACATTGCTATAATTGCGGGCAAAAAGCTGCATAAACAGAAAATATGTTAAAATCAAACGTAAACCAATGAATTTTTAAGAGAAGAAGATTTCCCATGAATGAATTAAACCATCTACTCCGAAGGAAAAATGTACCCTATAATTATTTTAAAATGAATCATTAACCCAAAAATGATTTCCATCCAACACTATGTTATTGTAAGGAATAATCTATTTGATGTTTGCCAGCATAAAACAATAAATGGCACATAATGCAAATTCAAGAAAGTCCAAACGCAAAACCAAATTAGAAATGGGTATTCTCTAAATACATCGAGACCAAAATATTATTACCTGAAAGTTGCGTAACAAGTCTAAATTTTCATTTTTCAGAGAGACCATCTTCCTTTTCTTTGAGACATTTTTCATCTTCTTCCTCTTTGATAACTTTGGATGCATGTCGACCCCTGAATTTTAAGAGGTATGCACAGAATTATCACAATTAATACCATATATGAGCAACATAGAACAACAACACAAGATGTTTAAAATTGTTTTTTATTAAAATACATAAAACATTTTTCGAATATAAAATGAAAATAAATATGAAAAACAGGATAAATTTACCTATTTTGTAAGATCTAGAATATCAATCGGCAGTCATATGAACTCTGTTGGATATAACAGAATATAGAACTTGAACTATTGTCCTATGTATTAAAATAGTATAGCTTTTGATAACTTTAAATCGTGTAGGAAACTATATTTTCCTTAAAGCTATATTTGTCCTCTATATTATGCACTAATCTACGGACAAAAACCTCTAGGATAAAATGAAGGTGTCCGAAGAACTTTATGCACAAAGATTTCTAAGTCTCTAATGACAAATGAAGATTTAAACAAGAGTTTTGCAAGACTTACAGTTATTTTTTCTGCAACAAAAATGACCCAAGTTGATCATTTTATAGAGTTTCAAATATTACACAAAGAGTCACTCTAGATAAGGTGCACCATTGGATCTTCTAATAGTTACAATTTTAAGACTTGTAACTTACAAGAGAGTTACAATTCTTTCATTTCCAAGAGTTACAATGGTTGTAACATCAAAAATCATAACTCACAAGTCTTTATTAGTTGTAACTTTTCACATTATTGCAAATATATTGAAAAATATTTCCAAGAACCTTTACTCGGCAACCTTACAAATTTCTTTCCTTACTTGAAGAATATTAAGCATATTGTGACGATTAAAATTGAACAACGGACATAGTTTAAACAAATGTTGGACAAGATATGAAGTACTAACATGAAGGGAGGAGAAGAGTAGGTGACATGCATTTCAGTTGTGAGGAGATTTATTACATTTGGAATATGCAAGTATGATTTATTTTTAACTATTACAAAATTTAGATGTTTTCTTTTGTGCGTGAATACCGTTATTAATCCATGTGATATGATCTTGATGTCTTTGATAAGTGTCCATATTTTGACGTGTGTGATTTTCTAAATCCTTATCATTTCTTAATTACGCAATTAAAAGGGAGTGGTTTTCGGCTAGCATTTATTCTCTCCGTTTATAAGTTGAGGCAAATTAAGGCAACAATAACAATTTAAGGTTATTGAATTCTATTTGAAAGGGTAGGACAAATAAAATCATACATTCCCACTTTTACTTTATTATGTTGATAAAGAAAATGAATATATCAACTCGAAAACATCATGTTTTAATTTTCAATTTGATTATTAACAATTATTGTTAATATTTCATCCCACATCATGTTTTAAAGTAGTATGCATGTCTAAAAAATAAAATCTTGATTAAGCAAAAAAAAAGCCATTTAGTTTAAAATTCTTAATCAACTATTTAAAGTACTATGTAAGCTAGTGACTGAGATAAGTAGAGATAAAGGAAAATAGAAGGTTAATAGATTTCATATGATTAGAGTGTAATGTTGTATAAAGATGAGAATTCACTCCATTCTTTGGTTTCTCTTATTAAAGTATAAGTTCTAAATCTTTGATAGAGCAAACTTTCAAAAGTAAATTTATCATATTATTAAAATTTATTAGACAAATTCTAAGATTTTAAAATTTGGACATACACAATATAACTACATGAATATATATATATATATATATATATATATATATATATATTGTAGTAAAAAAACACAAAGTAGTATGAATGTATAAGAAACAAAGTTTTAGTTAAGCAAAAGGAGAGATTTGCTTTAAAATTCTTAATCAAATATTAAAGTATTATGTTAAATTATTTATTGAATAAATGGAGATAAAGGTAATGTGGAAGTTTAATAGAGTTCAAATGATTTTTTTACTAGAGTTGGATATTGTATAAATTTTGAATTCCTTTCATTCTTTAGCTGCTTTTGTTAAAGCAATGCTATAGACCTTTGATAGAGCAAATTTATTATATTATTGACATGTAATATACAAATCATGAAAATATATACATAATACTTACACAAATATTACAAAAGAATGAAAGAAACAAATTTTTAATAGATTGACAAACAATAAGGAAAAAAATATCAGAACTCTAAATAAATCAAGAGATAAGAGAAAAAAAAGAAAAAAAAAAAGAAGGAATGCATCCATGAGAAGCAACATTTTATTTTATAATCAACTTTTAATCCAATTCATACACTAAAAACATATGAAAATTATGGCCCATTTATTTATTTTTAAAGAGTTCTATAATAATATTATTTTAATATTTCACATCTTAATTTGGGCTTGTTTAAAAATTATGGAGACAATTCTATTTATAGTGTTATCAAATGAGTTATATAATGTAGCTCCAGGGTCGAGTGATGACGACGGGTAAAGGTCTACATTTTTGTGGTAGCAATAAAGAGATAGGTGGAGATGGAGGTTGATGAAAGCTCATGGTTTAGAGTGATGACGTCACTGGTGTAATTAGTGGCTGAACCAGAACCAAAATTAAGGGGTGCTTATATATAATTAGTATAAAATAATTTTTTTCATTAAATAAATATATATAACTAATAAAGAATCAATTAATTGACAATCATAATAATGAAATATATATATATAAATATATATCCGAGCCACAGGGGGAAATGGGTATGTAACCCGTTGTTTCAAAGTTTTTGTATATAGATCTTGTAGATCTGCTAACTTGCAGGATAATCTTGAACTTAAACCTGGTGCTTGTTGTTTTACCAACATGAATTTGCAGCTAAATTGAGAAAGTAAAAGGCTAAATGGACCATTGTTGAGGGTACCAGATTACATCTGGAATGGTAACAGGGTACCAGATTACTTAGCATGTCTACATAATTTTTATCAAGAACTTTTCACACAAAGAGTTAGATCTCATGGATCCCGATGATGATGTGCCAATAGGAGGGATTTTACAACTAATTTATTAAAAGTATTTATTTTCTGTTTATTATCTGTTTTTCCTTGATTTGTTCTAAGATGTCTTTTATATTCAAATCTTTTTCAAAAGGATCTTCAAGCTCTTCCTCAAATTCTTCTTAAAACTTTTCAAACAATGTTATTTTTAAGGAAGAAGTAAACCTTGAAAACATTGAACAATTTATAGATAACTGAAAAATTCCTAAAAAACCATCAAGTGAAGTTTATAAAGATAAATGGAACTTGATTTTAAATTATACTGTTAAAACAGTCGAACAGGCTACCAATCTAAATAGTGACTATGAAAATATCAAATTATTGTCTAAAAAAAGACAATTGAAAAACATAGACAAAAATATAATTATTTACATTTTGGACTAGTTTAAGTTACTGCAAAACCTATAAACAGAGAAGGACTAGATACTTCTTTGCTCATTTGTCTTAGAGATTGCAGATTTTTAAACTTTGAAGATTCTTTCCTAGGCATAATTGAAACCAGTGTATGTGAAGAACCAGTTTATTTTGATTGTTTTCCAAACTTTACTGTTTCTTTACAAGATAGAAACATATTACATGCTTTAACTTTAAATGTCAAAGTTGCAAACTTTAAAGCTAATTGGAACACTCCCAGTTACAATCTTATTCAGGATTCAATACAAGGCTATGAATTCAGCTTTCAATACAGGAGCAAGCAGTGCTTCTAAAATGGTGAAATAGTCATGTTTCAGACAGATTTAGCTAAATCTAGATTATCCATTCCCAGAAACATTAAATGTAGTCAAGTAACCTTGTTCGAAAACTGGTTTTTACCAGAAGTAAACCCTCCAGTACCATTCAGAACACGACGGTATCCAACATCAGACAATTTCCTAGTGGTAGAGTCCAAATCACTTTCGATAAGATCCAAAGCCTTAGGATTTCAGGCGGCATTAGTAGCCAGAATTCTAGAAGATCTTTTGAAGTCCAGTCTTCTAGGCAACCGGCAAGATCTTATACATCTTCTATTGACAGTCATATCCATGGGTTAGACAATATGTCTAGAATACCACAAGTTAGGTATATAGTTGAAACTCAAACAGATTCCCAAGAACAAAGCGAAAATAATATCCTTCCCAGGTCATCTACATATTTTACTATGATGGACAACATAGAACAAAAATTAGGGAAATTTAGTATGCTTAAAGCAGAATTCAAAATATATAAAGAAAGACTTAGAAAAGATTTTTATAGTGAGAAAAACCAAGAAAAGAGAAAATGGTTTTTTAAAAACTATAAAACAGAAATCAAGCAAGAAATACAAGAACCATATTATGATTTCTTGAACCAACATGAGTTGTATCTAGCATTTTTTACATGGTTTGAATATTATGCAACTGACAATTGTCTAGATTATCCTTTTTCAAATGAAAAGAAGATCTGTGTTACAAAGACTTGGTAGGTTATAGATAGTGAAGTGGTAAGATCAGAACTAACACTGTCAAACTCATTCACAACCTCCTATAAAGCTGTAGAAATCAAGACAACCCCTTTCAAACATAAGGAAGCCAAAGAGACAGATATAGTAATACAAGAGATATCCAAATCATTTACGAACAAAACAATTATACAAATAAGTACCTGCAAGCTATTGGAGAACACCTCCTTACCAGACCTATTTCAACTACTATTACTAGTACCCATTCTAGTAAATCATTTTTCAAACCACATGAAATACCTATAAGAATAGCCAACCAATTGACACAAAAACCTCTAAGTGAGTTAGAAAAAAGAATTGCCAAGATTGAAGAATCCTTTATAACTCCAAAATTCAAACAAAAGTCAAATGAGCCAGCATCAGTCTCAACCTCTATAAATCAAGCTATGTGTGCTTTGAATAAAGGAGAAACAACTGATGGAGAACAGTCACAGTCAGAATCTCTAACCGCAGAAATTGTAAACTCATAGAAGCTTTTATGGTAAAAAGCAGATTTCAAATTGAAGAAAATCTCAGAAATTATATTATCCTCGAGCAACCTATCCAGACATGGTGTTGGAAGAAAAATCTAACATTCTACAAAACAACTATAATGCCAATAATATCTATGAGTGGAACATAGATGGACAAATAGAATATAGTATAATGACTGCTCTCCAACAAATGACTATGGTGGCAACTGTATATAGAACAACGCATGCATACACAGACCAATTGGCAGTCCATATCCTAGTTGCTGGCTTTACAGGGCAATTGAAAGGATGGTGGGATGAACATCTCACTGACGAAGAAAGACAAAGTATTATGTACTCAGTCAAAATCGATGACCAAGGAGAACCTATTCTGCAAGATGGTGATACTATTCCCGATGCAGTATCAACTTTGATATTCACTATCGCTAAAATCTTCATTGGTTAGCTAGGTATTTTTAGAGAATGGTCATCAGAACTACTAAACAATTTGAAGTGCAAAAACTTATCAAATTTCTGATAGTACAAAGTTACGTTCTTTACTAGAATATATGCCAGACCTGATGGCAACCAGAAGTATTGGAAAGAAAAGTTTCTGGATAGACTTCCAAAATCACTCCGAGATATGGACCAGGAAGAACTCAGAAACAAGTACAACGGAGTAGTACCATATGAATAGATTACATATGGAAATTGACAACACAAATCCAACAAGTTGCCTTGCGAATCCGCAGGCAAGACAAGATGCTTAGGCAACTTGCAAAGGACCGGGCTCAAAGAAGAAGGGATCTTGGTTCGTTCTATGAACATATTGGGCTTTCCAGTTGTAATCAAACCCATAGAACAGAATGCCATAAACAAAAATTCAGACCCAAATATACAAAACATTTCCCTAAATGAAAAGTAACATATAGACAGCCAAAACCATTGCCACAACCATTCAATTCACAGCCCAAAACATATCAACCTCCAAGACCAGCGTTGCCAAATATCAATTGTGACAAATGTCATAAACCAGGGCACATAGCAAAATACTATTGCCTCAGACTGAAAATCCAAGCTTTACAAATAGATGATAACATTCTAGACCAGATTTCAAACCTCCTTGTTGAAACCGAAGATGATGATTTAGGATATAGTGAGGATAATCACATCAATCAAATAGAAGACGATGATATGGCCAGTTCCACCTCCGATGATGACTCGCACCCAGAGGAACCAGGTATCAACGTCTTAACTAAAGAACAAGACTTGCTTCTTGAAATGATAGACAATCTGAAAGATCCAGATCAAAAAGGACTCTATCTCAGCCAATTCAAGAAGGCAACTAGCAACCAACCATCTACTTCCAGATATAGAAGTGACCATCCTGCAAACCACCCTAGAGTTTTAAACACCTACAATCTTACAAACATCCTAAACAGATTTCCTCAAAAATCTCCCAAACAAATAACCATACAAGACTTAGAAGCTAAAATTGCAAATCATAAAATGGAAGTGATAGCAATCCATCCACTTTCTTGGTGCCAACGCCGAGCTTACATGATCCTTTGAAGAATCTTGATGGACCAATGACAAGATCAAGGAGCAAAAGGATGAAAGAAGCTTTGCACACTTTGTTGTCATCACACTTTGAAGACTTGGAGGCCGAGAGTTCTTTACCATCTCAACATGGAGTTCTTTCGCATGTTTTTTCAATAATCATTCATGATGAAGTTTCTAGAAGTTCTACATTGGAGCTTAAGGAAATTCCACCTTGAAGAAATATTCCATGGCCGAGAGTTGAAGTCCAATGACAAGGCGTGTACTTGGGCTTTCATATGGATCACGCCCTTAAGTAATTTTAGGGTTTTATTTTGTTGTTTATTAATTAAGTCCAAAACACTTAATGTGGGCTTTAATTAATTCATTAATAAGTTGCTTGGCCCAATTATCTTACATGATAATGGCAAGTATAAGTTTAGGAAACAAAGGTAGCAAAAACGTGTTTTGCTTCCTCTTAAAATCGTTTTAGCTATTCCTTTTTGGAAAAGGATTAGTTAGTTAGTTAGTTAGTTAAGAAGTCAAGTTGTGTTTTGCAACTACTAGGGTTTCTTGTTGACCGACTTTAATCCTTTATTTAAAGGGGTCATTAACGTTTTTATTCAATAAGAAAAAAAAAGAAGAATTTCGAGATTTTTAGCTTGCTAAAAATTGTGATTAACACTTTGTGTTGTCCAAGCCTTGGAGAATTATTTAATTGTCCATTGTAGAAGATTACCTTTAGCGTAACCTATAGGTGACTTCACCGTTCTTTATTTAAAGAGCCGGCCAAATTAACTTGTTTAACTAATTGAATTTTCATAGGTTAAATTGAGTTCATTTGTATTAAAGCGTGGGGTTTTGATTTACTCAACAACTTTGCGTTTTTCCCTTGAATCTTCATCCGCGAGTTCTTGTTGTTTGTGAGTCTTGGAATAACCTTTTTGCAGCACGGTCCTACATTGTGAAGATCGAATTTGGTCCAGGAGCTAGAGCCTCGATCAACCATTCGCATCAATTGGTATCAGAGCACAAGTTGTTGCCCAAAAATTTCAGGTTAATCCGTCTAATCTCTTTCGCGATTTTTCTGATTTTTGTGCGTCTTTTCTACCGTTTAATTGCGTCAAGTTCTGCAGTTTTTCGTGCATCTTTCTTGCTGCTATTTTGTGTCCTTCTTGCTGTCCTAGGTCGTGTCATAATCATCTAGAAATTTCGTCAAATTCACATCTCACTTTGATCAACAAATCTGCCCGAAATCGTACCTTTTGTGTCTTTGCATTTTTGTGATCTTTTTGTGTTGTTTCTTGTTGCGTTTTCTTGCTATTTTTCGTGTCTAAGTTCTGCATTGTTTTGTTCATAATCATAGTGTGGAATTCTTGAGTTTTCCTTGCTATTTTCACGTCATAGCATTGCTAGGGTTTTGTGTCAAACTAGGGTTTATCATCTAGGGTTTTCTTGGTCAAGTTATCATAAGTTGCTCATTTCTTATCCGTTTCTTGATCTTTCTTTTGTGTTAGTTTCTTTATCTCATTCTTGATATAGTGTGTTTTGATCAAACTTTTATCACACTTGAAAAAGATAAGTTCTTGAACACTTTCTTGAACTTCTTGATTTTCTTGAAAATTCAAAAGTGTCCAAATTTGAATCTTGAGCCATATTCTTGATCCTTGTTGAAAATCTTGAATATTTTGTGAAAGTGGCACATGCAAATTTGTTTTCCTTGGTGAGATATTAAAGTTTGAAAATTTTAAGGCTGTTAAGGTTAAGATAAAAAGACAAAACATCCTTAAACCCTAATCCTAGGTTGTTGTCTTCAAACCTTAAACCTAAGTACCTTGTACTAGATTCTTGTCTTAAAACCTTAAACCTAGTATTATTTAAGGTTCTTGTCCGAACCTAGTCTCTTTGTTTTGTCCAAGGTTTGTGTCCAAACCTTAAATTTTTTTGTTTTGTACTAGAATCTTGTCCGAACAAAAAAAAAAGAGTTACGGTAAAAAAAAAAAAAGTGTGACCGATTCAAAAAAAAAAAGAAAAGAACAAAAAAATATATAAATTCAGAATTCGGACTTTAATTTTTATTATTATTTCTGTTATTTAATTTATTTTATTTTGAAGAACACATTGTTCTTAAGTTGTTACTTGAAAACCACCTTGGATTAAAAGTGCCATAACTTTCTCAATACAACTCGGAATTAAGTGATTCAAATTGCGTTCTCTTCGTCTTTGAGTCTATTTTCTGAAATTCTTAGTTTCTGGTGGTAAATCAATTATAACCCACACGTGTTCTTAAACCTCTTGTGACGTGAATTCTTTATTTAACTCTCTTGATTTTTCTTGTGAAAGGTTTGTGTGGAACATGTTGATTGAGACTTGCTATTAAAGTAATTGAACTTGGTGAGTCTTAATAATCCCAACACATTCATTACTTGAGAGTGTTAGCTAGGATAAACAAGAGAGAACACTACCTAAATAGAGTGGAGAGTACCTACTATCCAATAGTGAGGAACCCGAGAGGTATATATATATATATATATATATATATTCTTGTGTTTTCTTTACTAACTTGCAGGTACAAATGGAGGAATCAAAAAGTGACAAACCTATATCACAAGCCGAGCAAAAGTTTACTAATGAAGTCCTTTTTGGTATGTTACAAAAGATCAATCTCCGACTTGATAATTTGGAGTCATCAACTAAAAGCTCCACATCGAGGAAGCTTAAGTTTGAAGATCATGATGAATCCGATGATGATAATGATGAGGAAAAAGAGGAGGAGTACACGAGCTCTTCTAAAGGTGAAAAGTCTAAAGTTTCCATTGATTCTGTTAAACTCACCATCTCTACCTTTCATGGCAAATCAGATCCCGAAGCTTTCTTTGATTGGGTTCGAGATTTAGAACACTTCTTTGAAGGTAATGATGTCCCCGAGAAAAAGCAATACTGACTTGCTTTTATGCACCTTAAAGATTATGCTAGTCTTTGGTGGGATCAAGTTGTTCGAGCTAGAAGACAAGATGGTGAAAGGCCAGTTAAGACTTGGAATCAAATGAAGGCAATCATAAGGAAGAAGTATGTTCCTTCACATTATAATAGAGAGCTCAACCGAAAGTTACATACCCTTGTGCAAGGTAGCCGAACAGTTGAAGATTACTATCATGAGATGGAGGCATTGATGATAAAAGCCAATATTCATGAAGACCCCGACACAACCATTGAGAGGTTCCTTAGAGCTATGAATTCCGAATTGGCTTACCAAGTTGATCTTCAAAGTTACATTGATCTTAATGAACTTGTTCACAAAGCTATCAAAATTGAGAAGCATATGAAGGGTAAAGGGCGAAATTTCCAACAACCATTGCCGCCTTGGAGGAGAGAGCAAAAGCCGAATTACACCTCTCCATCAAAGCTGAAAGTTTTCATCCCAAACCAGCCTTCAAACACTTCAAATAATGCTCCCAAAACAGTCCGCCAACTTGCTGAATCTTCAACCAAAGCAACGCCCAAACCAAATGAGAGATTGAGGGACATTAGATGTTAGAAGTGTCAAGGTTATGGCCATTATCAAACCAACTGCCCAACCAGAAAATTGATGATAATTCGTGATAATGGAGAGGTTGAAAGTGATGAAGAATGTGCCGACATGCCACCACTTGAAGAGAAGTACCAAAGTGATGAAGATAGTGAAGATCTTACTACATATGATGTTGGTGAATTCTCCTTAGTTACTCGCCGAGTCTTGAGTGCACAACCACTAATTGAAGATGATTTGTCTCAAAGGGAAAACATATTTCACACTCGATGCATGGTTCAAGGTAAGATTTGTAGTGTGATTGTTGATAGTGGTAGTTGTACAAATGTGGCAAGCACATTATTTGTTAAGAAGCTAAACTTGAAAGATCCAAATCCATATAAGCTTCAATGGCTTAATAACACTGCTGAGAGTAAAGTGACTAAACAAGTTAAATTTTCTTTAACCATTGGAAAGTATGTTGATGATATTGTATGTGATGTTGTACCAATGGAAGCTAGTCATATTTTACTTGGTCGTCCATGGCAATTTGATAGAGATGTTACATATCATGCAAAGAAGAATTATTATTCTTTTGATTATCATGACCGAAAGTACAACCTTAGGGCATTGAGTCCAAGCCAAGCTTTTGAAGATCAATCAAGGATTGTGCAATCTTGCCGTGAGATGGAAGCAAAGGAGAAGAAAGAACAAGAAGATAAAAAGAATGTAACTAGTGTAGGCCGAAGCATTGATTCTAAATCTTGTAATAGCCGAAATAGTGTTCCTTCTAAATCTTGTTATTTTGCTTCTAAGAGTGAGGTTAAGAGAGCAATACTAGATAGGCAATCATTGTATTTAATGATCCGCAAGGATTTTGTACTTATTGTTGATAGTGATCACCTTGCTTCTTTGCCTAGTGTTGTTTTATCTCTTTTGCAGGAATTTAGTGATGTGTTTCCCGAGGACTTACCAATAGGGTTGCCACCTATTCGAGGTATTGAACATCAAATTGTTTTCATTCCTGGAGCGCAAATCCCAAATCGTCCAGCATATAGAGCAAATCCTGAGGAAACAAAGGAGATTCAACGTCAAGTGGATGAACTCCTTGACAAAGGTATTGTGAGTGAATCTCTAAGTCCTTGTTCTGTTCTAGTAATTTTAGTACCTAAGAAGGATGAATCTAAGAGAATGTGTGTTGATTGTCGTGCCATAAACAAAATCACCATTAAATATAGACATCCAATTCCTAGATTAGATGATATGCTTGATGAATTGTATGGTTCGTGTATTTTCACCAAGATTGATTTAAAAAGTGGCTACTATCAAATTAGAATGAAAGAAGGTGATGAATGGAAAACAGCCTTTAAAACAAAGTATGGTTTGTATGAATGGTTAGTCATGCCTTTTGGTCTAACTAATGCACCTAGTACTTTTATGAGGCTAATGAATCACGTATTTCGGTCTTTCATTGGTAAATTTGTTGTGGTCTATTTTGATGACATCCTTATCTATAGCAAATCACTTGATGAGCATGTTCAACATTTAACACAAGTGTTTGTTGTATTACGTGAGAACTGATTGTATGCTAACCTCAAAAAGTGTTCTTTTTGCATGGAATCAATTGTCTTTTTGGGTTATGTTGTTAGTTCTCAAGGTATTTTTGTTGATGAGTCAAAAGTCAAGGCTATAGAGGAGTGGCCGAGACCTAAGAATGCTAGTGAAGTTAGGAGTTTTCATGGTTTAGCGAGTTTTTATAGAAGGTTTGTTAAAGACTTTAGTTCTATAGCTGCACCTTTGAATGAACTTGTTAAAAAGAACATTATTTTTGAATGGAAAGAGGAGCATGAAAACGCCTTCACTAAACTAAAGTATATGTTGACTCACGCCCCTTTTCTTGCATTGCCTAATTTTCATAAAGCTTTTGAGATACACTGTGATGCCTCTGGGATTGGTATTGGTGCTGTTTTAATGCAGGAATCAAGACCCGTGGCTTACTTTAGTGAAAAGCTTAATGGGGCAGCTTTAAAGTATGCAACTTATGACAAGGAGTTGTATGCTTTGGTAAGGTCATTACAGGTTTGGCAACATTACTTATGGCCTAAAGAGTTTATAATTCATTCTGATCATGAAAGCCTTAAATTCTTGAAAACTCAAAGTAAATTGAATAAGAGGCATGCTAAATGGTTAGAATTTATTGAAACTTTTCCATATGTGATTAAGTATAAATCTAGTCAAGAAAACATTGTAGCCGATGCATTATCTAGGTGTTATTCATTATTCACCTATATACATGCTAAGTTACTTGTATTTGAATTGATAAAAGATTTGTACAAAGATGATCACGATTTCAATGCCGCCTATAATGATTGTGTTTCAAAGCCGAATGGTGACTATTACTTGCATAATGGTTTCTTGTTTAGAAAGGATAAATTGTGCATACCCCTTTGTTCCATTCGTGAATTACTTGTTAAGGAAACCCATGGGGGAGGGTTAATGGGGCATTTTGGTATTGCTAAAACACTTACTGTTTTGAATGAACACTTTTATTGGCCTAATATGATTAAAGATGTGAAAAGTGTTTGTGATAAATGTATTGTGTGTAAACAAGCCAAATCGAAAATATTGCCTCATGGATTATATACACCTTTGCCTGTTCCTAGTCATCCTTGGGTTGATATTTCTATGTATTTTGTTCTTCGATTGCCTAGATCACGCAATGGTAAAGATATCATATTTGTAGTAGTGGATCGATTTAGTAAAATGGCACAATTTATTGCATGTTCCAAAACTAATGATGCTACACATATTGCTGATTTGTTCTTTAAGGAAATTGTTAGATTGCATGGCATTCCACAAAGTATTGTTAGTGATAGGGATGTTAAGTTCTTGTCTCACTTTTGGCGTACTTTATGGAATAAGTTAGGCACTAAATTGTTGTTTTCTACTGTTGCACATCCACAAACTGATGGACAAACTGAAGTAGTTAACCGCACTTTATCTACCTTACTTCAAGTCATCATCCAAAGAAACTTAAAGAATTGGGAAAGTTGTCTTCCACATATTGAGTTTGCATATAATAGAACTTTTCATAGTTCGACATCTTATTCACCATTTGAGATAGTATATGGGTTCAATCCTTTGACTCCACTTGATATTTTGCCTTTGCCTAATAATGAGTTTGTTAATGTTGAAGGTAAAAAGAAGGCTGAATTTATTAAGTGGTTACATGAAAGGGTTCGAAATACCATTGAAAAGCGAAATGAACAATATACCAAGCAAGCCAATAAAGGAAGGAAGAGAGTGATTTTCGAACCAGGAGATTGGGTTTGGATTCACT